>CM054382.1:18317500-19517500 GCA_028858755.1 Ara ararauna | reverse complement strand
ATAACCCTAAATACATTATAATTCATCATTGCTTAATTAGCTATAACATGAAAATTACATTGGATTTTATGCAGATAGTTGTGTGGAAAATGCAGCCTGATGCTCAGCAGCACTCAAGAAGGCAAAAGAATGTGAAAGCACGATCAGAAGTGTAATGAACCTAAACAGAAAATGCTTTTGCATTGCTATGCTAATCTATGGTTCAGTCACTCCTGGTACTTTGTGTAGTTACTGTCGCCCAACTTTAGAAGAGGGGAAAAGATTAGAAAAGAGCAATGAGGATTATCTGAGAAATCCATAACAGTTTCCATGTCAAGAGAGATTAAACAATTTAGGACTCTGCTGGAACAGTAGTAACAATGCCATGGATGTAGTGGGACTCAAATATCAAAGGGGTAGATAAGGTTTGCCCCCATCTGCCTGGAGTTAGCCATGAAAACACTGAGTGGTGAACTCAGGAAAAAAAACAAAGGAAGAACCTTTTTCATACAATGAAGCTAAAGCTGCAAAACAATATCATTGGAAGCATTTAATGCCAAGAGAGAAACAAATGAGCATCATCTTCTACATCATTTATACAAGCCCATAGAAAAAAAAAAAAAAAACCTAAGGACTATTAAAAACATTGGTGCAAATGAAGTCTTAGTCTTATGACTATAGATTGCCAACAAATTGTAGCAGTCTACACCAACGATCATTATATGTTTGCCCTATTTTATATTCCTTGCCTCAAATTATGCTGCTGGCTGGCTGCTGTCAAAGGCAAGATATTAATTCAGAGGGACCATTAGCCTAATCCAGTAGGGTTGTTCTGTATTCAGCCAGGTCAAAAGGACATACAAAGCAGGTGCTATAAGTTTTGAACATCCACACGTAGTTTAAAATTACTCTAATGGCAATAAAGATTGGTGGAATATTTCTAATTTTTAACCTTCAGTAACTTGAATTTCTTTCTCATTCAGGCAAGTCCCCTTAACCTCTTCAATTACACTGTCACATTAAAGAAAAGCTTCAAAAGTCTGTGGCCCATAATGAAAAAATTATCATACAGTATTTAAAAAAACTATACCACTACTACTACTATCCTTACTGCATATTAATTTCTCTCTTTCTCTTTGATCTAGTCATTTTAATGATTATGCACCTTTCCTCCATGAAATTGTCCAACTGTTGCATATTAAAAATAAAACTTACCACCATATCATCTTCAAATAATGATTTCAGAAAATACAGAAATTATTAGCTTTAAGAAGATCATAAGAAAACTGCTTGCAAAAGAGAAGCTTTGTGAATACTATCAAGTTTCTTTCAAGAGTCTGAGAGAGCCAGGTTCTTCGGGGGGGGGGGGGGGGGGAAGGGTGAAGACAGAGCACAGAAAGCTCAGAAGTTCTGTTATGTGCCTCTGTGTGGCAGGAGAAATCCAATTCACCTGTCCACTTGGAGTGTTCCTAAGCAGGTATGTGATTTTTTTCCCATAGACCAACCAGAAGATATGTGCAACATCGATCCTCTTTGCCCTACCAACAGCAAGGAGTTCAGCGCATGCCACACATCCTTCATGATGCACAAACCCATCTCCTGGTTAAGCTGCAAGGTAGTGGAACGTGGCAGAAAGAAATATTAGTGCTCCACTTTACCAAGGAATTGAGTTTGGAGATAGTGAAGGGATAAATGCTACTAGGACAAGGAATGGCTAGCACTAGTCTTCCAGCAGACAAATTACAAATACAGGACCTGTTCTATACACAAACACAGTAGCATGTTTTATTCCCAAGTAGTCAACGACTGTCAGCAGAAGGCTGACATGATCAGGTGCTGTCTAGACATTTTTTGGACACACTTAACTTCTTGCATAAGACACATGGACACCAAGACAAGTTATCTGTGAGGCCATATCTCTAGCACTGTGTGCCAAAGCAGGAAAATAAAGTGCAACAAGTCAGGCAAGTGGAATTTCCTTTCACTTAAAAAGTTGTTGCTGAGCTTTAGGGCAGATTCATTGTGACATGTTCAAGTTCACTGGATGCAGGTGCAGCAGATCAGCAGAATAACCTCACTTTGCAGATTGCTTAGAATAGGACATCCCTGTACACTGAATAGGTTGGCCGATTGCTTAGAATAGGACATCCCTGTACACTGAATAAGTTGACCTAGTAAGAGATGCTACTGCTCTTGCAAACCTTGCTTTGTACTGAATCAGCAATAGTCAATCTCTTCACATTTCCTCTGGGCTATTTTGCCTTCTTGGTTAAAAACATGGAAAGAACTTATCAAAACATAGATCCATTCTGATTTTCAGAAGGTTTTTGAACACAAGGAGGCCAATCATTAGTAACAATCTTCCATTTTGCCCTAAGCACTGACTACTAAATTCTCTATGAAAGTGATCAAAAATAAATTATTTATGTAGCCTCATAAGTTGACAAAAACAGGGTATCTTCTCACTAACCCTTTTCACTCCTCAGCTTTTCTTCCCTTTTTGGTATTGTCAGGATAATTGACCTCTCCTACAACTGTTGTTGATATATTACTTTCAACCAACTCCCTTTTCATCCTACCCTCAAGATCTATAATAATTTGTATTTTACTTTATTTTACTACAGTTAAGCAGTGACTGCCTTTTATTAAAGTAAGTAGTCTGTGCAATCCATTTACATATCAGACTTTTGGTTTCCATTTCCAATTTCTTCTTGACTTCTTCCTGTCCTGTAGGCCTGTGCTCACAGTGCGCTTTACATCCTGGAAGCTTGCTATTTGAATCAGCTATACTGATGTAGCCAAATTGCAGTGATGACATCACCCTCCTCCTTAAGGTATGTTATTTTTCTCTTGTGCCCAGATTTCCTTTAAAAAAAGAGCCTTGGAAATGAATGGGTTTTGTTCAAGTGTATTGTTTTCATTTTCAATGTATTTCACAGAATGTGTTTGCCAGCTGTTCTTTTGTTATTTTCATACCTCTATATATCCAGTTTTCTAGTCAAATACTTACAATTTAGCCCAAATTCTGCTCTCTAATGTGCATGATCGGAAGTCACAAGCATGTGCAAGTAGTGGAATTGGCTGTAGCTGTTCACCCGCAGCCTGTCATATCTTTGGTTTTTTTGGAGAACATCCATTTCATTTCTCTTAAATGATCTAAGCCATTTTACTGAGGCAGTTTTTAACAGACTTACGTATATAACTAGCAGCACCTTTACTGCTTTATTACCTAGATTTGATGTTTTTAAACTTAGCATGAAACAGATTATTTGATACAACACTCTCAGTAACTGAACAGAATCCAGTTGCTCTCACACATCAGTAAATTTTTTAAAATCACTTGAATTAAGAAGAAAAATTACATGAGTTATATAAGCTTTCTAGTAAATTTAATCTATAATACAATACATGTTTGCCAAGTGTAGGAGCATTTAGATGATGCTATTAGATTCTCCTCTTAGAGCTCTGTAATATATTTCCAGGCACTTCTATCACCTCACTCTATATAAACACATGGAAATCTTTTAGGCAAGCATTCACAGTCAGCCTGTCTGTGTACAACATCTGCTACAGCTGTTTGTTGAATTCAGTATTTTGAATCTAATAAAGTATTTTTACTCTAATTGGGAGACAACATATATACTCTAATTTCAAGTCTTGTCATTGATTTGCCCTTTATTTTAGAAACTGACAGCAATCATCCAGAAAATTGATAGGGTTTTAATTTATGTTTTAACATTCTGGACTATTTTTACTAAACTAAGAGTTAAGTAAGAAGAAAGCCCTAAACAAAGTCTGAGATGGGATGATTTATTTGTGCAATTAAAAATTTGTTGTAAGCATTATCAAAACCTACCATGTTGTAAACGGCTTTTACTGACTCACATTGAGCTATTACTTAGGCTTTGCTTCACACCTCCTAGTTGTAGCTAGCATCTGCTGCTTCAGAGAAAGTTTGAACTCTCCTATTGGTGCCAGCAAGTTTAGGCCCTGGCATAAAGTTTTACATTGGAAAGGGCTGAGAGGACCACTTTGTCCTTATAGTAAGGGCTTACAGTAAGACAGTCATAGTAAATGAATGCTACTGTCAAAAACTTCCTCCACTCTCTCTAAGGATTCATATCATTAGCTGTAAAACTTCTAGATGCTTTCTAAAATGAATGCTATTGCAGCTGTACTCAGTTATATCAACAGATGTTTTAACAAAGGCAGGATTCTGAAAGAAAATATACCAGCTTACCTAGCTTCAATATTCAGCAAAACTTGGACCGTTTAGAAAAATTTAGAAGATAATATAGGACAGTTGACACATCCACATTGGACATAACCCTGTAACAGAAGGTGGGAAACTGCACTGATTTGACACAATTTGTATTAGATACCAGGTGCTGTGGATAGAGAAGAAGCAGTAGATGTCACACCCTGAATTTAGTATGGATTTTGAAGGTGGTTGGAAAATCATATCCAGAGAACAACTGTCAGTTACTCACTGTCAGGAAAGAAGTGCTCATCAAAGCAGAAATCTGCAAGAGTCCACACTGGCTCGGGTACTACTCACTGTATGGAAATTTGATAGTCAAATTTAATTTTAATTTTTAACAAAGACGTAAAACCATAGATATAAGTCAATAAGTGACTAATGCAACTAATTCTTGTTCAACTAAGGTAATGTCATGGGTTCAGCAGCAGCAGTCATTTTTCTCCTTCTTGGTAGCTGGTGCAGTGCTGTGTTTTTGACTTCCGGCCTGGGAACAGCACTGATAACACCAGTGCTTTCAGTTACTGCTTGGTAATGTTTTGGTTTGACCAAGGACTTTCTGAGTCTCATGCTATGCCAGGGAGGAGGGGAAGCCGGGAGGAAGCAGGGACAGGACACCTGACCCAAACTGACCAAAGAGGTATTCCATGCCACAGCATATCATGCCCAGAATGTAAAAACGGAGGGCAGAGACCCAGAAGGGTGGGGGTGCACTGCTTGGTCAGGCTGGGTATAGGTGGGGAGTGACTGAATTCTTCCCTTGTATTTCTCTTGTCATTATTATTATTGGTGGTAGCAGTAGTGATTTGTGTTATACTTTACTTACTAAACTGTTTTTATCTCAACCTGTGGGAGTTGCATTCTTTCGATTCTCCTTCCCATCCCTCCGGGAGGGAGGGGAAGAAAGAGGGGGGAGTGAGTGAGAGAGTGACTGTGTGAGTTATAGAGGCTTAAGCCATGACAGTTGAACAAGACTAAGTATTCTTCTTAAGCAAAACCAAGTAATGATATAGAATTAACGTCTTAATCATTAAAGGATAACAACTGTACAAGTAGATAATCTATAGAAAAGAACCAGGGAGTTACAGCAGGTTATAAGCATGAATTACATAGAAAAGTACTTTTGCTCTATTGATATAAAAGTGCCACAGGGGAAGGACTAACTTCATTATAGCCACCAAGTCTGGTTAATAGGAATTATCTAGGCCAATTACAAAGAGCAAAGGAAAACAACAAGAAATAATCAAGGCCTGGAAAACACAGTGTATGAGGAAAGAATGAGTGGAATTCTCCATTTGGAATTATTTAACCTTACAAAAAGATGCTGAAGGGCATATATGGTGAACTGTTGCAAGAACGGAAGTATTTCCATTCTCATAGTGGATAGGTTTAAGGGCTAAAAGGCTTCAGCTGATAGAAATGACACCAAAGAACCTGAGGAAAAGCTGGCCAAAGGCAGAGTTCAGAAGTGGGAAGCCAGCAGGGACTCAAGTGGCCTTCCCTGAAAGGTTTTACAGAAAAAAAACAAAAAAACAAACAAACAAAAAAAAACCACAAAACAAACAAACAAAAAAAATAAAACACCCACAGGCAAAAAAACACTGGAAGCACAGTTGATGCCACCTTGGGAATGGAGGGTGGATATTGCAGATCAGTAAACACATATTCTATAGAGAATGTGAGTATTTAATGCTAGTCCTCTTACATTGCTGCTGCTGCTGTGAAAATTAGATCTCAGGTACATAGTATTGGTATTTTTCTCTCCAACTCTTTTGAAGAATTTCATTCCTCTGCTGCTTGAACCCCAATTCCTTATGTTTTCTACTTCACCTGGCCGTAAATTGCTCTGGGCAATTGTTCATTACTGACCCAAAAACAGCAGCATGTTTAGCTACGAGTTATTGATCTCCAAGATTACAAACAGTGACATGGCATGAGAGAGATCTTCCCCCATGTTGATTTCTGTTTGGTCCAATTACACAAAACATTTCAGCTGCGGCCTTGTGAGCTAGTTCAGAAAGTAAAGAACATAAGCTCTGCCTCTCAGTCCAGGGAAGCGGTTATAAAGTGATGAGAAAATCTGGCATGCACTGTTTTAATGATTCTACCAGAGCAGGTAATTTCATAGTAAATGCTATCACATTAGACAATTTCAATTAATTAGACACAAAAGCTACACAGTTAATCTTCAATAGATAAGCATGCAATGGAAGATAAAAGCTGTTATTTAAACCTGATAAAGTGTGTATAATTTTTTATAGTAATTTTCACTACAATTTTCTTATGTTCAGAAAATAAACAATTTTTAATGGAAAACTGCTTGCTTTTTTTCTCCTTTTTTTCCATGAAACAAACCTGCACTTCACCATTCACACACATTGACAGTATTCACATTTCATCCAAAAATATTAAAATTATTTTTAAGTAGCTGCAGTGTCATCTGGTTTATGGATAGATACCATTTGCCTCCATTTTGCAGGGAAATTGCCTCACACATCATAGTAAACTCAGAAATGGGAACTTGAGAAGGTCATATGACACCTCCCAGATGATCAGTTCCTGGTTTTCAGACAAGATTTACACCACATCCTACATAGTCAAAAGTTTTCCTTGGAAATTACATCTGTTACCCCCTTCACCTCTTTTCCTTAGAGCTTTCCATAGCAATAGGTTTTCAACTCATAGTGTATACTCATACAAGCCTCAAATTCATCTAAAGAATAATTAGGAGACTAAGAAACTGCCAGGAGATGTTCTAGTAGAAATCAAAATTGCTAACTATTAAATAGGGGGATATCAGAGCTGAAAAACATGATTTATGGGACATACAGACACACAATGTCCTGTCTGGACAAAGAAAGAAGCCAACACTCCCCAGCTGTTAAGAAACTTAGTTCTAAAAACACTGATTATGCAAATAAATAAAAAACCCCATTGACTTTTAGGTGTCACAAGTAAAATTTGAAGATAATTCCAGCATTATATCTCTATCCTATTTTCAAACAAGACTTCAGCACTTTGAAGAGAAAAACCAAGGAAACCAAACCATCCAAGCAAGGCTTTGGTGTTCTGAAGTATAATGATGCACGTATCTAGCTTTTGAAAAAGCACCTAAATCAGATTATGTAGCTGAGTTTAGAAAAAGAAACAAAATTATCACTTACAAACATGAAAAAAATACACATATGAAGAAGTACATAAATACATAATTAAGAGAAAGACCATGTTCCTTGCTTTTCTCATGCCTTCAGCACAAACCTGCAGTCTGGTGAAGTTCTTTACAAACAGTTTGTCATTACAACCTCCTTAAAAGCTTTATAAGCAGTAACTATCCAAACAATGTTCTCATGGAACAATGCAGCCCAATTATCCAGGTGTACAGGAATGCCACAAGTTCCACTCTTGAAAAAAAAGTTTGAGGTGAAAAAAAAAATAGATGTGGGCAACACTTTTTTTTTTTCCTACTGACCAGTTATGCAACACTGACTCAACATCAAAATATTTGCCAAATACAAAATTTTTTTATCATGACTTGAGCTTAATATTCACTGAAGATTTCAAATGAGAAGATTTATTCCTCCAATCATTAATGTAGAAATTAATTGCACACATGGGTATGGATGCTGAGTGAGAACATTCTTTTCTCGGTCATCAAGCAAACAGTGTTGAACTATTTTTAAGAAGTAGTAAATAACTTAGAGTAACAATGACATCTTTTGGATATCTGCTCTGTTTAAATTGGCAGCTCAAACCTTTATCTTATTCTCATCAGATTCCTACATTACCACAGTAATGTAAAATTAACCTTCTACATCTAAAGACTAGCTGCCTGATCTTCCTTCTGCAGAGATAAAACTGATACGCTGTTCTTGGCTTCAGTGGCTGTAAGTCTGTGTTTCTGCAGACTGTTTCTTAAACTAGATCGCACTACGTTTCAGCCCTTAGTTTGTCAGGAACTTTATCTTCAAAGATGCTAAACCAACCCATGCATTTGGCTTTGCTTCTTTAAAGTGAGCGCTGAGCCCCTCTACAGCAGCAGTTTGACAGTGACGAGAGGTAGTATGATTACCCACTCAAAACACGTTTTGGAAAAGAAAATGTAACTGTTCCTCCGCCCCGTCACATCCTTCCATAAAACACCTAAGGAAGTGATCATGAACAAAATTAAGTGTGGTACAAAGGATCATATACTCACTGATCAAGTAATTTTTTCTTTAATAGGGTCTTTCATCTTCATTTACTTCAACATTGCAAACCTGCCCTGTCTTGCTGCACTAGGTGTTGTGGAAACTAGTTACAAAGTACCATTTGTCCTCCAAATACATAGTGCAACAATAAGCATTATGAAATACACTTGTGATATAATCTCTCCTGAGAATGATTATATACTGTGCAGAGATTTTTTCCATCTATGAGTTTAATAAAAAGTTATTAGAAAAAGAGAACCTGAATAATTGCTTTTTCTAGAAATAGCTCATTCAGGTCAAATGTCATTCTATTACCTCAAATTCCACAATGATGCTTTGTTTGCCTCAATCTGGTTTGCATTTCTGAGCACTTGTCACTATCTGCAAGTAACTACTTGGTTACATGAAAAGATATTAAAACCACATTAGCCATCTTTTCAAATACAATTTCAATCCTTTAAGTTGTTACAATTCTTGCAATGGTTAACCTGGATTTTAAAAGAAAATAGGAACAAGATGATGCATTATTTTTCATTGAAAATTTTGAGTGCCAAGAGAGTACTATAAGAACATACAGCCCCCTATATGTTCATAGAATCATAGAATCTTTTGGGTTGGAAGGGACTTTCAAAGGTCTTGTCCAACTCTCCTGCAGTGAGCAGAGGCATCTTCAACACGATCGGGTTGCCCAGACCCACATCCAGCCTGGTCTTGAATGTCTCTAGGGATGGTGCATCCACCAGTTCTCTGGACAGCCTGTGCCAGTATTTTAGCACCCTCATCGTAAAGACTTTTTTCCTCATGTCCATCCTGAACCTCCCTTCTCTTAGTTTTTGCAGCACTGATCTCCATTCTCAAATGCCACATTCCATCATGAAACAAATGAACCTGTGACAGTCCAGTCCAAGAAGACACTTGGTGTTTTTCAATAAAAAGCCCTGGCCAATGTTCTTATATTGCTGCAGAAGCTGGCCTCTCACCTAAGCTTTTCAAGAACATTTGAACACCATCTAGCAATGCAATTACTGTTTTTAATTAGTTACAGACAATTTCACGGCATTCCTTGGAGGAAAATAAAAGTGTACCAGGAATGCACTCAGAATTGTGATATAAACTGATCTCAGCTTTGATTGATATGAGCTCCAGATTACAGATCAGCCTGGAGAATCAGGATTTATTTAGGACTAAATCTCAGTAAGGTTCCATGGGATATAACCCTAGAGAGCAGGGGGGCCCAAGACTGTTGGCTGATATTCAAGGACTACCTGCTACAAGCTCAGAAGCGATACATCTCTACTAGAAGGAAGCGCTGCAGGAGGGCCAGGAGACCTCCTTGGATGGATAGGGACCTCCTGAGGAAAATCTGAAGGAAAAAAGAGGCTTATAAAAGGTGGAAGCAAGGACAGGCAGCCTGGGAAGAATACAGAGATGTTGTCCGGGAAGCTAGACACCAGGTTAGGAAAGCTAAGGCCCACTTAGAATTAAACTTGGTGTCATGGGTTCAGCAGTAGCAGCCATTTTTCTCCTTCTTGGTAGCTGGTGCAGTGCTGTGTTTCTGACTTTCGGCCAGGGAACAGCACTGATAACACCTATGTTTTCAGTTACTGCTTGGTAATGCTCTGGTCTGACCAAGGACTTTCTGAGTCTCATGCTCTGCCAGGGAGGAGGGGAAGCCGGGAGGAAGCAGGGACAGGACACCTGACCCAAACTGACCAAAGAGGTTATTCCATACCACGGCACATCATGCCCAGAACATAAAAACGGATGGCAGAGACCCAGAAGGGTGGAGATGCACTGCTTGGTCAGGCTGGGTATAGGTGGGGAGTGACTGAATTCTTTCCTTGTATTTCAATTGTCTTTATTATCATTGGTGGTAGCAGCAGTGGTTTGTGCTATACCTTAGTTACTAAACTGTTCTTATCTCAACCTGTGGGAGCCGTATTCTTTCGATTCTCCTTCCCATCCCTCCGGGAGCTGGGAGAAGAAAGAGGGGGGAGTGAGTGAGAGAATGACTGCGCGAGTTATAGAGGCATAAACCACGACACGTGCCTAGGGGTGTTAAGGATAACAGGAAGGGATTCTATAGGTACATTGCAAATAAAAGACAGGCTACGGAAAATGTGGGCCCTCTCCAGAAGCTATCGGGAGAACTGGCTACCCTGGATTTGGAGAAGGCTGAGGTTCTTAATGACTTCTTTGCCTCAGTCTTCACTGGCAAATGCTCTGACCACACCACCCAAGTCCTGGAAGGCAGACGCAGGGACTGTGAGAATGAAGACCCTGGGCCCACTGTAGGAGATGATATGGTTCGAGACCATCTTAAGAACCTGAACGTATACAAGTCCATGGGACCTGATGAAACCCATCCGCGGGTCCTGAAGGAGCTGGCAAATGAAGTTGCTAAGGTACTGCCCATCATATTTGAAAAATCATGGCAGTCAGGTGAAGTTCCCGACAACTGGAAAAAGGGAAATATAACCCCCATTTTCAAGAAGGGCAAAATGGATGAGCCGGGGAACTACAGACCAGTCAGTCTCACCTCTGTGCCTGGCAAAATCTTGGAGCGGATTCTCCTGGAAGGCATGCTGAGGCACATGAAAAACAACAAGGTGCTTGGTGACAGCCAGCATGGCTTCACTAAGGAGAAATCCTGCCTGACCAATCTGGTGGCCTTCTATGATGGGGCTACGGAACTCCTGGACAGGGGTAGAGCAGTTGATGTCATCTACCTGGACTTGTGCAAAGCATTTGACACTGTCTCACATGACATCCTTGTCACTAAGTTGGAGAGACATCAATTTGATAGGTGGATCACTTGGTGGATAAAGAACTGGCTGGATGGCTGCACGCAAACAGTAGTGCTCAATGGCTCAATGTCCAGCTGGAGACCAGTAATGAGTGGTGTCACTCAGGGATCAGTGTTGGGACCAGTCTTGCTCAGCATCTTTGTCGGTGACATGGACAGTGGGATTGAGTGTGCCCTCAGCAAGTTTGCCGATGACACCAAACTGTGTGGTTCGGTTGATACGTTGGAGGGAAGGAATGTCATCCAGAGGGACCTTGACGCACTTGTGAGGTGGGCTGATGCCAACCTGATGAAGTTAAACCATGCCAAGTGCAAGGTCCTACACGTGGGCTGCAGCAATCCCAGGCACAGCTACAGGTTGGGCAGAGAAGAGATTCAGAACAGCCCTGAGGAGAAGGATTTGGGGGTGGTGGTCTATGAGGAAAATGAACATGAGCTGGCAGCGTGCGCTCACAGCCCAGAAAGCCAACCGTATCCTGGGCTGCATCAAAAGGAGCGTGACCAGCAGGTCGAAGGAGGTGATCCTGCCCCTCTACTCTGTTCTTGTGAGACCTCCCTTGGAGTATTGTGTGCAGTTCTGGTGTCCTCAACAGAAAAAGGACATGGAACTGTTGGAACAAGTCCAAAGGAGGGCCACGAGGATGATCAGGGGACTGGAGCACCTCCCATATGAAGATAGGCTGAGAAAGTTGGGGATGTTCAGCATGGAGAAGAGAAGGCTGTGTGGAGACCTCATAGCAGTCTTCCAGTGCCTGAAGGGGGCCTATAGGGATGCTGGGGAGTGATTCTTCATGAGGGACTGTAGTGATAGGACAAGGGGTAACGGGTTCAAACTTAAACAGGGGAAGTTTAGGTTGGATATAAGGAAGAAATTCTTTCCTGTAAGGGTGGTGAGGCACTGGAATGGGTTGCCCAGGGAAGTAGAGAATGTTCCATTGCTGGCGGTGTTCAAGGCCGGGTTGGACATAGCCTTGTGTGGCATGGTTTAGTGGGAGGTGTCCCTGCCCATGGCAGGGGGTTGGATCTAGGTGACCTTATGGTCCTCTCCAACCCTAACTATTCTATGATTCTATGAAATAATACTTTTGTTTATAAAACCAAGCCAAGTAACTATGGGAACCATGTTAAGGGCTATTCACATCTGCAACAGTCAAGACAAGAATGGCTCAAACACACCCTTGAGTACCCACATGTATGATGCAGTGGTCAGTGAAATGCTGAGCACAATGTGAGCATTGGCAGGAATTCATCCAGGTAGTGCACATGTCCAGCAGCCAAGGCAATTTTCAAGCCACAAAACAAGCCCTGCCTACCTCTGAACGGCATGACCTCAGGTACCAAGGACTGTACCTGCTACAAGAATGATAGAGCAGAATGACTCACAGCATGCCCTTAGGAATGGCAACTGCTACTGTCTCCACTTTCACAGGTGAGCATGGTAACCTGCCTCCTCCACTGCCCAGCAATGGGTTCCATCTTGCAGGCACCACAGAGGAAAAGGACCAAATCCTACAGGGTGCACAGCACTCACTAATATTGCCCTGCTGAGGAGGGACTGCTGGAGCCACACCAGCTTTCTTGGGAAGTTTGTTTAAATCCACCCTTAGAGGGACACTCTAAACTAAGACTGTTCTCTGCAGGCTGTATGACCATCTTACATGTAGCTGTCAAATACAAAGTCACGAAATAAACCAGAGCATACCACTCCTGCTGGATAGACTATAATATTTTTTGATAAATACTTATTTTAAGTGGAATTTGACAACCAGGATGCACTGGATTACTAGGATTTAATGCATTTCAGTGGGATCTTATAAGTTTTAAAATATGCTCTCAGATTTTGCTATAGAGACAGTTCAACCTTGAACTTGATCATTCTCAGGATAATGATCTTTTAAGGACATTGTGTACTTAGCTGACACAAATAACATTTTAATTACAGTTAATATGAGTCAGATTTTGTTTTGAATTCCATGATGTCAAACCTGGCATGCTCCTTTAAGAAGTCTTTACAGAGAGCACAATAGCTTTTTTCTGCAACTCATCTAGACTTTTTGGGTCGGTATGACCTTGAAGTGAACATGATGTCCTTCGAAATCCTTTTCAAATAAAGTAGTCACAGTCAAAGTAGTCACAGTCAAAGCCAACAATTCTTTCACTTAAGAGACCTCTGTGACTTCAGCTCGTGAAATCTATCATGCATCAAGAGGCAGTATTCCTTGTACTCCTTATTTACATTGGAATACAGATGGCAACTGAGCTCTGATTTCAGAAGCATCACCACTAGTACTTGAAATTTTTGCGTACAAGTGTAGGGACTCTGATGAGATGGGCTGTTAAGCATACAGCCCAGGGATGTAAATCTGTCGAAGCTTATGTAAGATCTGGTCTTTTAATTATTTAGATAGGATAAGAAACAAGGCACCTGGAAGTTACTAGACAACCTAAATAGCCCAGTTGATTTCAGTAAGGGTATTTATGCATTACCCATTATTAAAGTATCTGCAAATCTGGTCTCTTACACTAACAGTCAATTGTAACCAATGTCAGTAATTCACTACATTTGCTAGCATATAACATCTGGCATTTCTACTGATATCATAAGTTGTCTTTCATATTCCATCATCCCTCAATAGTTTAGCAGATAGCTGTAAACATGCCAGCCGCCTTACTAGGATTTCACTAGATAGCTCAGTGAATTAAACAAACAAAGCTGATAACAGCAGATATTTACCTAGCATTGCCTTTCTAAGGAGTTGCAATTGACTACAGGAGGCCTTTAGGAAAAAAAGTAGTCCTGTGGATTTTTCTACACACAGTTCTGGTCAAGTGCTCACGGATGGTATTTTGTTAGCCTGATCCATAAAGCGTATATACACAATTCATCAAGCTCAATAGGGATATTCATCCAAGACAGATTTATACCTCCACATAATCCTGCAGGCAGCTACTTACTCATAGGTAGTAATGCCAAAAGAGACCATTATGATAGTATAGTCTGACCTCCTGCATAACACAGGCCACTGAACCTCACACAATAATTTGTGCTTCAAGACCATAATTTCTGTTTGAGTTATCGCATCTCTTTAAGAGAGATCTTCAGTTTTACCTTAAATACTCTAAATGGAGGTGAAACCATTACATGTCTAGTAAGTTGTTCCAGTGACGAATAACCCTTACCGATAGAAGACTGCCTTATCTCTACTGCGAATTTACATAGCACCACTTTTTGCGATTGGATTTCTTTATATGTTTTCCAGCTGAATGTAAAAACTATTTGTTATTTTTCCCTACAAAGACACTTGACTACAAGCCACATCTTAACCTTCACTTGGTGAAGTTAATAGACCAAGTAGACACCTTTGAACATACAGCATGTCCTTATACTCTAATTTTGTAGTTCTCTGCACGTATTTTTAATATATTCTTTCTGAAACTTCACACCCAAAGGGGTCATATCAATTGTACACTACTAAGACAGCTGTTTCTTACTTACTACACAGACACTTGTGCTCAGTGAACAAACCTTCACAACCTTGTGTCCTCATAAAATTAGGACAATTTTTCAGTAGAATAGCTTTGAACAGCAATCAAAAACAGAGAAGCAATTAAAGATGTATATAGATAACTTGGTATGTAATTCCACTGACAGGAAGAGAAATACCTGATCCTGGATTTGAAATCATCCAGCAGTAATAGTTACTGCTTAGCCTACTGCCTTCATCTATGGTGAAACCTTATTTTTTTCAGTATCAATATAATTGTCTTAATTTCTTTCATGACTCAGTACAGAGAAGTTTATTGCACTTTTACTATATAAGGATTATATGATACTGACACCAAGCCTAATACTGGACACAACTGAAGCCAGGATTCAGTTTGTTATCAAATACAAGGATTGCTTGTAAGTAACCTTACCAGAAGTAAGGACAACTTCAAGTATTTTTAGAATGCCCGATTTTATCTAAACTTCATATATGGGCATGTCATTTTTAGCTTTAGACTGCATTTCAGTTCCCAGAACCCTAAAAAAATCCCCCAACAACAAAACTACAAACTTCTGACATTTTTACCCACACTAACAAAGTCAGTTTTGAGAGGAAAGAAGTTGTTTGCCAGTGAGGCCTGTATTGTTAGAAAATGAGTAAATATAAACAAGTAATTCGTTCTACTTGATGTTATTCAGAAGTGTCAGACAGTTAAATAAGCCCCAAACTTCTGAAAGCTTACACATGGGAAAAAGCACTCCAAACAGCACCCACTAATCCATTCCTTAGCTTAAGCCAGGATCATTTCTATGTCAAGATGTCTCCCAGGAAACTGAAGCAAGCAGTCACTTCTCCACTAATCCATTCCTTAGCTTGAGCCAGGATCATTTCTATGTCAAGATGTCTCCCAGGAAACTGAAGCAAGCAGTCACTTCTCAGCTCCCCACAGATTTGTGTACCCTACTTTCCATTTTTTTCTTCCCTTTGGTTCTGTTGGGTAGCTTAATGATTTCTCTTTAACTGATTGTGCAGTGCGCATGCATATACATGCACTTATTTA
This sequence comes from Ara ararauna, assembly GCA_028858755.1. NCBI lineage: Eukaryota > Metazoa > Chordata > Aves > Psittaciformes > Psittacidae > Ara > Ara ararauna. Next base: position 19,501,722 of record CM054382.1, on the reverse strand, counting down.
CATACACACATACATGTGTGTCTATTTATGCCAGCTGAATTCACTATTATATTTTTATGGAGAGGACTGAATGTGCAGAAAGCTTCATCTGGGCTGTGCACCAGCTCTTCACATAGGCCAAGCCAATACTATACCTGCTAAAAAGCATGAGGCTCAGCTGAAAAATTAGTTGCACTTGTCCCTCATGGACACAGGAGGTGTCTCACACAAGCAGAGAGAAAAATTCAACTCAAAGTTTATTAAAGATTCATGTTCTCTGATTAAAAACAACCATTTGACACTGGACTCTTCTTTACATTTTGTAACTTCAACTTCAGGATCCAAGGTGACTGTATTGCATGAGGAAAAAAACCCAAACCAACAGAACTAGGGAATCTCTGAGGACAAATAAAATTTATATTGACAGAGATGCAACACATTTTTTCTGCATGCTTTTGCTACCCAAACTCCTAATATGCATTGAGTCACGTTTTCTTATTTTCTACTTTACAGGCTTAACATAATATCAAATTTCAGATTCATGGCCACCCAGGATGGTTGCTTCTTTTATTGATAAGACAAATAGCAGAGCTAATGGGCTTAGGGGATTTCAGTTTTACGACTGAAACAATACTAGATCACGATCCAGGGAAAACAAGTTCAAGGCTCTTATTAAAAATCTGGGTGACTTAATTATTAACATTAACAATAAGAAGCTAAACACATTGTGAAGATATGTTTATTGAAACTCATGCCTCAGGCACCAGAGTTGGCAAGGCTTTATTTTTAATTATTTAAAGCATTGCGCAACTCAGCAAAATCTGGCTGTCTCCTAAAGCTTATCCTTGTGTACAGGGGACTGGGAAATACACAGCTCAATGCTTTGCTCTAGCAGGTGCCTCTGCCTTTCTGAAATACCATTTCAACAGTGCTATTGACAGGCCATTAGACATACAGGTGAAACTGTAACGCATAGGTTCAAAAGAGACCTAGTCTTCCTCCTCTGTTCTGGCCCTCTCTGTTAGAGGTAAAGAAACATAAGCAGAAAGTTTAAGAGGTCAGCATAGCACTAGGAGCTGTGTTCACCAGCCAATGACTTTAGCTGTTAAAGATCTCATTTGTATTATCTTTGTTATATGGTTCATTTCTCTACTGTAGTTTTGAGCTTGGCTTAACATTCACATTTCCTATTCCTCATTCAGGCACCAAAAAAGAGAATGTGCTCCTGTCAAGCCCAAATTTTGGCAACCTCCATAAATGTTTTAAAATAGAAGGGCCAAACATAAACACAATCTTGTTCTTGTGACTGGAAGTGGACTGCACTCATCAGCTATTGATCCTGCAGCATTTTCTGGGGGAGAAGCCCTAATTCTTATGAATGTAAGACTATTCTCAGGTGCTTCCATAGTTTTAACACATCAATAGCCCTCACATCTTTGTTACTACGCATCTTTGGTTCTACACATCTTTGTTACTTCATTCCCCTGCTTTCACTAAGGTGGCAGACTGAAAGACCTCACTAGCATACCACCCTTCAAACATTGCCCCCAGGTGAGCCTAGTTCAATTATAGATTTTACTTTTCAGAGCTTATTACTGTTAATAACATATAATCTTCAGGTTTTAGAGATGATCTTATTTTTGAAAGACTATGAGAACATTCCATAGAACAAGGGCTTTTTTATCACTACTTAACCCCACTTCTTTCAAACATAGGAATTTCCTGAATCTTTTGTTAAATTCGTGATATGTATTGTTAAATGGGCACATAAGTTTAAGGTTTTAGAGATACTCTTATTGTTGAAGGACCACCAGAATATTCCATAGAAACAGTTTGTTTTCCACCCCAACTGCATCCCACCTTTCTTTCAAGCACAAGAATTTCCTGAATTGTCTGTTAAACTTGTGATATGTGTTGTTAAATGGGCACAACTGAAAACATACAGCTTCAGGATCCTTTTCATCCAGAACCGAGTACAGAGTGACTTAAACCAAGCTAAACCAGAAACAATCAGAAAGAAAAAAATAAAAACAGGCTGGGCCCTTCTGAGAAGTACAGGCAACAAGGATAAAAACTGTTTCACTACAAGGCTTCATGTATCACTGATATTCTAAAAGAAAGACATCAAGAGAATGATAGCATATGTCCCCCAACGAACACAAAGTCCAAAGTATATTTATACATAATACTGGCTTTCTAGATAGCAATCTTGAGTGTCTGAAATAAGCCACTTTAAAGGATCTCTGACTTACCTTCATTCTTAGTGTTGCAGGTACCCTGTGGCAAGTCCCTCCTGCTCTGGAAAAAATGTCTTGGTTCTCAGTCCACCTCTACTGCCTTGCCTAAAAGGGAAAAGAAGCTGTCTTAGCAATGCAGGAGAGAAATTTTACTTTGCTACTTTAGAAAGATGCACTTGTGCAATCGTTTTCTAGGCTCCTTTCACAGACCTCCTCACCTCCAAAGCATCCACATGAGCTACACTCTCACACTAAGCCAATAGCCACCACATGCACGTACAAAACTCCTGAGAACGTGACTGGGTGAAGGTAACACTCCCAGAACAGCTGAACCTCATTGCCCTTAAGAAGAGCTCCAAGTTTCAAGGGAGAGACAGGTGCTGATACTGGCAATTTTATTATGCCTGGATGCGGTTAATTTAGTGACAAGCTGTGAATGCAATTTAATAAATGTTGCACATGGTGTAAAACTTTTCGCTACCACAGACAGAGCTGACTTTAACATTGATACATTTAGTTATGCTTGAGAGAATCTGTTCTATCTGGCAGAACATTTTACAGGTGCGTAATATTGTAATTTAACAGGATTGCATGACTCATTTGATTATTAGTGTGAGGCCTTTTAACAGGCAGAAACAAGAACCTAGGAAACTAATACCTTCCAAGAAACTTCATTCACACCTTGCAAGGGTTGACTCCAGAGTGAGGAGTGACTGAACTAGGCTGACCATACCATATTGGCAACTGCCAATACAAGTTTGCTGCAAAACAAAATTAGAGACATTAGCAATTCAAGTTAATGTCATTATATTTGTTGTTCAGAAAAAACATCATATGGGAAAAAATTTAGCCTAACAACAGGTAATAAAAGTAATGTCATCTGCACTTTTTGAGTATACTATGGATTTGGTATTCATATATTCATATGCACAAGTTAAGAAGTCATGACAATATGTATATTGTTGTTTCTAATAGGTGTTGATTAAACTATTAAGAGCTTTAAGAGAAGGATGCTCAAATCATTATTCATGTAACACTTCATCATTGTTCAGCTACAGTATAATTGCACAAGTTATTGAGTAAGGGACCTGCTGTAAAACTATGCCCAGTGTGAAGGCAGAGGAAAGAATGTGTAAAAAGTATGCAGGCAGTATGCATGGATTATGTTAGCAAACTTCTCTAGGTCCATATTGCCTAATGACCTCGTTCTTTGAATTTCCATTTCTGTCACCCTGCAGGGCCATTGTCATAGGCAGAGCATACAGTGAGAAATAAATCCTGGACATAGAATCATAGAATAGTTAGGGTTGGAAAGGACCCTAAGATCATCTAGATCCAACCTCCCTCCCAGGGGCAGGGACACCTCACACTAAACCATGCCACCCAAGGCTATGTCCTACCTGGCCTTGAGCACTGCCAGCGATGGAGCATTCACAGCTTCCCTGGGCAACCCATTCCAGTGCCTCACCACCCTTACAGTAAAGAATTTCTTCCTCATATCCAATCTAAACTTCCCCTGTTAAAGTTTGAACCCGTTACCCCTTGTCCTCTCACTACAGTCCCTCATGAAGAGTCCCTCCCCAGCATCCCTATAGGCCCCCTTGAGATACTGTGGATAGCAACACACACACACACATCCATTTCATTATGGCCCACCTTACTGAACTTACATGACTTGTTCCACCTATGTTTGTGATGAAGAAATCCGGACTAGTTTATCTCCTGCCACCTGATGAAGGTTAACCATTTTCTGATAATCGAGTGATCATTTTAGGAAGAAGTAATAGCCTTGATTAAAAGAACAGAAAAACACTGGAAAAAAGCAGAGTAGCTTGCAGGCACTGAGCTCATCAGCCCATGGCAGGCTGTGCAGAACACAACTTCAGACATGAAGACAGGCTGAGTGCCTGAAAGTTTGTCTTTTATCCAAGAATATCAGCCAAATAAAAACTATTAACTCTGCCTGCTGATCTTGCCTCCTTTATACTCTTAGACTATCATGGCTTCACAAATGATCTTACAAATACCTGGGAGCCACTGCTGGCAGCGATGGGTGAGTTCCAGCAATGCTGCTCGTTGCCAGGCCACCCCTCTCATTTCCCAGCCAGAAATAAGAAGATGTGCTCCCTGTAAGAGTACTTTGAAGGGAGAATGGCCATTATGTTCACCATAATTAGAAGACTTGTAAAAAGTATTCTTTGGGATTATAAAAGAACAACTTTGCTACTTTTTATGTCTCTAGTCCAAAGATGCCAATCCTGCCTCTGTATGTTGAAATAAGGCTGATTTAGACCACAAGATAGAGATTGTTACAGATAAATTGCCAATGTCAGGCCAAAGTAGCAACAAAATATAGCTTTTAAAGAGGCAGGTAGAGCTCTGAGAGAAATGAATCAATCTTTCCCATTCATCCCTGACCTTTTACAGTATGTGAAAATCCAGTCAAAAACTAAAAAAGCCAAACCTAAAACCCCAAACCAACTCCAAACCTCTTTTTTTACTAAACACCACAGCTGGATTTACTAAAAATATAGTTGAGACCACTGGAAAATTGCAAGGATGATAAAACAGCTTGTATCATAACCACCACTTTCATTCTGCTATGCGGTTTAAAAACTCATCTGATTTACTCTCTACCACTTTTCTTGTCTGAAAAAAATGTTGCTACACAATCCTTAGTGGTTAAAACTATGGCTGAGTCATTCTACTTTGCCACAGTTGACTTATCCTTCAGAAAGCCTGCTCCCACCACACTGTTTGGGGAGTGATTGGAGATTCTTTGGCTTCTGCAGAGCCGTCCCATGGAAGGAGATTGTGTATATCCCCACAGCTCAAATCCATACAGGAAGTTCCTTGGAAGCTAGGGACTAGCCCAGAAAATGCATGCAAGGAGTGTCTAAACACAGTAACAGCAAATGCAGCAAAGTATATTTCAGCAGTTATTAGCCTTTTTCACATTTTGACCAGAGGGTATTCTGGCCAATAGGCTGCTTCTCACACATCTCAGCTTCCCACTTCATTGAGAGATTATGATCTGTCTGCAGCAGATTATCCATTTGACTGACTGATTATTCATAAGGGAAGAAAGAACAGATGCAAGAGACTCAGGACTGGGAGAAATGAGAGATTAAGACAAGGTTGAAGGCCAGTCTGAAATGCATTGGAGAAAGGTGGAGAGGAAGAAAGTCTACCAAATAAACTCACTATAACAAGATCACTTTCCATTATCTTTCATTTCTGCTCATCAAAGCTGCATGGTCATCCCATGTTGTATTGCATATCCATTAGGCCTGTTACTCCTCTTGCTTCTGTCACCACATACTATAAATATGCCATCTCTGAACATGAGGAATGTAGCAAGTATGCCTCTGTAAACTTGCCAGATTTTCACTGCATGTGCCACCCATGAATTAAGACCCTGATTTTCTCTCATGAATAATGATTTCTCCCTCCCCAGAAATAAAATCTTTAGCAGTCACTGAATACATTCTGTCCCAGACCTCAGCATCCCCCTCATTAACTATATGGCACCAACTGGTTTATCATCTGAGAACATACTAAACAGTTGGTGAGATTATTCAGGCAAAAGAAAACAACCACATCAAAACAAATATTTATTTAAAACAACCTTATGATAAAAATTGCTCTTTGGCTCTCATATCCCTGGAGTAATAATAGTTGATATTGTTGAAAGAGGAAGTTCAGATACGATACAGTCTTAAATGATCAGAGACAAAAAAATCCAGCAGACTATGCTCTCAGCTCTTAAAAAAAACACCTCCACATTAAATTTAACATATTTCGTGCATTCCTCCAAGGATGCATAGTAAAAAGTGCATTTTGTACTGGGCAAGATATATCCCAATTTTATTTTATTTCACTTGGGAGTCTTGTTTTCACTGATTTTAAGTGACTTCCTTCTGATCTGTGCTCAGTAAAAGAAGGAGTTAGATACAGTCTTTGTAAAAGATCAAGCCAGGTTTATTTATTTTGTAGCTTGTTCTCACTGCATAGTGAGATCTTACAGCGAATATGGGTAGACATTCTGTGGTTAAGTAAAGCTGCTCTAAGCAGGTGGATTTAAGTGCTTCCCAGGGGACGCCTGGCAGCTAACATGTGTGTAGACACAGAAAAGGAAACAAGCCCATGACCCTGTGCTGAAACACAGGGTTAAAATGTAATTTAATGGTCAGGGTTAAAATGCAATTTAAACACAGCATCTTTCCCTGGAACAAAATGGTGCAGAAGTGACTTAAAGAAATTTTTCACTCCAAACTGCCCCTTGAACTATAAAAGAGACAGAAAATATAACCAGAAGGTCTGGCCCAGAGAACTGATAATGTCTTTAACATCTGTCACCTCTAAACACACAAAGCCCAAGCTTTATCACGCACAAAGCCCAAGCTTTATCACAACATAACTCTATGGATTCTTTGATAGCATAAGAAAAAGAAGATGAAGCAAATTTTATTATATGGACTCTATTACCAGTGCTTTATTACAGGTATCATCATTTCGAAGTGCATGATTATGTTGGACGTTTTGCGACCCACCTCCGCAAATGCTGCAGTTGTAATGGCAGGTACCACATACAACATAGAAAATTCTAAAAGATCATTCCTCAATATTTTTCTAACAGCACCTTTTTTATCCTGAAGTACACAGCTGATTGCAATAATACTTCTTCTTAGATTTTTTAAGTCCATGATGTATGTATTGATCAACAGCTGAGAGGTAAGAACCAGGGGATGTCCTCACTTGCAGATAACCAACACTGCCAGGGAAGGGCTCCACTGTCACTCTCAGGATTTTCAGTAGGATTTTAAAAATTCTTACACTATTCAAGATGAAACAGGAAAATGCCATATTATAAAAAAAAAAAACAAACCAACAAAAAACCCCAACAACAACCCAACAACAACAACAAACCCCCAACAAAACCAGAATAGAATGACTATTTTCTAGTTTAGATGTGTGGTTTATGCTGTCAGATATGGACTTGTAAGATATAATAACAGTACTAAACCCATTTTATTCTTAGAATCTAAAGATGGTATTTTCATGAAAATAAAAAGGCAACACATTTAGGCACAAAACCTTAATGCTACCATTTTGCAATTTTTGAGTGCATAACAATACAGTTCTCTTATTGCAGCATTTTGAGTTAGCATCATTTTAATCCTGAGGATTATGTGAATGTAAAATCACTCAAAACCTAAAATTGTCAATGCTTCAGTTTCTATAAATTTAGAAATATTTAGGTGTACCGAGGGAAAAAAAATAATATTAGGACCCACCTTTCTCTCTTCCCTCCAGTGCCATTTAAAACAATCCATTAACAGCACATATAAGGATAGTAGTTTATAATAAGAACCCAAACTTGATAAAAGGTAAGTGTAGCACAAGAAGCAACATTCACTCAGTCCCTAAGGAACCAAATAGTATTATCTATAGTATAGATTTGTCAGGGGAAAACCTAACTATATATTTTCTTTCTTGTGGGTCATACTGAATTTCATTCCTGTGAGCCAAGAGGGACATAACAATGCAAAAAAATCATATTTTTTTCAGATAATCCACAAAGCAATAGAAATTAAAGATATAGCAGATGGATAATTTCAAACCCAGGAAACAGATTACTAAGAAAAAAAAAATAGAAAGAAGTGTTAATTATTTTCCTGATATGATGCCAGCATAATATTGGCATGCAACTAACCTCTAGAGCTCAGGATTACATCTGTACTCTGGGATCAATCAGTTCTAATACAATAAGAAGCAAACTGCTAGGCATCCTCAGTTGCTAGAAAGCTTACTTTGACTATATTTCAGTAATGTATCCATTATCTTTACCCAGCTTCTATGAAAATTTGACTACAAAATCAAATCTATCCTAATATTTAATCTATCTAAAATGAGTTAATACAAAAGCTGAAGCAAACATCTACAATGCCACCATTTCCAAGAAATTTAGATACTGGCTTTGTAGCTCCACTTTTGTAGAGCATGTTTAGCAAAACTGCTAGGAGGAAGGATAAAAAAAGGTAGTTGTTCACAGTCTTTACACAAACACATACCTGTCACAATCACATACATATACACAAATAGCTATACGTCTGAGTCTCGGATTAGTTAAGAACCCTTCAGCCTCTAAAGAAAGTAATTTTGCTGCTGGTGGTAGTAGTTGTACCTTAGCCATCCATAAATAGCAATGTGAACTGCAGCATGGAAGGGACCATGTTAGTTTTAGTCTGCCTGGAAAAAATTCCAGATCAGGGAACTTTTCCCTGCCCTTCTAATGCAATTTTTCAGTCATCCTTGGATTACCGGGGTCAACACACCAGTTCTGTTTCACCAGCTAAATTAAATCCTGTGGGTCAGGCTGTCTATTGCTGAAGACTCTGAAATGACGATAAGAAAATACCCCCTAGTTTTTGTTAGCCACAACTAAATTTCATTAGCATCATTACCAAAAAGAAATAAACTTCACACCTATCTCACTTTCATAACTTCCATTTATATTTTTTATATTCCTGGCTATATCCCATTTGAATGGGCATTAGATTTACAGTGATCTGGGAGACTCTGAGGAAACAAATTCTCCTATGATCCAACAAGCACCTTGCATGACCAGGCCTTAGCAAAACCAAACCAGAATTTAAAATTTAGTTTTACACTCTATAAACATAGTCCCAATGGCAACGTGACTTGCATTTACTTTCACTGGTCAGTGCTAAACTTCAGTAACGAATGATGGCATGGTGCGAAATTGCAACATATAATCACTAAAAATATAGTCTTGATACTGGTATGGGATAGGGAAAAGCAGAGCTCTCAGTGAAATTAAGTTAAGCCTTTTTCACCTAGTCCCAGATCCAGAACTTCTCGGTAGACACATAACTCCCGTTTGTTTCATTTTCCCTCAGAGAACTGGGCAAGTATAAGTTCTGTCTTTAAATACCCCTATGAACCTGAGACTTAATTTACTAAATGCTTAATGGAGGTTAAGGGTAATTTATTTATGAATATTCTCCTGTGTTTCCATTCCAGAAACTGGGGCTGGCAGTAAGTTAACTACTAGACATTGCTTTGACAAAACAAGGTCTTGTGAACTAGCAAGAGTTAGATGCTTGCAAATAGAGATTTTGAGCCCATTTGAACTAGCAAAGTTTGATTTTAATATTGAGGTCTCTGGAAATGATTTAGAAAAGAAAGATTTCTTAAAACCATTATTTTGTCACTTTTTTTTTTAAATCAAGAAGTAAATATAATCCAATCAATTGCTACTAATTACCTCTTTATTCTAAATCACCCAAATGCCCATGTTTGCTTCTGACAAACAAGCGGAAATCTCCTGAAACAGGATGATTAAATCTTTGGAATGAGGCTTACTCCATCTGGTGATTCCTTTCTTTGAGCTTCTACTCCCCGAGAGGAAAGGCTCCTTTGTCAGACCTAAATCAGGTTTTTCAGTAGTCAGCCTAAAACTGGAAATTCTGCTTGTTACTCCCAAGGCAGGAAGGCATTTCCACACATGCTAACTGACCCACACATGCTTGTGGCATGTAACAGGAGTGCACACATCCAACATATTTCCTACTTCCTCATTAAAAAGAAAATCAAAACACAACAGCAATCACCAAAACAATGAATGTGCATGAATGGCAGCAAATCTGCCAAAACTTGTTGTAATACATACTTATTTACAAATGTTCTTAACAGATCAACAGCCTTCACCCATGAAACCTGGGACAGCTGGGAATGACAGAAACACAAAAACAAAAGCATACTCTAGCGGGCTGATATGTATTTTCTCATTAAGGTTGGAGGGGAAAAAAAAGGTGCAATCACACCTTTTCAGTCATAGATTATGAGCTGCAGAAGTGGCGGGACTTTGATGGGAGGCAAGCATGAGCAAAAACTTGCTTTTAGAAAACAAAGGTGATAAAGCTGCTTTCTGATGTTGATGAAACTCATGAAAAACTACCTATCCACTTTGAGAAGGCAGACAAAACATTACTAATTTTAAAATCATTATGTAGCTATGCATTTTTCTTAAAATGCTTCTTTGTTATGTAACTTAGATCTTGTAAACTTAATTTTTTTTGGTCATGATATATAATGCCTTTGGTATAAAATCACTGTTGTATCTACTTGTCGTGGTTTAAGTCCCATCAGCCACGCAGTCTCTCTCTCCCTCACTTCCCCCTTTTTCTTCCCCCCGTTCCCAGGCCCAAAATCAAAAACACAGCGCTGCACCAGCCACCAAGAAGGAGAAAAATGACTGCTGCTGCTGAACCCATGACACTACTTCCTTATGTAGGAAAGGAATTAATAGATTTTTTTTAAATTACACTGCTAAATTTTCAATCTTTTTTCTGAAGATACACATAGTTCATCCAGCTTGCCTTGGTCTATGCCCACACATGACCTGGCATTTGCTCTGTTGCATAGGAAAAATAATATATATATTTGTGTTGCTCAAAGTCCACAAAGAAAACACTTTTATTTTGATTGATTGTGGAACTTGACCTGAGTAATGTAATATTTTAATGCCTGTTTGTATATTAGATGCCAAAATTATGTTATGGGTACATAAAGAATTTTGCTGTAGTGAAGTTTCCTTCTCTTTTTCTTCAAATAACTATTTTGAAACAGAAGCAGAAAATCTACAAACCGTGCCTTAGTTTGCATTTTTTTTATTTTATGTTATTTTAAACTTCAGCATTTTAAGACTCAGTTCCTAGTCATTCAGATGAGAATTTCCATTAGATCCAGTGCTGTATGAAAATTTTAAACCACAGTAGCATAGGTAAAATTAAATCATTTGGTGACTGAACTTGTGTTTAAAACACTTTCATTCATTATTCCTTTTAATTAGAGATGAAAGTACTCTCCACTATAGGAATCAAATACACTCTTGTAATCTCTACTCTCAGGAATTCAGCTACTGCCCCAACTTTTTTAATTCTTTAGTATGTGGGAGAGAAAGAAAAGGAGAAATAACAAGTCTGAAACTAGGATATAAAGGACAAAAAATCATGCTGAGGAAAATATTAAAAAATGGCGGGAATGCTTCTAGTCATGGACATTTCTCACTGCAAGGACTTAAAACTTCATAACTGAATGAGAGAACAACATGAAGAGAAGTTAATGTTGAGGAGGAAAACGTAGTGGTATTGTACCACATATTTTCTCTTTCCTGAAATACTCCCTTCAACAGATACTTTCAGAGAAGACACTGATTGGTCATAGACTTAATGAAAGGTGAAGTTTTTCAGTTTCTGCAAGAACACTTGGAAATCTTTCCCAACGAATACATAATCAAGGTTTATAGAAATTTGCTTCAGGCAGATTTTACCATTTGCAGAGAAACTTTATACAAAATGCACTGCAAAATAACTGCTTGGCAGGAACCTTCAAATTCAACTTCCGCTCAACAACTAAAATCAAGAGGGTTTTTTTCTCATAAGCCCCTATAAAATAAATAAATAAGAGCTAGTTGTTTTGATCATTAATCATGACAGACAATCCTTGCCTCTAGAGGCTCACCAGCTCCAGCATGGCTTCTTATGTGCTTGCAGTGCTTCTCAGGGTAAAGAGGTCAGTGATTTTTGTCCACAACCTAAAGATAGGTGACAGAGATAAGAACAATACTTATTCACATCTTGGTCTCCATGAAATCAGGGAGAGTTCCTATTGTAATTTCTGTTTTGAAGCACCAAAATGAGTGTTGCTAGTGCGAGAGGTTTACGTACCTCCCATAACTGAAGCACAAGATGTCCAGTAACCAGGCATGGACAAAGTAGCAACCAACAAGAGAACAGGACTGGGTTGCATGTTTGTCTGCATGCAAAACGTTTCACGAATAATGACAAGATATATATTTTGGAAGGTTTAAATGAAAGGTTTCCAGGCTCTGAATGAAAAAGTAGAATGACATTTTGTTGAATCTTTGTAACTAATGGAATTGGACAAAACAGGCTTCTAAATATTACATTGTGATTCGACAGCAAGTATAAAGGAAGTTGAAGATGTTTGATTTCAAATAGAGAGAATTTAAGTAAGCTCAAGCTTAAATGCCTTGCTGTTAGTATTTGAAATTACTCAACCCAAAGTAATTTTAAATTTAGCAGATGGAACTCTTTCTCTAGTGACAAAATCAACATGATTAATCTTGGATTTAAGTGCCATTTAACTCCAAAGTGTTCAAAAAGCTGAAGCCAAATATTGTAACCATAGCTAATTTCAAAACAAATGAGAAAATTGCAACATGATTCCAATCAAAAGATGGAAGCTAAACGTTAAACAACATCTGGGAGAAGAACAGTCATATAAAGTACCATTAGTCTAAAAAAGTATATATAAATGGACACAAAAAGCTATTTAGCTTAAGGAGGTTAATTAGAAAAGATAAATAAACACATTCTTCTGTAACAGAATAACTTAGTTCTATGCAGTAGCTGAAGTGTCAAAACTGTAAGTGAGAGGCAAGATACAAAAGCTTTCAGAACTGTGATCTATGCTCAAACACAAATGTTGAAATGAGAATTAGTATTTCTTTGAAGCCCTTGAAGTCATTTTAGTGCATCATGGGCTACAAAAAGTTGAAACTTTTAGAAGTATCTAAGAGCAGAAGAAAAGATTACCAGCTACATTAATTTAGATTTTTTTTCTCTCACACAGCCTTGTTGCAAATAGATGTGGTTAATTTATTCATATGGGAAAAGTTTCTCTTACAAAATACAGAGAAATTCTGCTGAAACAGGAATATACTCATAGAATCATTATTTTACCAGCAATAACAAAAAATTTCCATTTAAAATTGCAGACAGACTTAGAACAAATGTATACCTGCTGAGCAGGAGCGCAGGCAAGCTTAGACAAATGTATGTGTGCCATAATTCTTCCTGAATTTCTCAAGTAAAGTGCGATCTGCTCTCATTTGAGGCCCAAGAACTTGTTAGTCATTTGGAAAGTATTAGGTAAATATATATTCAAAGGAATCAACACTATTAATTCCAGAATAAGGAGCAAATCAACAAAAACGAAAAAAGCACCAAGGACATGAAACTACAATATTTTAGGTAAAGAAAAAATACACCTTTCATGAAATAGTGTTCATATTACTGCCTTGCCATTCAGGGAAAGGAGAACACTAGTATTAAAACAATGTGTGGTTGTGTTATAATTAGCCTCAGTGTAAACATTCAGGTCGTGCCATTTCATTTCATTATTTTTTACCATGCCAGAAGGAATACTGGAGTCATAGTCTAGTTCTTTTATTCTATTATATCTTAAAAGCATCTTTAAATATCATGAAGTTTGAAAATACTTTTATCAGGAAGAAATGGGATTGAATACAACAAACTCCTTGTCTCTCACCCCCAAGAAGGAAATTTCTACAGAAAGAAAAGTAGGAGGTGATACATAATGAGAAAGGTGACAGAAAGAAAGGGAAGATAAACCCAGAGGAAAAGATAAGAAGGGGAGAACAGATGGAAAAAAACACAGCCAACGAACCAAACAAAACCAACAGGGATCAGGCAGCAAAAGGAATTTCACTAGACAGTTCTCAGATTTTAATACTGCTCCACTGGAGATTACAGTCCTCATAGCAAATTCTAGGAAAAAGAACAGTTTTGGAAGAACCATCATGAATTTTCTCTTCCTCCTGCCTGTTGGAAAAGACCTTGGTAATTTCACTGGAATAAAATTGACATGAATATCCTAGGCTAACAGAGAGAAGCCAAGCTCACAGAGATATATTGCCTCCCTCAGCTGGCTGCTAAAGGGGCAGTGAAGCTGCAGGGTACTCAGCATCTTCATTTCCCAGTATGATATTCAGAGTAAAAAAGCTTCTCAGCTTCATTTTTCCGTCTTCAGGCAAAGTTTTCCCAAGGGGAAATTATTTTCTTTCCTGTAAAATCATAATTTTCCCATGGAAAAAAAACCCAAAAAGTTATTTCACAAAAAAAGGATCTCATTCCAGAGAATTGGCACGATGGAGGAGACCCATATGATTTTATCATCCAATAAAATTGATTTCACAGTAAATATTTCTTGTAATATTTGCTAGGAACAGATTATCATCTCTCAAAAAATCACTGCTCTTCATACTTTACATTTTTAATAAAAATGAATCTCTTCCAGAGCAAGAACTCTTAAAAATAAGCTTCCTTTCAAACTGTTGGAGTTACTGATCATTCCCATTTAGCTGCTTTTTCCAATACTCCAGTATTCCAGTTGCTCATCTAGAGTAATTCAGATCTTCAAGAAGTCCGCAACATCATATGCTGAAATGCATATATTTTTAGAAGCTATATTGAAAATGTTCCATAAAATCCATGACATAAAAACATATCAGCTTCACTTCTGTAGACAAATGTACTTTTAAAGATTTAGTCAGAAAAATATTTGTGATTAGTTGCAAGTACTGCATTATGGGTCATCTCTTTCTAGGTGATGAACACAAAAATGCAAAATATCTTAGTTTCCTTATGCCACAGTAGAGTTACTATGTAATAATCTACCCTGTACCCCATTTGCTATGTGCTTTGCTTGGAAATAATGATTGTGTTGTGCCATGAACACCTCTAGAAAGTGTACCCTAAACTAGGAAGCTTTGTAAAAGTGCAGGCGGCCTTATGAATTACTCTGAAGCTGAGATAACAATATCACCTGTTTAATAAGATATTTTATGGATCTGTGATCTTTTGCGAGCACTATGCACACTATTCCTCGTAGAAAAATTTTGCCATTCCTGTAGGAATCAATGAAAACTACTAAAAGCTGCTCTTGGGAGAGAAAAAGATGAACAAAGGAAGCACAATCCTACCTTGTAAGAAATCTGGCAGAGATATCTGATGAGTTAAAGTCCTGATAGCTAGAAACTCTCAGACCTATAATTATCACCAGGGTACTTAACAGGCTTAACTAATAATGCCATTAAATATCAGCTTAATACAAACCATTAGTTGAGTGATAGATCTTTGTATAAATGAGTACCTGGGAAATTTGAACTCCTGCATGACGCATTTTGAAAGCTGTAAAGTGGTTTGTGGAGAAACCTTCATTCCCTATATATAAGTGACATTGTAGACCTGTATCAGGTACTGTGGACTGTACCAATTCAGCCTCTTGAAGTCAAAAAGAATTGTTCACACAGCGTGCTCAAGAATGATCCAAAATACTCACATAATAAATAGAGTGACTGTGAGTGTAGACCATCAAAATGTGATGCCAAGTGACTGTTGCTTGTTCTGGGACAATTTATGGCCTACTTAACCTGTGAGCAGGAAGCCTGCAAACTCTCTATGGTGCTGGTTTCTGCAGAGCTCAGAGCTACACATCTTTTTGTAATAGCACCATAGCTGATGTGTATTTGCTTAGGCTTAGAGAGGGAGCTGCAGCTCTATTCTTGCTCACATAGCACTTGGGGTAAACGTGTCATTCAACCTTGTATTCAAATACAGAGTTTTCCAGACTTAAGAACTGACTGATGACTATTCATTATAGATTTTACCACCTTTCAAACTTGAATTGCACTTCTGTGATTTCAATTTCTTTCTTGCCTTGAAACACCATTTTTATGGAATTCACTTGTGGAGATATTGAGTGCATCTTTCATTCTAATTATGGTTTCAAGGTACTTGTTAACCTACAATTAGCAGAGTGTGAAGCTGAAAGAGAGCATCGGTTAGGCCCAGAATAACCTTGTAATTTTCTCCTTATTCTCAGCTTCCTAAGCTTTAAGGCTCCAGATTGCTTGATTCCCATTTGGATTTTTAGCCCATCGTGAACTTGACACAGTTGCTAAGTTACATATCAGTCTGCACCATGTTGATACAATATTATTTAAACACTTTAAAGGGCAGCCTAACAGTTCTCTGTAAACACACAACTCTGCCGTAAACTGTTCTCAGCAGAAACAAGCAGCCTGACACCAAAATTAAACCCAGGGTATTTCAAAGATTACTATGGAAGTCTTCATGAGCATCCACCCACTATCAGCAAAGCACCTCACAGTTGATCTAGCCTTGTTGTACACATGCATCCTCTGGCTCGATGCCTGCAATTTCATACAGAGTGCGATTCCTCTCCTGCCATTGCTGTCACAAGTATGCAGGAACATGATTTGATGGTAGTAGCCCAGGGACAGCAGCTGTTTCCAGGCCTGCTTCAGTAACCTGCCCAAAGTTGATCTGACCAGGAGTTCTGTTCATGATCAAAGCTGTACTGCATGCTGTTGAAGTAAAATTAAATGTTCAATCCTTCACAAAGAAGGGCCAGAGATTCACCCAGCCAGGAGAAAAATAAAAGGAGAGAATACAGACCAAGCTCAGGAGGCTTTTTGTGTAACTGATATTTGTCTTCCATGATGCTTTATTAGTTTGGACAACAACTGTGTGGAAAAAGGGGTAAAGACGACTTGCTCAGATGATGCTATGCAATCTTCACTACAATACATAGAGTCATCTCCACAGAGATAAGATTTCATGACAATATTTTCTCTGTGGTGTTTACTGCTTACCCTTAGTCTGTGGACTGATGAGCCATACATCACCTGATGCGATGACCACTACTTCTAAACTACTGTTTCTTTCTGATGTGTGCACACAAGGCAAGTGCCCGACAATGCCTTGCAAACAATAAATGAATCAAGAGGAGCGTGACCAGCAGGTTGAGGGAGGTGATCCTGCCCCTCTACTCTGCTCTTGTGAGACCTCACTTGGAGTACTGTGTGCAGTTCTGGTGTCCTCAACAGAAAAAGGACATGGAACTGTTGGAACAAGTCCAGAGGAGGGCCACAAAGATGATCAGGGGACTGGAGCACCTCCTGTATGAAGATAGGCTGAGAAAGTTGGGACTGTTCAGCCTGGAGAAGAGAAGGCTGCGTGGAGACCTCACAGCAACCTTCCAGTATCTGAAGTGGGCCTATAGAGATGCTGAGGAGAGATTCTTCATTAGGGACTGTGGTGATAGGACAAGGAGAAACGGGTTCAAACTTAAACAGGGGAAGTTTAGGTTGGATATAAGGAGGAAATTCTTGTAAGGGTGGTGAGTCACTGGAATGGGCTGCCCAGGGAAGTTGTGAATGCTCCATTGCTGGCGGTGTTCAAGGCCGGGTTGGACAGAGCCTTGGGTGGCATGGTTTAGTGGGAGGTGTCCCTGCCCCTGGCAGGGAGGATGGAAGTAGATGATCTTAAGGTCCTTTCCAACCCTAACTATTCTATGATTCTATGAATCAGAGCAGCCCATATACAACAGGACAACCTTACAACAACATTTTGATTTTAATAGTTAATGCAAACTCTAACAACTCCCATGACCATTTCCAACTTCCTGAAGCTAGTGAGGAACATCTTAAGGGGAAAAAATCCATAGATTGGACCCAAGATCTAGGACTCATGTCTCATGCAATGTGCTAACAGCATGAGACATGAGCCAATCTAATCACCTTCTGTACCAAACCAAACATGGGCAATACTGGACAAAGTTTTCAGAAACATAAAAAATTATCCTCAAACTGTATATTGTTTTCAGAGTAAAAATATTTGTATCCACAACATACCTTGATGACTTCATTCATCATAATCTTGAGAGCTGCTTCATAAGGGCCAGGCATCAATATAGGTGATGTAGGCGCTCAAAACACCTGAAAATCCTACCCATTTACTCAGTTAATTCCTGAGAGGTTTGGCTTTTTACTAATTACGCCAAGATTCTTTGTGTCAGCTTTAAATTCTAACAGTATCTTTGGCTGTTTTCCTGGTGTGATTTAACTGCATTAATTATGACACTGGTAAACGTTAGTTTTCTCCCTTTTTGGTTTCATTTCTTCCACTAGAGCATATTCAGTCTATTCTTCAATAGCCTATTATTCACATTTTTTTGGGTCAGGCTAAAAATTTTTCAATGCCTTATCTTCTGTCTTCTACAGTCTTTCAAATTGCAACATTAACTTTTCTTCTGCCTAATTTTGTCTTTTTGTATGTATTCCTGAAAAATAAAATTCCCAATGATGAGATGAGTGAAAGCAGGGCAGGCTGGGGGGCAGCCAACACCTCAGGTCACCAAGTATTTCTGTAGGTGCAAGGCAAATCCAAGGCCAGGCCAGGTAGGACATCAGCCTCAGGGCTGGGGTCCAGATCAGCAGGACAAGGCTGTTGCAGAGCTGAAGATCACTGCTATTATATTGCTCAGGAAGGGACCAGTGTCCCTGAGCTGAGCTTAAATGGGCTCCTGGGCCCATGGGCAGATGTGCGGGGCAGAGGTGCAGGCCCCAGGGAAGCTTGATCAGGGCCAGTTAAAGAAAACGTGTCCACAGGGCTCTGACACCCTCCACATACATACAGACATAACCATGGACATGGCATCAGGCCATGAAGAGTAGCCAAGGGCCATTGCCAGCTGGGTTGCAATGACGGCTATTTAGGAATGACAGCAATGTGATCTATAGGTGTATACCTTTAAAGTAATGTGCTCACTTAGGTGATTCCTCTCTGTGCACTTGAAAAAGTCTTCTCCAGAATGAAACCAACAAAAAACTCTCAATATCTTTGACATATAAGGAAAGACCTTCTTCTTTTGATGCAAATATTTTCAACCTTTCTAACACATGGAAATATTTATGTATAGATTTCTTTGAGGTGCACTATCTAATCTATAGAGATCTCAGTTACTGTATGGGCAGAGACTTTAATCAAACTCTTCATCAAAGCATGATATCTGGATGAGTCAGGTATCTGTATTAATCATCTGCCTTCTAGAGACCACAAGTTTAGAGTCAGAAACACATCTTGAGGTGAAAGGTAGAAATAATACGATGCAAAGAGCTGACTGAAATCAGCTCTGGCAACTGAAATGAGCCCTCTCCCTTGCATAAAAAGGCTATCTTACAGAACAGACCATGATGCATAGTATATGTTTTTGCATTGGTTTCTGGAGTCCTAACATTTTGTGTGCTTGCAGAGACAACCATTTTTTGTAATTCTGAGGGCTAGTTTTAGTGTTTTCTTAATATTCATGTTATCCACCGACACTAAGGCCACAGACATCTCTTCTGAAAGACCACGCTGTGGCCACTGACCTAGTGTTTTTATGTCAGCATGTCACAATTTGCTCCCCCAAATTCCTATCAGACTTTTTTGCTTAGCAGAACATGCAGTCATTTTGAAACTTGATTCCAAAAGGAACAAGGTTTCTAGTCTTGCTTACTCCCAAGTCCTAAAATTCGTCAACAGCACAAAATTGTTGATTTTTTATAAATGTATAAAACCTAGATAATGTTGAAAATGCAATTCAAAATGGAAAAAACATTCCACTTACAAAATAAATCACAGGACATACCAACATTTGGGAATTGCTTCATTTTTTAAGCAAACCCAGATTTTTATCATGTTTTACTAGCAACAAAAAAAACCAAAATAAAACAAAAAAACAACCAAACAAAAAACATTCTAGACAAAAAGACTTCTGGGATGAATTTTCTGATCAATTGTACTTCCTATTATTTGCATTTATCTTCTTGGTGTGTCCTAGCATTTATAATATGAAGAATTTTTCTTGGTCACATGGCATTTTGTCTGTAGTTAAAATTGTCCATCTTCCACCAGTGAAAATGGTAAACAATCCAATCAATATTTTCTTAAAGCTAGGGCTGAGTGGTACAGCAATATCAGACCACAAAAGGTACAAGTGATGTGCCTGACAGTTTGTTATTCTACTCCTAATCTCTCTGGCCTGGAGCAGATGTGAACGTCCTTTCCTGCACAGCCACCAGTGATTACTCTGCAAGCCTGACAGTCACCTCCAAGAACATGGCAAGCGCTCTGGGCCACCAGAGGTGCAAGAGATGGTATCATTTCACTATCCACTGTACACACTTGGCTGTCTGTTTCTTCAAAACTGTTATGAGCACCTCTCTGCTGGTAAACCAACTGTATTTTCAAAGGATCATTTGCTTCAACAATTATGTTAGGTATAATCATTGGATATGAGGGGGGCATCATTCCTTTCCAACACTCGCAGTCTGTTGCCAGCACATATAGCGAATGCTAGGAGCAATGTAGAGATATTCCAGTCACTCCAGCCAATGAGCCAGCTTCAATTGGAGCTCAGCTCAGGTGCCTCTATACAAATGCCCGTAGCATGGGGAACAAAGAAGAGGAATTACAGATGTGTGCACATCTACGGGGATATGATATCATTGGTAACACAGAAACATGGTGGGATGGCTCCTATGACTGCTGTGTTGGAATGGAAGGTTACAAGCTCTTTAGAAAACACAGACCCGGCAGACAAGAGGGAGTTGCTATTTATGTTAGGGATAGGCTGGAAAGTATGGAACTCTGTCTGGGGACAGGTGAGCAGTCGACAGAGAGTTTGTGGGTCAGTGTCAAAGGGAGAACAGCGATGGGAGACATAACTGTGGGGATCTGTTACAGACCGCCTGACCAAGAGGACTTTGTGGATGAAGTGCTTTATAGACAGATAGGAACAGCCTCACACTCGCAGGCCCTTGTCCTCATGGGGAACTTCAACCACTCTGATATCTGTTGGAGGGATGGTATGGCCTGGCACAAGCAATTCAGGAGGTTCCTCAATTGTGTGGAAGACAATTTCCTTCTGCAAGTAATGTAGGAGCCGACAAGGAGAGGTGCCATGCTGGACCTCGTCCTCACTAACAGGGAAGGGCTGGTTGGAAATGTGACACTCCGGGGCAGCTTTGGTTGTAGTGATCAAGAGGTGGTCGAGTTCAAGATCCTCAGGACAGTGAGAAGAGTATACAGCAAGCTCACTGCCCTGGACTTCAAGAGAGCAGACTTTGGCCTCTTCAGGAACCTGCTTAGTAAGGTTCCATGGGATATAGCCCTAGAGGGCAGGGGGGCCCAAGACTCTTGGTTGATATTCAAGGATCACCTGTTGCAAGCTCAGGAGCAATACATACTAACTAGAAGGAAGTGCTGCAGGAGGGCCCGGAGACCTCCTTGGATGGATAAGGAGCTGCTGAGGAAACTTCAAGGGAAAAAAGAGGCTTATGAAAGGTGAAACAAGGATGGGCAGCCTGGGAACAATACAGGGATGTTGTCCAGGAAGCTAGAGACCAGGTTAGGAAAGCTAAGGCCCACTCAGAATTAAACTTGGCTAGGGATGTAAAAGGTAACAGGAAGGGATTCTATAGGTACATTGCAAATAAAAGACAGACTAGGGACAACGTGGGCACCCTCCAGAAGCTATCGGGAGAACTGGCTACCCTGGATTTGGAGAAGGCTGAAGTTCTTAACGACTTCTTTGCCTCAGTCTTCACCGGAAAATGCTCTGATCACACCACCCAAGTCCTGGAAGGCAGACGCAGTGACTGTGAGAATGAAGACCCTGGGCCCACTGTAAGAGATGATATGGTTCGAGACCATCTTAAGAACCTGAACGTATACAAGTCCATGGGACCTGATGAAACCCATCCGCGGGTCCTGAAGGAGCTGGCAAATGAAGTTGCTAAGGTACTGCCCATCATATTTGAAAAATCATGGCAGTCAGGTGAAGTTCCCGACAACTGGAAAAAGGGAAATATAACCCCCATTTTCAAGAAGGGCAAAATGGATGAGCCGGGGAACTACAGACCAGTCAGTCTCACCTCTGTGCCTGGCAAAATCTTGGAGCGGATTCTCCTGGAAGGCATGCTGAGGCACATGAAAAGCAACAAGGTGGCTGGTGACAGCCAGCGTGGCTTCACTAAGGAGAAATCCTGCCTGACCAATCTGGTGGCCTTCTATGATGGGGCTACGAACTGACGGACAGGGGTAGAGCAGTTGATGTCATCTACCTGGACTTGTGCAAAGCATTTGACACTGTCTCACATGACATCCTTGTCTCTAAATTGGAGAGACATCAATTTGATAGGTGGACCAATTAGTGGATAAAGAGCTGGCTGGATGGCCGCACACAAAGAGTTGTGCTCAATGGCTCAATGTCCAGCTGGAGACCAGTAATGAGTGGTGTCACTCAGGGATCAATGCTGGGACCGGTCTTGTTCAACATATTTGTCGGTGACATGGACAGTGGGATTGAGTGTGCCCTCAGCAAGTTTGCCGATGACACCAAGCTGTGTGGTTCAGTTGATACGCTGGAGGGAAGGAATGTCATCCAGAGGGACCTTGACGAACTTGTGAGGTGGGCAGATGCCAACCTGATGAAGTTTAACCATGCCAAGTGCAAGGTCCTACACCTGGGTTACAGCAATCCCAGGCACAGCTACAGGTTGGGAAGAGAAGAGATACAGAGCAGTCCTGCAGAGAAGGACTTGGGGGTGTTGGTTGATGGGAAAATGAACATGAGCCGGCTTCAGTGTGTGCTTGCAGCCCAGAAAGCCAACCGTATCCTGGGCTGCATCAAAAAGAGCATGACCTGACAGTCAAAGGAGGCGATTCTGCCCCTCTACTCTGCTCTTGTGAGACCTCCCTTGGAGTATTGTGTGCAGTTCTGGTGTCCTCAACAGAAAAAGGACATGGAACTGTTGGAACAAGTCCAAAGGAGGGCCACGGAGATGATCAGGGGACTGGAGCACCTCCTGTATGAAGGTAGGCTGAGAAAGTTGGGGATGTTCAGCCTGGAGAAGAGAAGGCTATGTGGAGACCTCATAGCAGTCTTCCAGTGTCTGAAGGGGGCTTATAAGGACGCTGGGGAGTGATTCTTCATTAGGGACTGTAGTGATAGGACAAGGAGTAACGGGTTGAAACTTAAACAGGGGAAGTTTAGATTGGATATAAGGAAGAAGTTCTTTACTGTGAGGGTGGTGAGGCACTGGAATGGGTGGCACAAGGAAGCTGTGAATGCTTCATTCCTGCTGGGGTTCAAGGCTGGGTTGGACAGAGCCTTGAGTGACATGGTTTAGTGGGAGGTGTCCCTGCCCCTGGTAGGGGGGATGGAACTTGATGATCTTAAAGTCCTTTCCAACCCTAATTATTTTATGATTCTATGATTCTATTAAATAGCTATGCAGGTGTCCTTTTCACTGTGTAAGCTACAAGGCTAGGGAGACATGGAATACTTTTTGCTTTATGAAGCGCTAACGAGAAAGATATAATAATTTTTTTATGGTCACAAGGCATTTTTTATAATAGCAGGCTGTGATGATTGCAAAACTTGTTTCAGACATAGAGCACAGAATACGAGGTTGAAAAGGACCTCAAGGATCATCTGGTCCAACCTTTCTTGGCAAAAGCATAAGTCTAGGCAAGACGGCCCAACAATCTCTCCAGCTGAATATTTACAGTATCTAACACTGAGGAATACACCACTTTGCTGGGAGATTATTCCAATGGCTGATTGTTCTCATTGTGAAAAATCTTCCTGTTGTGTCTAGTCAGAATGTCCCCAGGAGTAACTTGTACCAATTGCCCCTAATCTTTTCCGTGTGACTCCTTGTAAAAAGCGAATCTCCATCTTCTATGTAGTCACCCTTTACACACTGGAACATGATGATAAGGTCTCCCCTGAGCATTCTTTTCTCAAGGCTGAACAAATCCAGTTCTCTCAGCCTTTCCTCATATGGCTTCCCAGTCCTTTGATCACCTTTGTGGTCCTTCTCCGAACTTTCTCCAGCCTGTCCACATCATTTCTGTAGATATAGTGGGGACTGAAACTGAACACAGTATTCCAGATGTGGCCTGACAAGCACTGAGAAGAGTGGGATAAAGACACCTTTATCTCTTCTGGGGATGCCCTTCTTGGTGTAACCCAGCACCCTCTTCGCTTTCTTTGTTGCAGCTGCACACTGTTCACTCATATTTGAGCTTGTTGTCTACCAGGACCCCCAGGTCCCTTTCCACAGAGCTGCTCCCCAGCTGGATAGATCCCAGCCTGTGCTGCACTCTTGGATTATTGTTCTTGTTGAATTTCTTAAGGTTCTTCTTAGCCCACTCTTGCAGCCTATCCAGGTCTTCCTGCAAGGTGTCTTTCCCTTCCAAAATGTCCACTTCTCCACTCAGTTTGGTATCACTTGCAAACTTCATCTGGGTACACTTGATCCCATTTCTAGATTGCTTATGAAGACAGTAAACAACGTTGGGCCCATATCGATCCTTGATGATCCCACTAGTGACAGGTTGCCAGTTTAAAAGGAGTTATTCACCATCACTCTCTGGGTGCAGACATTCAGCCACTCCCCAGCCAGCATACAGACCACTTGACTGGGTCGTAACACATCATTTCCTCTAGGAGGAGGCTGTGGGAAACCTTGGAGAAATCCTGGTAGACAATGTCTATGACTCTCCGTTTATCAACTGAGCAGCTTATTTTGTCATAAAAGGTGATCAGATGACCATGGAAAAGTCAAAAGAGATGATGGACAGCATGAAGGGGGCACATGAGGCACCAACAGAGGTAAGTCCTGTGGGTATGAGGGCTTTTTTGAAGTAGAAGGGAGAACAGAAATTATTCTCTAGTTCTACTCTGATCCCATGGAACTGTAGAAAATCAGTAAATGAGAGGCTTGTGGAAACCCATTATATTCCAGCTAGCAAATTCTAGGCTCTGTGTCACACTATTCCATATTTGTGAGTAATATTTTTGCCATTTTTTAAAGAAAATAAACCAAAGCACTGTTTTACGATAGAATCATAGAACTGACTGCTTTAAGGCCCTGATACTCGGATGAACTTTGCACTAAACATAGATTTTTTTATTTATTGTAAATTCAGCACTGGTAAGTGTCTCCACATGTTCTTGTTCTTAGTCCACAATGATATTCTTTAGTTAGGAGTTATGAGGAGGATTATAATGTAAGAAAAATCAATAGTGTTATTTTAAAATGCTCATCCATGAAAGAGCAATCAACGGTTGAAAAGACTGGAAACAATCAATTTCAATGAGCAGTTAATATTAGGTAACAAGGCAGCACAGAGATAGATAAAGATTAAACTGATAGGAAAGAATATTTAAAGTATTAATTAGACACACTAGAACTTAATGTCCCTCACAAGAGTATTTAAAAGAAGGCTATATCTTAAAGTTTCACATTCCATCACAGAATCACATCAATCAGATAGCTCATGATAAATGTGACACTGAAAACTCTTTTCTTTTAAAACAATTATAATTTGTTAAACTAAAGTATGTACTGCTGTCTGGATTCTGCAAGAGCATGTAATGACTTTTCTTTCCTCTTCAGAAGGTAATGTTGTACTCTTCTGAGGAAAGTTACTCATGTGCCTACATAAGTGTCTAAATCTGTGGCAAAATAAATGACACCTTCAGATCAGGATTCCAAGGCGGTGCTGTTGCAACATAGTATGAGACCTGCTAATGTAAAAGACCTGAGCGCCAAAAAGGCAAACGACTCCATTCTCTTGTTCAGAAGCACTTGGAATCAGGTATCCATTTTGGTTTTAAGATATACATTTATAGATTCATATATATATGTGTTGTGGTTTAAGCCCCTCTAACTCTCGCAGTCTCTCTCTCACTCACTTCCCCCTCTTTCTTCCCGCCCGCTCCCAGAGCGATGGGAAGGAGAATCGAAAAGAATGCAACTCCCACAGTTTGAGATAAGAATAGTTTAGTAACTAAAGTATAACACAAGACCACTACTGCTACCACCAATAATAATAATGACAAGGCAAATACAAGGAAAGAATACAATTGCTCACCCAGCCCAATACCAAGCCCAACTTCCAGAGCCCTCCAGCAGTGCACCCCCCACCCTTCCGAGTCTCTGCTCTCTGCTTTACATTCTGGGCATGATGTGCTGTGGTATGGAATAACCTCTTTGACTAGTTTGGGTCAGGTGTCCTGTCTCTGCTTCCTCACGGCTTCCCCTTCTCCCTGGCAGAGCATGAGACTCAGAAAGTCCTTGGCCAGACCAAAACATTACCAAGCAGTAACTGAAACACTGGTGTTATCAGTGCTGTTCCCAGGCCCAAAATCAGAAACACAGTGCTGCACCAGCTACCAAGAAGGAGAAAAATGACTGCTACTGCTGAACCCAGGACAATATGGTATGTCTATTCCTAGTCATGGCAACTAATTTATTCCTTATTTCAAAGGTTAACAGGAGAGTGTCAGAATAGAAACATATCACATGACTTAAACTCACAAAACAAACAAAATAATAAAACCTACAGCAGAGCAAACTATCTCTGTTTGTGGAAGCAAATTAGCTTTTTCCAAGCCAGCAGTAACATGGAAAGCATCTATAAGGTGCACATTGTAGAAATTAAGACTATATTTAAAAAGAGGGAGAAGAGGTAACGGAGTACTCTAGGCTAAGGTCTCCAAAGTTCGAAATGTTTCCTGAAATACAGTGGGACAGGTTGACACTAGGCCTTCATTAAGGCTTTGATTTACCTTTGACAATATCAGACAGCCAATAATTCTACCCAAAGATAAATCAAAGGTGTATAAAATGTTCTAAATCCAGGGTAAAAATAAAAAGGTATTTCTCTGTGCTAGCACAGCAGCAAATGTACCATTAATTATTCTTCTCAGTTGTGTTATCTAGTGCTCTTCAGTGGAGATGCAGTTTGAAGGACAGAGGACCCTTTGTCCCAAGCAAAAATCCCAAGTCAGCATTTTGTCTCATTTTCTATTAGTTTGTCATGGAAACAGTATAAAACTTTCCTAAGACATGCCTTGAACTAGCAGAGTAGGTGCATTAAGTGCTATATTTCACCATACCAAGACACTAAACAATCGTTCCCTACCCTGCACCCACTAACCTCACTTGACAGAGCATTCATTTATCTTTTGGACATACACAGAAAGAAAAACCTGAGCAAAAAGCACTACATATTCATTCTTTCTCAGAGAGAGGACTGAAAAGTGTTTTATATGGGGTAGAAGTCTGTTAACATAAGCAATTGTATTTCTGTGGAAATGAAATAGGCAGTAAGAAAGCTTTCTTATGGCAGTACAGAATGGCAGTACAGAAAGCCCGAGCTCAAATTTGTTTTTCTATGTTCCTGAATACTAGATTATGGTTAGATTATGCTCATTTAGATTAAAGCTTGTCAAAATTGGAAATTTCTTTTTGGTACCAAGTCTCAAAATACTATGTGTGATTGAATTCCTGAACCAGATGGAAAGTAAGGGAATCTGAAACTTTCTGAAAAAAAAACAAAAAAACAAAAAAACAACAATGTAAAGTATTACTTGATTTGTTTCAAAAAAAAGTTATTATGAAGCGTTTTCAGCATTTCTCAGATGTACATTCAGAGTATTAATTCAGAGAGTGTACTGGAGAATTGTACTTCTGTTTGTGCCTACAAGAATAGACTTGAGTGATGAAACACAGGGGAGCTTCCCAGGTAAATGAGATGCCAGCAAAAGAACAAGGAAAAACACATGATAACTGGCCAAATTCACAGTCCCTTGTCAGTTCATAGCACTAAATTCCTGCCACAGCTGTCAGCAAGATCATTCTAGCATTGACTGTGGTAACTCCATGCAGTACGTGTTTCTGAAGGACTTACAGTGACACATGCTCACAGAAGTGCATACACAGTGGCAGAGCAGCCCCTGACCTAGAGTTCAGTTCAGATGCTAGGCTGGGGTTTCCCCCAAGGAAGCCTACTTTTCCACTCTTCACGGTAGTGCTGCAAACCCAAAAAAAGTCCTACAAGATGCTCTGCATGTGGTTTTCAAGAGCTTAAATTATCCTTGTAGATGCTGATTTTTAATCTTTTGACCCTGTGTACGGTACTGCAGGTATTCCCCTGCTGACTGCTGCTGCCCAAGTCCAGTTTTTGCTGAGACTGATGGCATCACTTGTAACCTTGAGTATCCTGAACAGGTTGGATCTCAGTTTGGAAATTTCCTCTCTTATTCTGTGTTACGACCAGATTAGAAACCTTCTAAGTTAGGCCACATGCTCCGTCAGCATGGTCAGGGAGAGAGATGGCCAAAGCACAGCAGAGAAGTCTTACTGGTGGTGAGTGCGGATGTTTCAATTGTAATTGAAACAGTTCAGAGGATGAAGCAACATTCCCATATTTTATGTGGTTATAACAGCACAATAACATTGTACACTGGGAGGACCAAATGTTTTTCCTCTGGTGCACTCGTACGTCTGAGTCAGTCTATGGTTTTTGTTCCCACTTGAATTGCTTAAAGTGTTTGGAAGACACACAAGAGGACTTAGGTCTGTACTGTTCTGAAACCTCTTGATCTTCATGTCAGTCTAGAACAGCATCAGCTCCTGCTTACCCGAGAAACCAGCATCCAGGGGATGATGACACAGACCTGAAGACACAGCCTTGCAGCCTGCCATGAATTAATTGCAACACAGTTTTGCATGGAGAGGTGATCATGGTTGCACTCCCCACTCCCTTTGTTCTCAGTGACATAGCATGTACCAACACACTCCAGATCACCACAGCCACCTGCAGTGGACACTGGAGTGCCACCATCCCTCTCCTGCTGCTCTACTACACAACAAGCCAGGCAGTGCCTGGCCAGTCAAACACGTCCCACAGGGAATAACTCATCCTGTCAGCTTATTCCATATACAACTTGTGTCATCACACCTCACACACAGGGTAAAGCCAGGAAAAGAAAGTGCTGGTTTCAGACTTCTTGGATGGGACACATACTTTAGCAGAAATTGTGAAAAAAATTGCAAACACTAATGGACCTAAAAGCCAGGCAGAAAATGAATGTCTTTGCCTGCTCAGCCAGGGACGTCTCAGCCTCTTTAAACTGGAAAGTAAACACACTAGCGATTCAGTTGCTGTGTTTACAAGAACAGGGGAAAAATATCCCAACCTAAACCCTGAAGAACCTGTGAAAGAAAAGAGCTCTTTGGTGGGAACTGGATTCCACAGGAGTTATTTTGAATTTCCCCAGCCAGCTGGAGCCAGGGGGAAATCTGATTTTCCACTGCCCTGCACCTTGTGGAATCATTTACACTCCTCAAGTGGATGTAAAAACGTTACAGACACTAACAGCACCATTTAACACCCACTTTGCAGAGGTGTTAATGTCTAAACAAAGTATAAGGTCATAGAGAGGAGGCCCAGAGTCATTCAATTAAGAGTGATTGTTGAGGAAGTGCAGGCTCCTCTCCCTCAACTTCACACTGCTTCCCCAAAGAGAAGCCTTCACATGGGGGCATGCTGGTTACCACAGCACCGTTCAGAGATTACCTTCCAGTGTCATGTGTGCTGCAGAGCCGTGTCCCCATGATGTCCCGTTGAGATGACCTGCAGTGCTCTGCCTGATGCTGCCCTGGCCAGCCATGGGGCACCACCACGCTGCTGTGCTCCTCTGAACTGAGAGCAAGGGATGGAGGTGTGACTGACCCAACATGGAGCCTGCCAGCTCAAAGGTTCACCTGAGCAAGAGGTGGCACTGGAGCAGTGCGCAAGACTCAGCCAGTGCCAAGCACTGGACTGGCCAGGCTGTGACCTGGTGAAGTGCTGGTCTCACCAGCTGGAGACCAGAGATCTGCTGCCTCACCTCAGTGAGCTCTGCCACTTTCTGCCCACCTCGGCCATGCCAGGACACTCTCCAAAGGAATGGCGAGGCCTCTCAGATGCAGAACGCTGAGGGGGGCTGCCTGTGATGGCTGGGCAGTGCAGCCATGACATGCCGGGTACAGCTTCCTCAGGTAGAGCCAGACACTGAGGGAGGAGCCGGCTGCAAAAGTGGCGGGAAAGCCCAAGAGTGAGCAGGGGCCAAGGCAGCCAAGCTGCTGCCGTGCCTTGACTGGGACATGGACCCCACCTGGAGAACATGGAAACCACCCAGCTCATTGCAGGGCATGGCAGCCTGGCCTTGCTACCTCAGGAGGTCCCTTGTACCGGAGACCAAAGCCTGGCATTCATTGACAAACTCCTTGTCCTGTGTCATTTCTTTGTCCTGAATCTCTCCATGAAACTTGTGCATGCACCGAGTGATAAATGCTGTCAGCTAAAATGTAGTCCATGGTGGTTCCTGCTGTCTTTGGTGAGGGTGAGAGCCAGCTGAGAACACCAGAGAACAAAAGACAGCAGGAGAACTGTCATTGTACCTACAAACATGTTTTCCCAAAACACAACATGGAAGAAAGGATTGAGACAGAAAGAGAGAAGAAGAAAGGGAAAATGAAAATATGCCACAGGTGGGGAGAATGCTAAAACCACCACCTGCCCTGGTGCCAGAAATCTCAATTAAAAGGTGACAGGTGTGTAATTTTGTTTTAAAGGCAAAACCGCACCGTAAAAGAGATGTTGGCAGGGTGAGGAAATAAATCCCAAATGTGCTCAGCCTTGCTTTTGAGCTGTTTCTTTTTGGTTGTTTTTTGTCTCTGTAAATTTTATTTGGTTTCCTGCAGTTCCCTTGCCAGCTCCATCAGCACTGGCCATAGATCTGAGGGATGTTGGCCCATCTCTCCTCTAACGGCTGCTTGACCTCCCTGCTTTGCTCAGGGCTGGTTACTTGTTCCCAAGCAAGACAGCCTCTCTGTGCTTTAATTGCTCTGCAGCCACTCTGGCACCAGCTAAGGTCACTCTGAGTGACTGCGGCAGAGAACCAGCCGTAACTCCAGCCAGTGTTATTGTGATGGCTTTTAAAATGCAAAAGGAGTGGAGACCCAAGAAAGAGCACTGCAGGCACCTTTCCACTTTCAAATAAAGTTAGAGCAAACACAAGTGTAAAACCCAACCACTGCTTTTTATGGCCTTGTCTTCTTTTAATTTAAACCTCTTCTGGAATGGAACAATGGAACTGAGTGTTTCTGCAGTGGCAATGAAAGCAAATACACATTTCAAATAGGGAAAAATCCAAACTTACCCCAAATTTATGCTCCCTGCTCCATTTGGCAATCCTCCCTTTCATTCCTTCTCTGGTTCAGGTGCCACTGTCTCCAGCAGCGGTTAGGCATGGCATGGGGAGTGAGGTGGATGCTGGAAGTCATCCTGGAAATGTGCTAGGACACAGGACCTCATGAACAGTCCCACAGAAGAGTACAGACAACACTTTGACCCTTAATCTGACAGCTTCTCTTTTCCTCTTTAAGGTCTGGAGAAATCCTTGTAAAACCTTGTTCAGTTAATTTGCAGTCATCCCTACAGGATTTTCCTGTGAAACATGGAGCCTGGGAGGAAAGGCAGGAGTTTGCCTTGGAGGACAAGTCACTCTGAACATCCATGCCAGGGGCTGGGGGGAAGAAGAGGAGCATAAAAGAGGGGGCAAAGCTTTTCAGCTGTTACATGGGACCTGGCAATGGGGCTGCTGCTGAGGAGAGAAACTGTGCCTTGAGGAAAGCACAGGTGCAGGGACGCACTTGGAAAGCACTTTTTGAGTCATCTGCAGCCTGATTCAGACTAGCTCCTGAAGATGACAACCAAAAGATTCCCAGTGGTTCACTTCTGCACACAGATCTATACAAACATGGGTAGTACCATTTTGCTTATTAGAGGCAGCTTTTCCCATGAAGGGAGAGAAACTTGGTTTCAGCGCTATGTCTATTGACATGTCTATGTCTATGTCTAAGAACATGTCTATTTCATACTGGATTCTTTATTATCTGCTTGGTTACCTGCTCTTGGAAATCTTTTCAAGGTACAAAATGTCTTCTTAAAAAAATCAGGGGGAAGTTCTCAATCACAGAGTCCAGGCTATAGAACTTCAACAAAAATCACAACATGTTTAAAAACTGAGCATGGGAAGATCAGTATCACTTGCAAGGTTGTACACTTCCTTTTCTTCCCCAACAGCCCGTCTTGTCCCCTCCTCCTAGTGTGGGATTCCTCCACAAGGACTGGGTTTGACATCCCAATGGGAGTAAAGCGTCCACCAGGAAACAGGAGGATTATGCTGACTTTCAAGCAACGGTTTTTTAGAGCTTTTTTGAGAGCGAGACGGGTCCCTTTCCTGTTTGTGGATGTTCTGCAAACAGAGGTCTCTGTAGAGAGGTCTTCAAAGAGAGCATCTTTCATCCCAAACTGTGAAAGATACTTACAGAAAAATTTGTGTCTGCTCTTTAGAGAAATCTTATCCCAAGGATTCAGTTGAGGATGGTACTTGTGGCATTAGATGCAACCAGCCATGACTTGCAAATACTAACCTACTAAATGAATTCATTCATTTCCTCCCACAAATGATGCGATTAAAAATGTGCCTAGGGAACGTTATAAATAAACATCAATGACTCGACTTTTCTTCCCAGGAATCTCTGGCTAATCCCTAGTGAGTAACCCAGCTCTAAACTGAAACCATCAAACGAAAAGGAACAGTCAAATATTTTAAACTATTGCTTTTTATTATAATTACACCAGAGCACAAATAAATAAGCACTAAATTATTGTAAAATATTGTCAATGCACTAAAGAAAGCAGAATTGATCTTCAAACAACATCTTATTACTTCAGAAGTATCAAAGTACATTTAATTACATCTTACCTAAAAAAATCAAGTACAAAAATGAAAAGAAAATGAATATGTATTTATACCGTGTATATAGAAACGGCTAATAATCTATGATTACAGTTAGCCTCTAGCTACTCCTTACTCCTACACAATCTCAGGCACATACCTGACAATTTCTAATGAAATATGAAAAAAAGCAACATGACATTCAATTTCAAGATATTGGTAAATGTATTACATTGGAATGAACACAGAATGATTTCATTTTATTTAAAAACCCTGTCATTTAAAAACATAGTGCTATTGTCCACTTAAAAATAAACAACCCAAACCAAAAAACCCCATACCATTTTATACCATTTGCTTTAATTTGTCAAAAGGAGCAATAAAGTAGACATACATTGGCTAATATACGTAAACACATTTTTAGTGCAAGAATAACAAGACCTGTGACTTTACTGTGCTTTCTTGAAATCACAGTGCACTTTACACAAATTGCTACACTATAATGTTTAACTTCAGGATTTTAAAGCAAAATAAGTGCATACCAAACAATTTCATATATACAGTCTTCGTAAGTGTGTGTATATATGTGATCTGTATGTATATACAGATTGCATATTTATACAGACTACAGCTTTAATGACCGTAACTAAGCACTGTCATTCACCCTGTGACACAGAAACTGCTGAGACAGTAGGTGATGTAGAAAACGTTTAACAGCGTTCTGATGGCATGCTCTTGGCAGTAGGATGCACCTTTTACTTGAGCAATGGGGTGGGCCAGCAGTCAGGGGACAGGAGGGCGGCATGGATCTGTCCATGACCTTTGGAAACTACTCCACCTGAGCTTCACTTCCCTCCTCTGTAAAATGATTCTCGCAAGCGTGAAGTTTAGTTCACATTTCTAAAGTGCTTTGAAGGTAAGTGCTGAGTTTTCTTTCATTTTTTTCATGTACTTTCGCACTTTAAAACAAAAGCCATTGTTTCCATGGGATACAATGGAGGTCTGGAAGCACACGGGCAGTTATTTAGGAAGGACTACATAAACAGCTTTGAGCACTAAAAGCAAAACAAGGAGTACTTTTATGGTGGCAAAGTGTACAAGCAAGTCTGCTTAGGACAAGAATGCTTCAATTCCCTGATCATTATTCCTATTATGTATTGTTATGGGAAGGACACAATATGAACAAACACTCTAAACCACGTAACGGTTTACATTAAACTTTGCCTTCCCCCAAAGGGCCTGGCACCGCAGAACCTGTGTGTATTCACGGGTCTGGACTGCAAAATCGATGCTTCAGTAGCAGGGTTTCTAAGGTAACTGCTCCAGGAAGAGACCAGTGCAGAGAAGGAGCATCAAGACTGACTGAACACTGGCTTTCGTTTTGTCACCAGAGATTTAGTGCAGTTGGGGGAAAGGGTTGAGCTAAGTACTTCACACACGGTTATGAAAAATTCTTCTCTTGCCACATAACAAGGAAGACGAAGCATAAACACTTTCTGAATAATGAACCTGTTATCTCAAGAGATTTCTCATGACCAACAAGTCGTCTTCTTTCCAGTAGATTCTGGAACTTTGCGAGATCTCTGGAGTTTTTCTTCTGCCATTTTCTTTCTTTAAGAAAAAAAGAGAATAAGCAGAATATACAGTTGGTGTCTTTTGGATGAAACATGTATTCAAAGATTCCTTCACAGCCTCTGGGTTTTTCATGTCTTCTGTCATTTTGGCTGTGAAGGGCCCTTTAAATCTTCATTTCAATTGCGTACCCATTCCAGCCATTGTATATTCATAACACACACCAATATTTAATGTATGAGAGTATATACGTATGCACACATCTATGAGTATATATAGAGAGATACATGCATATATATGTGTGTACACATATGCATATATACATATACAATAATGCTAATATACATACACACATATAAACACACACTTTATCTTTTACAGAAATCTCAGTTTGGACATCAAAATATACATTAGTTAATTACTTATAAAATATTTTAAAAATTTATTTAAGAGGCTGAAAAGAAACTACTACTGATAACGCATTACTCAAACTCAAACTTTAGCAATATAGATTACAAAAACCTTCTAAAATTTGTTATTTTTGGTTTTTTTTGATCAGCAATTACAGCTGTGGCAATGCTGTCAATATAATTTCAAAGAAAAGCCAATATAACAAGAAATTTCAAACAACACACCTTTTCCTCTAGGCAAATATAGTACTAATATGATTGTTTCAAAAAGGGACTTTTGTGCTACTGAACTTTAGACACATAGATAAAAATTTAAATATACAAAATATATGCCACAGATTTGTTTTCTCCTACTCCACAGAAGTTCAAGTTTTCCTCATTCTCAACAGATCCTTTTGGAAGATATTTCACCACATGGATTTCACCCTCATAATCAGTATAAGCCATCTCTTTCTCCCGTTAAAACCAGGAGGTCATAATTCTTTGGTCATGACATAATATTCTGTTAAAATGGGTGTAACATAATACAGGATTGCAAGCCAATTACAGAAGCAGCCAGGAAGAAGAAACGGCATAACCAGGAGAATGTGTTACATGGGTCTCTGCTTCAAAACCACATGAAATCAAGAGGGATTTCCCTACTGGCTTTCAAGGGGTCTGAATTCCAGCCTTTATAAATAACATAAGGGAATCTGACGCAGTTTAAAGTAAGGATGTGTTGCTGGATTTGAAAATAATACATATGTAAACAGATATTGTAGCCTTTATTTTCTGGACCAAAGACAAATGTGCACAGGAACCGTGGCTGCAGTGCCACTGCCTTAACCTGCCAAGCGACTGGGTCTCTCGGTCACGGGCTGTACGATGCTTAGTCACAGTGAACCATGGTCTCTGCTAGTCAGCTGAATACAACGAAGGAAGAGTTTATGTTGCAGGCTTTTCTGCAGAAAAATTCATTTCTTGGCCAAATAATTTTAGTAACTGATTCACATAAAGCCAGGGGCAATTTATCAGATTAACTTTATGGGAAAACTGATGCAGAATAATTAGTATTTTAAATGCAACTTGGGCATCCACATTAAGCACTTTTATTTGCATTGTTTGCAGTTTTGCTGTTTCTCACCAAAACTCTCTCCTTTGTCCAGCCCTCCCCCCTAAAGCTAAGGACATCTAACAAGTACGACTCTAGGTAACTTCTACAGCCCTAGCACCGAGTTGTTTTGTACATTGTCCTGTTCAACAAAACGCACAACCACATGCTTTTGTACAGACAGAGGCCAAATCTAGGCAGGTAAGAGAAATAAAATGGTGGCGGTGGGAGGGGGGAGGACATTAGAATACCACATAGAAAATAGGTAATAAAACAGTATAACAGTAACATCATATAGTAAAATTTTTCATAAATTTTTGAATTTATATATATATTTAAACAGTGTATCAGTTTGGGTGATTTCAATATATTGGCGAACTATTTACATTTTGATATCATCTGGATCCAAAAAAATCCTGGATAAATATGTATGCCTTAATCCAGCTGGAAACTTATATCTCTCTCTTGATTGACAGGTGAGCACTGTATCAGTGCTTTTTCTAGGAAGTTCACCACCTGCAGGTAAGTCTTAGGTTAGAGCCTTTGCCTTATTAAGAAAGCAGGCTACCTGTGCATGGTGCAACACAGTGGAGTGCATATCCTCCACACGCCTGTCAAATTGCAGTGTCCCAGAAAACAGTTTGTTGTTTGGAATAAGGAGGTGGGCTGTATTTCTTGGTCCCAGTATTCTTTTTCCAACTCGGCAAAATAGGCATGCTGTCCTGTTTGCAGAGTCCTTTTTCTGATTTCTGCCGAGCTTTAATTTCTTTGCAGAGGCAACGTTTTTTCTCAATCATATCCAGCATTGTATGGTCCCCTTGCAACCACTGCATACACGTCACCTACAGGGTGGGAGGGAAGGGATGAGAAAGAAAATAAGGGTGAATAAAAGAAGAAAGAAAGTATACTAATAACTATTTGGTCATAAACTGAATATGTTGCTCTTTTTTGCAAAGTTAACATTACTGTTATTAAAAACACAAATTTGATGAACAAAAAAATCTTTATGCCAAAACCAGAAACTAAGTCAGTCTTCACTTCTAACTTCCACTTTAAAAAAAATGGGTAATAAAAGGTCCCCTTTTTAACTTCTCCAGGGCACTGAAAGCTAACTAACACTGGTTGGATGTTAAATGATGGAATAGATCTTAAAAAGGCACATGGATCTTAACAACGTCCTTAAGTTGTGGAAATAAAAAATTCTATATGCTGAGACCTGTGTTTTATATTGCTTTCTAAATCCAATCTGTCATATTAAAAGTATGGTGTTAACATTTCTGAGTATCAAGCTAAATATAACTCTGTGTTTAATTTTTTAAAAATGATTTAATGAACTCCATGAAAATTATATGGATTAGCCTATCCTATTCTGTGGTGATATTTCATTAACTAGAAGTCACCAAGAGTTTAGAAACACCCTGTTTTCTTACATCTAGAATACTTGAAAACATGATCCTGATATAAAAAAGGAGGTTAGAATATGTTTAGTTGTAACTACATATGAGTACTTACATGTAAGTACATGTCACAGCCCTGCTGAAGCCTAAGAATGTGGCTTCATTTGAATTGGGGTGCTCACATGACTGAAAATGTGTGTGCCTTCAAAGGCTTTTGATTGGAACTGAAATTGCTAATACAAAACTATCCTGAAAGGGCTCTTTGTGTTTGGACACCCCATTGTGTACCTGCAAATCAGAAAACTTCCTCTCATCACTTACTTTACAAATTTGAAGTGATGTCTTGAGTCTCTCAACATTTATTTTCCACATTAGTCATAAATTAAGAATTTATGCGTAAGTAAACGCATGCCATACATTCGCAGGGGCTGTCCAAGTACATCACTGATCTTGTCACGAAAATGCACATGTAATACTTTGGCAGCATTTTGCGATTCATGAAGGAAATGTATGTTTATTAAGTGTGTTTGAGTACACTTAATAATGCATATGCCTTTCATTCACAAATCTTAGAATGCCAAGCATGGACATACACTAGGTTCCTAGAACTGGGGACTGGTTTTCTTAGAAGCCAGTATACCATTGATTTTGGTAGCTTTTGTGGCCAGCTTGAAGCTTATTTAGAATTTATTGATAAATAGATAGAGGACACGTTCAGATTCATAGCAGGAAGCAAAGCAAAAGGAATAAATGTGAGTAAGCCCACTAGAAAAAGTGACAATAAATAATGTATTCAAGCAGAAAAATAAACAGAATACAGACACGCATATTTTTCAAGTATCTCTGTAAAAAACATCTTAAGGGGTGACACAGGATAAATGAATTTCAGATAGAATTACTTTCTTTATACTGAAGCAAAACCATCTTACCGTATACATTAGTAATTTGAGTAAAACAAGTTTAAACCATAATATGAATTTTGTTCTTGAATACTCTTAGAAATTTAATTAGCTTTAAGCAACCTGCTCTAGTGGAAGGTGTCCCTGCCTATGGCAGTTGGGTTGGAACTAGATGATCTTTAAAATCCCTTCCAACCCCAACCATTCTGTGATTCTATGATTCAGTAATTCTGTAATTCTATGATTTAGAAATACACAGATAATGTATTGGTAACATGTCCTTGTGAAGGCCTGAGCTAAAAGTCTTCTGGAATCCTACTGTGTCTGCTCTTCCTAATCACATCCTTATTTTTCATTTCAGGAGCTATCTAACTTTTACTGTGGTGCAGGCAGGTACAAGGCGTGTCATCTGCCATGGTTGAGAGACTTTCTCTCTTTGGGTGCCCAGGCCTAGTCCAAAACTCACCAACTGAACCAGAGATACTCCTCCCCACCCCTGGCTTGACTTCACAGGTCTTAGGACGAGGCTCTGCATGAAGCAGATTCCCTGCCACTCTACTCATCAGTGACAGGTTAGTACTTACGCAGCAATGTCTTCATTTTGGCTGGGTCCTCCTATGTGGGGCAGGACAGGGACACAGTCCGCACACGATTCGTTACACAAAATATTTACAACACACAGCTGCACACCAGCTTCTGGGCTGGACTTGATGACAACGGTGCTTGAGTACAGGTTTCTCTTCTAGGCATTGGGAAATACCTTCTCTTTCATAACTCATCATGTAAGTAAACAGAGTATGTGCCAATAGCAAATCCTTACAGTACACTTTGTGCTCGTCACCATGCATCACAAGCACCACGCAGCATGCACGACAGTCACCCTGAGGGAGTTACATCCACTCCACTCTTGCCGCTGTACTACACTCAGCGCCGTTGCCAACACAGTGTCTTCTGGTAGCTAATCTCCTTCATGGGATTTTTGACATGCTAAACTCTTAAAGACCAGTTGCAAGGTCCCTAAGATAGAAATAGTGTTGCAGAATGTATCAGTTACACAGACACTCACTATCCCCTGCAAAACAGCCCCTAAAATAAACCCAAGGGTAGGGAGCTCCAAAAGCCTTTTATTATACTGGCCACCACATTGCATTGCAGTTAGTGATTCAATTATTATGGAAAGTTTGAGGGTTTCCACTTTCCGAGACACTGATTTTCAAGACCACTTGTTATTTTTTTAATGTTATTTTTGGTTTTGGTTAAGTCTTTCACACCAGCATCTTAGGTGTACTGTCCAGATGGTACATTCCTCTACTTTAACTGCATTCAGGTAATAGTATGTGCAACATGAACATGCAGAACTGGTATGTGAGAAGTCATTTGCTAAAATAGACTAAGTGAACACACATGATGTTGAAAGGCTTGGCGAAAATTTGCTGAAAAGTGAGAACAAATGCTGAAGGATTTTACTGGACGGTTTTGCCCAGTTCTAGTGTTAATGTGCAACAAAATAAAAATACACTGAACAAGGGTGCACGCCTCTTGAAGGTGCAAGACAGATGTAAGAGGAAATCACCAGCTTGTAGATTAATGAACTAGAGAGATGACAATAACCATGTTGTTAATACAAAATCTCAAAAAGTGTTAACTAATTTTCAGTGTGTCCTAGACAAATTACAGGTGCTAAGGCTCATGAGGCAGCAGTCAACCAGCTGTTTAATCACATCAGTAACCCTCAATGACTTCATTAGTAGGGCTACTGAGGTGTTTAAAGCTAATGTGTTTAACACTGTGGATTCAGGCCTAATCCTTCTTGTGACTAAACTGATGGTGTTCACACTTAGTTTCATTGCTATTGTTTTTCATATTCTCTCTCCTTTCTGGCTTCAGCCTGCTCCTCTGGTCATGCACAAGGTTGTTAATATCGCTGCTATATCATAACAAGGGATTTGTTCAGTGTGAGAGGCACAAAAAATGATGACTTAATTTACAGAAAAAAAGTAGAGCATTCATAACATTATACAGCTATATAGCTCTTCTGTTCCTGAAAGAAATTCCCACAGAACATGTGGGAACAGCACTGCAGCATCTCAGAGCTTGGCTGCAGATGTGGATGGTAGGCAGACAGGCCCAAAATACACCAGCGCTGGAGGTAACAGCTGAGGAGACACAGTGCAGGAGAAACAAAGCTGGTTTTGACCAAAGAGTCTTGGCTCAAAGCCTGTTCTTTCTGAGAAGGGAAGAAAGAGCCAGCAGCTAATGTTAGGATGGTATGGAGGGATCCCCCGGAGATTCCAGGATGTGTATCAGTTACTGTGTCACATAATCTCCTCTGAATTATAAAATTTGCTGATTGCACATCAATTTTTGTTTTGAACAAATTATCTGGGGCATGAGGAAAATTTTGTTTATTTGTTTTTCCTTCAAAATCAGGCAGAGCAAGAAAGTGAAGGAAAACACCAGACAAAGGCCTGGAAGTTTGGACATTCACTAGGAGGTGCTGGAGGTAAGCTCAAATCCTTGCTCCTAAGCAGGCAGCAAAAGCTGCGTGATAAGTTGGTGCATAGAAACCATACAGGAACATAGAGTGGTTGGATAAATTCTCTCACCTGAACGGTATTGAGCACAAATGTAAATGAGGATGTCATATGAGGTCCTGGCAAACACATAAACCCTTTGATTATTCATTATTCTCTAGGGCTTGTTGTTTGGGTTTTTTTAAATCTTCTTTAAAGCAAATGCTTGACCCAAACTTAGGAAGTAAGAAACTTCTTCCACTATGCAAAATTGAATTCCCCTATACAGTTTTAATCACCAGCTTTCTCGAAGGCCTTAGAAGAAACCAATCTATGCTGCCACCTTGTTTTTAATATCTGCCCTTACTTTTCTAGTATTTTTATTCCAAAAACATCAAAAGTGAATTTTCTTAAGATCTGTTACATACTCTCAGGTTCTGTGTTTGCAGTGAAGTGGAGCAAGAAGTAATACTACAAAACCATCTTAGAACTAAGAAAAAACAACTTCACACTTCCTCAAAACAGTAGAAAATGTTTTGTCGAAGAAAACCTTTCTAAGTAAAAAAGATCACTTCTGGCGAGTGCTTTAATGCTTTGTGAAGATCTGAGCAACAAACTAGATGAACTAGCTCCCTTCTCTGCAAAGTGCAACCAGTATATTTTTGTGTGTAGGTGCCTCTAGTAGCAGTGGGCCTGAATTAATTTCTTTTTACCTAACAGGACTTGAGCTATTCCAGAAAGATAAGCAGCAGTCCTGATGGTTTACAAATAGATAACAGGTAGATAATGTCTCTAAGCCAGATCACAGAATTCTCTTGGAGCAGAGGTTTGACAGACAGAAGATCTACAGTTCAATTTAGAGGTCAGGACATGGATCCAGAGGTCAGTACATAGTGTATCCATCTGAATTTACTGGAAAAAAGCTCAGAATCCCAAGGAAAACTCAAAACAGGCTTTGGGGAACAGTCAATGACTGCCAGAAACCCCCTGGTGTCACAGCAGATTATTTCTGTCTTCTCTACAGTCTCTGCCCTGGCCCTGGGCACCCCAGTGCTGCCTGTGGAACAATGCCAGTGCAGCTCCAGCCCGCACTGGAGCTATGGCAGCCTGCACCAGCTAACTCAGAAAAGTGCTCGAAATATGGGTGTTTAAAGGAAGAAAAACAAATGTGAATTAACATAGTTCTTTCCCTCTTCTTCACTAAGCAAGACAGTTTGGTCTGGCAAAGAGAGTAATAGTTACAGATGGAAAAAGAGACACAAAAATACTCACCAGTAATACCATTAAGCAGCTACTGACAGATACAGCTCCTGTACACCTGCTAGCTGTGGTCACCAGGGGTAGGAAACAATCTTTTTGGTGGTGAATATTCACAATATGAGGTAAACTTCCTGGCCCTTCAGAAAATGGACTTTCATGATAGCAGCACCAGGCAAAGTGCATCACTACAGTGCATAAGCAGGTCTGTGTACTGAACACATGTATGCTACTGAAAAACATACGGCAATACCTGTAAGTTATATACAAACCAAATGATCCCACATAGAACAGTCTTTCCAAATGAAAAACACGAGGGGTGTGAAAAGAAAAATCTGGGGGCTGGACTGAAAATATAGACT
Source organism: Ara ararauna (assembly GCA_028858755.1). Lineage (NCBI taxonomy): Eukaryota > Metazoa > Chordata > Aves > Psittaciformes > Psittacidae > Ara > Ara ararauna. The sequence goes on along the minus strand of CM054382.1, from coordinate 19,459,655 downwards.
GAAAAATCCTCAGCACTGGCCTGGGACTCTCTTTCTTAGGTGTGATAAGTTTTGCCTGTTCATGTCTGACATAAATATCTACATAAATACATAGATAGATAATGCTCTAACCTAGATCACATAACTCTCTTGGAGCAGAGGTTTGACAGGCAGAACATCTACAGTTCAATTGTTCTTAAAGTACAGGACATGAGGTCAGATTATGTGCTACATAAGTCTTACTCATATCCCCTGGTCTCAAACCAAGCCCTGCGAAACCTCAATCATGAGCCCCATGCAGTGGGCAGGCAGGTGCCCCGAGCTCCTGCCTGTGCTGGGATGACAGAAACACAAATGCTAGGAGTGATTCTGCTCCTCCAAAGTCAGGCCACAAGGGTGAAGCCTAGCTAGGGCAAAGTCATGCTTATTTCCAGCGCTGAGGGGCATTTCAGGAACCACATCATTGAAAGGTGCACTGTAATTTTTCACATGAGTGCATGTGAAAATAAGTGGGGATAAAAATGCTGTAAATGAGAAATATTTGAAATATTGTAGGCAGTTCTATTGCTAGCCACAAAGCTGAAAAATGCTGCTTATTTTTATTCATTTTTGAGGAAGCTTTTCTAACATTTAAATTGACCACGTGATATTTCATTCTCTGGACAATTTTGTGAGGGAGGGTTGTTTGTGCTATATAAACTCTTAATGACATCAAAAAATATTTTCCACTAAGATTTACATAAGGGCTTCAGACAACACCATATCCCATTCACATCTTTCTTCTCATGACATTTTGGCTGGTAAGTTCTTGGTTTGTCTATTTTCAACGCTGCTGATTTGTTTGAGGTGAAATCAGAAGCTCTGGGCAGCAAGAGAGCCCCACAACTCAGTGCTGCTTCCTAATAATATTTTCCTAGTACTATAGGCTTCCACTTACTGTGCTGAAATTGCAGAGGTTATGGGCTGAGGAAGAGTATGTTCTCTTCTGGCCCTTGTGAGCATCTCCCTCTCCGGCTGGATGGGCAGAGGGTCTGACTCCTCATTTACAGAAAGGACAGGGAAAATCACATCACACATGTGACCGGGGATGTCACCTACAAATACCCTTTGCTTTGTGATAACTGCATATCAGAATGAAAGCCTAACAGCTGATGTGAGGCTATAACAAAGTGATCTGAAATCAACGCAAAATATAGTGAAATAAAAAATATCAGCAATATTTGGAGGAAATAATTAGAAATGTCTCCCGGATCTGTAAACGAAGCAATCTCTAACAGTGCAATCTGTGTGCAGTGCTACACATCATTCAGCAGAGCCAAGCATGCTGGTTTGTTTTGGCAGGCTACAGCGAGTGAAGAAGAAAGGCTTTCTGAAAGCCACTTACCATCTTCTGGGAGGAAAAGGTACTCCCTCCCTCTTGCCTGTTCTCAGACAGAAGTTTCCAAGCTCTCTTTCCCACTGAAACTCGTGACGGCACTTTCTCTGGTGCAGATGGGTCCCAGCCATCTGGCTGGGTAATTCCACTCAGAAGGGTGGGAAATCCCACTCCTAGAAGGTGGGCATGTGCCAGGGGCGCAAGTAGTGGAGGGCTATGTTAAGTAGCAACAGTTACTTCATGATCTGCTATCTGATACTCTTAGCTTGATGTCAAGGTCCTCTTTAGCACAGGTTCCCAAAATGGGAGTTGTCCAAGGCTGGAGTTGAGCCAGAATGAGGTTTCACAAAATCTGAGCAGTGAGATCCTCACCCATTTGAAGCCAACAGGAACGTACCGGCTGACTTCACAGGTCCAGGAATTTGACTACAGTTTGTTCAAACAAACAGTAAAAAAATTATCTCAAACAAATTAAAAACCTTTCAGAAGAGCACTTGGGAAATTATGCTGGACAACATTTCTTTTGCTAACCGTCAGCTATAACCATTGCACTGCAGTTGAATGTTGTTACCTTCAATGTCTGCAAAAGTCGGTGAGGGTAGAACTACAGGCTAAATCTGCAGTCGTTTCTTGCTCTGTGACAGAGGTACTCTGCAATAATATTGACATGAAAGAGCGTAATTTGGCTCACGACAAACATGACAGTCATTCATGTAGCTTTGCACTGCTAAGCCGTTCTCCTGTTACTGGTAAATTCAAAACAACAATTGATTATTAATACAAAAGTGATTAACAGGAACTGTATGTTCAGGAACACGCAGAATGTGCAACGTGAGCTGTGAAAGCAGACACTGTCCGTGCAATTCGCAGTGCATGATAATGCTCCCTGGGGACACTGGATAACGCAACTGCAAATTATTCCCTAGAAGTGCCTGAGGTGCTCTCTAGAAGGTGTCCCACGGTGCCAGCAACTGCATTAGAATGATCTTGTGCATTCACGTACTTGCATCACAAGCACACGCAATGTGCTCAAGCACAGGCAAGGTGCTAAGCACTCACAACCTACCCTTTCTGGCCTTTCACAAATTCTTCATTGTAAAGGACAAGAGTAACATCTCGATTTCCTTTTAAGCATTCAGGAAAGAATTCCTCCAGCACATTGTTCTTAATTTTGACAAAATAGTTGGGTGGGAAGGAACAATTTATAATCTTATCATGTATGTTTAACATTAAAAAATTCACTGATGCTACTCCAATTTCTGAACCTGTATATTCACTGCACTTTAGGGCTATTGTAACATTTGAATTGCTGTGTTTAATGTTCTGATTTACATTATTCTAAATTTCTAAACTTCTGGAAATATGTTTTCTTACATGCTATAGGAAAAAATGAAAAAGAGTCCCTGTAAAAGCTGCTCTACCACTTAACATAGTAACATGATGCAGTGCTGTAAGAAAACTCTGGACACCTTTTTCAAACACAGGCCCCACTAGAGGACTTATTACATTGTCTTGTGCTCTATGGCCTGACTAATCCACAACTTACAAACAACTGACAAGAATCTTTGCAACTCCAGGAATTCTTAAAGATTCAAGATTATGAGCAATTAATATTTCTCCTAAAATTATATTAGCAAATAGTAAACCTTCAGCACCTCTGATTCCAGACCTGCAGTTTCATGATTCATTGCTTCCAATTACTAAATGTCACAGTTACTTTATACAGAACAAAACCCTGTACATACTCCTATGCCTCGAGTTTTTCAGTAACCCCTGGACTATTGCTGATGCTATCAATAATGCAAACTTTAAATGATAAATTCACCATCCTGATTTCCGTTTTCATACTGGCAATCAGTCTAGCTATAGATCTTCCTGACCTTGCATTATTATCTTATTTGGAAACATGTATTTTTCTCATCTAAGCTTTTTTACTTTTTTTTTTAACACCAACTAGTCTGAAATGTACTGCTTGATTTACTGTTAGTTAACACGTCCTGTAAGTGCTAGCACACTTGAAATAAGAGCCTGTAAAGTAACTTATATTAGGGACATGGTGTAAAGTTGTCTCATGCATCTCATTTATACAGTGATCATCACAAAGTGCATTCCTAGTGAGATCACTCATGAAAAATCAAAGCTTAATCTATGTCTTTGCTAAGCAATAAATGCAGAACTCAGGCAACCCACCATGATACATCCTGCCATTCACTGCAAAATAGAATGGAAAATTCAATATTATATTAGGTCAATCACAGGAGGGACAAAGGACAGGATACTCTGCTGGAATTCAGTGATGCAGAGATCTCCTGCAAACTATATTTTGCAGTACAGCACCTGCAGGGTGATGCTCTAATATCCTAGATTTCCTTAAGAGGTTACTAACCCTTTCTCTCCACCTCTTCTGCTTGCTGGAGGTTCCGCTCTGTTGCCTGTGTGCCCTAATTTCTCATGAACCAGGTTTAAAACAGCAGGACAGTTTGTGGCAGTAACCTCAATGACAACTACAGCTGGCCCTGCCTATGACAGAGTAACCACATCCACAGTACAACACACCTGTGATTAGTGCTTCTTACCCCAAATCATGGTAGGTTTGAAAACCTGCCAGATCTCAAATCTTATATTGAGATGAACAGCCTGTCCCCCTTTAAGTTAAGAGATGCATGGAACAATAAGAGCTGCTGGTGGACAAGATCACTTCCTCCTACAAATCCAAACCCTGCAGACTGCAAAAGCTCACATGTGCAAGGCAGCTGAGGGTAGCAAGATGCATAGTCTCAACATTGCTTGTGATCACCCACCAGAGGTCAGGAAGGACCCAGAAACTGAATATGCAAGAATGAACATCAGTGGAACTAAGACCAAGACTTTGGAAGAACTAAGAACTGTGAGAAAGTGGACATTGAGGCCAATCCTAAAATCACAAAAAAGTGATGTGGGGACACCACAAATTCCATTAGTTTCCCAATTTTATTGGACCTAATTTTTCCTGAGCTAAAAACACACACAAGCTTCAGCACCCTTTCTACTGAAGTTAGTATTAGAACTCAAGATTTAACTAACCTTTATTGCTGGGATGGCTGAGGAACCTCACCACACCAGTTTGCCAGCAAAGCCCCTGAGTCTATATTTCTCTAGCATTTTCAATAAAATGGTCACAAAAATAATTTTAAAATTAGAAAAGATAAAATTATCAATTTCATCACTGAAACAACCAATGCCTTCATTTCCACTTGTCTTGTATTAAGTGATCTAAATACATAAATATCTCTGGCACAGACTGTGAAGTTGCTTTGAGAAATTTTCAAATATGCTTTTACATTTCTCCTTTTCTGATAGTAAAATTCAGTCAATGAGAACTTTCTTAGATTTAATTAATTATTGTACTGAGGGGGACATTTAGCAAAACATGACTGAAAACAACACTGAATGCACAAAGATGATCGTACTACTGTAGGTGGTCACAACTCTATTTTTAAAGATGCATAAAACCATGATTGACAGAGATCTCCGTTTATGATTAATTTCTAACTCAAATTTAAAATGCAGCGTAATGAACAGTTACTAGAGGTAGAAACTGTACTGAGAGATCTTAAGTAATCCAAACATGCAAGAGCCTGCCTTAGTATGAGATACCACACCTGCTCTACCCCCACAGCAACATCACGCAATTTCAATTTTATCAGGAATTGCTAAACAATATAGTACCCAAATCTAATACAGACATGATTTCCTGACACACTGAATAGCTGAGATACAGGAAAGAAACTAACACTGGCATCCGTGCGTTTGAGAAAATGGCATTCACTGGGTGCAGTGGTTCCCTGCACCTTGTTTCTGCTTTTCTATTTAGAAGGCAATTCCAAAAGGATGGCATTTGCTGATACAACCTGTGACACTGAATTGGCATTAACCCATGGAGAAGACTGCAACACACTAAACCACAAGCACAGGTCTGCTGAAACAGGGCTTTGCTTGCAGGCTTCCCCACAGGGACTGAGTGGGCAAACTCGACTTAGATCTCCAGAGCAGAGAGGAAATTTAACCACCCATCTTAAAAGGAACAGTTAATGACAATACATAGTGAACAAAGTGTTAAGCTCCGCGTTAACCTATATACATATATCATCTTAATGTAAGCAAACAAATGGTCAACCAGCAAAAGAGCGCTGTTTGATTATGTTTGTCTTTTAACATTTGGCACAAAAATCAGGCAAGAGCCATGATCTGACCAATATTAAATTAAAAAACACACATAACTGTGTCTTTTCTCATTTTTATTCTTTCCTATTGTGAATTATACAATTGTGATTATAAACCCCAGATAGTAGGTGTGCTTTTGCAGACTTTAAAAAAAGAGATGGGCCAACAAAACCCAAGTGTCCAGTCATTGCCACTGACTTCCAAAGGCTTGAGATCAGGTCCATTAGTGGAATGTGTCCTTTCCCCATCCTATGTTTTGTTGGGGAAAAGCATTCCTTGGATATTCCAGTTATAGCTTATGAGTGAACTGGGAATTTGCCATTGACATGAGTGAGGTCAGAATTTAACCCTGTATTTTTAAATTAAAAATTGAAGAGGATTTCTATTATGCCATCTTAGTAGGGGTGAAGGCTCTTCCTATCAGTGGCTCTGGCACCCTACAAGTTCCTTAGTATTTTCTGCATAAAGATCTGTCTTCTGAGATTTTCCTAAGTAGCTGCTGCCACTCTGCTGTAGTAACTTACTACACACTGACACTGGTCCAGCTGGACAAGTTAGCACAAAGATAATATTAACTGTAAAGGAAGCAAATTTATCACTCACAGGTCATATAGAGAAACACACATGATTATCATTGAAGCTCTAATTCACTGAATAAGAAACATGTGCTCAATTGAAAAACACGTATCAGTCATCCACCTGATTTACAGGGATATTTTGCTATTTAAGATAAGCCAGTGCTTTGCTGCCTCAAGGCCTACGTACAAGTTGTGTGCTGATTAAGAATAATTTTACAGAGGACTAATAAATGACTTTTAGCTGTTTTAATAAATGCCTAATCAATTAGCAATTATATGTTCCTGTGGAATGCAAAGCATAAGAGTTCTGACAAATAGTGTCCACAGTGTTCCCATAAACTTGGCTTATGAAGTATGATATTTCCACTCTTTCCTAAGGCTCACCTGCACTGGAGAAACTTTTCTTTCCAGCCTAAGGCCCTTCTAATTCCAGTATTTATACATGCAAGACATTATAGACATATCTCACCCTTGATTTACTGCAAGTCCCACATGTGAACAGAGTTGGGATTTGCAGCATGGGAGTTCAGCTGGTTAAGGGCGTTTCTACACCTACGAGCTTGACCAGCATAAGACACATAGAACCAAAACTATAGATTTTGGGCTGCTCCCAAACATTTTTCAACCTTTCAACCACAGAAAACTGCCACGAGAAACACATGTATCTTTGCAATTTTGGATCTGTTCAAATCAGCATTCTGAAGAACTGGAAACTTTAACATTAGTAAAAATGATAATCTTTGAAAGTTCTCATTTAAAATACATGACATTTTTATTTTCATTGTTTAACAAGACAAAATGGGAATAAAAGTAGGTTATCAAAAGTGGGTGCTGGCATTCGTACCTTTTTATAATTGGCATACACATAATGTTTATGAATAGCCACACATTTCTAGTGAGAGACTATGAACAAACACACGTACATATACAGAGATATATAAACATATTATACATACATACATGGGTGAATATACATATTTATGTGCATACAGTATACAGACAAGATACTATACAGGTACAGTAAGTGCAATATACTGTATAAGGCTATACAAACACCAAAAGAGTCTGGTGGAATGGTGACAACCATGAGAACAAAGCTTGAATGGTTTGTAACACAATGCAGATGGTGGGGAAAACCTTGCTGTTCTGTGCCATGTTTTATGCATCAGGCACACACAGTTCCAACAGAAACCTGGTACGATACATTCAGTTCATATACAAAAGAGGTAAGACAAGTGAGGGCACATGGAGGGGACAGAAATGCATATGAGCAGACCAGAAAGGTTGTTCTACCTAAAGTACAGAATGTTTGGTTCATTTACAGACAATGCCTATATATAAACCCATGCTTCCATGAATTCATGCCATTTTTATTTTTATTTCTATTTTTTCCTTTAAATATTATAAAATTCTTGCCCTGAGTTAAACATAAATACACACAGTAAAGGGGGTGGGTGGGAAGGAAATTACATGCTTGTGGGTTGCAGTGTTTTTAGGATTTTTTTAACCAAGGCACAATGTCTTCAATAGTGGTTACAAGACCATTTGAAATAAACTTAGCAATCATTATTGTTCTGGTACTGCATCCTTCTTAACGTGACTAAACTAATTGTTTGCACACAAAAGTCTCAGAACAAGTTTTGAAGTGAATTTACAAGTTTTAGAAGAGAATAAGTAAATTTATGACAAACACCTTAAAGAGAGATTCCCTGAAGAGGAAGGAATGCTACCAAATCAAATTCCTCTGTAGGCAACTTACTGATGTGTGGAATGAAACCATCTCACATAAATTACACTATATGTTTATTATTACTGCAAGTTGTTACTTATTTTTAGTATAAACACGGTCAATGCTGTAAGAGCAGCTAATAAGGACTTGAAGAACATCCATATCATTTTTAGTTTCTTGTAGGCAGGACAGGACAGTGATCTCATTGATTCAGTGTTTTACAAGCTGCAAGAGCCACAGCTTAGGTACGCTTGTTCAGTGATGACATAAGATTCCAAGGCATGTACCTTCCCATCTCATTGATTTGCAAAAGTCTTTTACTGGAAATATTAGTTATTAGTTTCTATGTATGCTATGTTACATCCTACATACCTGTGCATGACTCTCAAAAGAAAGGTCTGGGTCAAAGGCCAAGCTTGGCTGTTGCTGCATATCTGAATCCTCAGGCTCCAGAGGCACACAGTTCTCACTGACTTCTGAACAACTTCCAGGGCTGTGGGGGCACCTCACCTTCTGGGGAACAACCACCTGCATTGTGCTGCATCTGCTGTGGCATCCTTCTCCATAAACTTCTCTTTTGAGCTAAGACTGCTTTTTCAGTACTTTGTCCCAACACTATCAAAACCAGGTACAACATAACAACACCCTGAAACCGCAGACCCTGCAGATGAGATCCTCTCATGCCTGTTCTATGCCTTCTGAAGAAATTGTCACTCACAATCTGAGAAACAACTAAGTCTTTATCAGGATATTGATGCACTTGAAAGGTTTCAACATCTTCTGTGAGGAAACCGGTCTCTTTCTGTACGCTGCTGGCAAGCTTATAAAGCTCATGCAAGAACAAGAAGAGATCAGAGTAAGGGAATGGAATATTCTTCCTCCCACTCTGTTCCATCACAGCTGAAATAGTGGCAGCCAGCCCAGCACTTCAGGGTGAGGAAAGGTATGAGGACAGACTCTAGATCTGGTTCTCAGAGACAGGTCACTCTGTTCTCATGTCTGATACCCTCTCGGTAGCATTACTTTTCCTATGGCTCACCTGCTTTCACCCATCACTGCTTCTCCCTGACACGTCCTTTTAGTGCCTAAACCCCATGCTATTGAGCAGTATGGAGAAGGAAAGTCACCAAAGCCATGCTTGGGCCTTGGGTCCTACCAAGTGCACACTCAGATCCACCTCTGCATAGCTTCCCCATGTGATGGATCAGAGGCCACTTTGGTGGTGTGAGGGCTGCCAAGCATGCACTCTCTCGTGCTCTTAAATCAGAGTGCTGGCAGTGTAGGACTCAGCAATGCAGTGACCTGCTTCTGCTGCATGACCAGCCCAGCTGAATGCTGAAGAAAAGATGTTAAGACAGCAACAGAAGGGCTGTCTGCCAACAGAAGACAGCTTTGACACATTTGCTTCTCATGCCAGTCAGTCAGGCATGCTTTGGAGGTGAGGGATGATGGATGTAGCAATTCCATCCACTTCGAGGTCTGCATTTCCTTTTCTTCCTTTCTTTTTTTAAAGAGCAATCTCTATTTGCAGTTTGTATATTTAGAAACAATTTGCACTGCTCTGGACCCATGCACTGATTATGTAAGACCAGATACTAGCTGAAACTCAACACAATGCAATGTGGAGCCTTCCCTAAAGCATTAAAATTCTTGTTGTTGCTCTCATCCAAATTGTTGACAGCATATTTAGCTGGGCTGACGACAGCAGAATTTTTCCTTCGCGCGTGCAAGAGATTTGTCCTCGCAGGATAAAAAAACAACCCTGTGAAAAGTAATCCAAGCGCTCCCTCTCGTGGGCATGGGGCTCTGCTGCAATTCCTAAAGGCACAAAAGCGTACTTTGAAATCCATTTCAGATCGTCAGCAGTGCAACCTCCCCAGGAGGTTGTGCGTCACCTCAGGGCACAGGTCGCACCCCGGCACCTCTTTCTCGGTGGTGGCAGTCAGTGAGATGACTCACCCGTGACTTTCGTGAGCATTCAGCCTGAACAAGAAGGCAAAATCCTATAGCTTTTCAAATGCACTCAGGCCACATGCTCATCAAATCCAGACACCATCTCAAGGTAAATGCTGGTCCACTGAAGTGATTGTGCTGGAGGTTTCTCTCTGTATCCCATTGCCCTTCCTCCCAGGTAGGACCCAGAGGAGTTTCCTCCTCCCAGCTATTTGCAAAACCACAAAATCCAGTCTATGTCTACATTCACTTGTTTTCACCTGCACAGATACTAAAGGCTTCTCCACACGAGAGCCATCTGTGAGAGGCATCATTCGTAAAATGCTCCTAGTAAATTTTCCCTGGTTTTCCTGTTTTAGACATTCAAATACATTTCATTGTAGTAGTGGCATATAAACCTGATTAAAATCCCTCTCAAAGATACAGTAGATTGCGCCCCAAATAGTTTCTGCACTTTCTAATTTCACATAAACCGAAGCTCAAGCAACATCTGGTAGTCACATACTTACCAATCTACTCCCATCTGTGACTGGCTACTTTCTCATCTATTACACTGAGCTTACAAATCCTTGGGGTAAGGACAGTCTTTGTTCTACACACATTGTCTACCAACACAGGTCCTTATTTATGATTCCAACTCTTAGACTCCATCACAAACATTATTGCAGTAGATCCTAGTGGCCAACATCAAGCAGGTTTTGGATCCAGTGACCATCCCAAGCCTTATTAAAGGTGATGGTTAAATATAAGGAACAATTAAATCCCTTTAAGTGAATAGCTTCACAGGCAAAAATAGAAGCTACTATCCAAAGCAATAAATAGTGTACAGAAAGCCCAGATCAAAGCCCCATGGGACTCTGATTACAGAGGGGGTGGCATGGCACTGTTCCCACACTGTGGACATACATTTTGAATGAAGAAAAAGATCAAGTATCAAAAAGGAACAATCATAATCTTGGCTCCAGGAGCACAGAGATCTCAAAGGCATTGCAGCTGAAGGAGAACACTTGGCATTTACACAGAGAGAGAAGAACATGACTGTCACCAAGCCATGAATTGTTTCATATGCTTTGCTATTCTACATTCAAAATACACAATAGACTTTCAAAACTTTTTAGGGGAAAAAAGAGGGACAGAGAAAGTCATACCAGTGTCATTAACTATGCCTCTCAAATGGGAATTCGGGACTGCAACCCCCTGAGGTTTTTAACCAGCAGCACAAGGGGATCTTGTCTTGCCTTTGGCCCATAGAGCAAGTACAACAGAAGTTCGTTTCTTCATTGCAAATCCTTCTGCATTACTAGAACCACAAAAGCACAGTCACTGGAGTTTGATGCTAGTTTCCAGCTGTGATTTGTCAAGCAGAGCATCTGGCAAAGATTAACAGTAGTGAGTGATGACACAGGTTTATGCCATGTAGCAGATACGAATTCTTTTAGTAGCACCCTTTTTTTGTTCTTGTTACCATTTCCTAGTATTGAAACAGGATGAAAGAGTACATCAGTCTACAGAGTTCTCCATCTACCTGCAATGGCTGTGTTTCTTCCATACAATGGATATTTGAAAAAGGCTGCTGTGATCAGGTATGGAACATTAAATGCAGCCGCCAGAAGCCCCGCCCTGCTATGATGCCCAACAACTGAAGGGTGTTTTCTGGCTGCTTTGAACTCTCGTACACTATTGCTGGGGAAACCATAAACTTTAAGCTGAAAAGAATAGAAGAGCACAAATGCTTTGTTTATGCTCACAGAGAAGCATAGTGCCCATATGCTTTTGGATGCATATTTGCCAATTAAAGCATGAAGATGCCAATTCATTGAGTAAGTACTTTGTCTATGTGCCTTCAAAAATAATTATAGCCACAACAGTAACAATGTACCCTTCTTGCATTCAGTAATTACAGTGCAAACAAAATGCTTACAAGGACTACAATATTCTTTGTATACACACATAAGGCTAGAGACACCAAGAGCCAGACTTAGGATATTTAGTTGACCCAGAACAGAGTTATTTGTGAACTTAGGCATGAGACAAATACTCAGCTGCGTTGCTGCAGAGTACTCGGTACTCATCAAAATTCAAGTCTAAATTATTCCTCTGAAGTTCTGTAAGTTCCCCACTACACTTAAACTACAGGGTATTGCCCTGTATGTGGAGAGCGGCTAAATATAGCTCAGCTTTTTCTTTGTTGTATTTCCCTTCCATCATTCTTTTGTTTTGAAATAGAACAACTGGAATGTGCTCAGGATTTTCCAGCTGGAGCACAAAATTAAATAATAGCTGCCCTGAAGATAGGTCTCACACCAGTTTCAATCCTAGATTTTTTTTTCCCCACGATAAAATGTGTGTCTTAACTGCATATCAGTTAGCACCTAAATATCGAGTCTTAAACAAAACATTCTCTAAGCTGTTGTGTGCAAGGATTTGGGATTTAGCAGGTAGGGCTGATGCAGGCCTCCTCCTTCCCTCCTCCTGACTCCAAGTGCCAGGCTGCGCTGTGTGTGGGGCTGGAGTGGCAACACGTGAGTACCAGTTTCCAACGATTCCTGCACAAGGTCCTGCCTTTATTTGACGAAACACTTAAGATTCCAGGCAGCAGGGAAAGGAAAAAATAAACAACACAGGCAGGGGGGTTGGAAGTAGATGATCTTAAGGTCCTTTCTGAACCATTCTATGAGTATGTGATCCTTAAAATACATAAATTACCTTCTAGAAAATTCGAGTGCAGTTCCTACAGGGTCTGAAGGGGCTTAGCCCTTCCCTTTGTCACTCCCAGTGCAAAGCAGGAGCCCGGCAAGCCGGGCAGGGAGCCAGCGCCCTCTCGTCCTCCTCGAGGGTTTCCTCGTGGAAACCCTCCCGCTCCGCCCGGCGGGAGCCGCTTCTCCACCAGGGGTGGCGTAGTGCGGGATGCGGCCGCCAGGCGGCGCCATGGGCTCGCAGAACGGAGCGGAGCGGGGCCGGGCCGCGGGCGAGGCGGGGCGGGGCGGAGCGGTGAGGACGGAGCGGGCTGCCCCGAACACAGGGCGGCAGCCGCCCGCCCGGAGCAGCGCGGTGGGACAGAGCGCACACGGAACCGAGCTGCCCGAGGCGTCCCACCACTTCCCCGCCTTCCCTGCCCCGGGCAGGCTCCCTGCCGCGCGTTCCCAGCGCTGAGGAAAATAAAGCTTTTCCCAATGCTTTGGACTTTTCCAAAGTGTTCATTGTGAACAGCTGCTAAAGCGCACTTTTGTCCAGGACTTCTCCGGCACAGACCCAAACAATAAAGAGCGCATTTTCTCATGTTCCTGCTGAACACAAACCAGTGCACATTACACCTATCTCAGACCAACTGGAAATAAATACAGTGACAAGCACCCTTCCAGCCGCATATTTAAACTAGAAAGTGTGTCTTCTACTTCTTTACCTATGTTAATACATTAGAAAACTATGCTGGAAAAATCCTGGTCTCCTGCTTTCAGGGCTGCGACCTGGTCCAGTGGAAGGTGTCCCCACCTGTGGCAGGGAGGTGGGACCAGATGACCCTTTAGGTCCCTTCCAACCCAAACTATTCCATGATTCTATGACTTTATGACTCTGCAAAGCTTGGATTTCCATTCCCTTAAACCAGCTCCCTCACTGCAGTCAAGCACAAACACAAGCGCCAGCCCACCCACCCCAGCACTTCAGGTGTCTGCTCTCCCCTGGGCACTGCTCACAAGTCTGACTACAAAGCCTGGCATGAAAATGCCAAAAGCAAGTAATTTCAAACATTAACTGCCAGGAGGACCCAGCCGTGCCACCAGTACAGCTGCTTCCTAACAGCGCTCCCACTCAGCACTTGTGGATTAAGTCTGAACAGCTATAAACGTCTATCCCTAGCAATAGAGATTTTAACGACTGTTATCTGTTCAGTGGTAAATGCCCAGGAGCCTCTAGCACGCACAGAGCAGGAATGATCCCTGCTAGCTTCCTACGACTGACAGAGCTGGTTAAATTAGGAGGATAAACTACCAGGTTATCTGAGGTAACAGACACACAGCAGCTCTATGTGGACACTGAGGGCTCAGCTCAGTGAATCCCCTCTTCAAGTGCCTCTCCTCATACAACCCACAGGGAACCTGTATTATACCCCTGATTTAGACATCTCAGAGGTAGGTAGGATAGATCTCAGCTGAAGAATACAGTTGTTCCTTCTATAACTTCATTTCATTATTTAGCTACCTAAACACAAATTTAAAGACCCAAATTCTTGCCTATCAAGGCATACTCAAATGCATTCAAATGCATTCACTTCATTTGATACAAGAAAACAAGTACATGGTCAAATCCATTCTTAAATGGGAGGTCTTTCCCCTTTGCTATATTATATTCAGACAAATCATAAAATAAATGAAAGCTCTCCTCAATTTTGGAAGATAATAGTTCATCCACAGTTGGGCCTTCTGTGTCATGTTTACTGATGGGGTTGGATGGGAGAATTAAAATGCCATCTCAGCTTGCTGGGGTCTCACCAGGCAAGTAATGAACTAAAAAACTAAGCTATAAAACCAATCAGTGCTGGTTCTGATGTATTATTGAGCTTTTTCTTCATTCCTTAGATGCAAGTTGAAAATCCTTATTTCATAGCTGTCCATGTATCTTCATCACCTCCTTTGAGTTATTCCTTCTAATCTCAGCTTGGCTTCTGGATTTCACTTTGATCATCACTGTAAAGTTGAAATCTTCTTTCCTTACTTAAATTGGAGGTAGATATTCCTGCCTGGTCCTCCCCACAAGAAGATACCAGACCTTAAGTGGCATGCAACCTTCAAAATTGAGATAGCATACCTTAAGGAGGCAACAGCAAAGGACAGTGCTGTCTTCCCACTGAAAAGCCAGTAACTAACAGGCAGCATGAAGAGAGACTGCACATTTGCATATGAAGTACTCAGTTTTGTGGAAATCTGTTTGAAAATAGTCTCTGCTTTGCAGAAAAGCTCAAATATCACACTCTAACTATCAGGAGTTTTGTTTCCAAAGCATGTATTTCCTTTCAGATTGTGGATCTTCATGATAAACATGCACTGCTGTGCTGCTATGCAGCTTAATGCATGTGTTTTTCCAGCAGCTACCTGCATCTTAATGAAAACAAAGTTCACTTTGCAAAATTCATTTGCAGCAAAAAATCTGGATTTAGTTATATTGGCTCCTTTATGTTAAAATTGAAAGCAGTGGGGTTTTGGTGTGCTGAAGACTGTTCTGGAGAAGCATGGCAGTGACCCAGGGGTGATGTTATGTACATTAAAACCACAGATGCGAGATGCTCTGCTCTCCAGCAGTGGGACTTCCACCGTGCAGGCTGCTTGATAACTTTCCTTCTTTTGTGACAGACATGCTCAGTGCCCATGTACCCTTTATGTGACAGGGCGTTTTGAGTCCATTGACGGAGCATAATCCTCTGCTACCCTGAGATGAAGATCTGGAGAATGCCAGGATGCAGGCAAACATCACTGGATCACAGTCATACCTGTGACTCTAAATCCTGCTTGCTTGACTTAAGTGAACAGCTTTGTTCCCTGCTGCCTCTTACAACTGAGCCTTGACCACTGCAGCGTGAAACACCTGACAATGCCTGCTGCAGAAGTCTCAGGTGCCAGCACAGAGGCTCCAGCAATATGGGTGCTGAGATATTTATTGGGCCATCCTTGGACCATATTTAGTCTACTTTATAAGCCTCCTATGGTGGTTAATTTCTACTATTCTCTGTCCACCTGGAAGGCTACAAATAACTGGTACTTGTTTTTATTTTGAGATAAAGACCAAATTCAGACCGTACTTTCACTATTTCTAATGTTATTCACACATTTCTTACCTCTAACTTTCTAGAACATTTTTCCATTCCCTGCAAGCTCTCTGCTAATATTGGAGAATGTTTACAGAATCACAGAACCATAGACTCATTTAGATTGGAAAAGACCCTTAAGATCATCAAGTCCAACCTAGCACTGCCAACTCCACTACTAAACCGTGTCAAGCACCACATTCACAGGGGAACACCACTTGTGACTGGCCACCAACTGGATTTAACTGCATTCTCCATCACTCTTTGGGCTCAGTCACCCTGCCAGTATTTTTACCCAGTGTATTCCCATCCGAGCCATGAGCAGCCAGTTTCTCCAGGAAAATGCTGTGGGAAATGTGAAAAAGGCTTCACTAAATCTTGGTAGACAACATCCACAACCTTCCCCTCATCCACTAAGCAGGTTTCCTCGTCATAGAAGGATATCAGGTTAGTCAAGCAGGGCCTGTGTTTCATAAACACATGCTGACTGGGCCGGATCAGCTGGCTGTCCTGCATGTGACATACGACGGGCACTCAAGATGATCTGCTCCATAACATTCCAAAGCACTAAGGTCAGCCTGACAGGCCTGTAGCGCCCCAGATCCCCCTGCTGGTCCTTCCTGTAGATGGATATCACATTTCCTAACTTCCAGCCAAATGGGATCCCTCCATTTACCCAGGACTGCCAATAAATGATGGAAAGTGGCTCAGTGAGCACTTCCACCAGCTCCCTCAGTACCTTTGGATAGATCCCATCTTGCCCCATAGACTTGTGGGTGCCCAAGTGGAGTCGCAGGCCACTGACCGTTTCCCTTTGGATTATGGGTGCTTCAATCTGCCCCATCATCCAGGTCAGGGGGCTGGGTACCCAGAGAATAACTGCTCTTACCATTAAAGACTGAGGTAAAGAAGGCATGAAGTATCACCTTTTTCCTCATCCTTTGCCACTGTGTTTCCCCCCGCATCCAACAAGAGATGGAGATTCTCCTTAACCCTCCCCTTTAGTTGCGAATGTATTTATAGAAACATTTTTATTCTCTTTCACAGGAGTATCTGGATTAAGTTCTAATTGGCCTTTAGTCCTAATTTTCTCCCCGCATAAACTCATGACATCCTTGTAGTCCTCCTGAGCTGTCTGCCCCTTCTCCCAAAGGTCATAAACTCTCCTTTTTTATCCTGAGTTCCAGCCAAAGCTCTCTCTGTTTAGCCAGGCCTGTCTTCCCCGCTTGCTCATCTTTTTGACACATGCGGAGAGCCTGCATCTTCCCTTTTAAAATTTCCTTCTTCCTTCCTGTCTTTACAAGGCATTACATTCTGTGATACCTAGAAAACTTCTCTGCTACTTACACTCCTCTCTTTAGGATATTTGTATTAAGATATGCATTTAGGGAATACAGCTATATGACACTTCTGTAGCTCAAATATGTCCTATGCATCTGCTATATTACATTTCCAAGCTGCACACTTGACTTCCTCTGCTACTTTCTTCATTTCTTAAACTTTGTCCTTACACAATCAATAACTTCAGTTCCAAGATAAACTTCTGTTTACCTTTCGGTTTAAATTGAGTCAATTCACAGCTTCATCCAAGGTTACTTCCTGCAACCAGCTCTTTCGAAATGCTCTCACCATTTACCAGAACTAAGCACAGATTGGCACGCTCTCTGGCTCAGCCTGTTAGTAACTGCTGGCTGCTGCTACACTTCAGAACTTTAAAGTGTTCTCTATCAGAGACCAGCCACATAATTAACTTCTGCTTGTAAGCTCTTTCTTTTTATTTATAAGTGACCACTATAATGCTTACTATCAACACACCACTAATATGTTCTGTATTAACTCGATAATCCTCACAATTCATACACCAATAAACAAACAAGAAAAAAAGGCATAGGGGAGTTAAATGTCAATAGATACATAATTAGCTGATATTTGAATGGAATTACAATACATGTTTCCTTAGATCAGACCCATTTTTAATTGCCAAGTGTCCTCACCACTTCCTTGAACGATTCTGTACCAAAAAATGATGGGCCTTGAGAGCTCAGTTGTAAATATGATTTCTTTTCCACAAGTTAAACATTTTGAAAAACATCAGTTTGGGATCCATGAAGATTTGAGAAACCAATTAATAGTAATCTGCCTTTTTCCAGCTCTTGTATCCCTGCATGAATGTTACCTGTGCCCAGCTCATCATCAAACAGGAAGACAACAGGACGTGTCCTCTCAATCTTTTGCAAAGTCTAACTGCTGATTATGATGTGATTAAGGAAACCAGTATCAATACAATCAATAGCCACAGCACATGGAAATAAATACCCTGTATGCCCCAGTCTGTCAGATCCAGAAGGTATAACAACCCAGCCACTTCCAAACACATTTCACCTGTCATAGATTATTTGCACATTAGGATAGAAGAGGTGTATAAAGAACATAATCAAAGTAATGTTTGTATCTGCCATGGAGATAATAAGACTTTTGTCATTTCACTGGAATCAGGGTCAAATCCACACCTTTAAAAAATTATGCCATCATAATAAATGACAACTTAATAGATGGACAGTAAGAGATTAACAGCTTGAAGGGAAGACTTACAGGGAGAAAAAGCTTTTACCAGTTTTTCTTATTTTTCATGAAGCCATGTCCATACCATACATTATTCAATTAACAAGATCACCCTTTACAGTCACTTGAAAATTCCTCTTTTCTTTGTTCCTTTCTTCTGTATGAAGTGAGGTGGATTTTTCCTCCACAGTTTCGGTGAACCCTGGCTGCAGCTTCTAAAAGCCTCATTATCTCTTCTATCACATCAGCTTCTGCTTTCAAGGCTTATTGTTTAGTTCTTAATATAAACTGAGAGACTAAAATCCCTTCAAAACACCCTACGTGCCTTTGTCACTAAGTAACCAGCAAAGCATCATGTCCACTGTAAGACCCATTTAATCAAAAGTCATATACCACATGAACACTGGGATACTCAAAACCTTTGCCAAGTGCAATTACCCTAATTTCTTCCTTAAAAGAAACACCTGACATGGTGTTTAAATAGGCTGTCATTTTGAATCTCCATTATGGATTTGATTTTCTTCTGTAAAATATGCTTTAAAAACATGCAAAGTTCTGTTAGCCATTGTGTCCAGCAGGGCTCAGAAGTAACACATTAGCATCAGTTTTGCCGGTGAAAGCCTTTTAACCTGTATGGACTAGGCTACCCAAATATAACCTTCCTAACAGTAGTTGACTGCCTGGGTTGATTAAATCAACCTTACTCTTCTGGTCTCTGCTTTGGTCAAGACCTCCTAGAAGCAACTCACCAAGCTACAAACAACTTGAGTATGTGATTATTGCAAAGCAAGCCTCAAGAAGTTTTATGCTCAAATCTCACTGAAATTCAATAGGATTTTAGGATCTAATTCTCTGAAAGCCAATCGAAAATTTTCCATCTAAATAAGGGGTTTTGTGTGTATGCATACATATATGTATGCATACATATATACATATATGTCTGTCTCTGTGCATACACATACACAGTGATGTGTAGGCCCGTACTTGTACATGTACACAGAAGTGATACAATACTGGAGTGCTTTGAGCTTGACAGAAGACATTCACATAATGTTTAAGTGAAACCTCTTCTCTCAATTGCTACTCTCAGCAGTTAGTTCTGTCAAGGTAATAATACAGGTCTGCACAGCAAAATGATACAATATCAGCATTAGCATATAAAATAAAGGTAAGTATAGGTTTCCCATGTCTTTATTTTTTTTCCATTTTCTCACTATTGGAGAAATTTGCCAAACCCAAACACTTTCATTTCTTTCTCAAGGGTCTATGTGGCCTTTTTGGTTTTGATGAGGGAAAAAAAAGTACCTCTGTTTAAGATACAAGGAGACATTACTCCTTTGATTTGGTTTTTGATTCCTAGCGATACACAATAAATATAAGTACAGTGGACTATTTAATAGTCCTATAAAAGCATTACATGGCCTATAGATGGAGGGAGTCTAGCTGCCTTAACTAAACAAAATAACTTGCTGTAAGAGCAGTTTTCAGGACAGTGATAAATCACAGTGTAATACAATCATGCATTAAGCTCAAAACAAATGTGAGACTGGCACAAATAGTAAAGTACAACTGGGCAGAAGTCAGGTATGTACAAGTCATCAACAAACATTGGTGCAAGTGCTTTAGACATTTAAAAGAAATTTACATAAAGACATAGATGAAATTTATCAAAGTTTGATAAATTTTAAAGACGGTAAAAAAGTACAGAAAACATGAAAAAATCAAAACCCCAGCCAATTCATACAGTACAGTTTTACTACAATTATATTACAGAATGAAGACAGAAAAGGATACAGAGAACTAAGAGCAAAGAAACTTTGACTGGCTGTGGCCAGTGGAATTTCATTGCCAATGAGAGATGCGCACACACAGATGCACGCACACGCACAAAAAACAAAGACAAAACCCCAAAAAAATCATTTACTGTAACAAATGACAGACACAGAGGTGAGAAACATTTGGCATGTTGCAGCACATGAAGTCATTCACGATTGGCTAACGATGGTACCTGGCTCTGCTGAAGATCACTGGCTTGCCTGAGCGGAGTAACGGATGGAGGAGGTACACCTGATGTGGATGCAGATCGACCTAATCTGCAACTTGCTTTCGGCTCTGCGAAGGAAGAGAGAAGAAAATACACCAGTGAACAGGAGGTGGGTTACTGCTGCAGTAAACTGAAATGGGGTGGGCCCAGGCTCCCCTTGGAACAGAGATTCCAGGCTTGGTTTCTAGTTAAAGTCCTGGTTATTTGGCTGAATTGTTGTTGAGATCAGAAAAAGAGGGTTAAGACAAAACCCATTCCATGTCCTGGCCTTTTTTCTCTCTTCTACCATCTCTGAAGCTTAACTATAAAGCATAAAGCACTAGAGAGGAAGCATAAAAAGGAAGTCTTCATTTTGCTTCCCCCCCACTCCTCCTTTTTCTAGTCCTCATAAAATAAAGCAGTGATTAAAGGAATTACAGCAACTTCTGGTCTCATCTCTCCATCCCAGAGCTGAGGGAGAAGGTATCCTGAAGACTGATTATGCTGAGGGAAAGCATGAAATGCCAGAAGATGAAGGAGGGAATGTATGAAAGTGGTGAGGATACTGTTGCACTTGGGGGTTTGGAAAGACTCAAAAAATACTTGGAAATCTAATGGTAATGGCAGTGAATTGAAAGACATGAAGTAGGGAGAAAGGAGAGAAATCAGAACATCAACAGTGGCAAATTCTGAAGTCAGTTCCTCAGAATCAAGGTGATTACAAAAGTGGAGGTTGTCTTGAGAGAAAGCGCCATTCCAGAGAGAAATTACACAGTTATTTCATTTTTCTTCTGCTATTGTACATGGATCCATTTCTCAGAAGGCTCCCAGGGCAGGTTTCTGCTGTTAACATACCAATATGAAGGTGACCATACAGCTCAGGAGTCCTGGATCAAGGTTTTTGTGTCCGACTCATGCTGACACCAGTATGCTACTCCACTGTTCAACACCCCACATCTAGTCTAGAAGAAACTGGTTTTTCCTGAGAAATGGGTTTGCCTGTTTCTGCTCAAGAAAAATATTTGTCTCCACATTTCCTGTTAATGGCCAAGGGAACATGTCTCAAACCATGACTTCTGGCTCAGATGAATGTGTTCATTCTCCATGTGTTTTATAAGCCTCCCAGCCTTGCCCATCTTTTCTATTTATTGGGCAAACACCGAGAACAAGGACATTGGCACTCAGCAGACATACTTTGTATAATAACAGGCTCTCAATTTTAGCACTGATGGTACTGCCTTACCATGAATAACAAGTAAATGTAATAATACCTTGCCTCCTTGCAGTGGCTTTAAAGAATTCCTTCTATGCAATCTTATGTTTTCAAGATGTGAAGAAGGACCTATGCGTTGTGCAATCCTGATTCACTAAGTTTGCTTTTGAAGCACGTTTTCTCACGTAATTTTTGCTTGTGCCTCCAAAATATATTTTCTCATGCCCCATTTATACTGCTGCTTAGTCTGTGTTTGTTTTATATTAGTATCTGTATTTCCTACGTGGCTCTCTAGTATCATCACTAGCCACTGGTTGAGCCATTGTTTGAAAGGAATACGATGTCCATCACTAACACGTACTTAAGGTCATTTGGCACATCTTGGAAACCTGAGGGGAGCTGGCAAGTTAGGCCACCTACCACCAACATGCTGAAAGGAATTCTTCCAATCTCACTGATCCTTTTTCATTGTCACCTTAAATGCTTATTTTCCCAGGATGTTTCAGAATTCAATAGGATATGGAGAAGAGCTATCCACTTAAGCTGGAGCACTTAGACCAATGAAAGCATCTGTATGGGTGAATATTCATCAACTAAATATTAATAGGTTGGTTAACATCCAGCTGGCTGAGCAGCAAAAATATTTATGCTGTTTGACGAATGCATTATTCAATTCACTCATTCCTAGTCAGTCTGTAAACACACCATGAGTCAACACGGCAATAAGCAGGCAGAAAGGAGCAGACTGATCTCCCCCATAACCTTGCATTTTGTACATAATCTGTTGCTTTGCTTCTTTTCTTTTGGACTTGGGCAGTTATTCTGAAGGTTTGATTAGACTTGGTTTTGTTCTGATTTTACACTGTCTGTGTGCCAGATCTCTGAATATTTCTTTCAGTAATACAGATATAATAATGGACTTCATGTCTGTTCCTTCCTGGAATTTTGTTGCAGTTGTAGAGAGGATAAGAATTTGGGGGTTTTTTTGGTTGGTTTTCCGTACTGCTAAATAGAGACTCTGTTATTGCTGTGACAAGCAAAATATGACACCAAGCATGTAAAAATACTCCAAGGCAGCGTCTGCCATTGCTTCTGAATTGTTTTCTTTGCTTTGGGAAAGCAGAGAGAAATGTCATAATTTCCAATTTGGATATATGTGCAACAACAAGAGATTACCATTTCCTCGCCAAAGAGACTCCTTTCATCAGGCATCAAAGAAATAGAACCTATCACACACAGACGAAGTATTAGTTCCTTTATCTCCCTGTAATATATGTTACAGTATTAAGGAAACTATTGCGATTTCCACAGTGACCCTCACCAGAAGAGGCTCCAGAGACAGCTCCATGTAGCTTTCTTCAAGTTTAGGTGGGTTATGCAGTGAAAGGGAGATAGGTCTTTGTTTTGTTTTGGTTTTTTAATAGCTATTCCATTAGTCTCAGTGGGAATATTTTTAGACCAAATAAATACTCTACTGTAATTAATACTTTGAGTAACACCTTCATGCTGCATACTACTGTGGGGAAAAAATACCCATAAATAGTCTGCTGCATAAGTGATGCCCAGCTTAATGCTCTGCATACTGCAGCATGCTATTTTTCAGCTGCGGACATCTTATTCACTGTACTGAGGCTAACTGGATTTTGATCACTTCAAAATAATAATGATCACTGCAAATAATAACTTCTGCTTTGGGCTATCTAAAAAGTAGTAAGAGGTCTTTTATGTCCACCATCAAGTCATTTTCAGTATCTTTACCTCTGGATTTTCATGTTTTAAATGGTTATTTCAGCTTGTCTGCAAGGCCTGCATATTGACATCAGTTCTGGTTCTGGAATGAAAATGGGTTTTCTTATTTACCACTGAGAATCTTGAAGGAGGAACAACAACTGCCAGCAAATCTCAGGGATGGTTTCTAGTGTTTAATTCATGTTTATCTCATGCGGATGATATTGCGACAGCTCAGTCTTAACATCTGAAATGAGTAGTCTTGAGATTTCTTGCTAAGTCCCATTTGTGACAGTAATGCATGGTGTGGAGCTGACTTTTATCAGCCAGCACCATAAGCACATAGGGGAGGCTGTAGAATCTGTCCTCTGAGGAGGACCCATCAGCTCAGAGCCCATGACAACGCAAGCTAAAATACATCTAGCTGTCTACTGACAGCACAGCACCCCATCACTTCACTGTGCAGGTGGATCCTCTGGTTCTAAATCAAACCTGCGTAAAGAGGGTTCCAGACACTCCACTCCAAACATAGGCCCTGTCTGCATCCACAGCTAGGGGCCTTTTGACACTGCTATAAGCCACTCAAAGGCTGACAAGGGCTAACAGCCTGCTGCCAAGCGAGGGAACTCATAGGCATATGTCTAAGTGCTTTACTGGAATGGGGCCAGGGGATGCAGTGCACTTGAGTAGCCATTAGAGATGCCTGTTGCAATCAATGGACAGCATGAGGTTTAAATTCAGCAGATTGTTCAGGGTAGCTAGAAAGCTGTATAACATATTTAGTTCTGTTCTGCACAAAAATGTTCATAAGATTCAGTGGCTACATCTAACTGATGAAACTTTGTAGGGATTATTTTGCACAGCTTTAAATGGCTCATCCCTTACCAAGTGCCCAAACCACCTACAGGAGCCAGGTGCAGGTGCAGTGTAATGTTAGTAGGGGATAGCAGTTATATCACCCACAACAGCCAGAACACTCCCAAAAATGCTAGTGCTTGGGACCACAGTCACCTCAGTATGAAATAAACCGGCACATGTGGTCACCTGCAATGGGACCAGCTATACTGGACTCCCAGGTTCAAGCTGAGTCCTGACAATGCCAGCAGGATTACACACGGACATAAGCAAGCAAACAGCCCTGAAGGAGAGCATTAGGGATGAGAATTTTAGGAGAGACTATCAAACACAGAAATACAGGCTTTCCAATCACAAATAGGATTATCCTAAAATTGTGTACTTAATTATGTATCTAAGAACCCACGTAAATGACCCTGTCTTCTAAAAGTGCAAGTGCTGTCATTGTAACTAAGGATGTACGGGCTCGGCTGGTTGTGTTTGGGGCAAGGGTGTTGCTGAATTTTCCTCAATAAAGCAGAGTGGTGAAATGCAACAAGATTTTATGGAAATATTTCTGATCAGTTTTATATCAATGTGTTATGGGTTTCTATATTCTCCAGAAATACAACAGCTCTGCATGATTTTTATTTTTGGATCTTAACAGGAAGAGTTCTTTTATTCATCCAAGGAAGGCTTCATTCTGCCTATCCTAATCTTAATTCAAAAAAATACTCTGGCTGTCACTTACATTGGAGAAGCTTCTTATCCTGTCACAGTCTCTTCTTTGCACATGAAAAGAGAAATATTGCTTATTTGCTACAGCTGCCAAGAAGCACATTTTGAATTAAACAAGGCAATGTGACAGGCTGAGAGTAATCACATGCAAAAAGAAAGGAAAAACAAAAAGAAGAAAAGGAAAACATGCATACTGGAAAAGATAAATCACACTTATTATCAGCATGCTGGCCTGACCATGTTGTTTTCCTAAAAAGAGATGAGTAAGCTCAAATGTAACTTGGAATTCTGAAACCTTAAGGTGGAATAAACTACATAGTAGTCTGTCTCTTAAAAATATTTAGGACTTCACCTGCAGAAGCCATGGAACATGACATAGCACAGGAGCATGTCAAACAGAACTGTTTCCACAAAGGGAGCACTGAACCTGTAGAACTCAATATTGATAGATATTGATAGGTCAAAAGCCAGCAGGTCTCAAAGCCAAGTCAGTTAGTGATAAAAAACCACTTCCGTATTAGATGAGGTATGTATTAAATTAAGATTTGTTGTGAATTGTCATATCTCAGGTCTATGTCAATGACTGAGGCAATGAGGTAAGGAATAACAGTGTCCTACCGGCAGTGTTTTTTCCTTAAAATTTATTGCTATTTTTCTCTGAAGCTTCTGGCATGGACTACTGTCAGTCTCGGGGCTCTGGATCAATAGGACAATTGTGTATTATTCTAACTAGCTGTAACACCACTGCTGCAGAAAGCAGTGTGCACTTCTACAGTCAGGCTCTGTGACTGTGCGATCCTACACCCTGGAGATCACTTACTCGGCTAACACTGCACTGGCTTGATGCCCTTAGTGTATAGCTCCCAGTACTACTCATTTTATGTTAGATGACAGGAGCTGCTTGTGTGTAGAGAACATGAATGACCAACACAGGCAAGGTCTGGAAGCACTGCATCCTGGGCTGGACCTTGTTGGACAGGCTGCCCAGGAGCATGTACCTCCAAGCATTAAGTCGTCTTCACCTGGAGAATCCTTGAAGATTCAGTAGCACAGTGATACTCTGATATTGTGAGGAGAAAATTTAGGCGTCCATAGGAGTACTCAGCCCTCTTCAAGTGAAGCAGCCCTAGCTAGCAAGAACTGGTACTTCAATGCTACTCCCTTTTTGTACCAATGTATGCCTCTTGAACCTTGGGTTTTGTACTGCTCCATTCCCAAAGAGCTTGAATTTAACTATCCATTACTTTTGCAAATCCATAATGCCAGCCAGTAATTCCAGTGTAGGGTGAGCATTTACTCCCTTCCTGATTATCTACAGTGTCTTCAGCTAGAATACTAATGGGCTGGCTGAGTGACAAGCTGATGGTGATTCAAAAACAGGACACAACAGGAGTAGAGTAAGATTTAAAAGGCAGCGTAGTGCCTGTCTCTAGCAGCAGGTGGCAATGCAAAATGCTTCATGGTTGCCGTTAGGAAAAAAAGCAGCAACATTCCAGAAAATACTCTTGGAAGCTCCTGGAGCGAAGTTATCACAGCCTTCTGTTTCACAGATCCCGTCTGGCTGTTATCTGCACTTGCACTGACTTTCCTAAATGCCAGAATGCCCCCAAACCACTTACACTGCTTTCTATAAGAAATAATAAAATGCCAGGACACAGAAAGTGACCTTGACAAATTATATGGCAGATGAGAGAACAATCAGGCATTAGCGATACCCATGTGCACCTGACAGGCCAGGCTCATATGAACAAAATAACCAGAGCGCTCAAGATTCTGTTTGGAGATGGCTCATTTCCCATCTGATCTTACCAGCAGGTGCAGAACCCTCAAAAAATCAGTAATCTCGGTCAGGTATTCACTCAGACCATTCCACTTCCTAGTTAATCTGTGCTGCAGCAGAGCTGCCTGTTGTGCACACACGAGAAGTCATTCCACATCCTTTCAGTTTTACAGCACAGCAATTTAAACCTATTTTCTTTAAATTATTCCAACACTGCCCTAATAAATGCCTGTACCAGTGTGAACTGAGAGGTAGGCAGCAAGCTGCTGTTTCAAGGCACAAGAAAAGTGGCTTTTTTTTCCTCTTATCTATGATGTTAGAAAGAGAGCAAAAGCAGTGACAACTGTACTGGGGATTGCCCTGATTTTATTTAGTCCTGTGGTAAACCTAAGTTCTAAATTCCTAGAACAGAATTCCTTCATCCCCTTGACTCCAGGAAGCATTTGCATCCATACAGATGTATTACATTTCTCTTCTTGCATTCTGTTACAGTTCTAATTTAATTGTGAAGAATGAACTGTTACAGTTCATGTACAAGTTCATTGAGAAGAACTGTGCACAGAATTTTGAATGCAGCATCCCACTGATTAAAGGTAAAACATGTTGCTCAGGCAACAGCTAGAGACATAGGGGGACAAATATTCATGGCAGATGAGAGGCAACATTCATCAAATGAAATGTCATAAAAACTGTGGGGAAAGAGAAATCAAAATCAGCTTTCAAATTTTAATCATAAAAAGGAGTCAAAATTCAGCCAATAAAATATTTCCATGATTTTTCTTTGACAGTCCTAGCTATGTAAGACAAAGTCACAGTCAACTAAATCAAGGCATGATTCAACAACTATTACAGTTTGCTGATGCCAAATGAAGATTGAGGCCAACATGCTTTGTATGTTTTTGGAGATCAACCAACTCTTTGAAATAAAACTGATGCAGGAAGGCTGGACAGAAGTACTACATTTTGCTAAAAATTACTCTTTAATTTTCATTCTCTTCTACTCTGTTCCATACTGTCATTTTGCAGAACTGAAAACACTGGTACACACCTTTGGTCTAATTATCAGACATCGTGGTACTTTGATGTGGTGCCTTTAAACCCACCCTTTTACCTGCATTAGCACAGATGATGCTCTAATACACTGGGAACAGATTTTTTTAACAAAGCTATGAGCTAATCTGGAAAATCCCTACCTACCAGGACGCTTTGTGAGAACAGAGAAGCAAGCGAAAGGCAGTAACACCCAAATAATCTGTGCTAGAGTCATGAGATCGGCAGAAAAGTAACTTCTGCTGCCCCAGGCAGAACTATCTGGGGGATTTAGAGCAAGAAAAGCTGGACTATCCAAGTACTGCAAATGACACATCACATCAGCAAAGCCTGTTCAAGTTATATACTGAGTTTCAGGTGTCATTCCCAGCAACGCAGAGAAAATACGAGTCCCATTATCATACAGGAAAGTGTTCCTCTGCATGAGGGGCGAGCACGTCTGCAAGCTCAGGACTGTGAAGACTCATGTCTGCCACTGACTGCCTAGCAGATCTCTCGTGCAGGAATAATTTCTCGTTTGAGTGGCTCATTCATGGTCTTACGCTTACTGAACATTGACCATAATAAAGCTTCAGTACGATGCATGCCAACTGTTTCTAAAATGGCTATTTTTCCGAATCTAAACAATAAACAATGAAGTTACTTCTTTAAGAGAACTGTCAACTCTCAAAAAAAAACCAATGCAATACTTATGCTAGAGCTATGCATATCTGATCTGTATCATTTATGCATGTGCTTGTCTTAGTCAATTTATAAACAAGGCTGCATTATTTTTCGGGTTTATAGCAATTTACAATTTTATACACATAAAATTTGGTTAATAAAATGGATGAATTCATATGATTTCTGAAGGCATTAATTTGAGACTTCTGAAATCCATAGTCACTTTTCTAGAAATTGTTTACAAACATAAAGGAGAGGTTGCCTGTATCCACTCACTGTGCATATCAGTAAGACAGCCTTGTTTCTGCAGTGTGGTTTTCTTAATGCACATGGTATCTGAATTTATGAACTTCTCTCTGAGATGCCATCCTGGGTGTGTCTTTGCCATAGAGTCCCTTTTCAATGTCAAGCGGAATTCCTTATTTCTTTAAAAATGATGAGGGGCAAATTAACAAGCTTATATTACCTGCCACCATCCCAATCTTGTTCCAGTCACAGCACAAGCAAACAGCACAATACTTATTAGTGCAGCAGATAATGGGCAGGGCAGAATCTGGAATATTCTTGGAAGTCTAAGGAATTTGTATGCTTACCTACTTCAGTGTATATCTAGAGATTCTTCAGCTCACAAGGAGATTCATGAGATCTTCCCTGCTCTGCTACTTGACGTACCTGAGCTGTTGCTTCCAGCCAACATGGTTGGGCTGACAGAGGATCTCCCAAGCCTGCTGGACACTACAGGCGGGCCTGGCGTTCCATCCCATTCCTGAGCTTTCCCTGGCTCCCTAGAGGAAGCTGTCCCGTGATGGCCTCCCCTCTCTTTGTTTTCCAGCTTTGGTAGTGGTTCAGTGCTGTGACTTCTGATCTTCAGCTCATCTAGCGGTTCTACAAAATACACAAGTACACATTTTGTCATACAGTGTCTGTTAATTACATCATGTAACAATCTTTTGCTCAATATTCCATATATACCATTGATAAATCTTTTAAAGGCAATTTATAACACAATTTCACTGTCTAGGTGTAAACCCTATAGTTTATGTAGGTTTTAAGATACTTTTTAGTTATCAAAAGTGTAAAGCAGCAAACGGATAAAATGTTATTTTTCTGTTACCACTTCTATATGTCAGGAAAACACTTTAAAAAATGGTATCCTACCAAATTATGCTTATATTAACAATTTATGGAAACAACTGAATTCTTTTCAGCTGTCATTTCACTGGGAACAAGTTCTTCTTCAAGCACTTTTTAAGGAAGCTCTCTCCTAAAGCAGTATTGTGCAAGCAGCTTATCTGCACTCCTCATAAGCTCTAATAAGAAGCACACAATCTACAGAACTGTCCAGTGTTAATATTTTGGGTGTGCCCAGCACCATAACCTGCAGAATAACATTTCATTTGGTTGGAAAATCCTTGGAGTCAGGAAATGACTTTCTGCTTGCAACACCATGAAGGAAAAGAATAAGAAGGAGAAATTCAAAACACAATTGAATGATTTTTCAAGTGAAGCAGTGATGTCTGCTTTCTTCATGGCTGGTGATCTCCTCTTCTTTTCTTGAGACCCTAGTTTCTTTTCTTGCAGGTTGAGCAACGCATGGAGAAACAATTCATTCCTGATGTTTTCCTTCTGTAGCTCTTAAAAATTCACATGAAAAACTAGATACAGAAGAAACATTAGATTGCTTTCAGTTGTAACAGCTAATTACTGTGCTAGTCAGTTATTCAAAGCTTGTTAAACTCTTTGCCTCCTTTTAGCAAAAAAAGGCCCAAAAGTCCCTCTGAGTTTGGAATTTTAGGCCTCCTATTTAAGCCCAAAGACACCCTTAGGTAATACTCTCAGTTCCCGCCATTCAGGTTTATAAATCAAACCCCTGATGTACCTTAATTTCTGTATGTCTCTACAGTCTTAGGATTCACATTTGATAGAGATGGACAATGTTCCCTTGGGACCTATCTTTTTGTGGCTACAGGGCCACTACAAGATTTGAGAGAGCCAAGCAGAGGAAAATCACCAGAAGCCATTTGCAGGCAGGAGATGTCAAGCGCTTCCCAGGGAACTTACGTAGAATGACAGTGGACTGGCTCTGTAGGACTGCCAGAGATAGAGTACAAAATTTGCCCCAGCAGCCACTTCCTTTACCAATTATCCCCGTGGCCAGGAACTGGGACTATTGGTTGCTCCTGAGATGATAGAGTCCCAGAAAAAGAATCACATTCAAACCACTTTAATTTGTCCGTGGCTCAAAACCCCACACACTGTTCACCCTTGCTACAGCAAACAGAGGAAGACACCACATTAAGTATCTATCTACACAGTATGGTAGAGACCCCACCTGTGCACAACTGTAACAAAATCTCATGTTGTTTTGAGTTCTTTGACATTCCAGTCTGCAGATGAACTTCATGAGCAGCAGTACAGGCAGCTTGAAGTTTCCTTTATGAAACATCATACAGGAAATATGTAAAAATATCCAACTGGATATGCAGTGCAATATGTAACCATTAGTATATTTCATGAACTGCTATCAACTAATAGTAAAAATTAATGTTGAGAATATCATACCTGTCAGGACTTACTTTTTTTTAATAGACACAGTAGTATCACTCCACAGAAAACAGTGAAACAACCCCAGTTTAGCACGTCTTGTAAACAGGATTCAGTGACATTTTATGTGATACAGGCCTTCAAAAATCAAACCTCTTCCTTCAACTTCTAGGTCACTTACTTACTGTAATGTGTGCAAAAAAACACTGCAATGAAAATCCAAACTGTCTTTTCTAGTCGGTAACCTCAGCAGGGTCCAAGGTTGAGTTAACAGTCTGTACCCATATAACACATGTATAGAGATGTAGGACCCAAATTATAACCACATTTGAATTGTTTTAGTTATCAACAAAAAATCTCTTACATTTTTTCTTAGCACTGATCTATCAAAAATAATAACGTACTTTTTCCCATAACAGTTACATACAAATATATCTGTTTTTCCCTTTACACCAGTAACATTCACTTCTTTAAGATAATATTTATCTGAGAAAGGCAAAGATATGAACAAAGTTTCAAAATTCTTCAGAATTGCATACAATCCTCTTTCCCTCCAATACAGGATGCTGTGTAGATCACAGCTTTTTCTCTCCAGCAAAACAAGAGAAAGCCAAAATAATAGAACACGCTTTAAAACAGTCAGAATCGGGCCCTGTAAGTGACCCACCAACTTAATGCGTCATTCAACAGATTTCATTTACTATGTCATTCAGCTGCTGCTGGAAATGCTGTGGTTACCTCAGTGAAACCCTTCTCTGTGTGTGCCTTATTGACACTACTTGAACAGCACCCCTTGAAATTTCACACACTCATGCAGTCAGCTCTTTGCTGCAGTGGAAACACTCTGCTTGAGTATGGAGTTAAAGATTTATCCACTTCAGTTTACTTAACAGAGAAGCATTTGTACTTGTTGCCTGATAAAAATGATTTGTGCATCCTTAGTTCTATTATCAGCTGAATCAAAGTACAGCAGTTCTCTGCAACCAGCTGGAAACTATGGAAATATTCAGACTAAATAAAGATTTGGCTTATAGTCTACTTCTTTATAAGGTGTAGAAAGTCAGTTTTCAGCTGGATGTCTAGACTTCATAAATTTACATTCCACTATCCTTTCTTGGGGGATTTTTCAGTTCTCACTTTATCTGAAAAGTAATATATATTAAAAATGAAAAGCAGATTGGATCAGATTACAATGTCATGCAACCCACCACAGAGCCTGAATCATTATTATTTGATGATCACTATCAGCAAAACAGTCAGAAAAACAACATGTCAGTGTTCTGGATAGTTTTCTGTGATATTACTTCCATGGTCACTTCTGAATACATAAAAAATGCAAAACAAAAAAGCCTCACTTTTGCTCAAATATTCTGGGGAGGACTTTAGAATAATTTCAGTTTCCTTAATAAATGACAATGGGAATCATACTTGAATTTAATTAAAAATAATAAATCACTGTGCTAGTTGTTGCTTGACTGAAAAAGTAGCTCAGTTCTAATGTGTCCATGACAGCTCCAGAAATTCAGAATGCTCCTTTCCCAGGTCACAGCACATCACTGGGACCTTTTGCTGACCATCCCAGTCATTTGCATATTTTCATACTGTCAACTACTCCCTGCAGCAAATGCAGCTCAGTGGCACCAATTATTGCACCTCATCAAAGCACGTTCATTGCTCCAGATTTTTGCTCCTGCAGTCAGGCACGAGGCAATGGCAGAAAGCAGAACACGCTTTCTATACGTGCCAGCTATGGTTACCTATAGGGGGGTGACCACCTCATTGACTGAAAATCAAACCACTATATTTTAAACAGAGTAACCTTTTCTAAAAGCTACAGGAGGATTTAAATGGCCACTTTACCCACACTGATCCCATACTGATACATGAACTTTAACCAGCCATATATTTACTCTGCTGAAAGGTAGCAGTAGCTGCGGCACAGCTTTTTTATTTATTTTTTATTTGAGAAGTGTGGAAACACAGATGGCATCTAAGTTACCTCATGCTGTTAGAAACCGTAATTTGGAGTTAGGAGATACTGAAGCTCAGTGTTATACTGGGAGCAGCCTCAATCATATGATGGCCACAGGCAAATCTTTTCACAATCAAGAGCTGTATTTTGAAAGCCAAAATTATTATGGAAAACATCTTTATTGTTCAATAATTTGTAAAACAGTACATAAAAATGTAAATTTCAAGAAATAATTCACTGCTTTAAATATTTATGGATACAGATGATTGAACTGCCATAAAAGCGTTCAAATGTTTCGAGCACTTCCAGATGTCATTGTATTTCAGTATTCAAAGACATACATTTTTCTTATTTATTTCACCTGAACCTTAGGTTTTCCATTTCAAGAATAAGGTGGTGGCTAACTTCTCTTAGACTGAACATATTTTACAAATAATTGACATGTACAATTTCCCCTCTATGGAAGGTTCCCGTAATAGCTGCACACTGGGCAAGGCTGGCACGTGAGCTGTGGTGGGGGAAAAATCATACACACTAAAGGAAGTGGGAAGCAGACTGAGTCTGCAGCTATAACTTGGACCAAAGCAAACCGAAAAATACAGCTATGGAAAACATTGTACCTAAAAAGCTATGGTCTGCCACTCTGCCACTCTGCTCTTAAGCACTAATGAATTTCAGGTCCTGGTGGCTTCTTAGTGTAATGCTAAAGTGATAAACAGCAGAATCTTTGTCACAGCTTGAGGTTTTCGGGGGCAGAAAGGAAAGCAATTGTCTTAAGGAACTTAAAATGAGGGTCGCTCTTTGCCATCTCTCTCAGCTGTGAGCTGAAATGTATAAGCTAATCATCCATGAATTATTCATTTACTCTTTTTTTTCTGTGTGTTTGTAATAAACCTAAATAAATAATACATCACTCTAGGCAGAACTTGCATACTGTGGGAATTAAATGGTACTACTCACAGGGTCTAAAATTCAGCATATGCATACCTGTGTAAAGCAAAGTAATTCACTTGGGATGGGGTATAGATGGGAATCAGGACTCCTGATCTCCTCCAGTCCTGACATGTCAGACCTCACCTTGCATGGCTGCAAGGCGGCCACAGGCCTGGCTGAAGAAGCAGGAGCATAGAACATCCCCAATGGCACACTTGGCCATCAGGAAGGGGGAAGACATGGGATTAGACTGCAGCCAGCAAGTGTGTGTGAAGATCAGAGCTACCAGAGGCAGCCTTCACCTTCTACCCTCTTACATGGGGCAGACTGCTGGGGTGGCAGCAGCCCTGCCCAGTGAGCTGGGTCTAACCCTGGTCTAACCGTGGGCCAGGCACAGCTCCATCAGTTTCCCCTATAACACTGCCAGCATGAGAGCAGCTTGCGCCCGTCTGCTGCAGGCTGATCACTTCCATGGACACTGGATGCAGAGCAACACTAAGCTCTTGAGGGAATCCCAGTTTCTTCTTTCTGCACACCTGTGCTTTTTATTTACCTTTATTACACATTTAAAAACCAGAGCTGCCTTTTAATGGTTTTTTTGTGGTATGGTGGTTTGTCTGATCAGTACAGCTGTAAATTTATTCCAACCTCTCCCAAACAAAACTAATAGTCTATTAATACTACATGCAAGAAACATGGATAATGCTCAGTACTTAACCCATTTTTCCCAGAAAATAGGAGTTTATTATACTGCCAGTGAAAGCTGTTTCCTCATCTTTATTAACTATGGTGGTTTGTCTATTCCAAGTTCATCTGCTTGCTAATTAAGCAGAAGTTTGCTTTGCATATCAATTTTTAATACCCCCTTTTTACAGTTAAGTGAGAGTTGCAGCAGTCAGCTTGTTCAATTAAGAGCAGCTCTGACCTAGTTCCATGCAAAATCAATAGAAAACCTGAAAGAATCTCACAAACCATCTAACATTTAAGGAGACATGGCTGAAATGCTTCTCAGTGTTCACTGGGCACATGTTTCTGTGTGCAGTGTAGGGTTTGTTTGGCTTTACATGGTGGAATTCAGTGAAGATCACATCTGCCTGCTACCGACAGCAAAGGGAGGGAAAAGAGGGACCGCTGAAGAAATGCATTTGGTTGGTTTCCTCTGGCAATCCCAAAGCTACTAAGGCAGCAATCCTGATTAGGAAAACAAGATAGGAAAATAAAAAGTTCACAATGAAATCAATTGAAGACTAACAAAACAAAGAATAGATTTTTACCAAAAGATGATCCAGAGCTTTAGAATAAAGATATTCAATTAAAATTATGAGTGCTATAATCTGGTTGGAAGAAAAAAGACTAGTCTAGACTAAAATAGACCTAAGTTTCAATAAAATTCAGCTGGCATTATCAGTCACTTAAAAGATGAAGTTTTAAAAATTCTGCATGGTAAGACACAGTTGACATTGTTTGATGTCCTAGAGTAAGAAGAAAAAGTCTCTTCTCTACTGACATAAATAAAGGAAAACCTAGTTTTAGTCTCACATAAGGAGATCCATTTGATCCAAGAAAATTACTGGAATGGGTTGCCCAGGGAAGTTGTGAATGCTCCATCGCTGGTGGTGTTCAAAGCCAGGTTGGACAGAGCCTTGGGTGGCATGGTTTAGTGGGAGGTGTCCCTGCCCCTGGCAGGGAGGTTGGAACTAGATGATCTTGAGGTCCTTTCCAACACTAACTATTCTATGATTCTATGATTCTATAATAGAAGGGATGACAATATAATACATCCTGTTTCCAACAGGGCCATCATTACTTCTTAATGATTTTTTCCAATCCTGTGTTGAAAGATCAAACTGTGCCTATTCTGCTGCAGATCACCTCACAGCCCGATCCTTTGACTGCAAAGGCCACATCTGGAAGATACACATTGTACAGGTGTATTACCAATGCAAATAAAAAGCAATGTCCTGGGATTCTCACCATCAAATCAAATCAAACAGGATTCTTGGAAGTGATGTTCTTTTGGCACTCTATTAATAGGTTTGCTATTTACCTCTGACCAGTCACAATTACATGATCTAGCAGAACACTTTATTCTCTGATATTCACTGCATATTTTTCTTTTCCTTTCAGAGCTGGCAATGTTGCAAATTGGTGATTTGCACTTAGGAGAGCCTCAGTAGGAGCCCTCTGTGTTCCCTCTGTGCACCACTGATTTGAAGAGATGATGGTGCCCACTCTTACTTCACTGCTTTCATTCCCAGCCCTGTTCATTTCACTGCACGCTCATTCTGTTATTTGGGCTCTTAAATATACAGCCTTCATGTTTGCATGGGGAAACGATGGTTTAAGGGGCACTGTGCTTGTCCTAGCACAGTATGGCAAGAAATCAGAAGGCAAGGGTGAGCCAAAAAAGCTCAAATACACAGACACTTTCAGAAAAATGTTTTTGTAGAAAGTTCGTGACCTTTAGTTTCAAAGCTTCACTTCAAAAATATCAATCTTTCATAGAAGTGCTGACTACATTAAACTCATCAACATTTTTTTGGTCAAAAAGCCCCACCCCAGACTTTGAACTATATCAGCAGTTTGCATGCAGGGGTTTTCCATTGTTTTACCACTTCCATTTCTTCTAAAGTGTGCCTTCATCCAGATTCAGTAGTAGAGGAGAATCTGCGGTTACTGAGAAAAATGCAGATACATAAGGGACACAGGTTGTGAAAACTGGGGAGAGAAACCCTCACTTTCCTATTTTCATATTAAAAAATCAATCAGAAAGTTGGACTGACATTAAGATTTTTACTACTTTAACTACCTTTATGAAAAACATTTTAACTAATGCTTTTCTCTTTATTGACTCCATTAATAAATGAGAAAATGTGCCTTTCATTATTAGAGCAAGTGTTCCATTTGTACAGCTGTCCTTCTACCACAATACCTTACCAGTATAAGGGAATCCTGAAATTGTCTTAACATTGGCCCTACCTCAATTTTGTTCTCAGTGTTACAAAGCCAGGGACAAGCTTACAGGCCTTTTTATGCAGCCTCTGTGCCAAGCTGGGACAAGTAAATGCTTAAACTTTCTCCCGATTACAGAATGAAACCTGTTTGTCATACTGTCTTTCTATGCCTTTAACAGAATCAATCATTTTAGGCCTTCCCCACTTTCTTATTACAGGTTTCATTTTGTGAACTGTTTTTCCTCGTGATAGCTAAGCAACTGTTAAGCCATGACAGCACAGACCTCAGATCCAGAGGAAATAAGCAGAATTGCAGATGGCCTCATACAGCTCTGGCCAATGTCCGTGCCTGTAAGACATTAGTCTGCTTCCACAAGCATGCAGAGCAGCTAGCACGGCTGGCACAAGTGCCTCTGTATGTGTTACAGCACATATAAATTAAACATATATTACGCAAACACAGCCCAAGCAGTAAAATAGCTATATATGTCTTGGAAAAAGGCACTTTCTGAGTTAGGAATTGAAGTCACACACAAAAAAACTCTAATTTCCATCTCCAGCAAAATTAAACACGTAGCTTCTCTTTTTCAGATGAGTAGTTAGAAGAACAATAGTTCCCCTTACTCATTCTTAAATGCCAGATAAAGTACTAATTGCATGTTACTGTTTTAACAAAAAAATAATTATTAGGGACGGATAATTCCGTTCAGAGGAGTAAAAGTAACCTGAACCTTCACATCAAATTGAACGTAAATGAACCTGATTTTTTAATATGCATTATTATACTGACAATTATTTCCTCAATGTTCCTGTACTTCTCACCTTACCTATACCTGGATGTTTGTATACCCCTACAGTTTGATGGTTCAATATTTGAAGCAATATTACATATATAACACAAATACAGCTATTTCTTACTCTGATTTCTATTGTTACTGATAGACTTCTGAAAGGTCCAGAGAAAACTTAAGGAGTAGCATATCTACCTTTTCTGAGTTAAGAGTCCAAAACTTTTTTGTCAGAACATTATGGGTAGATTAGATAACACACTGACAAAAGCATATTATACATCCATCCATTACTTTTTCTTAGTCTTCATATTATTCACAGATACATTCTGGATACCTAAGTGCCTTGGTTTGCAGAGTTGTTTTGCAAGGAACAGCAACCTAAGACAAGAAGATCCCTCTTGCCATCATTTATAATGGAATCCCCTGAACTGTATCTTATCTTATACTTCAAGGACCTTTGGATTGGGCCTTTAATGACAGGGTTTAAGAATTGAGTTCACTCTGCCAGGAATCAAGCCAGACATGCCAAAAAATATATATTTCTTAAAAATGGATATATAAACCACTCAGCCCAAAAAACTTGTCAGTCATTTTTACACAGATCAGTAAGGTAAAGGCATTTTAAGAAATATTAAGAGGAGAAATAGAAGTTTGAAGTACTGGAGGATTTTAGAACTGAAGAAAGAAACCTTGTTATTCCCTTTATTTCCCCCCAAATTGCCACCACCTTCTCTTAAAATCACACAGCTTCTACAGCTAGAGCTGTGTCACTGTAAGTACAGATAAGGTATTTATTTAATTAAACTCCATCTTCTGTAAAGACGCAATGACAGCAACTCAAAAGATCATAAAACCAGGTTTCAGATCATAAGCTGGCATGCAAAAGACTTGAGCAGCTCCTCTGGCTGTGATGTAGATATTCCAGTTTCTGGGGAAAATATAGCAGATTTTTGTTTGCAAAACTGTTTTTTCACTCATCATAAATTTTGGGCAAACTGTTATGTTCTGCTCTCTTTGAAACATGCACAGTATTTTACCTTCCTAAAGTGCACAGTCCTTGTCTTGGTTGTGGTGGTGCGGTCTCAGGGACTTTGGT
The DNA here is from genome assembly GCA_028858755.1 of Ara ararauna. NCBI lineage: Eukaryota > Metazoa > Chordata > Aves > Psittaciformes > Psittacidae > Ara > Ara ararauna. Next base: position 19,421,157 of record CM054382.1, on the reverse strand, counting down.
TATTCTTCCTAAGCAATACTGTGATCTCCTTCCCTGTGATTTAGCTTAAGCAAATAGACTTAACTATATTCCTACCTGCGGAACACATCAAATCTGGTTCAAAGTGCTTTATGAACATCGTGCTCCTTAAAAACAAACAATATATGTAGGCATTGCCACTAATGGTCTCTAGTTTTACTTTTAGGATTTAACAAAAATGCACTTGAATCCTAATGCAAAGGAAATCTGAATTCTTAACTTTGAAGAAATGCAATTCAGGGTCCAGTGCTTGGTTATTAAAACAAGTTCCGAAAGATCTAACAGCTGCCTTGAAAAAGGAGCCCTGTACTGCCAAAGCCAAAGGCAGGAGAACAACCTGGTCCCAACCTGAAAGTCATTGCTTAGGCAGCTAGCCAATGGGACCCATCAAAAGATGCACCCCAGCCACGGGTTTGATCTGAACTCTCATGAGCATGCTTCCTTTCATAAAGCTAACATGCCTGGGTATCTTTCATATCTGAAATGCAATTCCTGCTTAAAACTGCTAACTCTCCAATTGCTGAAACACATGATACGATTTCAGAAAGATACTCTACAAAAGTCCTATAAACCAAAGGTGAGGCCTCACATTTCCTCCAGGAAGAGGCCCTAAATTACTTCCAAATAATGAACATTATGAAATCATTATTGAAATAATGAAAATAATGCTCCAACTTCCTGAGAAGAGGCTACATAAATAAAACTGCACCATTCCTTTGAGTCAAAGAAGTTTGATTCCTTTCCTCTACCTTTTTTTCTCCTTAGTTCTTTCAAGAAAGGAGGACCCTGAAGCCCTACGCTGATATAACCTTCCCTAAAAAACAGTGAGAAATTGTTAGAAATTGCATTTACCAGTTTTGTGGGAGGTAACATATACTTATGGAAAATGTCACCACCACATTAAGTATTTCTTACCATTATTACCAAGCACCCTTAAATTGGTCATAAATTGTGTGGTCCCGTTTGAAACAAAAAGACTATAAACTCTCTGATTTACCATCCTGCTGTATGACTACACCATTTTGAATACAAGCTGGTCTAGTCACAAAGGACACATTTATTTTCTAGAAGCCAGAGACACAGATGGTGTAAACTGGAGTAGCTCTCTCGATTTCAAATAAAAAGCAGTGATTTATAAGTACTGAGGATTTGGCCTAAAGGTCAAGATATTTCTCTGGCTTAGAAAGCTCTTTTGGGGGAAGAAAAAAAAAAAATCAATGCCACTTAAAACTCAGAACCTATTATCATTATCCACGTCCTTAAGTGCAGCACGTGTTACGTATTCACAACACACTGAAATAGGTAAATCAATCTAAGGCATTTTTTTCCTATTAGTTTTAACAACTTTCAGGCAACTCCTGTACATTAAACCTGACGAGAAAAACATTTTTTCAATTTTTTACCTGAAACAGTCCTATACTTCAAATCTAACAAAAAGCAAATACCTTTTTTTATTAATTTCTCTTTTTTACCCATTATAAGTTTATTTTTTCTTCCAAAAAAAACAAACATTCATTAAATTGCTAACCAGAAATTCTATCAAGCAGTCAAGTAATATAAACAGAAGGAAGAAATAAATCCATATACATCAATCTGAAACAGCAGCTGTTTCCAGAAAAACCTGAGCAATTATTTATGAAATTATGTCTTCTTCAATGCTTCTGTATACAGTCACAGTCCCAGAAGGACCTGATTTTCTGATGAGCTTAAATTGCCAAATTAGAAGAGGAGACAATGTCATGGTACCAATTAGCAAAACCACTGCAAATCATCTCAATACACGTGTTTTCTATTTTAAAAGAAATGTAACAAAGCCATTTCTTCGTCTTAAAAATGGAGGGGACATCCCACCCATTAGTAACTTGAATGACTATATGCTCTTAAAATAGACATATTTTCTTTTGTGTGAAAGCAGCAAGACAACAAACGACATAGTGTGCGTTTCAATAAGGAACAGGTACCTACTGATTTATCCATTTGAAACAAGTTCTCAAACCTGGCATTATCTCTGGTGCTGAGAAAGAACTGTATTACTCGCACGCAATAAAAAATGGGGCAGTGATCAGTGATGGCCTACCTACAGCAGGGGATTAGCACCCAGGGATGTGCAAGCTGCCACTGAGCTGCTGTGCATGCTTTCACACATTTCTTCTTTGTATCTTTGCTTCTCAGCTCACTCCTTCCCACTTGGAGGTAAAATGTTGGTTTCCTGCCTTTCGCATGCTCAGCTGAATGACCTTACTGTCACGTTATGACTTTACTTTCCAGTTCTTTGCTGTGATTGTTAATTGTGGGCCACATGTCAGCTTAAGAAAGAGGCTCCATTTGGCCAGACTAGCTGCTCTGGATCAAAATATTTAGTCCAGTGCCCACCTCTTTTCACTAGAGGATCTAAGGATTACTGGTGAAGGACAACAGGTATGGCTGAAACAGCTCTCAAGATCACTCAACTGCAAAATTAATCTTGTTTTCCCCCAAAAGCTTGGCTCCTTAAGGATGCTGACCGCATCTGGTCATCCCCATGTTTACACTTCAGTCATTTTCAGTTCTGTCTCTCAACATCGCACACTCACCCCAACAGACACATCCCTTAGTGAAGGGCAGAGTTTGAGAGCCCTAACTGACACCAGCAGACCAGACAGCTCATGACCTTTGTGCATGCAGGTGTAAACAGCTCTTGCCCTGAATATGCACTCACAAGTGAACACTTGAAGAAAGAGCTTCTGATGCTGCAACTCCTCAGCTTGCTTCTATCTCGACAGATAGCAATTGACAAGCAAGGACAGAGTCTTCAGGCTTTAACAAAATGCAATTAACTGTGGTAAGACCATATCCTTCCAGTAATGAGCAAGTGTAATTATTTCCAAAGCTGGTGTTCTCTTACCCTCTATGATTCCATCATTCTATGCCTTTTCCTCTGGCACTTCCCCCTGCTCCCTCCTCTAAGTCTTTTCTTTCAGATCTACTTTCAGGTCTGTCAAACAAGATGTGACTGCTGTGATCGCCTCGTCTAATCTCATACATATCATGGGTCATCAGACTAGAAAAGCTAACTTCTAGTGAAACAGCTGCTTCACCTGTGGCAGAGAAGCCAATACACCTCGGGCTCAAAGGTTCAGAAGCAACTTCAGTGATGGAGTATTGTTTCTGTAACACTGTAACTGTCTCATTAGGCTGAAGGTAGCAGCGATACTGCATGCAATCAATTGCTGCAATGCAGGAAAGGGATGGAAAATTAGAAGCTGACATTGCTTTATATAAAAATACAGAAAATATATTACCCTAGAGGTTAGAAATGATATAGGCTTTCAAATTTCAGTCTCTGATACTGACTCTCAACTATGCAGTAGTTGAGCAATGGCATGTAGAGAGTAGCTGTAATACTTTTTATGGTTGGCCTGGTCTTGCCAAGAAGCCCTTCCTCTTCAGAATACCAGAGACTGAGCAGGTATCCAAATTAGGAGGTATGCACAGTTCAATGGCATACCAAGTCCACCTTCCATAGGCCAGCATGTTTCATCCTAACTCCATGAGAAATACATAAGCTGAAATCCAGCCTTATGCTCCTCATTCTGCATTTAATGCACAGAGGTGGAGGTTAAACAACTGAACAGACCTATGTGGGGTGAATTTGCATTTGACTCATTTCTCAAACTCTCTTTTCCAACATACAGCCCTACCTAACCGGGAATGCAAAGCTTCTTTCTAGCTCCCTGGAAAGCAACAGAATTATAAAAAAAAGGTAAAAATTTCCACTCTTAACTCCACAATTTCTACATGGGAGGGTCTGAGCTGCCTGAAATCAGCAAGAGCTCCTTTTTAACAAGTTGAGCCGCTTACGCACTCCTCCCAGCACTACATGACAGCTTATAATAACATATTTTAAATTCCTAATGCAATGGGTACCAGCCAGGAACAGGAAATGTTCATAATTATCCCAATTTTCAATCACTTTAACTGAATTTTCACAGTAGCACGTTCACAAATTTCCTCCCTACACATGACTAGAAGCTGAAGAGCGAAACTCTCTTTGGCAAAAGCCAAAGCAGCTATGAAGCCCTGCAGAGCAGCCAAGAAAAAGAGCAATGAGCTGCTGTGCATGGCATGTCCTGATCTCACACCTTGTCCACAGACTTAGAGCACACAGCACAGGTAACTACTATACGTGGAGTTCATTAGGATTACTATTTGAAGTACTTGCTCACAACAGGCATGAAATTCCCAGGAAATTATAGGGAAACTGAAGCCTTAACAAATGGAAATAACCAATACACAAACAGAAAGGGCTGGTCCTGGCAAGGGTTTGCGGACCATTTCACTCATTAAAAATGTACTGCCTTCAAGTGAGAGTGGTTCAGATGCACACCAGCAGCTTCTGTTTTGCTTTTTAGGATGTGGGTATGCCCACTGGCACGTGACTACAGTTCTATATTTTCACAGAGTACAACATGCTTCTATGATGCAGAAAAGACAGCAAATACAGCTACAGAAAATCTGAAGACCATTTCCTCTCTTTCTCCCTCCATAATTCCCTCTTTCCTGAAGGACACTGGTAACACACTCAGTACATATGCTAAAAGCAAAGGGAATGTGTCATTCAGCACAGCTGGATTGAGTAGTCATACTTAAACACCCTCCAACTGTATAAGAAAAGGACACACTGCAGAAGCCCAAGGACACCAGACAATCTTGGTACCTTTACATAGTTTCCCTCTACCCTCTGAGGACTGATACTGTGTTTCACAGGAGCCTGGCAACTATTAGGGCACACTACCACCTTATCCCACACAAAAGCAGGACGGGTTAAAGAACAGGCAATGACAGTTAATAACATCTATCTTTTCTATTCTTTCACATTTTTCATGCTCTACATCTTTCTTCAGCTTTGATAAGTTTCCCCATCTTTCTGTGTTTCTTTGTGCTCATTTTCCACCATTATTTTAATTTCTGGCTTGGCCTTACAATTTATTTTTCTTTGTTCTTTTCTCCCCACCTTCGTAATTGTGCTATAATCCATATTTAAGATGCTAACAGCACACAAGAGGAATTTTAGAAGAACCCAGCACAGTAAGTGAGACGTTTATAAAATCCAGATATGCACATCACAGCTGCAGCCAGTGGATGCTGAGTGCATTCAGCAACATGTCTGGGGCTTCAACAGAACTGATATCCTCAGAAAATGTGGCCCTGAGGTGACAGCCTCCTTAGTATCACTGATATATCCCAATTTCCCACTCATGCAATTCCAGTGAACTCTATAGGAACAAAATGTAGGAGGATAGATTAAAAAAAAAAAAAAAAGGCATAAGAATTAAGAAAATAATAAAGGCAGGCTACAAAGGATGGCTTTGTTGTTGATGGGAAACCAGGTTTGTGCAGTCACCCTACTCAAAAAGAAACCTATTCACATACGCCACAAATTAAAAGACAGCAAATGCATTCTGAGTATGGACTCGGATGCCAAATTTTTACAAAGTCTGTTGCAGTAATAACAATAAAGATGAGAGAGAATTTTTTCCGTAACTGCTGCAATATTTTCTAAATACACTCAGCTGAATATAAAATGCAGTATTGTGTTTGTTTTTTTTTTTACTAGCATATGGCAGTGAGAGCTTCAGACAAGTCACAGAGGGCTGGGGCTTGGAGGATTCAATGAGAAGGTTGCTTGAGATGCGCTCAGAATGATTTCATATTTTAGAAGCCAATATTCTTAATTTCCCAGCATGATTTTGTAAGAGTCATATAACTTTTTTTTTATTATTTATTTTTTTATGTTTATTATCCTCTAGATTCTGGAACTCTTTCTGTATGCTGAGAGCAAATTATCCTGAAGTGACAACTATAAAACCATGGCAGTCCCAGTTGGTCCTATGCTAAGCATTTGCTCTCCCATAGCTTAAAAAATAATAATCAAGAGAACTGTATGAGTGCCTTAGGCTTCCCGCATGATCTGCAAGAGGAAGATTTCTTTAACAGATCTTATGATTATGTCCAGTCTACACTATCTACCACTATGTATTATCAGAGCATGTAAATTTGACAGTCTGGTCAGATTCGACATTCAAATCCCACAATTCAGATGCTTTATGGTGGATAGTTTTAATGTAGAATTGCAAGGCATAAAATGCTAGACCTGTGTTTTCTGTAATCTTAGAGTGTCTTCTTCCCCTGTAATATCTGAACACAAACCTGCTTCTTGCTCTGTGCAGTAATCCCACAGGATTAAATCATACTGTAAATACCAGACAAATTACAATCGGATTAGATGAGCAGTCTGTTCATTTACACAACACAGCTGCACTCCAGAGTCTTTTCACCACTGGTTTCTATTTATAACATGAATGTTTTGTCCTTAAAGTAAATGAAAGCAGTTTCTATTTCATAGCTCTTATTTGATCATTTGTGACCAATAAGGAGCACATTTCTAACTCCTAAGGAGCCAGCAGAATGCTCCTTGAGAGGCCAAGCAGAAAGATGCTCTTGGCACAGATCTGCAGGGCAAGATTTATTTTAAATTTATCAGTGAAAAGTCCCTTGGAAGGTCTGCATTCAATTTTAGTCCAGTGGAACAGAGAGAATATCTTTCTGGAGGTAGGTATGAGACAGCAGCAGATTTTGATGAAATTTCCCAGGACTTGCCACATTCGCTTCAGGAATTTCTGTAAATTCCAAACTTAGTACTTCTGCTTACGTTGGTGAGCATAAAACAGTCCCATTTACAAAGCTCACCAGGTAGATTTGGTGTAACATGGGGTTTACAAGAGAGCTTTGCTCACTTATAAGAGGTATGTCTAATAATATTCAATATGTTTGCATTTTGCCAAAATCTCCCCCTACCACTTCACTGCAATTATTTATAAATGTCACATCATATCCCTCATAACTGTTACCAATTACAAGAATCACCTTGCCTTTTAGGTACAAACTTGATTCCATCCAGCAGACAAATTTGGCAATACTGCATTTGCATTACTGTAAAAGCCCCCACAAGTATGCCCAAAAGTGATGTGACAACACTGCAATGAGCAATATAATAGAGCAGAACAAACACAACCAGAAAGGCAGTGCAGAATTCACTTCCCTGCTGTAGAAATACAGTAGCCTGGAAACCAGAACACCTTCCTTTAGCAGGTATAAACCACTGTAGTTTATCACCTTGTATTTAATATGTTACAGCTGCCAAATAGGTATAATATAGCACTTACAATAACGTAAGTTCAGCTCTTCTCCAAAGAGAACATTTCTATTAGGCAGGTGTCAAGAATTCAAAGTCATAAACTGAGTTTACCGAAGTTGGAGAGAAGTGCCCTGAGCCCACTTTGCACTCTGACAAAAGGTGTTACAGCTGGCTTCCACTGCAAGACTTGTCTTTGACACCACCGAACGGGAAGGTTTTTGCAACAGAAATACCGGTGCCAGGTTCTGCTTTCACTCACACCTGTGACTCCTGCCCATTTCATTAGGAGTTTCCACAGTTCACTAGCTCAGAAATAGGTGTACGTTGTGTAAACCTGAATGCACATGGGACAATGGTTTTATGATACAGCATATGAAAAGTCAATATTGGCTTACGGATTTCCTGCACAACTTCCTGCCGTGCTTTTCTCACTTAAAACTGTGTAAAGTGTTATAGGTCATGTTGGTTTTCAGATCAATTCAGAGTCTGGCCTTCCCGAGGAGACACTCTATCACAGCTGAAAGCAATACTCTGTGACACAGTATGGAAGGAGGCAGTGGGAAAGAGAGAAATGGTTTAAGCTGGCACCTCTGGTTGCCATCATACACACTGTGATCACTGGCCAAGTTAAGGGCAATCAATGGATTTTTTGCCAAAAACCAACTACTGTTTGGTTATTCTGCTACAAGCTGCTTGGACAATTACTGTGTCTTAGCACCCATCTGGAAAGGAAGGACCTGTGACATGGTTGGAAGATCCCAACTCACATAGGACCCTTAAAACTGTGGAAAAGGTAATGAAAACTGAGTTTTTGTGTAAGACCAAGCCATGAATTATACTTCTGTAGTGCAGTACGCACACTCAAAAGTCTTAAAAATACAACTATATGAAACTAAAACAATTTTATCAATAATCACTTTTCTTCCTGTTACAAGAAATTTTTACAAGGAATTCAGACTTCCAAGGTATTTTATTTTTGCAAGAGTTTGATTTAGTAAAATATAGTGAAAGTGATTATTATTCAAGGAAGAAAAGGCAAAAATTACATCAAGAACTTACTTTCTGCAGGTTCCTTAGATCTTCTGCCACTGGAGGATTTCCTCAGAAGACTTCGTCCTGAGGTAAAGAGGCTGGTTAGTTCCTCCAGAGGACTGGTGGGTGTCCGAGAACGGGAACCACTCTGAGATGATGACCCGTAGGTACTGACCGAGGCATTTACCATCTTTCCTCCTTCTTGCAATGTGTTTCTGGCTGTAGAATGAGGCACTGATGGAGAACTTCTTGAGAGACTTCCTGAATGTACAGAATCATAAGGTGGAGGTCTTTTGAGGCTTAAGGGGGTAAGAGATCTACCCATACTGACAGGAGAAGGTGAGGCAGAGTGACTTTTAGGATAACCATGTGGAGACTGTGTTCTGTATAAGGTAGAAGGATGAGGAGGTGAGGAGGTGTGCCCAGGGGTGCTAGTTCCATGAGATACTGTCTGGTCTTTCTCCAGTTTTTGATGGCCTGGTGTATGAGATGGCAGCGAAGATGGAGAAGCTCCAGCTTGTTTGATGTAAGACACATTTTCTAAAACGGGAAGTTTTGTGACCTCTAGTGGAGTTAGAGGAGACTCATCAGAATTTGGGGAACACTGCACTGGTGCTGGTGGGAACACCAGCAGTGGAGGTCTGTGAGAAAGCAGATTTGGAAATGGTGGGGGTATATCACAAAGCAAGCCCTTGGGAGTTGATGGCACTGAAGACTTGGTGAAATCTAGGTCAGGCACTGTGGGAGTAGCACACTGAGAAGAACAAGTGTGATGATCATATTCACATTGACATTTTGAATCTTGGCCTACATCATCAAATATAGGGTATTTCATCTCCTCATAGACTGCTTCGCTTTGGTCATCCTCATCTTTTTTGAAGTCTCTGAGAATATTCCCAACCATTTCAATATAAACAGGCTCTTCTTCCTCAGTGTCTGGGGCAGGACTGCTGACCTGCGACAAGGAGGCATCCCTAGTAAGTGTCTTCATAGGGCCATGCTTTTTGATATACGTTTCATCAAAAGATGTGCTTAACTGAGTATTTGGATTTCGTTTCGGCTTAGGAGGTGGAATCTTCTTTGTGTATTCATCACTGTGAGGTCTTGGTTTGGCTGACACTGAAAACAGAGCACAATACAAATTTTTCAGAAGTATGTAACACGCTTTGTCAACCACAGGATCTTTATTACAGTGTCATAATTCTAGAGCAGATTTCCTGGGACCAGCTTGTTGCCGGTTTTCTCTGGTATGATACCAGGAGAACGCTATAAAAATAACACCCTATTCAAAACACTCCTCATCTTCCCCCAGAGTGCTCTGATGCTCCAGTAGTAAGTACCTAGTGAGCACTTCCCTTCCTCAAAGACATCTGTTCTCTCCCAAACTCTTTGGACAAGGGACTTTCCATGTTTAAATATTATGCTTTTCAAATGTCACTGAGGGATTTTGAAGTCCCATAGAGTTGCCAAAGACATAAAACTAAGTATTTAAACGAACTCCTTACGGCTGCAAGGGAACAGTTAAGATCCTGGGCATTCGTACTGGAATCACACTGCAGTGACACAGTGATGAATCAAGACCTTTTTATTTATAGTAACTTCTCGCATAAAGCACAATTCTCTCAGCACTGGCTGAGAAGGAACACATACAAATATTGCAGAATTTGCTGCTGGGGTAATTCTCATTTATCTGAACTCTACCCTATGAATTAATGAGACTTCAGTGAAGTCAAGGGGGAGCACAGTATCTCACAGATTCAGATCCTTCCCAAGCAGGTTACTTGCAGAAACAATAGACCATTTTGTCTTTGAAATTATAAATCAAAGCACTGCAATGAAATTCATTTGAAATGAGAGGTCAAAGGTTTCTTAGAAATTATGCCCTAATGAAAAATGCCTCATTAAATGTTTGGGTGAAGTCAGTTTTTATCCTAAGAAGATTCAACAAACTTAGAAACAAAATTTACCACGTACACTAAACCTAATTTACACTTCTATGGGGTAAATAGTCCTTGCGTTGAAAGCCCTGATACCTCATTGGTAAGTTTTCCAATTTAAAAAAATAACCCATAACTAGAATGTCAGCTTTCTTGTCTTTCAAAACACTGCTGCTCCTTGCAATTCACTGCTACAGATCTGTCACTGCAAACTCAGTGCTCAGAGAAATTTCCAGATACCTTCTGCTGACCCATCAGAAAACAGCAGCAAATTTCTAATGTGAAACCAAGCAGGCAGTGCTCATGGAGTTAAAACCTCTCTTTTAGAGGCAGGTTCAAACATAACACTAAAGCCAGCAGCTCTGCCAGCTGAAAGACACTCTTTTGACAGTCTGCAAGGACACTGGCTCAGGGCTCTAAGATGCCTACATTACAGCATCTTGCTAATGTGATTTGGTCGGTATCAGAGGAGGATTCAAACCTAGTGTTCTCACTTTGTCATACTTCTGCTTTAATTTGCTTAATAACCTCTCTTCAGTTCTTACAAGGAATAGCAGTAAAGGCAGATGATTCCAGTTTTGCTTAGGAATAAGGTGCCATGAATGTATGCACATACATGAAGCAATGAGATCACTCTGTCATCAGCATTTGTTAAAGCTTAACATATAGCTAAGGTTCAACAAAGCAAAATGAAAAAGGAATCTTGTCAGATTCCAAAACAAAACCCAACCTCAAAAAATGATATTAGGCTTTCACAAAGGTTCCAATTAATGTGTTTCATTTTGCAGCAGGCTAGGGACATGCAAAACCTACCACAGATAAGAGTGTTTGGTAGCTTGATAGTTTTTCTCTATGTGGATATATCCTAATGCACTTTAAATTTGTCTTTTTAATTAACCCAAATTAATTTTCCTGAATGTATGAGGATAGACTTTTGGGAATGAGATGTAGGCTACCAGAATCATTGGGGTTTTGCAAAAAATATTACTCCTGATGTATTTCAAAATACTAGCAGATTTTTCTTGCCATGCTTCCAGCTAAATCACTATTTTCTTTCTGTTTAGTCTGTTATTCATCTATTATGTTCATATACGTTTTACTGACATAAACTTGATCTCAATCCTCTCTTCACACCTCTGTTAATCTGATTTACAACCCTGGCAAAAGCAATCTTCTTCAGATTGGTGTCATTAAAATGAAGAGACAGTCAATGAGACTGGCACAAACTGCTTGATTATTTTTGAACATGTTTCCCAGGACCTGAACTCTACTTTAGAGTGGTTAAAGGATTGCAGACTCTGCAGCATTTCAAAATTACGTATTTTGTACACAGATGCTTCTCACAGTCTTCAGTTCCCTGCGCACCTTAATGGTTACCTGAGATACAAATGTTTCCTGCTCCTCAGCCATCCTCAGAAGCCTGTTTCTTACACTGTCTTCTACATCACTGTGCTACATTTGTCACATTGAGAATATTCTCTGTCTCACAGCCATATCCCCATTCTTACATCAGGAGAGATGTTAGTGATGGACAAAGTAAATCAAAAGATGCTCTTGTGCTGGAGATGATTCAAGGTTAGTATTAACAGACATTTTTTATCTAAAAATAGCTAGAAGTGGTTAAGAGCACTGTGTTTTCAAACAAATACCTAAAATTCGTCATATATTCTTCTTCCCTCCTTCCATTTTCACATTTTTTATCCAACTAATAAGGTTCTGCCACATGGTCTAGATCCGTCCTTAGGTGGACGGATCCTGCCCTTGGGGTTTGCATACACAGCATTCACAAGTTACTACATACAGAAAAGGAAATGAGAAATGTAATGGAAAAATGATTGACATTCTGTCATCTAATTTTGTATAGTGTTTTTGCATGGGTTGAAATTAAGTACCATGGTGACACATACAGCATTCTCATCTGCCATTGCATGATATGTAACATTAGCCTAAAATTATCTTGGTGACATTATCAACAAAAAGGTCAAATGACCCAGTCTAGCTCTATGATACATAGGTAAAACATGACAAGGTGAAAGACTTACTTTCCATTTTCTATTAAAAGCATTTTTTCCTCTGCCACAGTTTATTTTATTAAAGCATTTATTTCCAGGCAGTGGTACATTACTGAGATCTTTCTTCATCCTTGACAAATCAGACTATTGAGACTAAAATTAAAAAGTAAATGCTTTAAATATTTTAAAAACCTTTTAAAGATATAGAGGTACCTTTATATGCTACACTGAGCAAGAGCATTTGGTCCTATAAGACTTCCTATAGAAAATACACAGGTAAATGGATAGCGTAAATAAAAAAGGGATCTTTTTATTGTGACTGGGAACAGAGGAATTGCTCAACACCTACTGGGACATCCACTCGGCTGCACTGGGGCATTGAGGAGGCAAACTGAATTGGCTTTAAGAAGGCTATGATGCAAGACACTGATCGTGTTTATTTAACACAGGTTTCTACTCTGTAACACAGCTCCATAGCAAGGGGTGAACTCTAGGGCACACCTGATAATGGGATACGGACCACGAACTACTAAATGGAATATGGACCATGACTACATGAACTTCAGCCCTGAATAAACGAGAAAAAAAATCCCAGGAATCCTGCAAACAGACAGAGCTGTGCAAAGCTAATGAAAGGAGCAGGGAGTATTTGTACAGTTCCTGTGTTACCAACATTTGGCAGGAATAAATGTGCATGAATGCAGAAGCTCTGGCAAGACCCCATAGCCAATGAAAGGAGATTATTTGGCAATCTCCAGAGAGGAACAGGCAAGATTGCTTTAAGTACTTGACATTTATAAGGCAGAAAAGCAATTGGTGCCTGCTGGGAACATAAACTCCTATGAAAAGCAAACCATGCTGACATATTGGTGATACACATACTGCCATATTGTCTGCACTAAACGTGGAGTAATTAAGCACTTTCATCATGGATTACTATGTCCTTGGTGCAACTGTTGCCAGTAACTTGCCCTAAGACTCTGCCACTCTTACATCAGAGCACATGGGGCCTCATCCGAAGCTAAATTGAAGAAATCAAAGTGAGGAATATTTCTCTCCCTGCCAGACGGAAGTTCCCTTTAGCAGCCACGTCAAAATGCACCACAAAGCTTTGTGAGTGCTTCTATTACAGACACACACAAATGCAAGTGACTGCCAGGTCTCTGAGGAGCTTGAGCAGACTGGAGGTGACCAGAGGAAGACAGCTCAGCAACTGCCACATATGCCCCTGCCCTCACAGGGGCTGCCAGAGCTTGGGGTGTTATGCTAGTGGCTCCTTTTTTGCATAACAACCTCCCAAACAACTACAGCTGATAAACCGGAGGCACAATGATCCTTGCAAACAAAACTGAACTTCACGGAGTTTACGCTGCTTGGGCAGGAACTCTCCACGTTTAATAGCATCTTACTACCAAGCAATTACCTAGCTCTAATAAACTGCGAGTGAAACAAAACATGAAGGCTGCAATAACTTCAGTTCTCATCTAGAAGCAAGAAGCACAGTGCTTAAAATAGCCTCATGGAAGCCCTACTGAATAAGCAGAAGATGACATTTTTGAAATGAGATATTTGTAGCACAAAGGTTATGCATAGCTTTCAGACATGCCCAGATAATCCGCCTTTCGTAGTTAATTTCGGAAATACAGAATGCTTCTGGTCATCTTATCCTTTTGAAGTATTTTCTTGCTCTTTGAGGAGAGACTGAAATATGGAAATGTGTTATCAGGTTGGTTTTTATTATTTGCTCACTCTATAACAAATGAGTGAAAACATCTAAAACCTAAAATTAATTTCATCATTTTCTATTGTCCTCTGGGTGTTTACCAGCTTTTGCAGCTCAGAGTCCAAGATGATTTCTTGTGCTGTTCACTGTAACAAACAGAATAAAAGTACATGTAACAGGAAAATTCCTCCCTTTCAGTTTCTACAAGAGGCTATAGCACAGCATTTCTTTCTAGATGATGAACTGATTTGGGGCCTAAAGATTTTTGAAGTTCTACTTTAAATGCAGAAGGAATTAATCTTGCTGTATTTTGAGGGATACCTCTATCAAAAAGAGCCTCCAGGAGTGAAAGGAAATAGAATTTCTTTAATTAAACCCTGAACATGCTGGATACTGAGTCAAATACACATGGATTCTGATTTACATCACATAATTCAACAGAGAAAATCCAGCTGTAGGGGAGCACAGAACCTATATGTGTATGTGTAAGCTCAAGACTATGAGTAATCCCACTGGCTTTAATGAAATTAACTGCTTGTTCCAAGTTACACATGATCTTAAGTGCATTTGTGCACTAGTGCTTACATTGGGTTGGATTTCATCATCTCTGTGGATGAAGTTTGCAAATTCCTAGTGAAACTGAATTTAAAAAGGCACAGTCCTCTGAACTGTGCAAAAGATCATCACTCAGGAGATCCGAGTTTAATTCATCTCTTTGTTACAGGCCACAGGGCCTCACCTGTCATTTTACCCTTCAATGCTACTTTTCACCATCTTCTGTCATTTTAGGCTTTAATGTATTTTATGCAAGGCTTTATTTTAATTTATTTGTTTCTATCAATCCATACACAGTGGTTCCCATCCCTGGAAAGCAACAGTAGAAAAAGTAAATTTAAATGTATCTTTTGTAGACACACAGTGTTGAATGTGCATTGTTTCTCCCCTAAGGAATTTTTTTGAAGGCAAATATTCCTACTCTGTGAACAGCCATAAAATACACAGACACACACAAAGATACAGCTGAGCAAATGACTACAGAAATATCACCGCTATGTTGAAGTAACATCAGAGAACTTATTTCTGTCACAGAAAAAAAATGGGTTCCAAAATAACATTGTCTTCATAGACACAAGTCCCTTCTCTGCAGGTTACAGCTTCCTTTTCTGAAAGATGCTAGTAGAAAAAAACCAAAGAGGGAAAGAACGTAGAAGGTATAAAAGAACCATCTGATTCATTCAAACAGCTTAGCAAGCAGTAGGTGGTTTCATCACAATGATTTCATGCAGTACATATTTCTTCCCCCTCCTGGATTTATCAGCTTTTACTGGAAATTATTTAGACATTTAAAGAGGACAAAACTATACTGAAAATGAAAGGACTAAAAGACTGTCATAAAATAATACTGCTGTGTCACTTGGATGTCTCAAGGCTATGATTAAGGAGACTTCTTCAAAAGTATTCAGGCCCCTTTATTTTGGCTTACAACTTCTTTCAGCTTTTAAAATGATTGATTTCTGATTTAATTCAAAGTGGTGGAAACCTAGTGGTCTCGCTAGTGATATTCCAGACTTAAACACCAGTATAACAGAGAGCAGAATTGGGCCCTGCAGTTCAGTTCTGTGTAGGGCTGTGTATATAGGCCATGACACCGAATTCTCCGCCACACCACCATGGCTCCTTACACGATGCATATGCTGAGGAAGACATACCTGCCTGGCACTCACAAAAGCCAGCCTACTGCACTAACTGCCCTGGTGCCAGAGCCTCCCCCAGCATGGCAAGGGATGCAGGTCCTTTTACCTGTATTAGCAAGATGAGGGCAGACCCAGAGATTCCAGGGCATTTCAAACACTCTAAAGTATCAGCATGCTGGAGAGAGTCCCTCCACAAACTTCCACACTCCAGAGCAGACTGACTTCTAGGTTTTCTCTTCCATAGCCCTTTACTTCTCTGTGCATCCACCTGGCACACTGAGCTCTGCTTATTATCCTTCCCCACAGTGAAAAGGTCTCCAAAAGCTTCCAGAAAATTACAAAGTGACCAAGTGTCCTTCCAAATGCCCAGCTTCATGCTTTCATGTAGCTTGAATTTCACATCCTAGTTCTTTTGAAGAATGAGTAATTGATGTCCCTGATTTTTCCAGATAAAATTGAATAGGAAGAAAAAAGACTGTTTGAGAAATAATTACCAATTATTTGCAATCAGGCCTTTCTGTACTATTCACTGAAGCTAAAAGTTATTGGCAATTGGCAGAGCCCTGGAAAGGCAGAAAAAGCAAGATTTTGGATAAGAAACAAAGGAAAAATCAATTTGAATCATCCTCTGGAAAACTGATGAACTGAGTGCAAATGGAGGCAAACAAAAAAACTCACAGTAACTTCTTTTAGGTTTCAATGGTTTCTGAGTATCCATTTTGAAAAAAATCTTTGAACTAATATGCCCATATGCAAGGGGCCAGGCTCTATGGTATTACATGGGTGTAAGTTGCAGCAGTTCCAGTGGAAAGAGGCTCTGAGGAGGGAGAAGTGGGAGGATCCCTGGGGAACTGGGAATCTGAGTGAAGGATCCTCACACTGCCCACACATGCAATCAATATTGCTGAAGTACTGGTTTGTTCTGTTTCAGATGGCCTGCAGTCTGCAGACATGCAACAGATTTTGCAGCCAGCGCAACAGCAGCGATAAAAAATTCTATAACTGTAGCTAATCTGAAGGAATTCTAGAAATAGGAAATTGGCACAGGAATTCATCAACTGCAAGCATCATTAGACGAATTACATGAAGAGTGTGCAAATAGAACTACTGAATCATGATTGTAGAGAAATTAACTTGCAAAACGTATGTGCTTGTTTGTTGGTGGCTCTCGTGGAGAGCCTATACAGAATCAAAGCACTGAAGAGTTAAACATGGTCACAACTGAGTACAGAAAAACAGCCACAGATCAGCAACGTGATCAAAGCCCTTTAGTTTTAAAGCAACATTTATGGCATCTTGTTTGTCACCCTGGAGATGAAACCTGACCAGCTTTCACTGTTTTACTGTAAATTAACTGTTATTGCTCTATTCTTTCAGCTGCCCACCAACTGACTGCATTTCACACTGAGAATGATAGACAACATCAGCCCCTGCCACCCCCCATCTTGGCTGTGGCACAGCTACTATAGCTCAGTTCTCCTATAGCTGTCATCCTGTGCTATCTGCCCTCTCTCTGTGGCTGCCCAAACATCATGCAGAAGATGGTGAGGCTCTGCATTTTGACTGACAGTTTCTACAGGCTGTGCCACATGATGACTGCAACTGCAGCAGCATTTTTTTGTTGACCTGCAGAAAGAAAAGATCTCTGCTCTGCTCAGAAAGAGATGCTTCTAGGCATGTGTGAAGAGCTAAGTCCCACTGACACACACCTTAGACATCTACATCATATGAGCTCGGTATGTAGTGGACACCACTGTGAAACCAACAAGCCTTTGAGGGCTGAGCTGCTTATTCATATATTATCTGCTGTCCAAAGGACACTGACGACCTCTGTAGTATGCTTTGGCAATACTCACATAAACAAAGGCATACTCCAGTCTGAATGCAATTTCTGTCTTCACAGGAACAACACTACAACTGATTACTAGCTATTGTGGCTGAGGGAGATGATGTGGGAAATAATTTGCTGGATTTTCATAAACTTCCTGGAGAAGGTAGGGTACAGAGGCTTCCTGACCCAGTGCTCACAGAGACAGTGAATGAAGCTGATCTCTGCAAGAGTTCCTGACTCTGGGTGATTTCTAAGTCCAGTATCTGCACCCAGATTGTGGAGCCTGAAATGATTTACAGGGAAAATGGAAATGAAGGAAATCAAGCTAGACAAAGAGCAAATACTTAAGGAAACTGTAACTTCAGCTCACCTACTTCACTTGTCTAGAAAAACAGTCCGTATTTGCTCACTTGATTTAATTGTTGCTTTGGTTCATGAATATCTTGTCCAGAACACTAGGAGTGACTATATGCAAAGACTTGAATAATTTGTCCACAGATATGAGACCCTTCATTTTTCAGATCCAGAGTGACGCCTATCATCTACTTACAGATACAAAAAGTAGGTTAAATCCATTCTTTACTTACATAAATAGCTATCTGTTTGCCAAGCTTCTAAAATAATTGCAGCCCATTAAATCAAGCTGGCAGACCTACTGAGGTGGTATTGTGCAGAATGCTGATCTCCTGGTGACTCCAACATGAAATGCAGTGTCCAAGTATCCCACAAGCACAGCAGCCCCACAAATGCTGCTGTGTTTCCTCATCATCTTCCACTAGTGACAAGGAACCAACAGATCTCACTAACATCCTCTCCCCCAGAAGTTCTGTGGGCTTTGTGCAATTCTTTTCCTTCAGGCTGTTGTATAAAAAGCCTCTTGCTGCAGCTGAATGACACATGGTCCTTCCACCATGGAGCTCACATTTCAAAACAAAGCACAAGCTTGATGGAAGGGGTCAAATGAGTCACCACAGCAGGAGCATCAAGAAAGCAAATGATCCCAATGAACAAGAGTTCATCTAAAGGGGCAGTCTTGCCTCTACAGTAAGGACATAAGGCGACTCTGGCAGAAGCAGCTCCTGACGGTTGTCACTGAGCTTCTTTTGGGTGATTATGATGATAGCTGAAGTAGACAGAGCATTGTCAGAGCAGCTCACATGCAGGCAGCAGTGCCGGGAGATGTAACAGCTCTGTGGCCAGAGGCTAAGCTTTACCAAAACACTCAGTGCAACTGGCTTTAAGAAGAGATCCTCACAGCTAGTCATTTTACTACCACCTCTATAGGGGTAACTCCTCTCTATAACTCAACCCTAAATAAAATGTTGACAAAATTACAGACAAACCACACATCATCAGCTGCCTCCCACTCAGAGCTTCTCTGTGTGCCTGGCATCTATCATTGCATCTTGCATTTGTTTGCAGAGTGGTCTAGTGAAACTAGTAGAGTCTGTAATGGTGTTGATCTATAAGGGTCCTGCAGCTGTGCCTAATCACCATAAATTCACCTGGCATAGCTGCAGTGTACAGTACCACTTTGAAAGTGCTGTACGCAGTTCCAGAAAAGCTTCAGGAGAGCCCTCTCCTGTTTCAGATTCCAGGCTTAACCTCATTGCGCCACCTGAGCAATGAGATGGAGAATGAAAAGACAAAGATAGGGCACAGAAATGAACAGAGCGATTGCTGCCAGAAGCTGCTCCTACCTCACCCATGACTGCAGAACCTATTCAGTTCAACTTACAGGCAGAACTAGTGGGAACAATAAAGAGAACTGATCAAAAATTAACACCCTGTAAAAACAGGGAGAAAGACAACCAGGAAGCAGAAGACAAAAGATGGAGCAATGACAAGATGTGGAGCTCTCTAGCAAAAATATTTGGAAAGCTGAGGTGAATGAAAGGCAATTAAAACAAAAACAGTATCCCAGGCTAAAAGATCTTAGCAAATATCTAACAGAAGAAGCCAGTATCAACCACCTGAGTATGAGTGGAGAAAGAGACAAGACTACCATTTGCTTCCAAAAGCTCTTTACATGCATGAACTTTGTTATTATTTCTCCCTGTGTCTCCCCCACTGTGTCTGCAGTGAGCACACACACAGCTCCCCTCTTCCCCTTATTCTCCTCCCCTTCCATTTTTCCCTTCTCTTTCCCATTTACTTATAATTTGGACCCATCCAACCTTACAGCACAGCCCCTAAACCAGCCTTAATGGTTCAGCTAAGTGCAGAATGGAATGGCATGGGTGTAGGGACAAGCCAGTGCTGGTTTTGCCACTGAAAAGACAGTGACTGCTGAAAATGTTATCCCAGTCAGCTTTCTCAGATATCAATTCCTTTGCCAAGCAACTTTTCACTGCAAGAAATGTTCCTTTCTATCCTATCTTGCAGCTGAAGAAGTTTCCCATGATGACTGAACTATCATCTACTCCTACTGTCACTAGAGCATACAGAATCACTCATGCTTTGAGCAGTTGCACGACCATACGCAACCAGAAGCTATTGCTATAATCCAGTGTTTACAGCCTGCTTCATTCTGCTGCTGCTCAGAAGCAAAGCTCTTTGCAGGAATTCATCCATAATACTGAGGCATAGCCTCTGGTAGAGGACAGCACAGAACAGACTAAGCTCTGATGGATGGTTGTTACCTACCATCTCCTGGGACAGTCTGCTCTGTAAACTGATGGCATTCAGCATTTCATAAAACTGGACTATAACCATAGTCTAGATTCTGCCACCCTTATTTGTGCACTGCAGCATCAGTGATACCAAGAGGAGGCTGAGAAAAGGTAATTGAGCAGTTCCTATGTTAAGAAGCTGTTCGAAATCCTTGTTTTCACAGTGACTGCCCTGAGTTCACAAATGAAGCACTGCCAGATGTGTGGAATTTCACATTAAGCAACGACAGTCTTTCATGTATTCCCTTCTCTGCTCAAAAGCCTCTTTCTACAGCACTGTTCACAAAAGCGCTCACACGTGTCCCATTAGCCCAAGTTTTCACTGTGAGCAGAAATACTCTGATCACAAGTTGTCTGCAAACTGCGTCACGAAACAAAACCTTTGTCACTATCTCTATTTTATAGAGGAGGAATCTGGGACTCCAAGAACCAGGTGAAATACTCAAGGCTATTCAAGCCAGTGGCAGAGCTGTGAAGACCCCTGTTCCTCCACTTACACCACTCAAGTCTCCATTTGGAATAACATTTACTCGCATGCAAGCACTTATTTGCAGGATGTGGATCTTATGGCGTATAGTCACTGGAGATACTTATCCACAACAGCTGTAAAATTATCTCACCCTTAACAGAAAACAGCAGATAATTCAGAACCACAGAATACCTGGAGCTTTCATGCTTTTGTTTGCAAAATCTCATACATAAGAAAATAAGCACACTAGACATATTATCAAGATTTTGAATCCACAGCGGTGGTATAATTTCAAATTTGTTCTTGGTACACATTGGTATGTTTGCTTTCTTTCGATTTGTTGTGTTTGTTTGTTTAATCAAAGGGCTACTTACTGTCTCATTCAGCAAAGTCCAAGTAGTAAGAGACTTCCATTGTCACAACTGGAAACACACCCCCATTAAAACTTTCCCAGTTGAGGAGATATTTTGGCACCACCACAGTGATCCTAAGGCAAGATTTATAGCCACCCATTGGTATTCTACCAAAACGAAAGGGGACACAGCTCCCCTTGCAGTCATGCATGGAGAGGAAAATGCCAGGAATCTTCTTCATCCCAGGAAGTGCCACCAACCCAAAGGTTATACTGATCCCTCTGTGCTCAGAGAGGGCTGTACTTGCACTACTACTTTTCTCTTTACTAGTAAGCATAAGAGAAGCTACAGTTACTCAACTGTTACATACAAGCCGGTTGTGAATTTGAAGGCAGAGTATTATTCATTTTTATCTTGGAGAAATAATGGAACCCCTGGCAAATATTATACCACTGCACTGGAAATGGATAGTAAGCTATGCCTCTTGATGATGTCAAGTACACCATGCTTCGGCTTTTCACTTCGCACAGCAAAGCCTCCCCCTGAACCAGCAGCCAGCTGCAAACCAGACTGGACTATGGGGGATGTGCTTCTTGTTCGAAATGCCAGCAGTTCAAAGTTATGGCCACTAAAATTAGCACAAAAAATTGTATGTGCTTGGTTTTTCTTTTTCCTTGTGCATCTATGAAGAGCCCAGGCTGGTACACCGTGACCTCCAGGCAAGCTGACGGTGTTGCAAAAAGAAAGTTGTGCTCTGTTGAGCTGTCACTGCTGGGCACGTTATCCCAACACAGCACTGTTTGAACATGTACGGATTGGAAAGCGTGAAGTGCCAAACACAATTGCAGCATGTCAGGCATATGTTGCTTGATGTCATCCAGCATTAAGCCAAGTGGAAGAGATGAAAGCAGCAAACCAGTGCACCAACCGAGACCACTATATTCAAAGAGTCATCACAAAGAAATTACCAATGAAACAGAGGATAGCCATGACAGCATCTCACCTGGAGCTAGACTTAAATCTCCTGGGACATGATTCTGCCAAGCACCGTGCGTTCCCAGTAAAGCCAATGTGAGTGCAGGGTGATTGCCCTCCCACCCTCTCAGTATCAACCTCTTGGCAGGAAATGCTTTGAGAGCTCAGTTGCGCTTCCCTCCATAAGGATTTGGCTCATTTGGCGGTTTAAGTGAGAACAGAATTAGGGCATCAGTTAAAAATAAGGTAAGATAAAGAGGTGGAAATCCAATGTATTTGTTGCAGAATTAAAAGTGCAGCTGTTTTGTGTTTTTTTCCTTTAATTCCAAATTGGTTTTGCCAGACATCTCTATTATCACATACTAGCTCTGAGAATAAACAGGGACTTTAGGATTCCAGTCTGATCCCTCAAGGCCTTACTCATTTGTCTGCAATGTCTTCAACAGACAATGACAAAGACAGTATGGAAAATAGAAGTGTAGTACAAGTATTCCAAAATTGGAATTTTTGTAGTTTCACGGGCATTTCTTTTACTTAACAGGTTCTGAAGGGCTGTCAAAATGAGGCAAGTGAATTACCCGGATTTCTCCCCCCCTCCTCTCCTGGCCCTGATTTCAGAGCCATTCAGTGATGCAAAATAATGCAAGAATCTAGTGTTTCATAGTATTTCAGCTCACAGGTGGAAATGCTGAGAAGGCCGAGCATTATGATTCCCTGAGGTATAAACAAAATAAAAAATGAAATAGTCACAAATACGATGACTTACAGTCTTTTTCTCACAGTATTCCAGGCTTAACATAGAGTGACTTGATGGTAATGGGTGGATTTATTGACACTATAACCTTCCAGTTACAAAGGGGCTGTCTACTGAGGCTGCAAATTAACCATGCAGTAGACAAAAGCACCCACGTGATAGCTTTCTTCAGAGACTCGCTCTTCATTGTGGTCATTCTGGTAAAGATTATGGATTCAGGCACCTCAAGAGCACAGCTGAAGTACTTCCAGGGCTGGGTTGGTTATAAAAGCATCCTTGCGATTTTCATACAATGTGAAACCTGTGCTAATACTCTGTCCTAGATCCCAGTTGACTGCATGAGTAAGTGGCTCACATTTCCTTGCCTTGTTGGTGTTTCCAGAGATTACGGTGACTGTACAATCAGCAGACCTCAGGGTGGCAACAGCCTGGAGAAAGCCTCCCACTCAGCATGTCTGCGTTATACCCAACACTGTTTTGAGCTCCTAGGTGGTTTGCTAATTCCAGGGCAGAATGGTGTGAATTCACAAGCACAGGCTGGGCCTGCAGTTGCAACCACGCTTATAAATTTTACTGAGCCCTAGAACACCAAGGTACACAGGCAGAAAAGCCCACACACTCAGCAGGAATCAAGTGTTTATCAGGGTTTACCAGCATTAGTTTAGGGCAGGCATCCTCCTCCTGGACTGGTTGTATTTGCAGCCAATCTGGTAAATCAGCACAACACTCCCTGAACTCACATTATAAAGGCTTTTCCATTATCAAGAACATCCCAGCTTCCATCACTTTGAGAGCAGAGAGATATCTGTACTGCAGGGCGGCTGCACATTTAATTTTGTGCTTTTTTATACAGATGCAGCATCTCTCAGCAAATGAGCAACATCATAATGTGAAAAGAGAGATGAGGAATATATAAAGCAAGTTTGTTAAATTAAAAAGAAAGAAAAAAAGACACTAAGTACACAGGATAAACTAGCACAACATAGCTAAAATACCAACTGCCAAGTCTTGGGCACAACGCAATCCCCAAGAGGGTAACTAGATCTTCATGTCTTTTACCACTGCATGGTCTATTTTCTGTTCAGTGCTTGCAGCTTCCATTAACGTTAATGAGTATGCATATGTGCCTTGAGGGTAAGAACATACTCCCTGTGTGACTTCAAAACTTGTTTATAAATCCCTCCAAAAATCACATTGTGATCATTGCTCTGCACAGAAAACTATTATAACAGCTATAAGAACTGCTGCTTTCATTCATTCCTTCCCCCTTGTACTGCCTTATCTGAGGGACCAGAAAACAGACCTGAAAAGATGAAGGAGGTGGTATGCACAGGAAAGTAACCAGCGCTGGGAGCTGCAATCTGAAAATTGACTTCCTGCAGGGAGGGGCAAACTGAAACCTCAGCAAAAGCAAAGAAAACAAAACCCCAAAACACTGAAAAACTACTCCCCCTTCCCTCCAAAAAGCAAAGCCTTTGAAAAATCTCTAAGCTATTAAATGCTAAAGAATAGATTGAAATTTTTGCCATGTCCTTCCTGCTAGAGTGCGGGTCAGTAAGCTGCTTCAGCAACCAAATGGGCCAAACACAGAGCAGAAGCATTGCTGGGCACAGTCCCACAGCGAAGTCAGGCCAGCACTGCTCTCCATTCTTTTAACCACTTTGGCAGCAAGGAGGCTGCTGAGATGCAGGCCTGAACAAAGGGAAGAAGTGCTAGGTGTCTAGTAGAGACTGCAGTGCTCTAGTGCTGTTGAAGCATCACATATATCCATCTCTGTGACACCTGGCTGTGGGTGAAGGGATAGAAATAGTTAATGAAATGGATTCAGGCTTATCGCCCTGGTCCGTCTTAAGCCCTGAGAACAGTGAAGAAAACACCAGGTGCTATTGCCCTGGTCTGGCCTAAGCCTTGGGAACTGTAAAGACCACAATGAAGTGTACAGGTCGGTTAGCAAAACAAAGCAGAGAGTTTGCAAGATAAAGCAGGATGTGCATCTCAAAGACAGACCAAACGTTGTGAATATTTGTAACCCTTAGTAGTTTTGCTGAATCGGGATGATAAGGGAGTGAGAGAGTGGAAAGTCACTGTTTAGCACTTAGTAGACTGTAAAATGGATGGGAGACACGAAATAACCGATTTCGTTTCCTAACCAGAAACAGGGTCTGTGACTTACTCTCCACACCTGGCCACACAGGGTGGTCCTTTGAAGAGTAGTTAAGAGCCAGTTCCACTTCACTCTACTGACAACAGGGTATTGTGCTTTCTGATGCTGGCTTTGACTTTTCCCTCCATCATTGCCAGCTGCCTTCTACCAGTGTCCATAGCTTCAAGTTAAGCCCTTTCAAGCCTTGCAGTCTGCAAGAGTGACATTACAGTGTACAAAAAATAATGGATAAATCAGATTAAGGTATATAAATGAAAACAGACACTGCTTTATGTATTGCTGAATACCAGCTTGCATTATACCTATATAGCCAATGTGAACACTAGCAGCAGCTTTTCATGAGTCAAAATGTTGTGCTTAAAATACAGAGCAGACTGCAGGAAAGAAGAAAAATAAGCTAAAAACCATACAGAGCACAATATGCAAGCACTCAGGCCTCTCAGGCACAGTGACATACAGCAGACATTCTGTTCTGCCATGCAGCCTGCCCTTCCCTGTCCTCATACCCATATCTTGGCACTGCAGCAGCATCGCAGACCACAGTGATGACTGACCCTCACCAAGAGGAAGCGTGTCCCAAGAGCATCTGCCCAAGTCTTGTGCTTGCTGTGCAGGGCTCTGACTAAACCTACTGAAAGATGCTTCTTACCAGACCTCCCTGCCCCACTCCCATGTCACGCAGTAGGGTTGTGCAGAAGCATCCATGTCTCAAAGAGACATTTCTAAAATACTGCATTCTGCTATGTCAGCACTGGGTTGTCATGCCTGGCAGGAGGCCAAGCAGATAGCCCAGAAGCAGTAGCATCTAAAACTGCCTATAGCTATACCCACCATAACTCATCTTTCAGTTCCTTTACACTTCTAAAGTCTGAATAGGGCTCATTAGTGATATTTCTTCCTTTAGCAGGCATGGATGTAAAGACTTGGGAATCAGATCTGGCTACAAGGAAGGGCATGACATAGTTACTGCAGAGGACACTATTTTAAAGTTCAGATTAAATGCACTATTCAGTAAGGTAGGAAATAAAAGGAAACCAGCATCATGCAAAACCAGCAAGTTCTGTTCAATGACAGTATCGAAGTTCAAGTTTACAATGCCAACTCTCCAGTTTAGCTGACAGAAAAATAGATTTATGAGACCAGCTGGACTG
The DNA here is from genome assembly GCA_028858755.1 of Ara ararauna. Lineage (NCBI taxonomy): Eukaryota > Metazoa > Chordata > Aves > Psittaciformes > Psittacidae > Ara > Ara ararauna. The sequence continues at coordinate 19,395,195 of CM054382.1, read as the reverse complement.
CAACCCCAGCTGTACTTAATGTAATTGCTCTTCTCCAGAGGAATATTTTCCTTACAAGTTTCCCACCTTTAGAGACTGCTGAGCAAGAGAGAAAGGCTTCTACCGCATGGGCTTAGAAAGGGACAAGAAGGGTAGCTTCTTCCACACATGACACTTGGAAGAAAAGCATTGAACAAACTGAGTGGGTTTCAAGAGGGGGGGATCCCTGCGAGCATTTTCATGTCTTAGACCTAAACTTCCCGTGAACTCTGGCAGGAGCAGAACAACAACCCTGTGCAACATCTTGAAAATGCTACTCTGAGTCTTAATTTGCATTTGTATGCACATATTTGCATGTACCTGCATGCACATAAAACTTGTATTTTCATTATATATATTTATGATATGCTTACATAATGTAGTCATCATTCATTTTACTAAGCAGAATTTTAACAAAAAGTTAACTTTCACAATGCAATTCACTGATACCTCTTCACTTATGATTGCACTGCAGTGGATCTGTAAACGTTTCTGGTGAATAAGCAGGGTTCATATAAAAACCCCTGCTTGAGGCTGGTTACATTCACCAATTACACTGTTCTATTAATTCTTTTTTTCTGTAAGATTGGGCACTGAAAGCACATAGATTAAACCCCTGCATTTTCTCAATAAAAACCCTTTTGGGATCAAGACTAGACATGCCTTCCATGCTGAAATGTTATTTAAAATGACCCTTTCAGTTCACTTCTCACTTCCAATGGGTGATATATGGGGCACAGATACATTTGTTTGCTGCTCCTATCAGAGTTTGAAAACTCTGCAGAAAAGACAACCCACATTTTTAAAAACAACTTTCTAGAAATCTGTCACTGGGGAGAAATGCACAGGGGGGAAGGTGTTCAGTGGGTACATATGTGAGGTAGCCAGAGGAGTCAAAAGGAATACTGAAGCATAAGAAGGGACATGAAAGTGTGAAAGCACTGCAATGAAATTAAACCCAAGTTAAGGAGAGCTCCTCCAGGCTGGAGAGTGTTTTTTCAGGCAGAGCCAAGGTAGGCTGGGGTGGCATACACTAACCGAAGTGTTACCACACTGCTGCACAACATGACAGGGTTAATGCATGTCATCGTGACTTGAAAGAAGATTCTCACACTCCCACGAAGTTGGAAGCAAGTACACTTACAGGAAAAGCGTACAGAACTACTGTGGCTGCTACTGATGCTATTTGTGCTTCAGGAAAAAAAGGTCTTTCAAGCTCATGACCAAATTTCTTCCGCCACTTACTTCTGCAGTAAAGTCAGACTCACATTCAAAATATAATCTAATGTCAATGGTGGTTACCATGATGAGATGGATTCAATATTTGGACTTCACCATGATCAGAAAAAGAATGAAAGTTACCATCAGTAATTGGTTTTGTTTGCATAAACTAGATAGTTATCAAAAAGCAAAAAGTAAACATGTTTAATAAAAATGAGTGGTGAGGCTGTCCCTGGTTGCCTAGGAAATGTAGCAAATTCCTTTTCAAAGTAGCCACAGGGTCAGACAATAGAAATTATAGTCTGAATTATTCTGCAGTGCCATAAAAAAAAAATGAGCTGGTAACAATTTTGTGACAACTCCTTTGTAAAGATTCCACAATAGTTGGTGGAGAAACAAAAGAGGATTTTATAATTGTTTTCCATAGATCCTGGAAAAAGCTGTAGCCATTCAGCCTGCAAATACCACAAATACATACAAATGCATGAGATGCATGCATATACAAATATTTGGGTACAATATCAACAATAATGACCAAGTTAAGCTTCTGTGTTCTTGGACTTGACATTCCAAAGACCTTCCTAGGAGAACATGAGTATTGTATGCTATGGACAATCTTACCTGAAATTGCCAAGATACAGGTTTACAACCTCTAGAATTTAAAGACTGCTACTAGAATGAGAACTACTAGGTATGGGAAAACTTTACCACTTGCACAGATAAAAAAAATTATTTTCAGAATCAGACCTTCACAGGTTTCTTCAAGCTACACACAACTTCCAAAACTTTGTTTGCTGGGAATTAACTGTAGAGCAACAGTAATAATTTCCTGTTCTGGGACAAAGCTGGTTTAGTATTTGTATCAAATAAATACTGTAGATAATTAACTTTCATCTGGTTCTGCTCATCTTTAGATGCCCTCATCAATCTATGACCACAGGTTTTATACAAACTTTCCTGTGTTAGCCAGATGATGACTGAAAACTCTTTCATCACAACAAACTTGTTACCTTGGAGTGCACAGGCAATAACAAAGCCTCTCCTGGTGACAGCAAATCATTTTAGTTTGTTCATCCAAACACCACCTTGAGTATATCTCAGACTTTAAAATGTGACTGCTTAGCTAACCCCCCTACAATCTGCTCTTACTTTCTATGTGTCAGACTCTGGTGAAACCCCTGTAAGTCTGGCATATATAAAACCAGACATACATACAGGGCAGGCATTCTGAACACATGAAAATAACAGTTAATGGGTTATGTCACTTCAAAATCTCCAGAAAATTCTTCATGATAGTCTAAAACTACCTATTGCGGTACTACATGTAAACCTGCAGAATGAATATAATACATGGAATATATTAAGTATCATAGAGATTCTCAATATTCCGTGAAGGCATTTAGTCACACTCAAAGGCAACACTTAGGTACTACTTTTTATGCTAGTGATGGAGTATTAACCATTAACCAGTTCTTTCCAGAGATCTTGCTATGAATATTCAGACCTTGATTACAGTAACAAAGACGAGGTGCTCTGAAATACTTAGTATTATGGTGTAGTAATACTATTGTCATAGAGATTATACAAAGTGAACCTGCTACAGCACCATGCATACCACTCGTAGCCATCATGTGATGCAGTAATCAAGCTCAACCTGTACAGAATGGAAGCAGGCAAACAGAAAGAAGGCCTTGGAAACAAATGTCAATCAATTACAAATTTTAGAATCTGTCAGAAGGGACATGACTACATATTACATCCTTAGTGCCAAATTTCAGATGGCAGGAGAAGATGAGGGAAAGGAAGCAAAATCTTCACAATCTTCCATAATAATAGCACTGAAGAAGATCCAGCTTCATAAGGACATGGCTCTACTTAACTACATGACTGCTTAAGGAGTCTGCCATAATTTCTGTGAGATCTGTGGAATACTTGAATGTATTTCAATTATTGCTATCATTATTATTATTGCTACTTTAAGGCTTTCAAAGACTCTTGCTTCTCAGTAAATGAGGAAAAGGGCTAGGGGGATGGATATAAAACAGACCTCATTCCTAATTATCCTAGATATAATGTGAAGGTCGCCTATACCAAAGAGCAAAATATACTTTGCGACTCAATGCACACTTGCAGGAATATTCATTAAACAAGTAAGAAAATGTTAGAGCCTATTTTACTGCCCTTTCTGCAAGACAAACATCATTTATCCTTGGTAATTCTGATTGTGCAGACTCAGGAAGAAAGAGTGCTAATATATTAACGAATTATAAAAACATTTGAAATATAACATTTTTTAGAAGAACTTTTGAGAAACTTAAAAGCTCTTATCTTTCACCTCAGAGCACATCAAACAAGTTTTTTGTGCCATGTAATTCTCCTATATGAAATGAAGGACTTGAAACTTTCTGATATGAGATTTTAAACCTGCCTGTGGCACAAATCTGAATGGTTGCTATGTAGCCTTTGGTCCAGTAAAATTGTGGTAAACTGCTTTTATCAAGGGCAGTTACTCAATTCTTGGATTTTTCATGTTAGTCTGCTCAGTGGAGTTGATGTAATGGTCACAGTGGAGGACAAGCTATGGAAGTAACGGTAAATGTCATATGTTAAATAACCACCATCAACATCTTAAATATATCTACAGTTTGTTCAGCATTTGTGCTCAACCTTGCAGTCATAGACATATGTGCCATCAGTTGAATTACACACTGCTTTGCATCTTTGTTATCACCGATGACTTTTTAAAATCAGATTTGCTTAAAAGGGGCTGTAACATGAATGCAGCTAACAAGCATTTCCGGCTACAACAAGAAGCAAAAGGGACACACACTAAGAGCACAACATAATGCAGGGGATGTCAAAACTGATATGTAGCACAGCAGTAGGAAAGACCAGCACTGATCAAAAACATTTGTCCATAAGGGTTCCTTCTTACAGTTCACACTGTGAATCAGAGCCATCCTGATCTCTCCTATCAGGGAGTACAGCTGGTCCTGCTGCTGCACAAAATGGACTTCCAGCATGGAAGAAAGGAAGGAGAAGATCCCTATAGTGTTATCTCTCCTTTAGTAGTTCAGAGTAAGGAAGTTATATCCTTATTCAACACATTTGTTTATTTTCTTCTGAATGTTGCATTGTCTGCAATGGAACTAGGAGGAACAAGAATGTAACTGGGCTGCGATGTAACTGGAGAAAATGTAGACCTACATGCAAACAGAAGCTTAGGCAATACACTATATCATCTCAGGTACAATTTTTACTGTCGGATAATATCTCCTTGCTGTAGAGTTTCAGGGCCATGCAGCTTTCAGTATTTTATCATTTCTGTCCTTCACTTCTTTGTTGAGGAGGACCCTGACAAGAACTGTGGTTTGCACAGCGCTAGTGATATGGTGAGTGGTCCTTAGCTGGTGCGCAGGTAACATTGCTACCTGGTAGCAATCTCTTTTTCCTTTCCTTTTGAATAAATTCAACTCATTCTCGGGAATATAACCAGGCCATATAAGTGGTACAGTTCTGTGAGAAATGTCAATAGTTGGCAATTAACCATGGGTCCAAAATGTAGAGCACAGTTATCTGGGGTATCTGTGCTGGAATTGTTACACAGAGAGGGAAACTATAGTTAATCCTTAAATACAATATTATCAATTGGATAAACTTCACACTGTGTCACCAAAACCCTTTTTTCCAAAGAATTATAGCATTTACCTTCAGTCCTGTCTGGTAATTTCCCACTTTTACTTGTTGTTCCGGTGTTGACTGTTTCAGATGAGGTGCTCAGTTTGGTGTTGGGGTCTCGCTTAGGTTTTGGAGGCGGCTGCTTACGAGAGCTGCTACTTTCATCATCAGTTCCTCCAACAGAATGAAGAGACTGGGATCTCACTGTAAAGCCACTGGAGCAAGGATGTGGCAGTCTGTCCTGAGGAGCAGGCATTGTCATAAATCCCATGCGGAAATGTTTCCCCACGTAGCTTCCTTCATTTCCCCTTGCTACTTCTCCACCTATGCTGTAAGAGAAAATACACACAGAAGTAAATGATCCACCTTTGCCTGAACTGTACCTGGAACCAGAGTCTCAGTTCTGCTTGTGAGGAGCAGATCGTACTTTTGAATTTGGAAACCAGCAATGCTCTTTTCTTGAAAGAAGATGACTACTAGAACAGAGCACTCTATTTCTCAACGTAAGTTGCTGAGAATTGAAATGTACATACACTGCTATGCACTCAGTCAGAGTTTTACAAGAAAAAAATTGAGAAAAGCTTTTGTTCAGGTTTCATAGCATTATGCCTAGAAGTTGTCTACAGAAAAAAATTCAAACATCACAAGTCAGAACTCAGTTTTCAGGAAGACAAAAGACCACAAGTAGGGCAAAGAATAATACTGCTTTAGAAATGCAACATCATGTATTGATCCACACTCCCTTGCACTCATCTTTAACTATAGACATTCATGTACCTTGGAAACAAGGCTCCTGGGGCCCAGTCAATCATTTCCCTTCAGATTAAAGAATGATAAGAGAAAGAAATGCTCAAAAAATTATCTGTATATAGGAAACTGAGTATTTACATCTCATCAAATCCACTTGAAGCTGCAACACAAGCAGCATGAGCCTAGTAAGATGCAAGTATAGGACATGCAAAGGCCATGGGCTGTGGGACACCAGGAAGAAAATAACCTCCAAACATTCAGGAACGCAGATAGAGAGGAAGGAAAGCTCAGCTGAAAAAAGTGCTATCATACCAAGTACTACATTGTACCATGGATGGCAGGACTGAGAATCAGGTATTACCCCTGCTATAGTCATGCATGCTTATCAGTTCTGAATCACAGCTTTTACTGATGCTTTTGCTGCAAACCCATAGCACAGTTCAACTAACGCAATTCACTGACTGCACAAAAAAACTAGGCAACACACACAGGTCAACAAGGGCCTGTTTGCATGGAGGTTTGAAATGGTATGTGCCACTGTGAGCATGTAAAAATGACAGTATGAGAACTGCAAAGTTCTGGAAAGCCCTAATTACCTCCTGTTTCTCCTTCACAAAGAGTGAAGCTCTAAGCAGGGTCAGTCTGCTCCTCTGTAAGTTTCCTATTCAGTGTTGCCTTGGGCTCGTGCAGTTTATTTGTTTCTGGAACACATTTCCTTCTTTAAAAGACAAGAACATTTCTCAATGGTTCATGTGAAAATTAAGGTCGCTTCATTCCCTGATACTGTCCCCTGTCTTTACTGTAGGTAATATACAAGCTGTATCTAATTGTCCTAAAAGCATCAGCTGAGCACCATGCAATGCACAACTGCATAATAAAGCAGAACCTTTATTTGCTTACTACTGTCCTTGCATTTTTATTTATTTTCCATGAGTGGAGAGATCCACTTTCCAAATCAGTAACAAGTGAACAGGTCTAACTGAACTTGTGCCACTCTCTACCTGCACATGTACACAACACACACCTGCACACACACATGCCACACATATGCACATACTGATCCATGTTCATAACCAAGTTATTACTAAACACTAATTGGCATCAATTCCAGAGGGATTTGCAGACATAAAGATCAAAAGGTAGAACTCATTATTTTGAAGATTAATAAAAAACCTGTAGCTAATTTAAATGATTAACTATGTCTCTACTAATCTTGCATAAATTGTTCTGAAAATAATATAATCCTCTGATGCTGGACTACAAAAAGGGCCTGTCATGTTATTTAGAGAAGATTACTACCCAAACATGCTGAAGAATGCAGGTGGAGAGTCTGCTTCCTTCCTTAAGTCCATTGGACAAATCACATTTAGCAAACAGAATTTCAGTTTGCCATGTCTGTGACATTAAAGTTCTCATGAAGTTATACTATTTAATTACTGCATTTACTTCACTACTGCATGAAGGTGCTGAAACCACACACTGTAAGGCAGATTCCATTGCGGATGGACTTGCACAAAATCCACTGAGGTGATAGGTTTCACCCTTTTCCTAATAATACACAGAACTGCATTTATATGAAGTGTGGTTTTTGCCAAACTGCTGCATCCTGTACTCCAGAAATAAGAACTGTCAAAATGTTAAGTCCAGTGTCTAAACACACATATCTCATTAAACAACTGAACTGTGTCCTTTTTCCTTCCCATATTTTTTTCATTCTTTACTGAATTCCTTTCAACATCACAGATGAAAACCTATCTCACCTGCTTCCTATGCTTATTCCAGAATAAACAGTCTATAGCCAGGTCAAAGAGAGTTTGCAGGTACAGATGGGAACAGAACTTGCTATTCTGCTTTGTGCTGAAGTAGATCTGATCTTGCTTTTCTATATTCTCTGCTCAGCTACTAGACAAAATCAGCGGGGCACCATTTCCCTCTTTTCAGCCATGTGCAAAAGACAGTCAATTTCTCTTTGAGTGTAGAAGCCAACCTTCAGCTGATGGTTAGGCACTGTAAACCCCAAGGTGAAGAAGACTAATCTTTAATTCTTGGTCCTGGGCTGAGGTCATTGGTCAGGATCACAAAAACGCTTATGTTTGGGACTTACACTGGTAGTGATTCCTGAGTGTCGGGGAGCAGGTGTTTCCTAGCAGAGCTTGACTAGCAAGTGCAAGCATAACATCAGCTAGAGTGCCAGGTTCACGCCTCTGTAATAGACTGAAATCCACCATGGAGCACCGAGAAAGGAGTCATTCCAGACTCATACCCAGAGAACAAATATAAAAGCTGGATGGCAGATTTCAAACATGGCATCCCCTACCCTCAGGCAGCAGCATGCCAATGCTCCATTCAGACCTGTGGAACACAGCTTTGCAATGCACAGTACTGCTGATGTTACATCATGAAACTGGACAGAAATTATTTGCTTATATACTCCTCCTGCTTGCAGCTACAGTAGTCGGCTGGGGCTGGTGTATGTCCCACTACAACACAACAGGCAGAGAAAGATTTACACACACCTTGCTGCATAAATGACTCCAGAAGCAGTGAGGGAAAATAATTGTGTAGCTCTCACTCCATTATTTCTGACAGGAAAGAGCCTGTGCTCCTTATTGTACTGCTAATGAGTTCTATCTCATTTCAAAACTGTATTATGTGAGTTGCTGCAAGTATTACACAGTTTATTAATATATATGGAAATTCAGATTTGGATTATTCCTCTGGGAAGTTTCAATTTGAACTTGGCCAGGTTCAGCTGCTTCTCTGACAAAGAATTATGTACAGCGTTCAAATATCCATTAAAAAGGCAAGTCATTTGTCTGCAACGAGAGACATGAATTATATAATAACAAAATTAATCATACAATCACTTGCGTGACACACAGCAAACCTGACTTTGTGCTGAAAATGCACTTTGGCATTTGCCTAGGTCTAGTGACTAATGCTGCAGTGGATGAAAGAAAGGGCAGTGCAGTGAGGCTGGCTCCAGACACCCTTAAGAAGAGTATTCTGAAGCAGCTCTTCTTTCAAGAACAAGTTATGGGACTTCTCCAAAGCCTACTTAACAAGTCCAATAGAGACCATCAAGTGCTGCCAGATTACATTATCCCTCCTCGGGTGCACTGTTCTCATCCCTCTCCCTCCTCCACACAGTACTAGAATTGAATCATTATAGCAAATACCAAAGCAGTATGATCTGCTTCAAAACAGTAATAGCGGATTTCAGCTTTCATTTCTAAAATACATACAAGAGCTCCAAATGATGGATCTGACAAGTCTTGCTACGCCTCTTATGCAGGTATTATCTGTCAGCTGAGATTCCTGAGGTCAGATTTTGGCTAACTAAACCATTCTAACCTTGCTGCTCCATACTGTGGAATCAGCCTACCTGCAAATAAGCTGAGATCATAATGGTCCTGGACACATTACAGCTGAGTTTATTATGCTCTGCCTGCTCTGTTCTAGCAAGTAGATACTGGAGCACTGACCAAACTACAGCATGGAAGAACTGAAATGTTTATGTGTTGGAAGAACTACAGAGGGCAATGTCTTTTGTACTATTCATCTTATTACTCATCGCAAGAAAGGAAGTTATAGGAGAAGACAGACCATTAAAAATGAACTCAGAAAATACTGTAAATGGACAAAGCACGGGCCAGGTCATTTTCACCTTGCTTTGCCATGACTCATAATGTTCCTATTGACTAGGAATATATTTTCAAGTTGTCAAGTTAGAAAACTAAGAACAAGAAGTTCTCATCACACTGCTGAAGAACACATGGCAAAAAAAAAGTATCTAGAGACTGCCCACCTCAATCAGTGTGGTCTTTTTAGTTTGCACTGTTACTACTTTGCACTGCAAGTAACAGTTTTAATTTTCTGTGCAGTTTCATTACTTGGACCAGGCAGAAATTGCTGTAATTCCTGGGAAAAAAAAATCATAGTTGTGTGAAAACTTTTGTTTTACTTGGTGTTACTGCTTTAACTACAAACAATGTGGAATATTAAATCCCTCAGTGCAGTTCTAAGGAGTCGGAGAATTCTTAGGAATATCTAAGCCCCATAAAGTCAGAATACCCTAGAGCTACGTTTGCTTCCCATCTATCTATCCACCCTTGGTTCTTGGTATTCATCCAGAAATTCTCTTATCAGTTAGACTTAAAATGGATTAGTTTCATGCCTCAGGCACCAAGAACCACTTGGTAGTTCTCCTCATCTTTGTATAGTTTCTATTTTTCTTCCAGTGTTCCTTTATATGAGATTTTTTGACTTTTTATCCACAAGTTCAAAAGCGGAACTATACCTGGTTATAAGACTTGATCTCCTATGCAGGAGAAAAGGGAATGTACTCTGCTGGTGAAGAATGTACTCAGGGGTGATACTCCAGACAACCAAGAGAAGCCATTTCAATAGCAGATGCTCACTCTTCTTGTGAGGAAGACTCAGTCACAGATCCTGATTTGTTAGCTGGCAGAAACTGAGCTGAGAGTCTCTGCAAGCTCCTCTGCAGAAGGGGGGAGAACTGTTACAAGGCAAACAATGCACATAGATGGCCAGGCCTCTGCCCTCTGGAGAGCTGAAAGCCCATGCGGTGCTACCCTACCATGACACGCATCTAATCCATCAGGGAAGCTGTCTGAGTCAGAGACTGAAGATAAGTCACAAAAAATTAACTGTGATGCTGTAGGAAGATTTTTATAAGCACACCATAAAAATGACTAATCATCCGCAAAAATACAAAAGGAATAAAAATACTTCGCTCAGGGATTGTCTATAAGCTGGCCTGACTGAGCAAACAGCAGAGCATCCCCTGGTGCATCTACCTTTTTTGGGTTACAAGAATAGCTACTGTTATTTTAACTACTTCCTTACTCATACAGCAATGAATACCCCACTCTTCTGCTCATATCAAATGTTCTGAGTATAAAGAGCTGAAATGGCTTTGAAATGTCTATTCCCCATCAGAATAAATTATACACACATATACTAAGGATGACACATTTTACTTTGTATCTGAGAAGCGCTTTCAAGATTAGCATAAATTATATTTGTAAATTAGAGGTTGGATGCCAAAAAACAGAAGATACACTATTTTTATCCCCCTAAACATGATTTCAGCAGACCATGAAATGTAATACTGAAGAAAGAAGGGCAGGATCACAATCATGGATTCAGAAACTGCACTGTAAGTATGGTTTTACACAAATCCACACCTTTTCATTATAGAAATTAAACATAAAACCAAATTACTTTCTTTTCCTTTTCATTTCCTTTTTTTTTTTTAATCACACTTCAGAGGTCCCTCTCCTTATTCTGGCAGACTCCAAATGACTCACAATCTTACATCAAGATCCAGAGGATCATACTACCATCCTTTTAGATACAGGCTCAAGCGTAAAAGAATCATGACAAAGGTTAAATTTAGAGTCATTTTGTGCACCTGGAGGACTATCTAAAGTGAGCAACTGACATGCCTGTGCACATCAAACATCTTACATCTGTAATATGCCTCTGCTTTTGAGGTAGGAGATCAGGTGCTGCTTTACTTGCCAGGCCTCTCAGGACACAGAATAACATCAGTGCTATAAAATAAAATTTAATCTTTTACCACCCTTGTCAAAGCCACAGGCCCAGGTTTTGGTCCTGCAAACATGCAATGAGCTGACACTCCCTCTTTGTGTACCTGCACTGTGTACCTGCACTGTTGCACTGGCATAACTAGGAAGCCTTGCAGAAATTGGTTGTCAGTTGTGCCTCTGCTCTAAGCAATACCACTTGATGGGGTGTGCCCACATAGTCTGGCACTAGATTATTTCTAGGAAATCATTTCTTCCAGCCAACCTGTATGTGGAACAGACCACTAACAGTACTGTGCTGCTGTGAAGAGTCTGGCTCCTGCCATCCACAAAAGGATTGAATATTGCATGTGGATGATTTTCCAGATGAAACTAAACCACCACGTGCTGTGTCTGCACTGTAAGACTGAGTCCCTGGTGAGCAATCAAAAACACAGCTGTTAATTCCTATGCAGTACACAATGCATGATAAAAGCAAAACTAACCAAGGCCGTCCACACCAGGTTTTCCATGAGTCACCTAATCTCAAATTATGATCTGTGATGCTCCAAAGCCAACGATTCTTATAATGCAAAAGACTGAAAATGCTAGCAGTAGCTGGGGCTTGGGGAAAAAAAAAAATCAAAATCAAACCAAACCAAACCTAAAATTTTATGAAAAACACCAATAAATAAAAACTATGTATGCTTTTTTTATAACAAGTCTAACAGTTAGGAGTAATAAAGGAGTAAGGACCTTCTGACCCACTGGGAGTTGAACAAAGCTGTATTTCATGAGTCTGAACAGAAGTGCAGCATCATTCCTTCTGTCTTTAGTAGGCTGCCTCCTTAACCAGGGACTAAGAACGAGCATGTTGAGCTGAACAGCCACAATGGCCTGATGTTGCTTTCCTAAGAAGACCAACTGTTGCTACTGTATATGGGGCAGCGGGTCCCCAGAGCTCCAGTCCTGTGTATGACTGGTGGCTAACTGATGCATATGGAAAGGTTTGTAACTTGTGAATACAGAAGATGCTTAACAGGCAGGAGTGAAAAGTGCTCTGCTTTTATATGACTACAGATATTTTTAATTTTGCATGGGAGATGCACAGCTAAAAGCCAGTAAATGAAAGCTCATATGTTCAGAGTCACCTAGAATTAGACATCAACCATATGCAAAGTTTAAACTGAGTGCAAATGCATGTTCTTGTTAATGGAGTGGGGGTTTGCATCCTGTCAAAAACGGGAGGAGCCAAAACAAGGCTGTGTTTTTGTCACATTCAGCAGAAAGCCACATGGCATAGACTCTACTCTGCCTGAGCAACTGTGGCTAAGTAAATATTTCAATGAGGTATGGGAATAAATTAACATACAAAATCAGTTTGATGGATTTTTGTAAGAAAATGTTTCTTTGGCTTTCAGTCGAAGAGTTGTAATGGAAAGAAAATATGCAAAAAGTAAAAAAACCTTTCTGTGGATCGGATGCTGGGAAAAGTTTAAACCTGGACAAATTAATGAAATGTGCCAACACTCTAAGAACAGTGATTTGTAAACCAAGTACACTGAGCCTGCTGAGATATTAGTGTCTAACCTTTCCAGATTCAAGCTTATTTCAAACAGTGATTATACAGATGCCCCTCTGAGTCCCTTTAGCAAACATGACTCTAGTTTCCATTTAAAATCCAAGCTCAAATATAAGGAAATTAAGGTTTTAAATAAATGCTTCCTATGGCCTCCAGCACTAGAAAGAAAGGAGTTCGGTCCTGATCTGGCAGTGAACAGGAAGAACATTTTGTTTGGAAGGAAAACGCCTCACAAATTTCACTTCGGCATGGCAAAACATACAGATTTCTTTTGTTCAACTAGCCCTGACACTCCAGATATTGACATAATTCTTCTGATACTACTGTCATTCATAACTCTCAATTCAAAATATAGTCCCTGGGCTGGCTTGGCAATCTGTTTTCTTTTATAAATGCTATGTGAGTTGGTAAGAAAGGCAGAGACACTGCCTGGTGTACAGAGCCTGGGAGGAGGTCTCCACACCACAGCCACAGTAGGGATGCGATATGGACACAGGCTTCACTGACAGGACAGTGTTGTGCAAAGAATTGTCTTTTGGCAGCTCAACATCCAGATCTGTTATGTTCATACAGGGCAATTTTGCTTCCAGACATCTCAGCACAAGGCAAAACTCACAGAATCACTCACAGAATCACAGAATAGTTTGTGCTGGAAGGAACCTTCAAAGGTTATCTAGTCAAGGGAATGTACAGCACAAGTTCCTAAAGAACAGCACAAGGCTAACTTGGGTATTTTCCCCCACTTACAATGTCTCTGTGTACTGAACTGTTCTTTGCACAGGAAACAAAAGCATTAACTTAGTGCAGCTTACCCACTCTAACTACATAAATACTCTGCTGGATACATCACCTTGCTGTCACAGGTGTTGAAACCCATAGAAAGCTTCATGAGAAGAATCTTTTTTTGCACTGAAAGAGACCTTCTCTAGTCCATTGCCTCAACTTTACAGCTAGCATTACCAACCTTGTGCTAGTAAGTATCCATCTCTGTTTTTTCTGATTTCTGAAGGGACAGTTTCAGCTCATTTGTCGATCACCACTTGGTGATTTAATTGGACAGCATGAATATTTGTCTGTGCCTTGCAACATGAACAAAGACTCCAAAAACTAAGTGAAACATTTTTCACAGATGTGATTAACCCAGAAACAGGAAAGAGAATCATTCCATATGGACATATATAATGGTCTCTCTCTTTCCTTCCTCCTTCTCTGAACAGTCTCAATCTGGTAAATAGAACTACAAGAAATCCTGTACATCAGTATCGACAGCTCTCAGCATCAAAGCCTGGAGAGGCCTGTTCACTAAGATACAAAGTCTCTTGGAAAATCTCTCTGCTTATATCACTTTTTTATCCACAGCAAAGTGACCATTATTGCCACATCAGAATATTAATGAGCTTCACACCTAAATTTAGAAATAATGATATAAACCAACTCTTTCCTGTCTTGATGGACGTCAGTTTCTTAGCCAGGGCTGTCAGAAGCTTCTTATTTGTTCAGAGAAATAAATAAAAAAAGACATTATGCTTTCAGAAACACAGCTGATTTAATATTGCATGTCAGAGTGTGTGAAAAGCAAGTGTAATGGGCATATAGGTGGTTAAGACTTAGTGATCTCAGTCAGGACACTAAAAGAAGCTACCAGCAAATGTATAGCTTGTCCCATGCATACATGTACCCAGAGTGCCCCTGAACCAATTCCATCCTTAGGGTCTTCCAATATATCCAGTGCACGCCCAAGTGTTCTCTTTAGAAATTGAGGTGAATTGTCTCAATGCAAAGTACAGAATTTCTTTTCCCCTGCGTATCCGTGCACAGAGCTAATAGACCAGATACACTAACTCTTGCAGCCCGCTAAAAGGTCTCCATGTATACGGGAATTTAACACCAGACACAACAGGTTGCAATAAGAGCTGCCAATAAACTGCCAAAGCTGCCTAAAATCAGCACATGCTGATTTTCATAACTCAGAATTACTTTTGCAAAAATGGGGATGTGCAGCTAATTATTATTTTTTGGTCACTGCTGTGTTGAGATTTTTCTTTTTTTTCTTTTTTTTCTTGCAGGGGTGGCTTTTGCCAAATAGTGGAACAAAAAATATATCCAACAAGCTCTGATACTGAGGGAAGGTAGTACTTAAATGCTCCTCTAGTGATGTATACTTGCACTGCCCAAAGGATTATCACTATTAGGCTATGAAGCTGCAGTGAAATGAAATTTTGCTAAAGCAATAGTAAGTATGTATTCCAAGCTGTGAAAAATCTGTGTGAGGATTATTTTAGGGACTCAAAACATTGAAACAAAGAACAAACACCCCTGTAACCTGCATTCAATGGTAGGAAGGTAAATTAAGTGGGGAACATATTGGTTCAGTTCTCTCCACAAGAGGGAAAAGCCCCTTGAAAAGTCTTCTATCTAGAAACCATAACCCTAACATAATATGAGCTGGTTTTCCATCTCCCAATGCTACATTGCAGGCAGCAGTCTACTTTAAAACAACTTAAGCCAGCAGAGACACCTTGCATGTATGTATGCATGTACGCACCAAGGATTTCAACCCCAATCAGCTGTTTTGCAAACTAGGCAGCACAAAGGGATACCTGTGTGTCTTTAGTAAGGGCTATTCAACTTTCCTTTTCTTTTAAATTTGATATACTGTTGTTTCTGCTCCAGAATACATGACAGTCCTTTCCGTGCCCTGATGCCCAATGCCCACACAGGAAACAAAAGTCTGCTGCTGTGTGCTCATTCCAGTGGTCATGCCAGGCCTCCAAGTTCTGTACTGCTAAACCAAAATACAAATTCCTTCAAGACGGTCTCATGATAAAAAACCTTAAACCAGAGCAGCCTTGACTCAAACATTTGGGGCCATCATGTATAGTGCTGGATCAGGCAGGCTTTCAAGTCCTACAGAGAACTCATGGCAACATTATCTTTTAATAGCACTGTCGCTCACTTACTAAAAGCAGTAAAATGCTATGGAGTTCTATGAAGGATGAACTACCCTGGGCTTCACACACACACTTCTCTGAATTTGCTTGGGAAATGGTTTTCTAGGCTCCCTAGAACAGCATGCAGAAATGTTAATGTTTCTGGTGATAACTCATTATTCTGGTCTCTAGAATCAACTCGTATCTTATTTTTTATTCAGCAAGAAGTAAAAATAACAATTGTTAAATAAAGCCTACCAGCACCTAGTTATTTAGCCAGTGAAGGCATTTCTTCACAACAAAAGCAGATGATTAAAGGTAAGAAAAGACAGAAGCAGCCAAATTACATTATTGCAGCTCTAACAACTGCCTTCTAGAAATGTGAAGGTAAAGGGTAAAAAAAGCATATTTTCCATTGGGGGTTTTGAGTTATATGGCTACATGTCATCACGTTTTCAAGTTCTGCTTTATACCCATGAGTAACAACACACTCTTGAAATGAGAGCCAAGGCTCTTCTGTAATCCTGCTGACTGATTGTGAGACAGAGAAGAAACTTGGGGAATCAAAACTATGGAGTTTTGCAGATGTTTCTGAGTGATCCAAGGTGAAGTTTTTAATCCACCCTCAGATATTAAAAGGGAGTTTATGCTTCACAGGAATATTCAGTAAAGTCTTTAGGATAGCTTCAATTCAAGACTTGGATCCACTTCAAGAGGGCTCACAAAAGAATGGTGTCAAGGAAAATCAAATATCTACCCGGGGAAGAGTCCCTACCAAGAAAGTGACAAAACTGGGTTGTCTAATAAACACTAGCATCTATAATTCTTGAAATGCAGATAAAAATAAATGCAAATTATAATCTTCATAATACATGAGTTATTTATGCATATGCTTATTAATCTGTGTTTATCGCCCTCCAAGCTGAATAAAGAAACAACTAGATCCTTTTAGCAGTTGTAACATGAGTCATGTAGATATATAACTTTGATTTACAGAGTATGACAGGCAATCAGTGCACGTCAGAGAAAGCCCACATCAGCAAAGAGACATGTTAAAGCCACATTTGAATTTTCTTTTTTTAGGACTAAACAGATGAATGTTTCCTTCACATTGTGAACACAATGGGACTGGGAAACAACCTGAATTTCAGACTAAAACCGAAAAAGGATTGCTTCAAATTATAGGAAAATGAACAGCACTAATTTTATTCCACACTTTGAGCAGAATTGAGTAGTGCATACCAGAAAAAGCAAAGCCAGACATATCCTTAAGTCTATTACTAGACTGTTTCACTTGCACACACAAGTAATATAGGAATGACAGAAATGAACTGTTTCCCTATATTTTTCACTCTTATAAACATTAAATGTGGCTGATGAACTGAAAAGAAAAAAGAAAGTCTATGATTTTTTCTTAAACAAAATAGGAATACAGTCAGAAAATGAAAGACTGAATTCCTGTATTAATAATGATGTACAATGAGAGCAGTTAAAGATCCCATTTTAAAGACAGCAATACTGCCTTCACAAAAGGTTTACGTTGGTTGTCAGAATATGAACCAATTACCTATTTCAGATGGGGAAAGTCTGATTGTAAATCATGAAGCCATCAAAAAAGCCAGGTCAAATTCAATATAATGTCCCAAGTTTGGAAACCCACTGCAAAAGTGAAAAAACTGCGCAGGACTACATTCTCCAGTGCCCTCTGTACCATTATCACAGACAGTCTCATCACACCATTTGTCAAAGTCAGGCTTGGATCCTTCCCACTAATCCTTTATAGACTTTGTCAGGACTACAGGGTTAGAGCTGGGTATCAACAAACAGTTCAGTTTTCTATGGAAATCAACAAATGTCAACTTTTTTTCCTACAAGCCAAGTCACTCAGTGTGACTACAGTGCATATGAATGGCTGGACAAATGGCTAAGTTTATCTCTGGAGAGGAGCAGTCTATGCTCTGTGGCACCTTGTGCTTGTTGTGGCTCAACAGAAGAGTGCAAGTCAGACCAGTCTCCCCAGTCACTCGGTCACCTCAGGGCTGTCCCTCTGTTCTGACTTTTAACTGAAAAGTGCAAGATGAAACTGGGACTAAATCATCCACAAAACAAAGTTCAAGCTCCCCAAAATTTTATTTAGAGACAGAGTTGTACACACTCTTGTATCTCCCATACACACAATTTACACCATATGCAGAAAGCTTTAGTCTTGGCGAGTGCTGCTTTCCAATGACAATGCTCCAATATGTAATTTAATAATTCCATTGGTATCCTTTGGGAATAATGACCACTATTGAGCCTTCCTGTTTGGCTGCATTTTCTCTTTTTTTTTATTAGCTTCCATTTCTAATGTGTTTTATTAGCATCCTGCTCTTTGCCAAGTCTGTCCATTACCTGCTCATTAGAACTTCTGTGGCAGAAAATATTTCTGCAAGAAACTAATTCTAGTACCTTTCAATTTATTTTCAGGCTGAGTGAGTCTATAAACTCAGATTATTATTAAGATGAGCTTGCAGTGATGTGCTCAATAGACACCGAATCTTGTCCTATTAAGGCAAAGGGAAATTCATCTATATAGTTTCAACTTTATACTTGGAAGGCTGAACAAAAAATAAGCAACTCTAGATCCTCAAAGCAGCTTGCTTGAAGTGACTAGCAGGTCAATGGGCAAAACAATTAAGAGTTTCTTTTGTAGTCATACAGCGGGGATATATGGCAACTAGCAATACAACCTTGTTCTGAAGACTCTTTTGCAATGGAAACCCACTTCAGAATTCTCCAAAGCAACGCTAAAATTTTCCAAGAGTAGGCTTACATGTGCTCTTAGTTAATATTGCTAATAAAATCTACTGAGTAGCTCAGTGAGTTAAACCTACAGCAAGCTCCAGCAACACAAGAGTTTTTATGTGCAGTTTGAGGGCTGAGCTCCCTACAGAATGATTGTAGAGTTCTTACCCATTGCTAACATCTTATAGTAGCTGCAAAGTTAAGTAAATTACAAGAGATTGCATGAGAAAGGCCTTTCATCAGTTAACAGCTGGGCCTCCAAGCTATCAAAAACAGGCCTTATTACTTGTCTCCACTTTCTTTAAAAATCATATTAAAGTTATTTACTAACACTTAAGAAAAAAAAAAGTAATAAAGAAACAAACCTCAGAGTTTAGATAATCCTAGCTAAAAAGGTTTACAGCATGCACATTTTCTCCAATTTATTATTAAAACCAGCAGAAAATTAAGCAATGTCTCATCTATGACTTCCAATTAAATTTTAAGCACTTTGGGGCTTTTAATATAAATGGCAATTTTATTGCTGGCATTAGAGCTGTAGTCATCCTGATCTTCAAAAATGCCTACCACTTTCTGGGCAGTTCTGTGAAATATGTGCACATTATTAACCACAGGACAGGTCATCTCAGACACAGAGCAATTAACAGACTGTTGCATAGCCACGTGTTCTCTTCGGGTACCAAACTTTAAAGCCACAGGCCAACAGAGCTTCAGGATTTAGAGAAGCAGACTAAGGCGCTGCCCATCTATGCCCACCATAGCAAGGTGGCCTCAACTCCCTCCTTCTCCTGCATTTATTTTACTTACCCCATCTCCTGAGGCAGGAATAGCGAGCTGGTGCCCAGCAGGCAGCACAACCACAGTCAGCCTTGGCCCCCAGGAGGTTCTTGTCTCCCCAAAAGCCATAACAGCTCAGAAGCATCTTGTCAGATCAGCAAGCCTGTACAGAGGGAGCCTGGCTCCACCCTAGTCATGCCTTAATGAGAAGATCATCTGCCTTATTACAGAAACCACCAAATAAAATCAGGTGTTTAGGACTCATACTGTCTTGAGAGAGAAAACTGCTCCTAAGCATTAGCTTATCACTAGGTATTAAATCAATTTCACGGAAGACTAGCAGCATCTTGTTAGGTTTAGGAATATAAACTGTCGTCTGTTCAGTCCATTTATAAAATGTGTGAAGGCAGCAGGAAACCTAAAGATTCATGAGGACTTCCTGGAGAGAAACATCCACTGCTTTCTTTCTCATTTCCTTCAGCCTTTGATTTTAGTCTCATCTTTTCAGTCCTTTCTCTTCTTTTCTGTATGCACCCTGTACTGCAGGACCATCAGTCACCCTGTGCACTCCATGTTATACACTGAGGGAACTTCTGTGCCAATGTCCAGCAGCACCACAGCTGTATGCCTATTCTGACATTTTACAACAGTTGATCTAACCTAGGAAAAAGGTGAAAGGAGAGCATGAGAGGCACTGAGGAAAGCAGGGGCCATCCTTAACTCTAAATACTTATAATCAGTTTAGTTTGACGAAATGGTGCTAGGCCTACAGATAGAGCTGCATGGCAGGAGGATGGCAAGGACTTCAGAAGACCCACTGAGAAAGTGGGGTCCAGTTTGTACAGCTGTCTTTTATATAGTCTCATAGATTTACAGTGCTTGAGCATCTCCTAATCATTTATTTGTCTCTGCGGGATAACTGCTATTGCCCCATTTCAAAGGCTGGCAGATGATGCAGAACATACAGCTGAGCAAAACACGAATCCATGTCCCATAATTCCCACGCTGCAATGTCAAACCCAGAACCACCTCTGTGTCACTCTTCTGCTTTTCTCTATGTGGTTAGAATTTCACCACTGAATTACACACAAATACTGGTCTGAATGTAGTGCAGCACGCCATAAGGCATCTCCAGAGCCTTCAGAGAGGAATGCATCACAAGCCATCATGGATCACTAACTCAGGAAGAAGATTTTGGTACTACAAAGATCCCCCAACTCACTCTCTTTTGTATGAAAATAGGATGAGAAAGTTGGGGCTGTTCAGCATGGAGAAGAGAAGGCTGCGTGGAGACCTCATAGCAGCCTTCCAGTAGCTGAAGGGGGCCTACAGGGATGCTGGGGAGGGACTCTTCATTAGAGACAGTGGTGATAGGACAAGGGGTAATGGGTTCAAACTTAAACAGGGGAAGTTCAGATTGGAGGTGAGGAAGAAATTCTTTACTGTAAGGGTGGTGAGGCACTGGAATGGGTTGCCCAGGGAAGTTGTGAATGCTCCATCACTGGCAGTGTTCAAGGCTGGATTGGACAGAGCCTTGGGTGGTATGGTTTAGTGGGAGGTGTCCCTGCCCCTGGCAGGGGGGTTGGAACTGGATGATCTTCAGGTCCTTTCCAACCCTAACTATTCTATGATTCTATGACACAATCCACAATGGCATTCGCTCAGAAGCCCAAGCCCTTGGCCTGAGAGCACAAGAAGGGCTTTCCAGTGTGGCTTCAGACTTGGGAAGCAGGAACAGAATGTGCTTTTACCTCATTTATAGCTGTCATCTCATTCTTTCCCACCTCGGTTTCAAAAGTTCTCCAGAACACTGGCAGGAGAAACAAAAGTCTGATGATATGTAAAATACAAGATATATACAAAAAGGATAGAATAAAATACCTCATGTTGTTGATATGATACAGCCCTCGGTCAGAGACCTGTGAATGGATTTGACTATTTGAGCAATATGCTCATAACAAAAGAAATGATAGACAGAAATGCCAGAGTGGGTCCAGTAAACATGGTGAAGGGCCAAGTCTGAGGGGACCAGTAACAACTGGAGAAAAATAGAGGCAAGTTATTTTGCCTTTCAGAAGCAGATAAGCAGGAAAAAGAGGAAGATGAGAAAGAAAGGGGGAAGTCCTTCCCTGAGCATGCTAAGATGCTTCATGAATGGATGCATACTTGCTGCACTGCAGATACTTACACATAATAAACCTGAATTCATTAATACTAAATATTTACACTCAGCTTGTAACTGGTCCAAAAAAGCAATTATGATACATCATGTTGACGGAGAGTATAAAGCCATTAAAACTTGGATCACTTACACAATATACTGTGTCAATGCACAATTAACAATAACATCCCTAGTACAGTATATTTAAATGGGGACAGTCCAATGCTTTCTAATAAAGCAATGAAAAATCTGTGTTTTGCTGTGACACCTATCCTGCAATAGGATCCCTTTAACTGAAAATATGCTACAGTGAAAGGCATGAGTAAGATTTCAGTTGCCCATTAAATTTAGCACGGTTTATCTGGTAAACTCGGAGGGAGCTCTTGAGACTGTACTTTGGTTGCAATATTTTCCCAGCAGCCTAACATGTTATAGGTGTCATTCATGGAGGACTTAAAACATAGAGATAGCAAGATAGGTAGCAAGAGCACCTTTAACCTCATGATAGCCAGTGAAGAAAAGCCATACAAGGAAAGACTCTACAGTGTCCATCCTCGGCCTATTTCCAGTTCACTCGAATCTCTTTGAGAAAGAAACAAACAACAGTAATTCCTTGGTTGGAAATGATAAGCAGAGCTGCTAAAAGTCAGACCTCAAGACACGACAGTCATATTCAGTTCTCTTCTACCTTTCACAAATAACAGTCTTAAGAGGTTAACCAAGTGGTCTTTTAAAAGGCAACACGTTCCCTGTGAAGATGTTGTCCATAGAAGTGCTACTGGATATGGCTTTCAGCTCTTATAACACACCAGCCTTGGAATTGAAGTCTGGTGAAGTGGAGACAGTAAAAGGTTTTGAAGTTATCAATTGCTACTTACAAAATATACAGTCCAAATACACTGCAGGGAAATAGAAATAAAAGCTGAAGACAGACAGGTTTTAGGGGAAGTAGCTGGCCAGTTTGGCACTGGCAGGGGCATCCCCTCATTCCATTTACTCTTCTCTTTGGATAACACTGTATATAAACACATGGTGCCACTGGTAAAACATCAGCTGCCAAGATAAACGGTTAAAGACATAGTATTAAATCAGCCATTTCCAGGGCCCAGATCCAAACACACTAATGCTTTCATGAAGATTCAAACTGGCAATATTCCATATAGGAGGACGTTTGTTCTCTCTCTGGACTGGATATAAAACCCATCTGTTGAAGACAACAAACTCTCTTCTACTCTTAACTCCACTTCTGAATAAAGGCGTAAAGTCACATTTGCCTTCTGTGTATCTCCAGTATCACCAAAATGACCGTAAGTACAACAAAATTCCAATGACACTATATGTGTAGATGTTGTAATGCTCAGGTCCCAATCAGGTACAAGAATTTTGTAAAGTCCACTGATACAGGATACAGGAGCATGCAACACATTTCATTTACACCAGGATCAAATATAATTATCTATTACATTTTGATACAGGCACACCTTTGCACATAACTTGATCAAAGTCTTGAGTTCACAAACAGACCCAAAGTTTGGATCTAGATCTGCTGATGTGGCTCTCATTGCTGGCACAGCAATGGTATATGTCAAAATTTCCCTTTGTTTGGAGTAGGGAATTCATGCCAATGTGTTAGATACCTTATCATGCAACTGCTGACTTTCTTGTGTTGACTTTCATTCCCACACAAAACTCTCATCTACAGCAAGGAACTTTCCAAAACAAAACCTGCCATTCTAATACAGAAAGATGATCTGATTATTTAAGTTGAACAACATGTAAAATGAGTTGGAACTACTTCAGAAGACTCCGACTACGGTCATTTCCTTGAATTTCAGTTTTGCCATTTTGTTTATTCTTGAGGCTGAGCCTGAGAACTTATATTCATGCTTAGATCAAATAGTATGTTGCTACTTCGGGCAACCACACACTGTAAATGTCATTGGGTGCATAAATCAATAAAGATGTCTTAGGCATTTGTCTGCTTGATTCCTGTGCACTTGGATGTTTACAACATGGCCAAAGTCAAACAAATCATTGTTTTCTATGGTAGGAATAAAAGTCTGATCATTGAAATGGATGTTCTTTTTCACTCTAAAAACATGGGACAGGAGTGTGATACTACTACTGAAAATAAATACGAAGTGTGAGTATTTCAATGATACAAACAAAAAGCCAAGTTCCAGTTTACTTAAATACAGAAGGCTCAGGGAAGTATTAAACAAAATGTTAAAATCAACATCTACATTCTCTCCCAGGTAATTTGCTTAATCACTATAAAAATTCCTCTAATTCTGTGTAGGTCATCTCGTGTAATAAATGAAGAATCTTACCCTGTAGGTTCCTATATGTATAAACAGATTATTTGCAAAGCCAAGACTTCTACTAGTATGTGTTTATGTCTCTTATAACGTGTGAAAGATGGTTCAAGATATTCAGTCTTAAAAGCAATTCATTTTTGCTATATATACTTGCCATGCTGAGAGGGAAAGTTTTTGGATAACAACCGCGCTTTAAACATAGCTTTCTATAGCTTAAAAATAGAAGTAAGGCTTGATAAGCTGTGTTTTAGTAACTTCTGAAGAGAAAACTATTTGATATAAAATATTACTTAGCAGAAACCATCAAGCAACTGTCTATATTCCCAACCCTTTATAAAATACTTTTGTGCACAATACATAAAAAGAAGCACTTAGTATTAACATTGTGCATTGGTAGAATTGACAGTCCTAGAATATGGTGTAAAAAGTATCAAAAGCAACAGCCCTTATAACCTTTTATTCATCAGTTTCATCTCAGAGAAGAGTCATAGAAATATGTTTAGAAGAACGTTCTTCACTCTTTTCTCTAAGTCAGATAATCCTTGTTGTTTCAGTTTTTCTTCATGCTGCTGTTTAGCTGGAGTTACCCTATCAACAAAGTGTCATAATATTTCCTCAATGTACTTAAAGATACTTTCTAGATGTGTTATTTTTTGATAGATTGAAGCACAACAATCCATTCCAGTGCCTTGGAAAAACTGTAAGTAGCTTAAACCTGCCTAAATATTGATTTAACTGCTGGAGCAAAATAACTCTTTTTGTTACCACTAAAGAAGGACTTAAAATACTTACTAAACATGTATGATCTTCTGGATAAAAATTACTGTGAAGAAACACTTTACATATTTTATAACTTTACAGGAAAAAGTTTTGAAAAGTTCAGGAGTTTATTACATGTTTATAACTGAACTACACCTAGAGACACAATTTAAACATATCATGTGAGAAGGAATTAAGACTACTGTCCTTTCCCAAGCCTGTACTGTACCTTTAGATCTATGAACAGTCACCAGTTTTCTTGGATACAGCAATACATGCTTTGAGCTTGTCTTTTGCCCAGTCTAAAGTCCTCATGCAGCCCAGCTGCTCTGTGGGAAAGTCCCAGGGATGGAGAGATGACCCACTTTAAGGGATGGATCACCTCATGAAACAACAGTTTCCTGTTAGATCAGGACTGCTCCTCAAACCAATCTTGTGAGGAATGATGTGCCTAATTATTGACTTCTCAAACACTAGAACAATTCCCCTGTCCTTCATAAAGTATCTCTTACTGACCGGTGTATAACCTCAGGTAATTAGGTAGATTCCTAGATGGCAAATACCCAAGATTAGTCTTTAATCTTAAGGGAAAGAACAGTGCCAGAGCCTTTAAAAGATTTTCTGGTAATTCACAGAGACATTACATTCCTCATTACAGTCATCTTAAATGCAGCAGAATTGAGTGAGTTGGAGTTTCTGGGATGAGATAAGGTACAACCTAAAGCACGCTGAACAGCCCTTTCCCAGGCATCTCCCGTTTCCTACTCATCCTCCTCAGACAGGTGATAAGTGCAATCTCTCCATTTATTGGATCATATTTCACCAAACACTAATGTATGTGTCACTATACATCTATGCACTTCCTAGATGGCCTCTCCAGATTGTGCTAATGGGGCTGCAGCAGGACAGAACCAGGCTTAAGTTCCCATAAAGTTCCCTCAGGACAGCAAGGGAGGCTGGCATCACAGGAAAACAGTTTCATCTGGGTATTCATTCACGACTTACATTTCTGCAGAAGACCTTTCTAATTTAATCTTCAGCTAAACAGCAAAGCAGTTTCTATTCTTACCTGACCTGAGATCCTGGAGCAAGCAAATCCCTATGTAAATGTCTGAGGTAGTTCACCCTGATCTGGGATCAGTTCAGGCCTGGCTCAGTTTAGAGCTGAACATTAGAGAATACTCCCAGCCAGCAAGATACTAAGCGGCATGCTCATAACAGAAACCTAATATGTTACAGTGCTAAATCAGCCCAGTTAAAGTCACTATTTTTTCTGTTCTACTGCAATTGCCCTTTAAAGGTCCCACATGGGGATCCAACACTCATCCTATAGACCATGAAAATGCAAGAACCCCAAGCTAGTAATGAACCAAGGAAAGCAGCTACTGATAACGCCAAATTCTGAATAAAAAAATCCTCAAAATAAATTATGAACTATATAACAGCTCAAGAATTAGCTACAGAATTATCCAGTTATAACAAATTTATAAAATATGAATGAAATCATAAGCTCCCTTAAGCAATTTATAAAGGAGAAAAATAACGAGTCAATTATTTGCTGTAAAAAAGTGTTCTACTCTGTCTTTTACTCGAGTAGCTGCAAAAAAAAAGTTTGCAACCATGTTGTTTTGACTTAACCCCATTTGAATTTAACTCTTAACAAAAAGCAGTTATGGTTTTTGAAGTACAATTTCATATCAGAAAAATGAAGAATATATACTTTTTTTCTTTATGTTTACAAAGCACAGAACATAGGCCTTAGAGAGAATAGGCTACAGCATATAAAATCTGGACTGAGGGAATTGCACAAGTGCCTCTGGAGGTCCCAGTCAGATCACCAGGAGCCAGTAAGAGACAATTCAGGATTCAAAAGTTCCTGCTTATCAAGGATGACATCCTACAAGTTCACTAAATGTGACATACTTAAAAGTTCAATGAGAACTGGATACAAATCTAAACTTCGTCTCAATTGTTAAGACATGGAGTAAAACGATAAATCCAAACCCATTTCACATCTGGTTAAATCTAGAATCTGGGCCTAACCATCAAAACTCTTGGGACAGGCGTACAAAGTTGACGCTATATTACAGGATTGAGTGTTTTGATGAACATGGAGATTGGGAAAATGGATGGGGAACAGCTGAGAAATTACATCAAGAATGAGTTGAGCTTCACTTCAAAAGATAGATAATTGCTTTCAAAAGTAAAAAGAATGGTAAAATGAACTATGTGGGGAAACCACAGGCAATCTGAATAACTTTTAACAGGCGTGACTCAGTATCACGCATTGTGCAGATTAGCTCTAATGCTTCAGCCATATGAATTGAACAATTCCAGCCAATATGAAAAGGAATCAGTCAATTACCTACACATGCTTGTATGTAAAATAGATATGAGTATGTAGTTAATTTTCAGACCTATACTTCTTGAATTCCATAGCTGCTAAAATTCCTATGCTTTAGATATGCAGTAGGAAACATGTGGACTGATTTTACTTAATCAAATAATTTAAAGTTTGAACAGCTTTCTTATTTAGCTAATAGCATATAATAACCATTAAGAACAAGCCATAAAGTTATCCTCTTATTTGCTTGAATACTGTACTAGAGTCAATGAAAGCATCACAGATTTACACAATCACTGGGAGGAAGATCAAATCCACAGTGTATAAACATTAAGAAGACCCTAATTAGAATCAAGTATTTTTGACAATTTTATTTCCAGCTAATTAGCACTGATGTTTTAGTACTAGGACCTGACTGCACTGTATTCCGCAATAAAGAATGATTCATATCTACATTCAAATAAATAATTCAGCAAAGAAAGATGCAGAGAAATCCTTTTGTTTATAGTGCTGTCAAAAGAAATGCATGGGGAAAAAAAGTTAATCGCCGTACAATTTTAACAGGTTGAGACTGGACTTAGTGCTATTTACAGGGAATCAGCAAGCCATCCTGCAGACTCAGAGTAATTAGTCACCAGAGCAGGTTTCTTGCAGTTGGACATGTAAGGGCCAATTTCTGGTGTGCCTACACATCCCCACAATGGTAAGAAGAGGGATGGCTCTCCAGGTACACCTGGGAAACTGCAGCTACAAGAGTATTATTAACTGATATCTCATGTGGATTCCTTTCTCTACACCTTAAAGGGACTACAGAGGCTGGGTGGCTGCTGTCAGTAAGGGGGAGAGCCCTTTCCTATATCCTGTGCAGGAGCACGGCTATGTGCTTGCAAAACCCAGCATCCAAAACCAAAGCAAAGTTCCAGGACTGCGCTCCACTCTGAGGCTCCTGCCGGAGGAAACGCACACCAAATCTGCAGGTACTAACCCAAGAAAATGGGATCACTGCACTTGAAAATATGCATTGCCATGTATAAAATCTGTACACATGCAAAACTGAAAAGGTTGCACGCACAAGCCTCAATATTTAATGCAGAATCTGTAGATGAAGTGACCTGGAAATACATTAACCGAGAGAGAGAGGCTTCACATTCAAAACCCAGAAATATATTGACAGTCATAAGCAGAGAAACCTGAAGCATTTTCATGACTCTTGTGCACAAAACAATTACTTTATCCAAGGTGATTTTAAGAAAGAAATGATCCATAGGTACAAATGCTATCAGAAGTGCATAGAGAATAAGAACAGAACATCCAGTCTAAGGTGGCTGCGAAAGAGAGGACACTCACGAAGTCACAGCCCATTCAAAATCTGCAAAACCTCCATTCATCTGTGTGCTTCATCACACAATGCCTGAACAGCCCGGCTCTATCATTTATATTATCATTTACAAAAGTCTTCTCCCTTTGGAGGCTTTTGTCGCCTCACAGCAAGTGCGCAGGCAGCTCAAACATGTAGCTCCGGTGATTCAAGCGATGGGACTAAAATTGGATGAATCTAGGTTTTAGCCCCGTTTCACAACCACACTGTTGAGATCAGGTACACTGTGGATCAGAAGGCGCAGAGATCCTATTGCAACAAGCAACACAAAGATACTTAAGACATACTGAGGAGAAGTGGTGCATTACAACTATCATGTATTCAGTATGTTAATAAAAATCAGTTTAATATGTAACTAGCAGCAACTGCAAAACAGAACCATATAGTTTTACCAAATTTCTATCACTGTGTATAAAACATCTCAAAAAGCATAAATAATTTTAATGCCCTATTCTGCTCCTCTGTAAGTGGCAAAGCATTGATTTCAGCCAGTGACAATCCTATACACACATACCTTGCAGACAATGTCTCTCTTCCCTTGGCTCAGCACTGCTTTGGGCCAGATTCTCAGCTGGTGTCAGGTAGCAAAACTACACAAGACTGAAGGAATGACTCTGACTTAAGGCAACTAAGGATCTCTGCTTTGTTAAGCATGAGGAGGAGGGAGAAGGAAAATTTATTAGTGTAGTTACTTTAAAAGGCTAATTATAATTTTATTAGAAGAAAAGCTTCAGCAGTTTCAGTTATTTACACTTTAACAACCATGCCATGAATTAAATTTATACAGATTTTTTTCCCAAAATAATTAATGCTATAAATAATAAAAATTAATTGAGTGTTGACTATTTATTTATAAATAATAAAAGTGAACTGAGTGCTGAAGACAGTCTGGAGTAGACTGGTGGTATTTTCCATTTGGTGAAGCTTTTATTACTACCACTTTGATGACCTGAGCTTAGATATTCTGCTTCCTTTTATCATATGTCACTTTTATTCTGCCCTTCCAGATACATGTGAGGGAAGGAGTGGGACTGATGTGCATTGGAAAAGTTAACTCAGTCAATTAATTAAAGCCTTTATTTTTACATAGCTAACATTCATGAAGTGGGAAATAAGAAATTAATTCTAAATCAATAATAAAGAATCAACACCATTAATTAGACCTTTAATAATGAGTGACAGTAATAACCCCAGAGAATAAGCTCCATTTTAACTGTGGTAAATAAAACCTGATGCAAGAGACTTGTGGTTTTGGTTCACTAGCAGAGATTCATGTACCTCACCTTGTACTCCACCTGAGGACAGTGAAGTCCTTGCTGAAGCCTCAAAGCACTGCATTTGCACGCAGTAATACTGTTGGATGGAAGCATTCAGCACCTTCCTTACTCCCAGGGAGCTGACATGAGTAGCAAGACTGATTTCACACCAGTTTAACACATCAGTAACATTTCAGTAGTATAATTCAATCTCTGAAACTATGCCCTGACTTACACTGATGGCTGGAGAAGGTGGAATATCAGCCCAAAAGAACAACTCCAGAAGCAAGGCAGCTATTGCCTGGAGACAGAAACACGTACCTCCCATATACCCATTCTCCACAGAAAGAATCATTTCAGTCCTTTCATCCAGAATAAGCAAACCCACAAACAGAAGAAATGAAGCATACTCCTTTGTGCTTGGATCCACAGTATAATGGGCTAAGATGCATCCTGCCTGCCACAGGCATATTAGCGAGCAGATCTTACTGCCTCAAGGGA
The DNA here is from genome assembly GCA_028858755.1 of Ara ararauna. NCBI lineage: Eukaryota > Metazoa > Chordata > Aves > Psittaciformes > Psittacidae > Ara > Ara ararauna. The sequence continues at coordinate 19,365,186 of CM054382.1, read as the reverse complement.
AGAAGGAAAGGGCAGATAAGACAACTCTATCACACCCATACCTGCCTGCTGCACACCAGCAGGATGGTAAGAGCTGGGACACAGGAGGACTGGAGCCAAGAAATGAATTGGTTCTCAGCTACCCAGACAGCTACAACTACTTCTCCTCCCTCCCTTCCTTCCTTTCTTATATCTGCAGCTGCAACCCTAAACTGCTAGCCCAGCCTTGTGCTTTTGATAACTACATCATGGGCTGGGAGTGAAGGAAAGGCACCTCTGCCCTGTGGCTGTAGTTCCCCACTCAAGCACAGCCTTTCCCCAGGTTTCTCCTGGCCTGCAGCAGCCTTCTCCCCTGGCAGTGCTGCCACAAAGCAATCTAATCCCTGAAGGGAAGTAGAGCTTGCAAGCCCCAGTTCTGAAGAGAAGACATATTTATTTGAAGCAGGCTCCAAATGCAGCAGAGCTTCATCCTTGTTCACAAGAACCAGTCAGTCAGTCATTAAAACTGACTGGGCCTGACCTTCAGATTCTGCTTGCTTGCAATTTTACAAAGCAGCCATAGCAGCTCCTCATTTGCAAACGTTAGCAATTACATCTCACACAGACATAAAACATAGGTATGTGGGCTTAACTAGATCTGAAAACATTTAAAGTCAAATATTTTCCTTACAGAAAACTCATGCTCTAAAACCACGCTTCAGACACCTGCTTGGTCAGGTCCTTTGTGCTAAAATTTACCCAGATTGCACTGTGGTGAAAATCTTTAAGGAGAGCCAAGGTATCAAGCGAGCAAGTTTTAATTCCAAATGCACCACTGATGTCTATATTTCTGTGATCCCTCAACACATTTCTTTAACCAGCCAGCTGGGATTGCAGCCAGGTCAGTAACATTTGGTTCCAGACTAGAAGAAAAGCTATTTGCACATTCAGCCCTCTACTGTAGATCAGCAACACTAAGAGTTATCATTATGTTATATATAAAAATGAATTAGAGCACAAACATAAACTAGCTTTTACAAGATGCTTTCATTAAACAATACTGCAGTGAGTCTGAAACCAAGTAAAACGCTGTCAACCTGTCTCATTTGAGTTGCCTTTTATAGCAATATACTGTCAGTCTACCGTCATCTGCAGCAATAGGAAAGATATTTTTAAACACCTTTGATCAGGCTTTCTTCATGGAAACAGCTGAAAATAAGGAGTGTCTGACGCAACGTCAACTTGTCCCCTCTCCTACCATTTGCACTAACTGATTCCAGAGAAGCAAATTCCTCTGCTGATGGCAGAAACCCTGTAGCTTCAAAGTATGGGGCACTACGCAAGTTTGCACGCTTGAAAATTTGGCTCAGTAAAGATTTATCTAGCATACCAAAATGTGGTCCTGGATAGCAATTTGCTTCCTCCAGCTAAATTAAAAATCCAAAGTTAAATGTGTTTAAAACAGTAAAACAGAAAATCTATTTTCTTCTTGAACAGACCCCATGTGGAAACATTAGAAGTCTGAATCTTCATAAGCAGATTAACTTTGGCATCTCCCACCATGAAGCAAGAATATTCAAATCTAAAAATAGCATGCTAAGGCTGTTTTAAGTTGGATAATTCAGCTGGAGGTGGCTCTCATTTCATCTAGCTCTACCTAATTTGCTACAGCTAAAACCTATTTGAGACATGCTGAGCAAAAGGGACAAGCAAAGCATCCCCCTCGTCTGTAGCTTAAAACTCTACATTAAATCTTGCAAGTCATTGCACGCAACCTGTCCTATATTTAAAAGGTCACATTTGACCAAGCTATCATTAATCACACATCTGCACAATTTAATCAATTTGTAGAGAGATTATATTTAGTAGCTTCCTACAGCAGCATGCAAAAATCTTTTTGCCCTAATTCAGTTTCTTTCCAGCAAAGCCAAGGCAGTTTAGAGCAGAAAGGCGAAAAGCTAATGCTCATCTGTTAGATGAGACAAACATAAGAGATGCCTTTTCTTTTTGTTTTCCAACTTAAAGATCAAGAAGAATATACATCAGTATGGCGAGGTCATTGTTTAATTATACAACAGCTATGGAGAGATAACAATCTCTTTGAAGTGCTTTAACTTCTGTGCCACTTTCTCAAGTGAAAAAGGAAGAAAGATACTCATCACTTTGAACGCTGCCAGCTTACATCTGGGGGAGGAGACAAGGTGGAAGAATGTCACATTGAGGAGGATATATATTCAAATTGATTAATAAATGTAAACACATCATTAGATTAAATAGCAGGTTAGTCTCCTGACAGCTAGGTTGTCAGGAGTAGAGAAAAGAAAGGAAGATCACAAACCCCCAAACAAACAGCAGCTAAAATGCTAGAGTTAGTTGGAGCTTGATGCTGCTTCCAAGCAGGTGAGAATCCTTCCATCAACTGGATGCTGCAGCAGCTAGCCCTGGGTTGTTTTCTACAATTCTGTGCGTCAGTGTTAATTAACCAATTCTTACTTTATTCAGCTTATGCACAATTAGAATCTGCTATTTAGCCACATGGGGATTCCTTCTTCCATCTCCAGGATTAGGACCCAAGGTATTTCTTGTTTTACAGGGGATATTTTGGCGTGGGATAGGTAGGTAGGTACAACCTTCTGCTAGCTACAGAACAATTACCTTTTCAGCTATGGAAATATTTAGTAGTTGGGGGGGGGGGGGGGGGGGATTCTGCAAGTGTCTTGAACTGATCAAATCTGGCAAAACAAAAAAGGATACGTTTTAGAAGGATAACTTCTTGAACAGGGAAAGCAGAGTACACTGATGGGATTAAATCCTTTAGAAATGTGCATTCTGAATAGGCAAACAATAAAAACATTAAATCAAGCTATAAACTTTAAAACAAACTTTGAGAAAAGAAAGAAAATCTAGAGCAAGAACATGAAGAAGAAATTAATTCCATTGTCCCTGTTATTTATTAGGGATCAAAAATCTCCAGCTATGATTTTCTCAATTCAAAAACTCATATTTTTTGGACATAAGGATAGCTAAATGGAGTAAAAGCAATGAAAGTGTTACCAATCAAATTACACAGCTGCTTAGTACCCAGTAAAGCAGAGGGAGAAGGGAAAGATGATCATTAAAGCACAATATGTGACAGGACATAAAAAGTGATACCTTTTCTTGAGGTCTACCGATCTGATCAAGTAATCTTTAGCTATTGCTTACAGAATTTTTCTCCCTTCTTATATATTTATATCTTAAATACTTATTTAATTTTATATACAAAATAAATGCCTATACATGTTTTTAAATGAAATGTTTTTAAATGAAATGTTGCTTAATTAAAGAAACCAAGATTTTTTATTAAATAGTATATCATTTCTATGTGCCATATGACACACATGGTTTGATTATCACAGCAATAACTTACATTTATCTCTGTGTACTTGCAAATGCTCCCTAGATACCAATAAAAGGGCATATGGCATAATGACATCTCTTCAACTGTAACCATTATTAGTGGTACATATTAAAGTATTGAAAGTGAACTAAGGGCTTGTAAAAGAAAAGCCTTTTAATACAGATGCTTGGGTTTGGTTTGGGTTGTTGCTTTTTTTTTTTTGTTTGTTTCAAACATGAGTACTACAAAAGATGGTACCTTATTCATCATCTCACAGCGAGGGTGCAGCAAATCTGGCCTAAGAAGTTCTGCCTCCCCTTTTCTTTCGCAGCTCAGAAGTCCTTCAGCCACGCTAATTCAGTTTGCATTAAACACAACTCTTTCATTTGTAAGCATGACACAAATTTCTCCTCAGTAAGCATACTGCTCCAAGCGTGCTCTGTTCCTACCTTGAAAGGCTTACCTTAAGATGTGAGCAAATTTTTCTTGTAACTATCTGACCCAACTCCAGCAGACCAACTGGTTCCATCATATTTGGAAAACAGCTTTGTTTCTGTGGTTCAGACACTTGCAAAGCTTAAGTGAGCATCTAATAGGCAGTGAAATTTGAATCCACAATTAGATCTTCAGTTAAATTTTCCCAAATTTTGAGAGCTGCCTGGATCCAGGGAATTACAAATAAAGGCCAAACACCAGGATTTAGTGACTAAACTCACATATTGGATTACGTTTTTAATTTGGAAACTGGGTTAATGTCCAATGATGGCAATGGGGATGCTCATTTCCACTCTCCCTCCCGGTGAAGAACCAGTGGGTGTAAATAAGGAAACTATTTCTAAACAAACCTGCAAAACTTGCTGTCTGATGCAATGATAACTGGTCAACACGCTGTATCTGACACCAAGTAGGCATTATCATCACAAAATTACACCTTCACAGGGTAGCTGAAAGCCTCCAAACTCCATCCTAATAGGTCAGAGGCATCCATAGGTCAGATAACTCCTGAACTAGTTGTCCAGACTCTCCTCTCAACATCACAAATACCACATAGAAACAGAGACACTGGCTGAGGAATGCAACTTGAACAACATCGCACATTTCATGGGAATTCTGGGCTGTATCCTTTCTCTCTGATTTAATTCTAGTGTTCAAATACAATCTCAAATAGCCAGCGCCTCAGATTTTCTCACAAGCTGTACTCAGTGCCCAGGCCTTCAGAAATGCCATTTTAGTATGATGTATGAGGCTGTTTTTAACCTTCCTTAGCCCTTCTGGACAGTGCAGGTCTACAAATATCAGACAACCTTAATACTTACAGCTTTCCAAACAGGAATAATTAGGATGGGTGTGACTTTTTCAATAAAGATGACGTATACTAGAAACTCCTGGACTCTACCACATGTACCTATGTGTATATACAAAAAAGAGGGGGTTTGCTTATCACTCTAGATGTCTGGTGCACAAGACATCTAATGCCCTCAATAACAAATATCCAGGGACATTAAACATACAGATGTAACTAGCAGTTTTATACCATATTGTACTTCCTTTGGCAATAAAACAGCTAAAACACCTCGCTTTGAAACATACCAGCCTGTTAACCCAAACTACTGACAAAAAGGTCTGTTGTCTCAAAACATGCATCTCAACAGCTGCTTAAGGAGTACTTTATGAAATCCTTTCTGTAAGTCTTCTACTTTCTCTAATGAAAAACTGAAAACTTCTTTCCAGTTGTTTTCCTAAAGGCTAATGGAATTAAATGGCTTCTGAACTTCGGTCTGTCTCAGATTCCTCAATTAAGGAATGGTATCTCCATTTTATTTTGAGGTTTTCCATTATTAAAAACAAGCATGGCAAGACATAAAGGGAAGAAACCAGAGACTCTTAAAATGATCAATGGCCTCTGAGCCTGCAGATTTCAGTTCAAGATGAAGAAAAAAGTCTAAAGAAGCATTACTCAGGAGGTATAGAGGACAGACCACACCACTGCTGAAGATGTTGAAAGGATCTGAAAATAGGTAGGGCACTCCAATGCTGCTGACTCCAGAATCCCTCACATGCCACCATGGCCCCATCATAGGTACAGCATGGCCACAATTAGATATTAGTCCCTTCTGGAAGTAGTTCATAATCTGAATATAGGAAGCAAGCAAAGGAGGGAGAAATAAAGGAAAACAGTTTTAATAACTTTTTTAAGGTTGTATTTCTTAACAGTGGCAGAGACAGAAGAAAACCCTTCTCTCCCAAGCCCTACTTTGCCTGATAGAACGCTGCTTACAGCAGAGGAGATCAAACAAGAGTCTCTGCAACAGGATACTCCCCCCACTTTAACCTCGTCTTATTTAAAAGGAGCTGAGGATTCCTTTACATCAGCTCAAGTCCTCTGACTGGAGAGGTCTGATGGGGCTTTGAGCAGCCTGGTCTAGTGGAAGGTGTCCCTGCCCCAGGGGGGATAGAACTAGATGATTTTTAAGGTCTCTTCCACCACAAACCACTCTATGATTCTATAATAATTTCCAGGAGATCTTTTTCATTATTATTTATCTCCCTGTTACCATCTCCTACTTCTTATCTCTTCTTTCTTCCCCAGTACTCTACTTCCCTGCAAAAAGTTCTGATGGGAGATGGTGGTGGAGCAGGAGAGGGCCAGTTTGGCATAAAAACGTTTCCTGAGAAAAATCCGTGCAGAACTGGGTGACACTGGGAGTTTGATTTACAATTCTTCAGCAGAATAGACACAACTGAACCATGATTTTGTGGGTTTCTGCTTGATAATATAAGCAGCTACAGACCCACCAATGCTTGTATGTTAAAAGCAGCAATGGCAAAGCATAACATAAATATCATTTGTTTCATACAGAAAAGGTATTCCATTTGCTTTGGGAATGCTATTCACTAGCCTCTGACTTAAAAGTTTATACAGAAAGAAAAGAAAACCAAACACCATGATCACACACCAAGGATAACAAACAAAACAACTCATGGGTACTCTATAGGCTGAAATTTGTTTGCACAAATTATTCAGTGAGCACTTATGAATAATGAATGCATTGTGGAAGTCACGATCAGCTTATGAATGATTTATGAACTGAAATATGGGCTGAATTTGTCAGATAACCTTATTTTCCACAAATCACTCAACCATCTCTTACGTTAAATGGTACCAACTGGTTTCCAGATAGCTCTACCTGCAAAATATAATCTCCACTTTCGGTGGCAGAAGAGCTTTTTAAGAAAAATTTCTGGAGATCTTCCACAATATTGTCTGTCAAAACTTTGCTCAAAACCCAACTAATTATCCAGAACCAATATTAATGCCACCCTATATTTTAATTACTAAAGGCTATAACATGACAGTTTGGCATCTACCCTATCAATCCCAAGTCTGCAAAGAGAATACGGGTGGAAATCACCTATCACATGATACTTTATCGACTAGGAATAGTCCTGTCAATCGCAGTGCCTTTAAAAGAAGTCATTATTTTTGAGTGAGTTTTATGCAAGTCTGGGAGAGAAAGAATAACTAAAGCCACCATAGCAAGTGAATTACCATGACCAGAAATTCAAAATATTTAATTCTGAAGTTCTTTTAAATGCTTTGGAAATTAACTCAAAGTTGACAGTTTACAACATAGCCTCATTTCTTGAAGATTTTCCTCTACAGCCAGTGTAACCAAAGAATCTGAAAGTGATTTTACAAAATACAAAAGACTTCCACATGATAGGTAGCACTGGTACACAGAAACTGTCCTACTGGATTGGACCCAAAGTCCAGCTAGCCTGTTCTTTTTGATGGCACCCAAGGTTTACATAAAGCTGTAAAACTCCTGCCATAAGAAACAAGATCTCCATCATGTTCATAAACATCAGAAGAGCAAGCTGCTCCTCTTGGCCCAGCTCCTCCTGGGTGCCAGAGGCACATGGAAGGTGCTATCACTGAATCCCTCCAGATCTCAGGTGCTCCTTATCTCTGGCCCTTTCACAGCAGTCATGAGGCAGAATGAGACTCCTCTGTGCCTTCTCTTCCCAAGCGTCCACACAGAGCCAGGAAAAGCTTGGCTGAGGGTGAATCAGGGAACATCCTTTCAAAAAGCATTGTGATCTTATGAGGAAACGCTCTAGTGTACAGACAGCAGTGGGTTTAACACACCATTAGTGTCAAATTGTATGCAGGGCCTACAGCCTTAATTTAATGCTCTGGATTTGCTGAGTGAACACCAGGATGCAGAGAGACTGCTAGCCATTGCACACAATGTCAGCAGCCACCTTGGATGTTCCTTCACAGCCTGTCACACCATCAAAGAAAGGAGACATGAAACAGCTGGCATATGCATCAGTTTAAGAAGAAACAACTTCTCAGGTGGGATTTCATCTCCCTTGGGGTGGAACAACTCCACATGGAGTGGAAAACCACTAATGATCACACACTGCTAAGATGAGAAAGGCAACTTGATTGTACTGTGTTTGTTGCTTGCTTATGCAATTGTAAGTAAGAATTGCTGCAGTATTACTAAAAGACCTGGAGTGCTCGTGACCTTTTGGTTTGCTTACTGCAGTCTCTGACAGTTTCAGCAGCCCAATGGCTCATAGTAAGCAGCAAGTACTGAACTATTTATTTGAAGTACAAATGAATAATGAATAGGAGCTGAATCAGGACCCCTACATCAGCATTCTTAATCTAATAGCACCAAAACGCAACAGGCTCACAAATAAACCATACAGAGGTGAAAAAAATAGCATTTCCCCAATGATCTATTTCAAATAAAGTTCAGGAATGAGTTAATCCCAAATGCTAGTCCAGTCAATAAAGGGAGCTGCATTACATCTGACATTAGCCCTTACAGCTTCAGGACAAATCGTGGATCGGGAAAAGTCAGAGAAGGTATCAATTAAAGAGTTTTTTAAACAATTGGAATTGATTTCTGGCTTCTCATCTGGACAAATACAATGAATTCAAAGTGGAAGCAAATCTAACATATTCTGCAGAGGTGCTTTGTTCTCTTTGTTTACAACTACCATCCTAAGTCAAGAAGTACTCTAACATGGTTAAAACATGGTTATTGTAATAGGATGTATTACTAGCATGGTCAGGAAATGGTTCACTTGAGGCTATTAGAACAGACATACAAGCTTTCATTATAATTACAAAGTTCTGAGGGCTTTTGACCACCGAGGGGTTTTTTCCAGTGTGGGTATCATATGACCTGACCACAGAGCCATCACACATTCACATTAAAAAGCAAAAAAAAGCATATCAAAAGCATCAGCCTGCGAGGAAGAGGATAAGGACTAAACTGTCTTAACTGTTTCCTCCATGAGTAGGCATAAAGGACCTAAATGAACAGCAACACAGCTGTTACAAGAAGTGGAAACTCCATCTTATGAAAAATGGTCACAGATCATACCTTGTTGAGCAGACGACTTCCCTTCCTTTGCTTTAAGGCACTTCATAAAAACACACATACACAAAAAAAGATAAGCCAGAGACTAGAGATCTCTACTCCAGAAACCTACTTGCTTTAAGGTGAAAACTAAATTTTTAATCATCTATGCAATGAGGTTCTAAAACTCCAGTGGGAGAAAACTGGCTACTTTTAAGGTTAATGTCAATCTGCTCCTGAATGCATCATCAGCTTACAAGAGACATTTTCTTGAAAGAACGCACAACTGGATCTCATGTTCCCCTTCTGCATTCAATGAGTGCGCTGAGAGCAGGGTCTGAATGCCTACCATAAAACCCTTAGCCACCACAGGCTCAAAAATGCTCCAATTAGAATATGTTTCACTGTTTCCCATGCACGCAGAGAAAGAAGGAGTGGAAAAAAGTGATTAGCATCACTTTCAGCAGAAACTATTGCAGAGAGATAAATAAGAACATAGCAGTGAAAGCAAAGCAACTTCAAAGCTTTAGGTGAGGCAATCTGAGAGTATGAATCATTGAATGAACACTGCCACTGCTTGTCAAACAAATTATTCATCAAATTGCTTCTACTGGTCCTTGACTGGTTCTGATAAATATCCCAAGGTTTAAAAAACCAAACTGGTAAAATGGCAAGATGAGGTATCTTTATATCCTGTGGTCTCCTAACCACAATGAAGAAACTGAAAATTCTTGCATATTGAAGACACCAAGGAGGAGGCAAACGACCTAAAATTTGTTCTAGTTCAAACTGATGATTAATGTTTTTGACTTCATGGAGACGGAAAGAAAAATAGCAGGCAGTATATTCCTTTCTCAAGCTGTCATTTTGTGCTCACCCTTCTGAACAAGTTCCACTCACCTTAGCTATCATAAAGCTACTGCAACCTTTTAAACCAAAAGCTCTTGCAAGCCTGCCCTGCACTGAGACTGGCATCCACCTGCAAATTTCAACAGTATGTCACAGCCATACAGCAAACATTCATGCATTTCTGCTCTTCCAGACACCTTCTGTTACTTTAAACACCTGGGTCATATAGGTGGAGGCATTTACATTGCGACATAGTGCAAAATTAAGCCTGAAAATGGCTGAATCCAAGCACCGCCTGCTCATGAGCACAGCTGTGGTTTGCAAAGCCAAGAGATACCCAACTTCACAAACCAAAAAGTGACTCTTGTGTACTGTTGTCGTGGTTTAAGTCCAGTCAGCCATGCAGTTTCACTCTCTCACTCACTCCCCTTTCTTTCTTCCCCCTGCTCCCGGGGGGATGGGAAGGAGAATCAAAAGAATGCAACTCCCACAGGTTGAGATAAGAACAGTTTAGTAACTAAAGTATAACACAAACCACTGCTGCTACCACCAATAATAATAATGACAAGGCCAATATAAGGAAAGAATACAATTGCTCACCCAGCCCGACCAAGCAGTGCATCCCCCACCCCTCTGGGTCTTTGCTCTCTGCTTTACATCCTGGGCATGATGTGCTATGGCATGGAATACCTCTTTGGTCAGTTTGGGTCAGGTGTCCTGTCTCTGCTTCCTCCTGGCCTCCCCTCCTCCCTGGCAGAGCATGAGACTCAGAAAGTCCTTGGTCAGACCAAAACACCACTAAGCAGTAACCAAAACACTGGTGTTATCAGTGCTGCTCCCAGGCCCAAAATCAAAAACACAGCGCTGCACCAGCTACCAAGAAGGAGAAAAATGACTGCTGCTGCTGAACCCAGGACAACTGTAAAACCTTATACATGGCTATGATTAGCAAACAAGCACCTCAATTTTCTTCGTGTTGTATATCTGCTCTCCTGGTTTGATCTACATGACCAAAAAAATGTGAAAAATAAACAGTCAAATATACAAATAATAACCATAATATTACCAGTCTTCTGTGAGCTAAAAATGCAAACCATAGAAAATTAAATGTTTCAAGTGAAACAAAGTTCAATCTGTTCTCTAGATGAAATTGAAAGACCCTCTTCAATGTGCAGGCTAGCACTGTAATTTGCTAGAAAGAGATTACATTGAAGAATACACTTAAATTAAAATTTACATGTAATCCTTCTGTGGTCATTTTGTAGAGCCCTTACCCTCTCATCTTTGCTGAAAGCTGACAGAAGGTTTCCATATGCTACACAGTATGGGAGAAAGCATTTCCAATTCCCAAACCAGGAAACGGAAAGGGTGGGTTGTGGGACGGCAAATCACCAACAGCACATTTATATCTGACCATCCTGTTCCTTCTGTTTTCAGTGGAAAACAGCTGAGAATTCCAGTTCCTCTGCTGGCTTTCTTTGTTCTCCTGTTTCTGCTTCATTGGTAGCGGAGGTTCTTCCACAAGGCTGACAACAAGTACTGTGAAACAAGTGGCATCTTGGCTAGCTGACAGTTCATAAAGCACATTGAAATAAACATGGATCAACCACTGCTGGCCTTCACACGACTGTGACCTTAGTCTACTAGGTGTATACTAATTCAAGACCCCTTTTACTGCCCTTAGACTTTTGTACTGGATTAATCTAAGAAATACTGCTTGCTGGCCCTTTAGGCACTTCACTGAAAGCCTACATAGTCACATTTTCTTGCTGTCACCAGCGTAGGAACCACAGCAAAGCCACTGGACAAAACAAGCATCAAAGGGATCTGACAGATTAACAACTGTGCCACCTTGCAGGGAGAACAGATACAGGTGATTGTTTTAAGCAAGCAGAATGAATGTTTTCAATACTTTTAGATTGATTTTTTATCTCCTAAGTATAACTCACATTTATACCAGAGCTTATCTGGAATCTTCTGACAGGATATTTTATGTGAGAAAATTATGAAGTGTTTTGCTGCAAGCAGACTTTCTGCAGCCTATGCCAATTTTGATAGTGTTTTATGTTGAAAAACAACTTAAAGTGAGCATATCCACTGAATCAGTATTCAGCAGTGACATTTGAAGTTTTTAACATGTAGATGTTTCAACATGAAGTGACCTTTAATTCCAGTATTTTAAAATTACATATAGCAAAAGAAAAAGGCATGGACCTTACCTTTTAAATTCATTTCACAGAGAAAACCAAAACAAAACCAAACAACTCTGATTTTGGTTTCAGCTGGAAAGAAAAAATTTGTAAGATGCGGAATTTCCTACAAAACAGATTTTTTAAAGTCTACATAACACTTCTTCAATTGATCACAATTCTGCTGTGGGAGGAAAAGATGACTGTGGAGTTGAGAAAAGGTTTCTCTTGGAAGACTTAATTATTACCCAATGATCTCTAGAGTGAGAAAACACAGAGAGACAATAGATGCTGGATTATTTGCTACATTTTCTGATATTAGACCAGGAGAATTCTGAACACCTGAAACATTTTTACTTTTGCATGATTTATCCTATGTGTTTCTTTGCCTTGCTTTGATCTCATCTTCTTCAAAACAGCCTTTTTTCAGCATTCTTGAGCTCTGTTCAATAAGGGAAAGTTGTGGGAATCTCCACCTGCAGCTTTCAAAGCATGCAGCTCCTATCAGTATGTTCTTGCTGTGCTGTTCAAATTAGAAATGGAAAAAGCACGATTATGCAATATTTCTACCATAGTTGACAAGAACATGCATGGGCCTAATCCACTTTTCAGACCTAACAAACAAGCAGCAGATAGGCTAACAGAAGTTTCTGATGGAGACGATTTTTCGGGCAAACAAGAAACTAAGAGGAAGAGAAAAATTAGGCCAGCCTTCACAACTTCGAGCTTGCACTGCAACATACAGGCATACATCAGTTACTGCTAACCTGATCTTTCCTCCTCTGTCAACAGGAGGATAGCAAATGGTCTTCAGATCCTAACTTGGGCAAAGTTCTGGTCTAGCCATCTGTAACAATGCAGGCATGCAGCTGGTGAGTTTTGGCAAGTTTTAAGGTCTGTTAGTGAAGCAGGGTGTGTATGTTAATAGGAATGCTTCCTGACATTGTCTTCAGGAGGGACTGTGACAAAGCAGCAGAGCTCAATCTGAGAACGTGCTATATTGTTCAGCCTGTCTTTTTTTTTTAGGTACTGGCATCAAAATGGAATTGCCTTCACCTGTAATTTCCTTCTCCGGTATTTGGCTCTGCTTATGACTTGTGAAGTCAGTGGACTAATCCAGACGCTATAGTAAGTGTTTCAAGTGTTTTGAAGAACTAAAATGCTGTGTCCTTCTTGTACTGCAGTAGTGGAAAACAAAACCACCTTCCCCAAGTTCTCTGATCACTTTTGGGAAACATTATTGTTACTGTAAAAATCAAGGCCACGAATCCATTACTTTGAAATCTACACCAGCCAGAAAGTCCAAATGGATCTGATGGAAAGAAAGCGACACTTGCATTTTTGCTGATCACCACTATTAGGTGAGCACTCCATTAGGTGAGCATATGAGGTATTTACCTGCCCGCAGTTGGGATTCCCTAATGGTCTCATGTTCAGCTTTCCATCAGGCATCAAAGCATAAAAAAGCAGAATCTGAACAAATGTAACCTTCTGTGAATACCAGTCCTTTATAAGGACAATAAGCACACCTGAGTTTCTTTTCCTGAATAGCTGTCTTCTCCAGTGTATTCAAAGGCTAATACACTGAGAGCCACTGTGTTAAACAAAGTAAAGCTGACTGTGCACAATCTGTGCACCAACAGTAATGTAAGCGCTCAGAGCTATGCTCCAACCACCAAAAAAGACCCCAAGAAAACCCGAAAACTCCAAACAACTCATATAGCTAATATTTTTGCTTACTTAAATAAAGTAGAACCTAGTAGCCTCCAACAAACATCTGAACTTATTCACAATGCTTCTTCTGAACACAGTTAACAAGCATTCAAAAAAGGCTCCTGAAGTTACGTTCCTATTTGTACAAATCCCCTTCCTCAGGGGCTGCAGACCGATGCCAGGTGACAACAGCCCTCTTCTGGAGCTACAAGCAGTTGCATGGAGGTGCAAAAGGTTAGCTATATAGTACTGAAAGAAACAGCTCTATCTTGTGCACTGGGCTCGTGCTCAGATGGGACTTGCAGCTGGCACAGAGGAGCTGAGCTGTACGTAGAGCTTGCCACCCAAGCCATCCCCCTGTAATGCAGTCCCTCTGCCTTCTGCAGTCCCCCGGCCTCCCTCCTTGCTGGCTCAGGGAGTAGGAGGCACCACAACACTATTTATATATAAAACAGCTACTGCATAAGCAGCAAATCCAAGTACTGAGCAGTCGGTGGCTGCTTTGCCCAGCAAAACTTCATGTACTCAGAAGAATGAGTGTCAGATTCAGTGTGCATGAAGGCTTGAGCTCAGGAAAGCACCTCTGCAGATCATACACAACCACAAACCATAGAAATCCTAAAGGCAGGTTAGTGCAACTTTGTGAAATCGGATACAATTAAGTACCAAAAAAGTACAATAAATGTGCTGAGCATGTTAAAGGCCATCAGGTACGCTGACAGCTTTTTCCACCAATTCCCCGCCATTGCCTTAACACAAAATATCATGGTATGAATGAATACATGGAAGGATAAAAGATTTTTTTTTAATTGTACCAACGAGTAATAGCAAAATATTGTTTAACTAAGCCAGATGTACTATATGCCATTTAAACATGGACTTGACATTGCAGTAGGAGCTCTAGCATGACTCTGTACAGCACTAGGGGCATGCTAGAAGAAAACACTACTTATATTATGCATTATCCTTAAACTAGGCTACTGTAGTTAACGCAAATATCTGTAAACTAACTGTTAATGTGCATGGAACAATTATTTACATTCCTTAATTAAATAAAACCAGCTATATATTCCATAAAGTAGTTAAGGTCTCTTTTGCAAATAAGTATGAACTAAAATGGCTGGACTTTGTAATAAAGTTAGAACAGGCAGGATTATCACCAGTATCTCAAAACAGAAAACATGGAAGGGAAAGACCCTTTGGCAATAGTGATTCCAAGAATTTCAGTATCAAAGACATTTGGCTCCTTTTTTAGATTTGACTTATACTATCTCCATATTGCAACATGAAGGCGGAGAGTTGGCGATTACACACAGCAAAATTGGAAATTGTGTAGGAAAAGCTGTATGCCAAAGAAACAGCAAGGTACACATCACATCGCCTTATTCTGAGCATCAACATCACGGCTGCAGTATTTATCTCAGTCTTTTACAAAGCACTTCATAAAATTAGGTCTACAATAAATTTGCAGTTCTGATGACCTTGCCATTAAGGAAAAGGACTAAAAAAAAAAAAAAGCTTTTTCCTCCCTCTTATTTCCATGAAAGGGCAAAAAAGGTTAAAAATAGCCAACCTCCCTTTCTGCTTTTTGTCACTGCATTTCATTCGCTCTCAAAGAACACCCCAAAGTGATTCTGAAAAATGAAAAAGAGAAAAAAATGCTCGGAAATTCAGACTGCTGCACAAAGGGGTAAAGCTTCAGATCTGATTCCTTTTCATCCTGACGATTATGCGTCTAGAAGCTCAAATGTGTAAATAAATACTATTAAAAGGACAATCTTTTCCTTGACTACCTGTTTGGAGTGGAGTAGAAAACAATTCATCACACACATCATTCATTCATCACACATGCAAAAAATATGCTTTCTGCACTGAGACACAGCATGCAGTGTCTCAATGGGTAGTACTGTTGCAGTTAAAACAGATCACCCAGCAACAAAGCTTTGCCCTCCTAGACTTTACTGGTGGAGACTCAGCTTCTTTCTTAATGGCATGCAATTTTGTCTTTGTTACATATGGGAGACAGTGGATCACTGAGACCCCAAAAAGGCAAGAAGCAGCCACCAGAAAGCCCTTGCTGAGCTCCTGTGGCCTAGGAGACAGCTTTCCAGAGCAATCAGCACATGTCAAGAGGACAACTGGAACTTAATCCTTTGCTATCCAATGCCAGCTTCCACTGTTCAACAGCTGCCAGTGCCAAGTTAAAAGAACTTTTTTAACTTCTTTTAAGTTAAGAGGCCAATGTGTCTGCAGCTAGGTCATTTCTGATAAAGTCTTCAAACAATGTGTTTCATTAAAACTTAACCAAGACTCCTTTTCTAGCCACAAGGATCAGAGAATGAGCTACAGTGATGCTGAGGGACTGATATCATCTCCCTAAAACTCTGTCATGTTTCCCTAAAGAGGTAGCTAGGAGGCAAGAGGTTACCTGCATCTACAAAAACAGGGCTTGGCAGTTGTTGTCCCAGAGCAACTTTTCTAGGGAAGTGGCCTGCAGTCTGGCTATGCTGAAACTTGGTGAAAACACCTACTTTTGTCTGCCCTGCTGAACTTCAGTGAATGGAAGGTTCACAGCCCCCACTGGGGCAAGGTGCAGAGGCCAAAGATCACATTCCAGGAGAACCCTCCACTGCAGCCTTCCCAAAGCAATACCCCACAAAAGAGTAACACACCTGTATGGATGTACTTTAACACCACCACATCAGAGCTACTACCTGAATACCAATGCAGATTTGAGCATATTATTAGGTTGGTCAGAAGTGCATATTCCTTCAGTATTGTGGTGAGTTCTTCAATTTCACAGGCAGTGTTTCACATTAGCTAAGTGAATCTTCATTAAAGAAAAAGCAATGGAAGGTGTTAGCATTCTTTTTACTGCCTGTTCTAAGCTTACTAGATCCCTGCCCTTAAAACTAAGAAAAATGGATAGCTTAGTATGGGATAAATCTTATACTGTCTACATAATAGCTACTGTGACACAAAGAAATGTAAACTTCACTGTGGCACAAACAGTTTACACCCAAATAAATTGCAGTACTTATCTCAAAGTGCAAGCACAACACAAAACATTTGAGAAAAAGAAACATAAAATGAGTCAATGACTCGTGCCGGTCAAGTTTAGATTAACATCAGCATCAATAATGGAATCATGATACAGGAGCACTGAACACTGCTACTATTCAAGTAAGAACATATCATTTCCAGGGAGCATAACTGTCTTTTACTAAAAAATTGGATGTTTATACATTCAATTTTTTCACATTTTCTATGTTATCAGTTGAAATGCATGCAATATATGTAGGTTTCAGGAGTGAGAGGGAACTGAAAACAACTGACATTATACATTTAGAAAAAACCCAAGGGTCAGACTTACAGGTCTTGTGTCATTTTCATATGCCCTTCTTAAAACTGCATGCGACAACAAAATGCATTCAGTTTATTTTGCATAGAATTCAGGGCAGTCCACAGCTTTCGCCCTTCTGAGTGTTTGCGAATGGTAAACAAATTGGCAGATAATTATATTCTGTCTCTTAGCAACCTTAACTGTCTTGCAACGAAGTTATTGAGCTTTTTTTTTTTTTCTGATGTATTCTGGTAATGGTGTTTTTTCCACAAATTTTAGACAAACCCCTTTTGTGCAGAACCTCTTGGATCGGCCCCTAATTAAATGACAGCAAAGATCAACTAGTGAAAGCTACCACCTTGTTTATAATCTCTTGGGAAGACAATTCACAATAAACATACACTGAGGACAAACAAATGACCAAGTAGGAAAAGGCTAGTCAAAATATTTTGTCATGAGCCTAAATAGCCTTTTCCACAGCCAAACTACAAATAAACACAATATAGAAGCCTGTGGTTTAAATACAAACTTTTAGATAGGAAAACTCCCAATATTTGGGTGAAGAAATGAAATTTTAAATTCTGGAATAGAAGAGAGGTTTGGGCCAGGGATTTTCAAAAAATATTTGATTTTGGTAATCGTTTTTGAAAATGCAATCTCACTTGTAGGCATGAAGGAATTCTGAAAAGCTGGTTCTTTGCCTCTACACGAAAAGGGAAATATTGCTGCCACTGCTCCACTCCTGCAGATCGAGCACAAGGCAGCAGCAGCAGCCTGCCAGGAGCGGTTGTCAAAATCTTCACTGCATTTCAGTGGAGTGGGCAGGGTCTTTGTTCAGTGCCTTCCTAGGAAAGAAATGATGTCTAAGTTCTCTTTCCCTCTTAATAGTATCAGAGAAGGTATTAAGAACAAAGTAGTTAAATATGCTGAACAATTAGTACTGTCATAAAATACAATTAAAACAGGAACTTGAAACACCTTATTCTGCCAAAAGATTTTTTTAGTGCTCACCATCTTAAAATGTCTCTTACTCAAATGCTGATTTTGCATTAGAATCTTTGTACAATCGCTAGCAGAGCTGCATGGATGCACACTTCAGAAAAGAGCACCTTTCTTATCTGCGCCTCTAATAAACATAATTCTGCTACTCTGTTTAATGGTCAATTTATGTACAAGTACCTCTCCAAATTAAATCCCAAAGCAGGTTATTGTTCCCTTACTGTGGATCATCTCCAAAATGGAAACCAAACAATAAACTCATTTGAAACAGAACACAAGGAACCAGTAGTCTATTAGCTGAATAGTGTTAATTTTAAGTATTCGCACCTTGACTGATTACTTCAGAAATGAAGACGAAAATGACAGGCTGGAAACGGACACTGAAAACAGGTTTTTCCTTAAGTTCAAAAGCAACACTATAAATCCCTATTCATTTCAACACAGGGACCTGGGATTTGGTTTCTCTGTAACTCTTGGTAAATTGTATCTACACAGCAGACACAGGAGACTAAATAACTTCTAGGCTTTTTGGGGCAATTACTAATTAAGACTAATACAGTCTTTCCAAAATGTATTTTTGCTGTGCAGTGTTGTTTTCCATTTCAGTCTGGCACCTGGTGATGTATCTGGGCTCAAAGGATGTGCTTGCCGCAAAAACCTCAGGTTCCAACTAGATAATAAAGAAAACCCATGCCACTTCAGTCAGGCATTCAACAGAGAAAATGCAAACAGAATGGGAAACGGATTCTTTTCCATTATGTGATGTTTTGGTAAGGAATCGGTTTTCCTGCAGCTCCTCTCTGAGCACAGAACAGCGCCAGTGGGCAGCAGAGATGACAACAGGAGCAACATACACTGCACCTGCCCTTCAGCAATGGAATTGGGGCGAGATTGCATTTCTGCTGTTCCCCTTCCCTTTGGGGACAGTAAGGCGCAGACAGACATACCTGCTCAACTCCAGACCTACCTCTTAACTTCTCTTCAGCCATCACTACTCATTCTGTTCTGGTTGCAGCCCCTCAGATTTGCCAATCAAGTGCCATAAATAACCTCTCTTAAACAAACCAAGTTAGGAAAAACTTTCACCAGGCTACATTTTGCTGGGTGAGGAGTTAGAGATCATCGTCATCATCATCAGGTCTAAGAGGAAGTGCGTTAAGCAGCAAGGAGCAAAGTTGTTTTCAGGCAAATGTTTTGGGAACGCTTTGTTGATACTGGAATGAACCAGGGCTGTGTTTGGTCATTTTTACTCTTCCAAAATCTAGTAAAAGCCCACAGGAGGTGAGAGCAGAAAATGTGCCCAGAAAAGCAGAATATCATTCACTCAATGGCACTGCAGAACCCTTTCATGTCTAATTAAAAAAAAAAAAAACCAACCCAAAAACCAAAACCACCCAAACCCACTACTTTATCTTTCCACATGGAGTTTTTTAAAATGACAGACAGAAAAAAAAAACACTTATCAGCAGAGTTTTGTTGACATTAATCCATAATTCTATGATTTTTTAAATCCCAGCACAGCATCTAAGAGGAAAGGAAGGAACTCGGGCAAGTTGATGCTGATGAAAACACCACGATGCTCAAACACTGTTCCCCTTTAAAAAGCTGCCAGGGGCAGAGCAGTCATATGGCAAAATGGTGCGTGCCTGGGTCTGTGCAGGCCTGTTTAATAAGCCATGAAGCTCCTTGGCTCAACTAGCGCGTGTGCCATGTGATACAGGCGTTGCCATGGCAAGTACGTATGCAGTTCTTGATCTGCTTCATCACAGACATAGCCGAATTCAGATTAACAATGCAGGAATATGACCGCCTGGGAAAAAAAGGTGCACTTTGCTTAGCCTAACAGTATGGATGTAAAGCTGAAATATTCTAAATTATCTCTCAAATGGTACTTGTGATATGCCGACTAAATTTTTTTAATCTCAAAACAATAGCCACACAACACAAACACGATCCGTTCAGCCTTTGAAGGCAGCTGCATATTTGGCATATGTTTCAGCACATGAATTTCAGTAACCTTTTCCATTTATATACACAGAAAATCATATTTCTACTTCAGCTCTCTAAACACAGATATAACTGGTAGAAAGAAGAATGGGGGACAACAGTTTCAGTGAAATAACAAAACCCATGTCAAACCAACTCTAAAATTCATTAATTGCTTTTTTTAACATGGTAATCCACTGGCTGATAGTCAACACGCAAGATTCCTGTGAAAGATGTTCCTGACACTGAGGTAAAAAACCCATCATCAGAGTTCTAACGTTTGGTACCAAAATGAAGCGGCTTGCTAATTTAACAAGCTCATGAAAACCTGCATTATATGGGTTGTCATTCCTAACTCAGTGATGGAATATGGCTGGACCTACTTGCAAGCCAAAGCCAGGTTTATGGAGATGATTCTGTTTCTGTAGGGACAGCCATAGGACTGTTTAACCTGGGTGAGGTCAGTTCCAGCAAGGCACCAACACTTCCGTGCCTTTAGGAACCACCCCATGGTGCCAGGATCTAACATTAAATGCCCAAAGACCTTTGGCATACCTTGACCTTTAGCATTTACTATACATTCAGGTGATTTTCACGTGTGCTACTGCTCCAAGGGAAAAGACATCCAAGTCCTGAAATAATTTCAGATACCGCTGAACAAGCAAACTTTGAGCAAAAATTTACCAGGCTCCTAACCATGCAGAGTGAGCACCCGAGCCCCTGAGCAGTTACCTAAATGCAGGCAGTTTCATTCAATTCAATGCAACTGGAATTCCTAATAAAAGTTAGACCTTTGTCTCCATGCATTTTGCACAAGTGCTTGAAAAGGGGTAAACTGTACTGAAAAGACAACTGATTCTCCCAGTGCTTCCTTTCAGCAAGAAAACCAAATAAAAGTTAAACCTGAGCTAAAGCTAAATGGATTTCCCTACCTCTACGCCCGCTTCCAAACTCTTCAATCACTTACATGGCACTGGTCTTAAAACCTACAGCACCATTCATGCCTGTAATTACTGCCAACTCCAGCCATCTGAAGTGCGGAGCTCTCCCAGCACGTAAAGAACAAGAGGTTGCTTTTGTTCTTTCCCTTTATTAGAAGATACTGTGCTGGGGCTTCATGGGTTAATTTTAGATCCTTCTCTTTTTTAACGTTATGCTTCTTACTCCACTTAAATTCTTCATGCCCCCATATAGGTCTCACTTCTACTGTGTATCATAGGTTTTTCTCCAACAGCAATAAAAGGGAAAATCTCCATTGCAAATCTCTTGCTGATTTAAAGGAATCAGAATACTAAAACAAAGTGATGCTCCAGGATTTCCTCTCCATTAGAGTGCATTTAGGATTGATTGTTATTATTTTTAATCGGATGCCCATAAAATTGAAGCCCTGCATCACTACTGATCCAATCAAGATGTTTCTCCCATAACAAAACTGCATAACGGATTATATGGATTTTTTAGTGAAACTGCCTTGAATCGCTCTGCTTATGGAAGATGAATATCAAAATCAAACCATGAAAATCTTGGCTGCAGCTTCAAGACGCAAATAACCAATTTTGTTGTGCTACTTGGTTTTGTTTATGACAAAATTGCTGACATTTCGCTCAAGTTCATCTCACTACCAAAAATTAGAAAAATGAGGTCACTACTCAAGAGCTCCCACTAATGTGATTTTGGTGTCAGCAGACTAATTTTTTAATTAGCCTTTCTTTGTTTACTCATTCAGACTTGCACAATGTGGAGGGCTGCAGGACTGCCTCATGTCAGAGTTACAAAGCTGAACATAAGATAAATAACTTCTCATGGGCCTCAATACCTCTCTTTCAGCCCTGAGCTTTCTGCAGACAGCAGGCATTTGCTTCTCCATAGCTGCATGCAGAGAAGAAAAACAAACTTTATGTTTAATTATGGGAGATTATTCTCTAGATGGGCTACATTTTTAAACAATCTCTTTTGCAATACTAAAGGACTCAGCAGTTTCCTTTTGTCTTTAAAGATTCAATTAAAAGTATGTTTCAGGAATTAAATTACAGCATGAAATTAGCTAAGGGTATGAAATACTGCATTTGCCCTGGCATTCAGGGAAAGGCTGTACAAAGCAATTCACTTAATGGCTCCTAACATGTGATCTCAACTAATAACTAAAGTGCCCTCAGCTAGCAGAGGATCTACTGGTGAGATACGCCCTATATAATCCACCAAAAGGAGAAATAGATTAAACTCCAGTAAATCTTATTAATTTATGGTAAACCCCTACAGTTACTCTCATTTTTGATCTTTTAAAATGTTACAATTTTGTCAAGTAACATGCTTGTTGGCAGGGATTTAGCTGGCTGTGGCCTTCTCAATCTTGACACATTCCAGAAGCATCTGCCAGAGTCTATTGGAAGCATTTGTTTCTCTCTAGCTTTCAGAGAGTACTGCTGGATGTATTTCACCTCAACCACTGGGGATACACTTCAGCTTACTTTTTGCCATACTAATATAGGGAAGGAAATGAGCAGTCCCCTAACTCTTCAGCCATCCCTTTAATCACCTGTTGGGTACAATTTCAACTCACACTGTGAGCAGTCTTTGTGCTGCGTGCGTGCACTGGGTTAGTGTTTCGCAGAAATCTAATTTCCATTTAGGGTCCTTGGGTACTGTGCAATAAACGATAAAATAAGAAGCAATTCCACTTATGACTGCTTTCTGTGGGACCAAACCAGCTCCCTTTGCTCATTCACAGGCCCCATCAGCTCGTACAAGGAGCTGCAGCATTCGCACTGCCAATCCCCAGCAGTGCAGTGTTCCCTGGGGCCTGAGTAGTGTCACCCCACACCAGCTCCACCATGGCCTCTCAGCACAGTAGATGGCTGCTGGCTCTGTGTTGTTGATGAAGGCCCTTTGCAGAGATCACACACCACATGGTGGGGGCTTTTCTGTTTGTTTTGTTGGGGGTTTGTTTGGTTTTGTATGTATATATTTTTAAACTGACTTCACTAACGATTGCAAGTCAAATTAGAGTGGAAAGCCAGGAGCAAAAATAAAAGGAATCTCAAATTAACTATAAAACCTACAGCTAGTAATGTCTCTGCAATCCATTTCTTCTCTAATCTCTCCTTGCTCCCCATTTTAATCCAATCACATAAAAATCTAATCAGTGCACATGCACATTCCTGTTTCCATACAAATTTTAGCCAGTGATGTAGAGTAACTCAGCAACAAGATGCCCATCACCAGATGCTTCTGCTGCAGAGGTGGTCTGGACTGAGGCTCTCTTATTTGAAGGGTATAGCCAGGAGCAGACTCTCTTCTTTAGGCTAAGAAAATAAACATCCCAATTAAATAATCAAGCACCATACTATATTTGTGCTTTCCTGTGGAGGAAAATAAATAAATAAAGAGAAGCATGCGCAGCCTGTCAGAAGGATGCTGAGAAAGAGAACATGTAAAGGGAACAAATGCCTGCCAGCTGGGTGGAGCATAAAGTAATCTCTACTATTATTAAAACCAGCTAAAAAGGCTATAATTTATGCCCCCAGAAAAAACAATGCACCGAGCTGTTTTGCTCAAAGAACATGTTCGGTTTTCTTCACCTTTATGAACAGGTATTGTTAAACAATGGGTTTTCCTGAAGGCTGAGAAAGATTCACTCACACTACTCTAATGCTAGCACAGGCCTTTAGTTCTGCTGGCTTCTCAGACTGGTCCTGCTTGTTCCCAGTGTTTATTAGACGGGCAGAATTTCCAAAGAGCATGCGGCTGTACATGCATGTGTGCACATCTACGAGTGTGGCTAGATGCAATTTTGCTACTCAGGGGCAATGAGACTACTTTCAGCATGCCTTCTGTACAGGTATCTGTCCTTCAGGTTGTAACATGAATTCTTAGTTCAGGTCACAGGCAGTTACAACATTTGGCAGGTGCCAGTGAACTTCAGCATGGAGTGTTCTTTGGTTACCGGAAGCCTTGAACCAGGACAGATCAATTTTGCCAGCAGTCCTGGGCTAGACTTTACATTAACATTACATGGCATATTAATTGTGCTGTTTTAATGAATGTATTTCTCCATTAATGAAGTCCATCTTAGATGAGTTATAAATACTCAATCTGCGCATGCTTGACAAAACAGTCTTCCTTTTTTTTACCCAGTCCTTTTTTTCTTTTATCCAGTCCTCACAATAACAGCCTATTTATTTCTGCTCTACTCTATGCAATTTCATAATATACTTGAAGACATTTTCCAAACAAATACAAGCCTTTAACTTGGAATAGCAGCACCACCAGAACCCTAGAGGTTTGTGCAAAATATCTACTTTCCCACAGCAATATATGCATCTCTGCCTTCACAAGAGGACCTTTCTGGTTACAATCCCACATCCTATATTTAAAGAGTAATAAAGATAAAGTGAGAAAAAAAGATAGAAAAAATATAGAAATACAAGCGCAATCACAGAATGGTTTGGGCTGGAAGGGACCTTAAAGACCATCTAGTTCCAACCCCTCTGCCACAGGCAGGGACACCTTCCATTAGACAAGGTTGCTCAAGGCCTCATCCAACCTGACCTTGAACACTTCTATGGATGGGACACCCAAAAATTCTCTGGGTAACCTGTTCCAGTGTCTCACCACCCTCATACTGAGGAACAATAAGATTTTCCTAATGTTTAATCTAAATCTCCCCTCTGGGAACGAATGATTAAAAGTCAGATGTTAAGATCCATACACCCTCCAGCATCTTTCAGCAGTGGTATGCCACAGACTGTCTCCCAGTGGTACAACAGACCTCCTCCGGAATGACTCAGTCTGCCGAGGAGGCACCAGCCTGTAGGAAGGGAATTGGAGCAAGGCCAGTTCCATTTACACAGGGGGTCACACAGCCTGTGAATACCAATAGCATGGAGCCACCCACACTGGATTTTAACAAGTAGAAGAAAAGGGGTCTGTAACCCCTTAAGAAGTCCTCCAGGCTCTCTGTGACCCCATGCTTCTGATTATGCTTTCAAATATAGCAAATGAATCCTGAGAAAAATGCACCCACTTACATAGTGGCTAGTATACATCTGAGAAATCTGTGGAATGATGAAGAGGAGGGGATCATATAACATATAATTTCCCCAAAAAAGAGTAGAAATTTTAGTCAGGAGCCCTAAGAACCCAGAAGATTTACTGAAAATAACATCAAGATTTAGATACCAAAATACCAAACTGATAATGATTTCTGCTTTATTTCCTTGGATTCCAGGATTATCAAGCAAGATATCAGCCTCTATGACTGACATTTGTTGCATGACTGTCCAAAAATAAAACTTCTCAGAATAACAGCAACAGCAACATAATATAGTTTGCATTGTGTCTGTTGTTTATTTTGTGTGGCAATAATACAGGCAGCCATATGGATACGAGCATTTGGAAGGGAGGATTTGTTGGCTAGATCATCACATCTGTTTACTTATAAATGCAACAAAAATACATTTGGAGGTCACTGACTGCACAACCACTTTACTCACTCGTGATGAAAAAAAGCCATCAACGCTACTCTTTCTACATCAACACAACTTCAAAAGAGACCCTATAATATTTTCATGAGAAAAAGGTTTTGAAATCATACTAAGATTACTCTCTATCATAACTCACCAGCCACTTCTACTAAAAAGGTGGTATCACAGCAATAATTTAATCTAGGATGAAATGAGTATGCAGCATGTCCAGAAGGAAGATAAAGAAAAAAAACAGTGCCACAGTTAAACTTCCTTGTAACAAATACCCTTTGATTAAAGGAGCACATGCCACTGACCTCATATCCAAAAATCACATTCACCGAGTGAACTCAGATTTGAAAAAAAAAAAAAAACCAAAACCAAAAACCAAAAACACAAAATCACAAAATCACAAAACCATGCCAACAAAAAGCCCATAGTGACACACCGAGCCAATACTAAGTTCACAAGCTTGTATCTTGTAACATCTCAATACTGTGCTTGCAGGTATTTCAGCTGAGCCCCTTGCCATGATCCAAAACATTTATTGCCCTTCCTTCACCCTTTTCTTGAGGTCTGGCTGTAAGCATATTGTAATCTTGCAAGCACAAATATTCCTGCAAATTTAGAAATCTGTAGTTCACTACACAAAATCTCAACTACAGACAAATGTTCAGAAAGAGAAGAAACAGTACTTGAAACATTCTTTCACCCATTTTTCTGATCTAGAGACATCATTATAAACAGTAAGTTTACAATGAAATTATTTTTCTTAGGTTATTTTTTATTCTGGTTGAAATCTCTTGGTAGAAACTCCTCAGCATGTGCATATACTCTAACATTACACACATTTTCTCAGCTAAACAGAGACTTTAGCAGTGAACAATCCCATGCCTAGAAATCTTTTTAGATTTGCTTGCTGTCGCCCAAACTTGATAACACTCAACTGTTAGCTGATGGACATATAACTTTTGTCTTGTTCCTGAAGGAACCTAAGGACATGAATTACAGAAAACTACAGACAGATAAAATCTGGTTTAGATTACTTTCACAACCTTAAAAATTAAATATATAAACAAAAGGGAAAGAGAAAAATAGGATCTTACATTTGCCGATGGGTTAGCCTTCAACATTTGATTTGCCAAAGAAAGGAGAGGTTAGGATGACAGCTGCTCATTACAGTTCCTTCTTTATTACAAGAGCTTAACTCTCACTGGCTGGCTGGCCCATTTCTGCTAGCTTTAGCTCAGGAGAGTGCTCCTAAAAGCTCCTCCTCCTGACAGCATCTGTCTGGATACTTCCTTCAACAAGTAGAAACAAGGCTTTCCACAGAGCCATTTAGGTACTAAGAATGAGCTATTTAGGTACTAAGAATGAGCTACAAGTAAGGGAAATCATTAGAAGTAGAAATAAATATTTTGATGGCCAAGTCCACAATCTGGCAGAAAAAAATTCATGTCTACTAACACCATTGGCTTTACACCAGAGCAGTCACATCTTCATAGCATTACAAATCAAAATGATAACTTCCCTGACAGAAACAGCAAACAGCAGCTTGAATGACACCAAAAGACTAGAAGCCAGAACTCTGAAAGCATACATCTCCTAACCAAAGTATACAACCTCAGCCACTCCCTATGATTAATGCAACATCTCAGCCTTCAGAGAAGGTGGAGGGTTTATTAGTTGTTTCTTACAAAAATTTTGTATTTATACAATTAAAAAAAGCACTGGTGAAGTATCCCCACAAGACCGTGTATAACAGATAAAAAGTATCTAAATATATATATTTCAATAAAGGATGAGTCAGAAAGCAACTGCTCATTCTAACAGCTGCCTGATGTAAACTCAAAATACTCACCTTTTCCCTGGCACCTGTAACAGCTGAGGCAAATCTACCTTCTGTTCCCAGAAATGCTGCCTATGGCATATACTGTATCATAACAAATGTACATCTCACAGTACTGCAACTCTATTGCCAGTGAAAATGATACTGCTTCATAACTGTATTTGCAATTTATAAGCTCTGTGGGCAATATGCCAGTATGTTCTCTTGGTCTGGACACAGCTGCCTAAACAGACAATGATCAAGTAGTGAGACCAGACAAATAAAAGACGGAAGTAAAAAGGTTTAAAAAATAGGTCCAAAATACATATACTAACATACTTTTTCTGGCTTACTCTCAGCCACTGATCAGCACGTTAACCTTATTTTCTCTGCATGATCGCTAAGTACCATGCTAAAATTAGGTCAGAAATTCAGATCAGATCAGCTGACTCAGCCCAGCAAGATCAGACAAAGACTAGTTGCCTTTCCCCCCCCCAATCCAATACGATGTGTTTATCCCCTGCAATGTACAATAGATCCATACATTTTTTCCCCACAATTAACCTATCAGAACCACACATGATGGGGCAGCAATCACATGGAAGGTACATCAGTGCTGCTGAAGGAACACATGCTACTTATCCTTAGGAAGGCAAAATGTACAATCAAACAGCTTTTCTTTTTAGGTCATTTGTCAGATCTTGTTTCCAAACTATTCAGACTAATGCATTTCAATGAACTTTTAAGTCATTCAGCATGGATATGAGATGATTTAGGTAAATAACAGCTGCTTCCAAATAGTGTTGTGTGTGAATACCACCACTTTATTAGATAATAAATTACTCATTATTATGTTGTTAATATACACGATCAGCCTTCTTCTAAAAGAGACCATCTGAACACTGAAATTTAATAGCTTCTTGAAAAATTAAATAAACAGACTATTAGGTAATTTTCGGTAGGTGCCAAAGACTTATAGCTGCCTTATTTTGATTCCCATAAGCAGAACAAGAGTGTTTGCGAAAACCCCTCTCCTGCTCAAAATCTACCTGCAGTTAATCACAGGGGATGACTCTCTTGTTGCTAAGGAGATTGTTTTCAGCTGTCAGTATTCTCCAGACTGGTAGCACTGTTACCACTGCACATGTGCACCACTTGTTATCTAGGCCACGCTATCAGGAATCAGGCATAATACAAATACCCACCAAGATAAGGAAAAGACATAAGGAATATAGTACAGAACAAAGAAGGAATCAATAACCCTATTTTACCTTTCCTGACTGCTATACTTCAATAGACACCATGTTATTGGATGAATCTCTGGAGGTTACTACAGGGAACAGACTCAACTGCCATCAGCCTAAGTGACTTCAGACATCATGGTTCCTTTAGTTGAATCAATGTTCTCCCTTGGTCTGCCACTGCTTTTAATTTGCCTTATGAAGTATGGATCACAAATAGCTCATTTTCCCTCTCCAAGTTTACACAGCAAACAGATGGAAAAAGAAACTTGAAGACAGCCTTCTCCAGGATTTCCTAAGGTGGTTTTCCCACTTTATTTTATCAGACAGATATGATTTACCCCCACAATGTTACTGAGATAAGCCAAGTGGGGAGAGAGTAGAGGGGACCACCATAAAACACAGTTTCCCACAGAAGAGCACTATATTCAAGAAATGTTGATGCCTCTAATCCACACACATATACATGCTGTTTCTCTAACAGACTCACTATATTGCTGGTAATCTTCCTTGTGTCTTCTGACAGAATCTGAGCACCAGAGTTCTGTTTTCAGTGATCTGAGTATGGCATGAGCAGGAATTAAATGGCTTGGCTCAGCCCTAAATCATCTGCACTTATTCAGAGCTCTTCATCAAATCAGTTTGCCAAGATCAATAAATAAAATCATACAAACCAACCACACTAAGGGGAAATCCTGCCTGACCAGTCTGCTGGCCTTCTATGATGGGGCTACGGAACTGATGGACAGGGGTAGAGCAGTTGATGTCATCTACCTGGACTTGTGCAAAGTGTTTGACACTGTCTCACATGACATCCTTGTCTCTAAGTTGGAGAGACATCAATTTGATAGGTGGACCACTCAGTGGACTGGCTGGATGGCCGCATGCAAAGAATTGTCCTCAATGGCTCAATGTCCAGCTGGAGACCAGTAACGAGTGGTGTCCCTGAGGGATCGGTGTTGGGACCGGTCTTTTTCAACATCTTTGTCGGTGACATGGACTGTGGGATTGAGCGCGCCCTCAGCAAGTTTGCCGATGACACCAAGCTGTGTGGTTCGGTTGATATATCAGAGGGAAGTCTGGGCTGCATCAAAAGGAGTGTGACCAGCAGGTTGAAGGAGGTGATCCTGCCCCTCTACTCTGCTCTTGTGAGACCTCACTTGGAGTACTGTGTGCAGTTTTGGTGTCCTCAACAGAAAAAGGACATGGAACTGTTGGAACAAGTCCAAAGGAGGGCCACGGAGATGATCAGGGGACTGGAGCACCTCCTGTATGAAGACAGGCTGAGAAAGTTGGGGCTGTTGAGCCTGGAGAAGAGAAGGCTGCATGGAGACCTCATAGCAGCCTTCCAGTATCTGAAGGGGGCCTATAAGGATGCTGGGGAGGGACTCTTCATTAGGGGCTGTGGTGATAGGACAAGGGGGAAGGGGTTCAAACTTAAACAGGGGAAGTTTAGATTGGATATGAGGAAGAAATTCTTTCCTATAAGGGTGGTGAGGCACTGGAATGGATTGCCCAGGGAAGTTGTGAATGCTTCACCCCCTGGCTGTGTTCAAGGCCTGGTTGGACAGGGCCTTGGGTGGCATGGTTTAGTGGGAGGTGTCCCTGCCCCCGGCAGGGGGGTTGGAACTAGATGATCTTAAGGTCCTTTCCAACCCTAACTGTTCTATGATTCTATGAAATACTGTTACTGCCATTCAAATTAGGTAGAGAAGCTTCAGGAACCAGACAGGCACACAACTTACTCTCTCATGCCCAAAAAACCTGTTCCGCCACTTAGTGACCTTTATGGTCACACGTACAAAAGCGCATGCAAACAGTTCAGCCAGAGTACAGCCTAATTAACTGTCAACTCTGAAGGCTGTATTCCGAATACATTGGTATACACTGACAGTTTAACATAGCTTATCATCAAAGGAAGAAATTACCACAAGGACTGGGGAATATATTTTTTCATCCAGTTGTAAATTAATGAAATGGTTAAGTTTCAATAAATACAAAATATTTGCAAATTTTTTTTTCCTCAGTAAGAGCCAGCAATGTAAGATGAGAAAGTACTCTTCATCTCACTACTTAAAAACAGCAATTTATTGACTAGCACTTTTGTATGCTCTCACTTATCACGTGACACAGATTCACATGCCCTGCTTAATATAACTAGAACTTAACTTCCCTCTCTCTCATATTAAGAAATATTTTGAGATAGGTCTCCCTACCTTCTTCTTCTTTGAAATTTTGTAGTTTATGCTGCTATTCAGTAATCAAAACAAAGAGATGAACACGAAATAAAGACAGCAAGAATGAAACCTAATGTGTATCCAGCATAGATAAATAAAAAGGAAACCCCAAACCTTCTTGCTTGCACTAATCTACTGCAAGGAAAAACATTTTCTCTCATGAAGCTATGCATAGTATAGCTTCTGCTACAAGCAGCCTATGCCTTTGACTCCCCAATAGTTTGAATCCCCCTAAAGATCACCCAAAAGCTGAGCTGACAAGAGAATAGATAATCCAGAAGGTACCACAATGCACATTGCATGGTTTCTCACTATTCACCTGCATTTCACATTATTCTTACACACGTACACACACACAGAGCCCAATTAGTGACAATCCAAAAAGAACTACTTCCTGCAACATAAAGCACCCATAATTTTGTTTTACATTGCTGCTTCTCCCTCCTGTGACAAACTATGTTCTGCTCTTTTCCTTTTCACATTCCATCAAAATTACCAGAGTACTGAGCTGTTGCTGGAACATTTACAGCACAACATGTCTGTTATACCTGGATGTACAGTAGCCAAGACAAGGCACTAAATTTAATCCCTTGAAGATTCATGCTGGGGTCAAACAAACCAAAGGACCTCTTATCAGTTTGTGCTCAAGCCAGCCATATATAAACATAAAAAAGTTTAGCATTCAGATGGAAGATTAACCTGTATTACACAATTTGTACTCCTCAAGAAAATGCATTTTAACACATGCAAATGTGCGTAAAATAAATATTTATATCTATCCCATTCAACCTTCTTTTCTTCTCTGAGAGGCTGAAGAGATTTCATTGCTATCCATTGGCACAAGAAGCCAGGTCATGTGAGTGCTCCTCTCATTAACTGTCAATTAAAATCAATGGAATTGTTCAAGAAGAGCGATTACAGGGTTCTGCCCATCAGGGGCTTGATCCATTTTCCTTTAAATGGTTGCAGTATTTTTACTGACTTCAGAGCATGTAGAACGGTGAGGAAAACATAAAAAGCAGATATTTATTTATTTATTTTTTAAACATCAGACAGCAATTAAAAAAATTATTAAATTCAAAGCATCAACTCAAGGAGTCTATTTTGACCTATGAGGCTGTCCCTGCCTTGCAAAAGCTCATCTTGGCACGCAGTACACAACTGTTCATCTGAAAGCTTCTAAAAGCGCCAAGTGGATGAGGACCTGTTTTCCACTAGATTTACATGTCCTGTTCCAAACACAGAACTTTTTGTCACGAACCACAGCTCCTGAAGATGTCATACATGCTCTAACTGAATATATTTGGATGGGAACACTCTCTTCCACTAAGGGAGGCAGAACCATTCATGTAAAGCATGTGCAATTAGTAGCCTAACATGAGCCAATGCTCTGCGCTGCTTTTACCAGCAAGCTGATTTAAAATCAACAGGTCTACACATATTTACCATATCTGACAGCAAGCCCTTCACTGTACATTCACTCTGCCAGACCACTCATCTTTTTATCAAAATATTTACCGTTTTATTGCTTCTTCTTGTTTTCGGCGTTTTTCACTCTTTTCTTTCAAGTAAGCCAGGTTTGTTTCATTCCTCATGCGATCATTCTCTCGAGCAATGTCTGATGCATTCTGTATAACCAAGCCATCATAGGCCTTCATCCCCATATCTTCAATATACTGGAGAAAAGCTCCCAAAGTGACCTCCTCCTGATTAGAACTCATCATCTTGCAGGAGATAATGAACAAAGGAAAGCAACGTTTCCTGCAGGTTGAAAAACACAGAATACCTTCATCAGTAGGAAAATAGCTTATGGTTTATGACAGCAAGATTGTGTCAATTGCAATTAACAACTCTGTAAGAGACAACCTTTTAGACTTTCTCCTGGCTAAAGGATAATAAACAAAGCAATTCAGAACACTGAACAACATTACTCAAGACAAAAGGAGATAAAATCCAAAAGTCCCTGTTTGCAAGCGATGCAAATCCACCCATATACATTGCTCAAATTCCAAACAAAAAGGTTTTCTCCCATCCCTTGCCTTTTCTTAATACCCTTCAGTTACAACAACACCAATCTCCTTGGATCTCAGTTTGAATTGGACTAAAAAGGCTTACATCCCAGGATAACAAGTCCTTTCTGCAGTTTAGACAAAGCTGCATCAGAGCACATCACTAGACAAAACCGCTATTATCCAGGATGTTCTAAAGTTCAGGTGGAAAATACTGTCCTATGGTTTGGAACAAAAAAGTTCAAAACCTTTTTCAGGTTCAAAATCCAGAAAGAAATATTGTGAAATAGTTTCCTGTGTTTCTTAGTAACATAGATAGGAACCTATATGTCCTGGTCATCTGGTGCCCAACACAGTTGTTGAAGCTCAAAGAACAGATGAGAATTCCCAGCTAAGCTGGGATCTTCAGAACTCTAATGGCCCTAAATTCTCCAGGCTTCTATATTTCTTCCACAGGTATGACAGATGCTTAGATACAGACACACTTAGATCCCTTGGTCACTCCTGGCTCCATGGCAGGCAGCCTAAAAGCTCTCAGAAAGGCCCCAAAGGTTTTCTACTCAGCAGCAGACACCCTGGGAATTGAAGAACTCTGGTGTCTAGACATGGGTAAATATGACAGGGGACTAAATGTGAGGTATAATTTCAAGAAACATAGCTAGCAAAATTCAGTACAATTGCATTGACTATTTATTAAACAAGTAAAATAGAACTTTAAGAAAACAGAACTGTACTATCTTCTTATTTTAAATACTGACTACTGTAAGGTCCTGAGACATATGATCCTAAGTGACATTATCCTCACACAGCCCTGTGAGTGGGTTCCTCATCTTACAAATGAAGAGTCAATGCAGAGCATAACTGAGTGACCTGGCAGCTGAGCTCAGCTCTCTAAGGTAGGTTTAGCTTCTTCACTACTACAGCATCCTTCCTTTCCCTGAAGAAGGATGGTGTGACTTCTCGGAATTTGCCCGAGAACCATGCCAGCACTGCAACTAGAAGTGATCTTACTGAATAGGCAATAAGTATCCTGTCTGCACACAGATTTTAGGGCAGAGTCCCTGTGCAATCAGCAAGAAAAATCCTTCCTCTGTTTCCTAGTACGCTGCCACATTTCTGATCTTTATTACACTGTTAGACAAGCAAAATTCTGATCAGGCCAGGCAAGGATTAAAATTTAAAAAAAAATTAAAATCTCTTATAGACTCTATCAATTCACCCTGGGCCTTCAGACACAGCCCTGAACATGAGAACAAGATGCTTTTACATCCATGGAGTAAACAATCTGCAAGGATGAAAAGGAGAGAAATATTTTTCCACCTTTTAAATTTGTCTTCCCCATTTATTACCCGAATCAACGATGGCAACAAGCAGGTGGTTTCAGGCAGTTAATACTTAAAAAGCACATCAATATATTTTCCCCTTGCTCCCTATACCAAAATTATTTCTGTACAGTGGTAACCTGACTGTTAAAATAATGAAGATTCAGAGGATGCAAAAGGTCTGCTAGTATCACCTCTTCTACCTTCCAAGACATCCTTTTCTATCAACTTACACTCTATGAGTGTAAGGCTGATGATCAGCGTCACTAAATTGATCTAAAAAGTATTTGCAGGCATGGGTATAGATATTTCCTACTAAACCCTGAAGGGCAAAACCAGTGAGTGAGGTCTTAAAGCAGCCCAACATGCGTGTATGCATGCAATTTCACACAGCTTTCATGTTGGAAGTAGCTAAAACTCCACTGGTTTGCAATATGTATTGAGCCATTCTATATATTCACCATAAGTGGCACCATATCTGCAAAGGATTGAATTGTGAAGCGGAAAATGAACTAAACAGATACTATCAATGTTACTGATGTTTCAGCAGACATCATTTTAGACCAATTCCTAACCACTCTGATTAAGAAAGGTAAGCCCAGATACCACAGCCCTTTCCTGGGAGCCTCTGTCTACAGCACGAAGCCTACTTTATTAAAACCAATGCTAACAGCATCAACAGCTCTAACTTCACTGTCTCCAAACTCTTTATACGGTATCTGCTTTTTGATGTTAAAGTCTGGGTCATTTCCCCAGTAGATGGCTATTTCACTATATTTTCCATTTTGGACTTCTAGTAAAGCCTAGTTTCTGCATGTTGAATTAAATTCAGATAAACCTGGACAACAGAGATACCCCACTCTAGTGACCTTCATGGCAATTTTGCCATTATTTCTCCAGGGACCAGATTTTACTTCTGAAATATAATATGAAATTTTATACTGAAGAAAACTTCAGCAGACTTTCAATAAATGCAGTTCAGGTTCATTTTTTTCCCTGAAACATATAGAACTTGATCTGTCACACACTCTCTTTGATGACAATATTGCATATTTTTTCTCTTTTTTTCCCTGAGGTCAAAACTAAGCTGACACTTAACAGATATGCTGCATCTCCTTTTGTTATGATAGTTATTTCTTATATGAGAGGATAAAGTAATTCTAATTGCAAAAAGTTTGAATAAAAAGCCTTTATTCTGTTGCATGCACTGACCAGATACTTTATATGCTGGTTTATCACTGATATTTTCTCTTACTGAAGTCATGCAGAATGACAACAATTTACACAGCACTTGATAAATAGATCAAGATATATTCTTTGTCCTAACAGGGGTCCAATCCTGCAATAGAACTGAGCAACTGTAGCTACTTAGCTCCTGTGACTACTGATGCTTGTGACACCAGATTAAGTTTGGAGTACTCCCAGAGGGAGTTGGAGGACAATCAGATATTTCAAACCCTTGAATCAGCTTTTATGGCACTAACTTTGAAAAGCCTCTATACCAGTAGCAAGCATTTGCTAGTTAAAACCTCATGTATTTCCTGCCTGCATGGTATTTTACAGTCTCATTGCATTTACTAATATTGCACAGTTGTGCATGCTACCCTTAAATAGGGAATAAAAATGCAAACAGCTGGCCAAAAAGCCTAATTACTGTAAACATTTTTCCAGTATTAGTATTCCTTGTACAGCACACTATGACGAATTTTATTTAAAGGTATTAATGCCACTTCAGGGAAACTATGTTACCTTAGTAAATGCACTATGTGACTGCAATAGACTGTAACCAATCTATGTGCTCCATTGAGCTGCACGCATTGCTTGCTTGCCACCCTCCTTGGAAAATGTGTGGACAGCACTGATCAACTTTTGATCAAGGGCTCTGCTGACTGGTAAAATCAGGCAGTGAGCAATTCCTAACCATCTGCCAGGGCAGATACAAGCACAAGCTTCTGTTTGAGTACATTTATATTTGATTAAAAATATGCAAATGCATGTTGATAAATAAGTAATGTAAAGTGTAGGTGAGGCACCACCATGTTGGCCCCCCTAACATGCACATTGCCACCAGGTATTTTGTTAGCTGGTAACAAGGACCATATAGTGTCACCAGTGTATTTGCAATCACATTGTTTTCAGTGCATTTTGTTCTCTGAAACCAAGCTGTCCTAGAAAATCGTAACTGGGAGTTGCTCTGTTTGGGAAATTCTCCTGACAACTCCTTTCTCTTCCCCTCCTCATCGTGAAGGAACAGTAGGAGACAGCAGGGAGTAGGAAAAGCCCTGGATTTCAGCTACTGAAGCGAACACACTGAGAAGTCACCAGAAATTGATGGGAGGAACTTTGCTGCAAGTGTTCACTGAATGTGAACGTTTTTAGAAATTCACCTGAGTACAAGGACACAAAGGAGCTCTCCAACATGCTCGGGTTGCTTTTAAAGGTCAAACTTGCAGTATGTGAAACCTCACAGAGAAAGAAAAAAACACAACACGAAACAAACAATCCTGCTCACTGCCCGTTCAGGTATCCCCAGATCAGAGGGACACTGGCAAAGGAGCACAGAGCAGCTCGCACAGTTGTAGCCATGCCGTCAGCTGTCAGCAAGGGAGGAGTAAAGCAAGATTTTTCTTTTCTTCAGTGCCAATGCACCTGGTTTACCGGCTGCGGTAAGCAGCCCCCTTACTGGTTTGCCTAGAAATATTTACATAACTAAATACAAGATCTTTGTATTGATTCAGACACAATTTCTATGGGGGGTGACACGCTGTGCTTCACAAGACTGTTGCATACCTTACTTCTAATTTGACTGTTTGCTCTCATGTCAAACATACAGCATTCTTGGTCAAACCGAAACACACCTCCTTTTCATATGATCAGGGTGCAAAAATATTGAATTTAGAATATGAAGCACAATCAACCCAGCATCACAGTATCAAAGCAGTGCTATACATTAATATTCAGACATGCAGTTCCCTCTCTTATTCACATGAGGATCCCCAAAATATCAGTTGCTTTACAGCATGCTTGACAGCCATAAGTTGCAGCTGTGCTGCACTGAAAATTGGCAATGCTGACGTTAAACTGAAGGAGCTTTTTGAAGTAATGACAAAGGCACTGATTGCCTTCTTCCAGATAGAGGGATATTATTTTTCCTTCTTAAATTTTAACATCAGAGAATGGTGCCTGGAAACACATAAGTGGGGTTGCCCGAAGTCCTGAGCCCAGCCCCTAATTTATAAAGGTCTACACACCTCTCCAGCCCTGCTCATCTCCCTTCCAAATACTGCCTCCTCTCTTTGAGACACATCTGCTTTCACATTACCTGCCAGCTCCCTCCACTAAATTCAGTGGATTCTGCACAACCCTCGAGTTTGAGCTGTTGCATTTTAGTTGCTTGTAAGGCAATAA
Organism: Ara ararauna; assembly: GCA_028858755.1. Classification (NCBI taxonomy): domain Eukaryota; kingdom Metazoa; phylum Chordata; class Aves; order Psittaciformes; family Psittacidae; genus Ara; species Ara ararauna. Next base: position 19,327,882 of record CM054382.1, on the reverse strand, counting down.
GAGCAAAGTAGACATACCAGCCATATCCAATTTTCACAAACTGCTGACCACAGCAGCACTAATAAGGATCTAATGGTATTGAGTGTACAAAGAACACTTCCACTGCAACCAAAACAAAAAAATCAGTGATGGAAAAATATACTACAGACTACTTGGCAGAACTCTGTCTCTTACCATAACTGTGCTTCATAACAACTGGGCTTTGAAATACCTGAACAGTTGAGTGTGATGAAACAAATTTCTAGGACATGCTTTTTAGAGTTGCATTCCCTGCTCATTCTTAACAATGAGCTGGCATTACTGCATTCACACACAGCGATGCATTCAATCCTAATGTCAAAGAGGAAAGACCTTCTGAAATAGTCTCTAAGTTTCCTACTATATATCATTTGGCAAGTTTTTACGCAGATATTTAAAGAAAATTAACCACTGCACTCATTTAGAAGTACAAAATATACTTCGCATTTTGACTGGGATTACAGATTATATACCTTGTCCTCATTATACTGCACAGCATGAGCTCTGGCACCTGGGTGAAATCACTGAAGCTAAGTAGTGCTAAGCCCTTTACTTAAAGAGGTTAAAAGTGGCTCCTTCAAGAAGGAGAATGCTACCGCATGGGTTTAAAGAAAGAGTCCATTTCTACAGATGTCCCACCCTTCATAGGGGACAGTTAAGCTCAATGTAGTTTTAAGAACTGCAAAAAATACCCTGAGCCTTAAATTTTGGCTCCTTTGCTAGTGCCTTCTGAAAAGGGAAAGGTCTTTGCTAACAATGACTCCTCTATGACTCCAGAATGTAAAGAGCCATTGTTTACTTTGCAACACAGTAACACTTTTATCACTTCTATCCCCTGAGGAAAATAATGTTTCTTCCTAACTACACGATGCTGGGCAATTACAAATCTAGATTCTGAATGGCCAGCATTTAAGTGCAATTATGACATTTTATCACCCCAGTATTATGCAGAAGACTTATGAACAACAAGAATAAAACTACACACCACACACAGACATATACAGACACATTCTCTGTGCAAACAGGAGTGCATTTGAACTCAGAAGAAAGAATAAGCTTCTTGCTGACGTATTTTTCTTCCTCCTCCTTAAGAAAATGGAATGGAGATTTCACTACCACCAGCATCACATTAAGATGCTGTAAAATATTAATTGTGTGGTGTGTCTAAGTAACTAACATAGATGTTAGAAATTAGGGCAATTAATTCATCAGAAAATAGCAAAGAGTGTTTTTAATTATTTAACCGTGCTTTTTACAAACAAAAAAATTCAGCAGCAAAATGTCTCTATTACAAGCACAATCAACATGTGAAGTACACAAAATCAGTCAAATGGACTTCAGCTTTTAGTTTAGCAATACCTTGATTAATGCCTCCTAAAAATACATGCAACTTCATCATTACCTATTCTGACTACTCATGATTCCATTTTGTAATTTTTTTCTCATTCTAATTAGCACCATATTTTATTAGCATGCTTATATAATATATTAAAATATGTACGTACCAAAATTTAAGTCCACGGGGACTGCTAAGTGCAATAATCAAAGGTGACTTTTGCCTGTAAAAGCCCTTTCCTGTGGTTATCTCAGTGCAGTCGGAAGGGATATTTCAGCACCATACGAAACAGATTTGCAGTTAGGCTCATTTTTTTCTTCAGTTAAAGTGCATTAAATCTTGTTGGCAAAATTGCCCAGATCGTAGAATTCGACATCACTATAAGTCAGTGTGCTACATTACAGATCTTCTTAACATATGATTAAAATGGCATGGAAAGTTTGGCTTTTTAAAAAAATGCAGTGGCAAGAGAAGACAGGTGCTTGCTTCTTTAAATCCACATTCAGAGAAGAGAGGGTACAGATAATGGGAGGGTATAAACAACACCCTGCTTTGAGGTCCAGCAGAGGAGAAACTGGATGATTTTTACCCACTTTACAACATAGAAGATTACAGCACCATCATATGCACTAACACTGAGATTTCTAAGGTGCCTCATTTGAATATGTTCTGTGGAGACAAAAAGAAAGGAATATAAGGAATGGAAAGCATCCTATCCAAATGGCTTCTTGAAGCAGGAAAGACGCTCTCTCATTGCCACTTAGATACAGAAGGTCTGAGGCAGTCTAGCTCGTGGCATCATCTCTCTCTCCCCCCCCTCCCCGTGACTACAGGCAGGCTTGCTCCCTCCAGCTGCCTTAGTCAGTTGATGCTGCTTTTGATTAATCAGGGATTCTCAAACAAAGAGCAAGCCTACCTTCGGATGCCAGCAGGGCTGTGGGGCTCCTCTCCCACCGCAACAGTCGGGCTGCCCCGGCCCCCCGCGCAGCCAGCATCCTAGCACCTCGGACAGCAGCCGCTCCCCCGCGCCAGGCCCATCGGGCGGGCGGGCGGGGCGGCGGCGGCGGGGCCGCGCCGGGAGCCGGAGCGCGGCAGCGGCGTCGGTTCTCGGCTCCGGGGGCTCGGGCGCTCGCAGAGCCGCCCAGCTAGAGCTAGGCAACAGTCTCTCTCTTAGCTCCACTGCACTGAAGACTGATTAGCACGTAATCCAGTGGGGGGGAGAAAAATAAATAAATCTGCATGAACAGCACTGTACATCACATTTAGTCTATAGGTAGGAAAGAATATGAAACAACGCCCTTCCCCCCTCCTTCTCCCTTCCCAAGAAAGAAACTGTTCTTCCACGAAGAATGTGTAAGTCAACCTTTAGCCCATGTTATGGCTCAAGGAAATGAGCGGCCACTTAAAAGGAACATCTAAAGCTCCGTTTGAGACCTCATATTGATGTATCTTTTGCACTCACCCTCACTGAAAAGCAGTGCAAGGCACACAATTACTGCTGACGCAGGGTAGCTGCTGCTTGGGGAAAGAGGGGAGGAGCTTCCTAACCTCATCAAAACAACCTCCCACCACCTGCTCCCAGCGCTCGGGAACAAAACTGTGCTACTTGGACAGAGCAGCATTTATGCTGGTTTACTTAGATCAATACCTGCACTCTGGAAAGAAGCATTTGGCCAAAAAGCATTCAGAGTGCAACTATGCAGTCTTGCGCTGATACAGAATTTGTGAATGTAATGGTTTGGGAGAAAACATTCTCTTTTTTTCTGAACGGGATCAATCTCTGTTGTAGTTCCTCCTCACAGAATATGTGCAGTTTTGCTTTCTCTCCCCCAAACCGGCAGTCTGGACACAAAGCAAAAGCATTCGCTCCCTGCACAGAAGCCAATCAGCAGAGAGAGGTCTTAGTGTGCACAGAATGCGTTACCCATTGTTCAGCGCCATTTCATTCTTCCTCCTTTCTTAACTTACAGGTGTATTTTCCTCTTGCATAAAATACTGGCTTTGATGTTACAGTAAGAGTTGAAATTATTTCAAAAAGTAATAACAGAAATTAGAATAAAATACTTCCAAAGTAATGCAAGTACACATGCAAAGCAGTGCTAGTACAGAAATAAGACCTCACCTACATCATGCATGAGAACTTCCTGCAGATTTATTACCCCTGACTGTAATATCCCAATTACCTTCCATTCAAGAGCACTCAGGATAGCCACCTAGACACATTGGAAAACATGGTGACCTCCAATGGTGACCAATACTAACATTGGAACCGTAGACTGAAAAAACCTACTCCTAAAATTCTCTCTCAAATTCACTAGTAACTCACTCACTCACTGTAGTAGTGCACATCCCAGCACATTTCTTGCAACCCTGTGAAGGTTTGTGAAGGGCAGTGAAACTTCCACGTAACATCTCCAAGAGACCATTTCAAAAGAACCCTTTAAGAGCTACAAAGAGAGCCCAGAGGCTAGCCCACAGCTCTGCTTCTGATTAACTTCCTTGAAGGATACCTTAAGAGCAGCTGTGACTGTGCAGTAATTGAGGAATTAGATTTTCATCAGCTGGAGATTTCTGTCACCTAACAGCCTCTTCTTTCCAATACTCTTCCAGAATTAAAGACCTTCCTTATATCTGCCCCAAGCCATGCACCAGAACCAGACAAATTGCCAAGTCAGATTTCTTTCTGTGTTACTTTCAAAAGATATCATTGTAAAGTCATTACAGAGTAACTCAAAGGACTACGAATTTTAAATCCACGAGTGTGAAATACTTGGCTATGTCTTCACCACATGGTTTATCCCAGTAATTGAGCTCACTCCAATGCAATCATCTTCCAGACTACTTACGTTATTGCACTTTTTGGCAGATTCCACATCTTACCATTCTTGTACCAAGGTTCCTAGGGACCTATTCCTATCTCCATCAGCTCTGGAAGGAAATGTCCATTTTTACTTCCAGTAGCACTGTGGGAAGGACACATGGGAATATCATGACCTCTACAAGTCTAGCAGTTCCATTCCTGGTTAAAGCACACACATCTCTCATCTGCCTCCACAGCAGATAGCACCAACCCAGGAAAAAGCACCTGCAGAATCAATCATGGGACTTCCTGCATGGGTGGCGGAAGACCTGGGTCAAAACTCAGAAAACCTGCATTGTGGTTCTCCCCCCGCCCCAGTTTCTTACAGAACAGGGCTATGATCATCTTTAAACATGTTTAATGACAATCATAATGAAGCCATGGCTGGCTTTCGCGCCTTAATTTTATAAGGCCTAATTGGTACAAATACATGCACCTCCACAAATTTGCTACCTATGTTCTGCTGTGGCAGAGGTCTAGATTTGGCTTCCTGGTTTCCAGACAGCTAGCAGTGGAGAAACATTCATTCCTTACAGTAGCTGCCAATCTCCAGTCCCCATCTCCTTTGCTCCACATCCTTCTCAGAGGTTACAATCACACAGAAGTATGGCAGATGTACTTGTGCTGGGCTTCATTACACAGCACACAGAGGAACCCATTTTATTTATTTATGTGTATGTACACACCTACACATACATATATAATATACACATAACGACAGGAAGAGATGTCATTTGACCTGTGGCTGATGTTTGCACAATGGGAAAAGAGAAGATAAACAATCTGCTGTGGAAAGGCACGCTGGCAACTACTCAGTCTTAGAATAGTTGTGGGATACCACAAACTCTGCCTGGTCATGCTGTAAATAGGCTGGAAGCATACACTATATAATGGGAAGAAGGCAGACCTCTGCAGGAGGCTGCTTTGCCAAGGGGTTGTCAAGCCCTTTCAGGCTCAGAGACAAGTGGATTTGCAAGGCCTGAAGACTGCAGGCAGCAGAGAGACATAGGGCTTTCAAGAGGAAGGGAATATTCATTTAAGATGCTAACCGAGCACTTAGTGATTCAGAAAGACTGTCTGCCAGTCCCTTAAGTAAGGGAAGCTTGAGGACAAATGGAGTAGAGTTCAGTGCTGTTGACTTAGTTTCTGCTTCGTTGATGAACTGCAGAAGGCTCTCCAAGAAAACAAAATCTACTGTTTCCAGATCTGAAACTGGTAACACCTGACTAGATGCAGGGCTTTATGTAATTATTTACATTTAAGAGGGTCAAGAAGGACAGGTTTCTTCACTTTTGTCCTGGTTTTGCGTGGGATAGTGTTATTTTTCTTCATAGTACCTAGCAGGGGCTGTGTTTTGGATTTGTACTGGAAACTGTTGATAACACAGGGAATGTTTCAGTTATTGCAGAGCAGCCTTTTCTGCTTCTCATACCATCCCACCAGTGAGAAGACTTGGAGTGCACAATAAGTTGGGAGGGGATACAGCTGGGACAGCTGACATCATGTTCAGCTGATGTTATGTTCAGCAATAAAAGCAGGCAGAAGAAGGAAAGGCAATGTTGGGAGTTATGAGATTTTGCCTTCCCAAGTTACTGTTACTGTCTCCTGCTTTCCTGGAGATGGCTGAATGCCTGCCTGCCGATGGGAAGTGGTGCATGCATTCCTTGTTTTGTGTTGCTTGTGTGCATGGCTTTTGCTTCACTTATTAAACTGTCTTTGTCTCAACTAGGAGTTTCCTTTTACTCTTCCAATTCTCTCCACCATCCCCTGTGAGGGGAGTGAGCGAGCAGCTGCATGGGGCTTCACTGCCAGCTGGGGTTAAACTATGACAACTTTAAATGTACCACCCATCAGCTTCTCCTGAGAAGGAAGTCCCATGGCAAATTTATATATCTGACCTCCAGGCCATAGATGAAGAGTTCCATGAATGGAGACTCCATAAGAGCTAAAACTCCTGAAATTAAAACCAAAAACAGAGGACTTAAACCTGGAAAGTCCTAACACCTAGCCAAGGGGAGTGTTGTATGAACCTACGCACCTGTACTCAAACTCTGCTTCTTAGTGAATGGGAAGAGAGAGGCTGCTGAGTAAGACCTGTCAGTCAGATTTTGCCAAAACCAAAGGCTTACCAAGCCAGACTCATCATGGGGGAAAAGCTAGGGGTTGGCAGTTTACTTGCACTTCCAAATACAAGGCCATCAAGATGCTGATTTTGGCTCATTAGCATGTTCATTGGCTAAGCTAAGTTAAACTTGGTTTGCTTATTTCTCCTTTACCCTGCCTCCTTAGCTTCAATTACTTTTTTCCTGCCTCCTGTGTGTTCAGTTTGATCTCTGGCCCTATCTCTTAACCTAGGCCTTGCTACTACCCCTTGACCTTTCCAGCAGCTGCATTTGGCTTTTTCTCACTCCAAAACCTGCTATCTGGTTATAATCAGTCCCAACAGTTAGGACTAAGCTAACTGTCTTAATTTCATGATAAATCAATTGTTTCTTCATAGACATTATCATTCTCATAAGACCAAGGCAAGTGAAATTTTCTATGTCAATCTTACCTGTGCTGCATCTTAGCAGTCATTGTGCCATGCCTTTAGTACCAAATTGTGCATGTGTGAAAGAAGTTACTTAGATTTTCATTTGTCTTTAAATCTGATTTAATAAATATTTTAAAATAGCAGTAGGTTAACTCAAAATACATGGATAGAAAGCAGACTACATCCAAAACCAAGCACAATGCTCACCATAACCTTGACCTTAAGCAACTTTTTTCAGATTTGGTTTGTTCATGCTCTTAGTATCCACCTATGATTATGATAAGTAAAGTGAAAACCTAAGAATCTGTTTCAACGTGATATGTTGAGGTACTAAATAAAGCCTTAGAGGCCGCTTTTCCTAAATTATTTCCTTCCATGCCCCAGATAAGCTTTAACATGGGTATCTTTTCCCCTTAAGTGTTGTTAAAACCATGGAAGTCGCACACTCACTCCTCCTCTCAGCCACATTTGGCTGCTTTTGCCCCTTCCTTCCCCCCCCCCCCCCCCCCCCCCGTGCTGCCATGACAAGTAAAACTTTACTCCTCTTATTACAAGAAGAGTAAAGGAGGCTCTCATAGCTTCACCTTGGCATTTCTGTCATTTCACATCCCTCTGTAGCACCCTTTTACTTCCCTGCAGTACACAATCTCTATCCCTCCCAGCAACTGACTATCCACAGCCGCCACACACGCTCCTCAGAGGGCTGAGGAGGATTCTTCTAAAGGTACAACAGTAGAGGGGTCCCCAATCATGTAAAAAGCCAATTAAAGTTAAATGCTTAACTGCCACCTGTGCCTTTTAAGAAAAATCTCTTCATTTTCCCCAGTGATCAATTTTTTTCACGTGGGACCAATTTTGCTGTTATTGCTTAGGCAAAATTCCCATTGAAGTCCACAGGGAACTTTGCCTGAATACAAAATGTGGAGCTAAACCCTGCGCTGATTTGCATAGACCACAAATCACAAAGATCATGTCCTGATGCACGTGATTTATCCTACATGACAGCTGGTGCAAGTGAGCTATTTTTAACCATGATTTGTTGCAAAATATTTCATGATATTTACCATTCAAAAAAGAGTCAATTGATTCTCTTTTCTGAAACTGGATTAAATTGAAAGATTCTGGCAGCTTTCCAAAGCCATTAATTACTAAATGGTACATTTTCAACAGAAATGTTAAGCTATATGTAGTTCTTCTGGAGCCAGTTAGCTCCTAGGTAAAATCAATTAAAGCTGGTAAAGATACATTTCTAGGGTCAGGTCCCAAATATAGACATCTGTATTTATAGCATAGTGGATGCTGGCAAAATCCTCCAACACAGATGCAGTTGTACGACTAAACTGTGTTTTTACTATTTAGCTCATAGAGGGGCAGCAGGTAGGTTTATTATTCCAGGATAAACCCAGCTGTGTCAGTATGGTTGCACTCACACTATGCTCTGTTTCTGCTATAGTAGCCTCAATTTTCTAGCCCCAAAGCAGCACGCTTTATCCTATGGAGCATAAAGGCAAATCCAGTTTAAGCTTGCTTGTAACCCCCCCCCACCCTGCTCTCATTCCCATTTGTGTGGCCTTGCAGGGAACTGGGTCATGGAAATGATCCAGAACAGAAATAATTTTTGGTGGGAATGAGGGAGAATCCAACTAAAACAAAGAAGAGGGTGTTCTTTTCAACCAAATCACTTCCTTGCACTAGACAATGCAGAGGGCACTTCACAGCGTGAGAACAGTACCCCTGCCAAAGTGGTCAGTGACTTCTACAGTGAAAAGTCCTTATGCTACAGAAACTACTGGTGTGCTTAAGCTTCTAGCTGAATGACTTCAGTGCCCAAGCAGCACACATGCCAAAGCTGTTGCACTGAGACTTGGCCTGCTGAAACCTGCATGAGCAACGAAAATCCCGCAGGCAGTTGGAAGCTGACAGGCAGTCCTCCCTGCCCTAGAAACTCCACAACTATTCTGGCAAGCACATGCAACCGCTCCAGTACTTGAAGGCAAGCAGAGAAGTGTATGTACACAGTATGCAAATGTGACCAAGTATGTAAGTTGCAAAGTGCTTTACCAGAGTACTTGATGATCTTCAAGCATTTCAAATTGTGTCAGCCAGCACTGCAGCAAAAAAAAACCAAACCAGAATAAAGAATGCAGCTCTGCTTTCTTCCCACCCTCAGCTATTCCTCTGGCTCTGTGCTGGCACAAATGCCTCTTGGCCGTGTGGCAAAGCAGATTGGGAAACTGATCAAGCTGAGAACTAGCCTGGGATTTTGGCACCACATGGATGTTATTATTTGTGAGAGGACCACCCTGCCTATGCAATCAGTGGGCAGCAGAGACCCAGCACAGCCCAGCAGATGGAAGGCAGGCCAGTTGGGTCTCATTCAGGAGCAGCCAAGTTCTTGCTTTCATCTGAGCTACTCAGACTCAGCTGTGAACAACGACCTCCAGTGAGCCCCACGGCATTTCTGACCTCTGCAAAAAATTGCCTGGAAGCCCACAGAGGGCAAGATCTGTAATAGCAGCCTATGATGAGGTCTAGAGCAAGAGGTGTGGGAACAGGAGTTGAGAAACTTTCTGTAAACTTGAAGTGCCCTATCTGCACTCATTAATATAATGTGCATTTCTTTTTTTTTTTCCCCAGCACTACTGGCCAGTCAGTCCCATCTAGTCAGGAAATGGCAAAGAAGGGGAAAGTCAGAGTTGCTCACTTTCACCCAAAAAAGCATCTAGACCACTAAAAGGCATGGCAAATACAGACATACTGGAAAGACTACAAGAAGAAATTGTAATTTTTACTTAAGGACTAAAAAATTCCTCTGTTAAATAATGTGGTTGTCTGTACATTAAAATAGTATTTAAGGGTAAACTGTGGTTGTTGGCTAAATTCTTTAAGGCATTAACTTTATAAAGAAACTAAAGGATGCTCTTTGTTCAGTAAAATATACTTAAGCTTTATAAACAACACAACTATATCACGTATTTTTCAAATATGCTTGTTTTCAATACTTAATAAAAATCCACATGATGTATTTGTTGCTACACACTTCAGGACAGAAGGGCAAATGAAGTTTGGACAAAAAGGTCTTAGACCCCTAGAGAGAGAATGCACAGCCCAGTGCAGGCAAGGGAAAAAAATGCAAGGAAGGCTACCTCAAGCCAAAGAATAGCTGGCCACAGCAGAAAAGAAAAAAATAAGGGCATGGATGTGTATTTACTTCTTCATTTGCTGTTCTTAATGAAACAAGGATTGTATCATTAACTCTAGAGTTGAAGAAACAGTGACCTTTGGTGGAAGAGGAAGGCTTCATATGGGGGATTTTAAGCAGTGAGTGAGCCTAGTTACCTTGTCCTGTTCATATCATCTAAATCAGCAAGTCATGCTTAGAGAGGCAGTAAATATGTAAGGTACTGACTGTGCTCTAAGCTTCCTTATGCTCCATAGGAAGCCAGCGTTAGGAGGTCATCAGCCCCTGAGCTCAATCCAAGCATGGAGAGCTGTGGGCAGAGACAATGGAGACTGGCTGTCATGCAGTCAAAGTCACTGCCAGCAGCTTGCCATGGCAGCATGTGGCCAGGCTCCCCCAGCCCTCATTAGCTGCTCTTGGCTTAAACCATATGCAATGATCCAAGGTTAAAAAGCATGAGGGGAAGACCTTATTGACAGGCTGGTGACAAGGCGAGAGATAATATCGTAGCCTCAGTTCACATCAGCTAACCAGTTCCTGTGGTCATACACCATCTAGGCTACCATGAGGATGACAGGGAACAAAAGTCAAATTTGTTCCCATCAATTTAGGGACACATTTTAGGTACGTGGGTATAGGCAAAAAGAAGGAGCAGTAGCTTCTCTCTTACATTCAGAAAATCCTCATCTCTACAGAGAAGAGTTGACACTTGCAACAACACTTAAGTTGTGGTAAACACCTTGACCAATGTGAGCTATTTTTCCCATGCTCAGATATAAAGCAATTAAAAAAAAAAATCTTGTAATTACTATGGAAACAATTTCCTGCAGGCACTCCCCTAAATAAACTCTCAGGAAAACATGTTTTCCCCACAGCTGTAGCTGGCTAATCATCATATGTCAGTTAACATATTTCTGGCTTTCCCTCCTGCTTATTGTCTTGGAGAAAATATTGTGATCCTTTATATTCTTTCAATATAATAGTCTTTCCTATTAGTGGATGAGCTCAAATTGCCACCACTCAGGAAGAAAGGAATGCAAATGAGGAATACCAATTAACCCCTTTACAATTAAAAATATCTCTATCTATTATAGCACCCATTAGTGATACTCTAGTTAATGGTCTGTCAACATCTCCATTAGACCTTTTCCCCCTGCTCCCACACAGAACTAAATCCTAGCTAATCACCTTGAATATATCTCTATGGATTTACACAATACATATACACAGCTCAAATGAGGCAAAATATAGATTTCTCTGTTATCTGGAACCATTACATTCACCTAAGTACCTGTTTTCTAATTTATCATTCTAATTACTCTGTACTCCAAATATGCTGAATAATTTTTCAGGCTATTTTTTTTTTCAGTGTTACAAATACTTCAGGTACCAAAACCCCACAAGTAATTGCAAAGACCTGTCCTGAATATACACTGTGAAAACTGTAAAGTAAAGCTAAGTTCACAGCAGATTCCTTTTGCCCGATACACTTCACATAATACCACCCTCTTTTTTTCATGCTAGACATGAGACAGTGGCTTACATTTGGTGCCATGCACTGTAATACCTAGCAATGACAGGGTGAATTAAGGACAAAGCTTCAGCCTTAATAGCTTAAGATCCCCTGGCTTCCTTATGGTCAAACCACATTCTCCACGCTACTGTAACGTTCTTTTTTGTATGTCAAATTCATTGCAAATATACCACATGCATATATATTGCCTGTGTTGGTCCTTTCAACTCCTGAAATACACTTAAGCATTTTACAGTATGTTCATCACCAACCATCCTCAGTTAAAGTGCTGGCATACCAGAGAGAATAACAAGTCTGCAACTGATACCCTGTCGCAAAAAGGGAAAGGTGTACAACATAGAATGACAGAATGGTTAGTGTCAGAAAGGAACATAAGATCATCTAGTTCCAACCCCCTGCCATGGGCAGGGACACCTCCCACTAGACCAGGTTGCTCAAGGTCCCATCCAACCTGGTGTTGAACACTGCCAGGAATGAAGCATCCACAATTTCTTTGGGCAACTTGTTCCAGTGCCTCACCACCCTTACAGTAAAGAATTTCTTCCTTAAACCTAACTTAACTTCCCCTGTTTAAGTTGAAACCCATTACCCCTTGTCCTATCACTACAGTTCCTGATGAAGAGTCCCCCTCCAGCATCCTTTTAGGTCCCCTTCAGATACTCAAAGGCTGCTCTGAGGTCGCCACTCAGCCTTTTCTTCTCCAGGCAGAATCCTAAACTATAATTTAACCGTTATTTTCACCACAAGATTTCTCAGTAAACTTACAATTATATTGTTGGGTATATACATGCACCTGGGCACCATTTTGAACACTGAGCTTGCACACAGCAATTCAGCTGTGCCGGGTTTCCCTGGCTTGTTTATAACCCTCAAACAGAGGAACTGTTGCTCTAATGAAAACTAATTAAATACATCTTCTACACAGACTACCCTTCAGAAACAAAATCTGCACTCTGCTTACCAGAGGTGTTTAATACAGTATGACTGGCTTTTGTTTGCAATTACTGTTTCCAAACTCTAGTTAGATCAACTGAAAATGGCTCACATATTATGTATTACAGCTGATTAAAAAAAACCAAAACAAAACAAACAACTGGTTGGAAAAACTATGCTTTTTATACTTCATCTACAGTCATACAAACCAATGCCCCCACGTACACAAGTGCTAGAAATACTGCTTTTTGGCAGCCCTCCAAGCATGTCTTTAGTTTTGGAGACTGGCTGAATTTACAGTACCCTGAATTCATGAGGCTACTCCAGTTCATGAAGTCAGAAACAGACAGAACAGCTTATAAGATTGGGTGTTTTGAACATTGTAATATCAATTTTGCTCAATCTGTATTTAGGACTTCCATTATATGTGGCATATCTTCAACATTAAAGTGTTTTTCTGTATCATCTGAACTGCACCAAATATGTATCAAACTAATCCCACCCAGGAAATTATAAGCGACAGTGCAATGGAAGTTACAGTTCCCTTTTTCCAATATGAAACTCCTGTAAAACTGAATATCCTCAGTTCCCTGGAAAATAGGTGTGACACCACTGAAGGACAACCAGTTACATCTTTGCATAAAAGAATTATCTGCCTGTGAACAGCCCTGAAACACCAACTACCTTTTTCCCAGCTAAACCAATAAAAGAAAAAAAAATGAAAACTCATAAATACTCAACATTACACATAATATCAATAATTAATGTTTCAGGGTAAGGGTGAGAAATACACTGAACAATCTTCTCTGCCTTGAGTTTACACATTAAAGGTCAGTTACTCTTATTTTGGGTAAATATTTCAAAATGAAAAACAACCAAAAAACTAAGACACAGGCTGGGGAAGGAGGGCAGCTGGGCAGGAAAAACAGAGAAGTAAAAAGAAGTGCACAGACCCAACAATAAACTCTGAATAAGATGAAGCCTTTTCTCCCGCTGCTATCAGAGGCATTTTGTGAGTGTGGGATGAGTAAAATGCAGGTGGCATTAAAAGTAAAAATTTTATGCAACTGCTGTTGCATATCCAGCTCTGAAGAAACTGCAACACAACCTAATTTATGAGAACAAGTCAAAGGACAATAGATAACGCTTTCAGCAGCCTCGGCTAGTGGAAAGTGACCCTGCCCATGGCAGGGGGTTTGGAACTAAATGAGCTTTAACATCCCTTCCAACACAAACCATTCTCTATGACAAGTGGATGTTAAGGGAGCACCAAACAGAACAGATCAACGAGATGAATTTCCGTATGGGAAACTTGTTAAATGGGAAATGGCAGCCAACATTCCCAGAAGGAGCATGCTAAGAGGCAGGAAATGCAATGCAGAGTTTATAATATTGCATGCTTGACTCAGTTTTCCCACTTTTCTTGATATGCAACTTGTAAAAGGAATTAATAGATTCAGAAGAGGAAGAGGCTGGGAAAGCACAATTTAGAGTATTTACTGACTTGAGACAGAACAGATGACCCCACAGCAAAATAGATCCTGTCACCTAAAGACAGCAACAAGACATTTCAAAGACTAAATATTAACCTTAAATAATTAATCCTTTCTGTAATCCTTGGGGAAGACGATCAAAAGGAGCCATATGAAGCACACTTGTGGTTTGTCTGAACTAATTTCTGGTTTCTAAGATCCAAAATAGAATCTTTTCTGAAAGCCAGACAGTCACCCTGATGAAAGAAATTACAGATCAGCACATTTCCCCAAAATGTTTTGGCTTCCACGAATCAACATTTTCCAAATGAAAAAGCATTTAATTAAAATTGCAATCAGATCCAACTTAAGTGATGCACAGGAAGCCAGGAAAATCTTCTGAGCAGGGGAAAGCCACGTCCAAGGGACAGCTTTCACTTAAAATAGAGATGGTGACAGTGTAGCAGTATCAGAAATTACAGGCATTTCTGAGCTTTTTTGTTTTCTCAGGTGCCATTAACCATATTGGGCCAATAAGAGATCAAAAGCAATGATTAAATAGGCAGCACAGCCCAAAAATTAGTGATATTTAGTCCTTTTATTATCTAGATTAAACACTCAAATCCTTGTAAAACAGATGGCATTGCAGGCCTCTACCTACAGATCTACACAGATCAGTTTTGGTTCAGCACTCAGACCATGCTTTGCATAACGGAAATTTCAGCCTTACACATTTTGCAGGAATATAATGACTGTTTTTTCTTCCAGTATCAGAAGAATCTCAGTACTATTTCAAGGCTTTCTAGTGAACAAAGAAAATTTAAACAGAATGATATTTTGTTAAAATTCTTTGCCAAAGAAATAGAAACAATAGGTTGATGCTGTAGATTTTTACCTCTATTCTAACCCAAGAAAAGCAGCAACGGCATAGCTCTTAAAAACGTTCCATTACACAGCTCTCCTATAGTCAAACTATAACATGCTGTCAGAATGAAGAAAACCTTCCTGGGCACAGAAAATTCAAAAGCCACTGCTGTACTGTAAGCTATGCAAACAAGGGGGCAGTGGGCACTGAACTTGATATTTTCCTTTGGCTTTATTTATAAAAGTGGAAAATGTTAACAGCACAACCCCTCTCTCTTTCACCACCTCCTTGAGTAATGTCATTCCTCCCTACCTAGCATATCTGTTACCAGATATTCACCATCTGCCTCTCTTTAAGAAAGGCATCTTCTTAGGAGTTATTAGAAAAATGAGTGATTTGGACAAATAGAACTCAAACAAGGGTATATTGAATTTGAAGTAGTCACTGACAGCTTTACTGAGAATTGGATGAAACAGTTTTATCTAGGTGTACGAGAGGGGAGCACTGCAAGCAGTTTTCCTTTATGCCTTCATAGTATATTACTGCAGGCAGCTAAAGTCATGGGTCAGCAGAAAGATCTATGTTACCTAACACTACCTGCATTATCCATCCAAATGGGTAGATCTCCAGCAAACAAACACTACATGCTCTTCAAGGATGAAGTTGCCACTACAAACTCATCTCCCAAGTGTTACTACAAGGAGTTAAGGCTGTTTCCATGAGGTCTGCTGTAGTCCCTCTAGAGTAGGCTTGTAGACACATCTTTTTTTTTTTTTTTCCTAGTTATTTGTAGGTCTCCAACATAACACAGAGGGAGCCAGCTTTCCCTAGTGGAGTATAGAGAAATGTCAAGAGCTGGAATTGTTTAAAGGCTCCACAGCATAGAAATTGATTACGCACACAAAAAAAGGAAAGACTTGATGAAAAGCAACCACAGATTCATTTTATTATCCAAGTTTCTTTTCAATTTTGAATATCTTAGTTAATGCTCACTACAAGTCCTTTGGTAGGCTGCTGTTGTGATTACTGCTGAGGAGTTGCTCAGAGATGTCAGAACATCTCTTTTTCCTGACAAAGTATTCTTACAACCAGAAAATACCAGTTTGATAAGCAGAAGAGCTTTTGAGGCAATAGGAAACTGCAGTAGAAACCTGTCAGGCTAGCTGCAAGCTATAGGGAACTCAGATCCTTGAAAAACTAGATTTAAGGTGCATAACAAATTATCAGGCATACTACCACACAGTTTAAGGGACTGTTTCAGGGCTCCCAACTCTTCTATTACACTGACCACCAGAAAACTTCTGGGCTGCTGTATAGCCATACACAGCAAACACAGCACTTGGATCAAACTATGTGCTGATTATCCCCTCAATCTCACAGCATGCTGTCAAGAATAAAGTCCCCATGCCAATCCCTTGCCATGCTTAACCGGTAGGCGAGAGGATAACATTGGGTTGCAGCACTTTGTGCACTTGATCAGCACTGTGCTACATCCTTCAAACACCCCGAGGAACTTTTCAATTGATCACATTCTCCTCTGCATAATACAACCTCTCCCTTTTGGTCCTTCACATTATAGAATCATAGAACCATAGAATAGTTAGGGTTGGAAAGGACCTCAAGATCATCTAGTTCCAGCCCCCCTGCCATGGGCAGGGACACCTCCCACTAAACCATGCCACCCAAGGCTATGTCCAGCCCAGCCTTGACCACCACCAGCGATGAAGCATTCATAACTTTCCTGGGCAGCCCATTTCAGTGCCTCACCACCCTTACAGTAAAGAATTTCTTCCTCACATCCAATCTAAACTTCCCCTGTTTAAGTTTGAACCCATTACCCCTTGTCCTCTCACTATAGTCCCTAATGAAGAGTCCCTCCCCAGCATCCCTATAGGCCCCCTTCAGATATTGGAAGGCTGCTATGAGGTCTCCATGCAGCCTTCTCTTCTCCAGGCTGAACAGCCCCAACTTTCTCAGCCTATCTTCATACTGGAGGTGCTCCAGTCCCCTGATCATCCTCGTGGCCCTCCTCTGGACTTGTTCCAACAGTTCCATGTCCTTTTTATGTTGAGGACACCAGAACTGCACACAATACTCCAAGTGAGGTCTCACGAGAGCAGAGTAGAGGGGCAGTATCTCCTCATTCTACCTTTAGATTCTTTTTGCTCCAGAAAGTTTTGCTGAATATCCCAATCGGCCATAGTGCAGAGACGTTAGATCTAACGCCTCCACATTTCTCTCTCGAAGCTTCCCTGTCCACACTGACGTATTCAAACTTGCCCCTTCAGCAATATTTAATAAGATTTTTATTCCTGCTTTCCAGATTGTTAAAAGCAAAGGTAAATAAATAGCACAAAATTAATAACAACACATATTCATGTATAGAAGCACCCCCAGAATCACGGTTAGGATCATCGTTGTCCAGACAAAGCAGAGGGAAATTTGTAAGCCTTTATAAGTTGGCAAAAAACACACGACTCAGATTGCTCACAGCAGAGAGAATTATCAACAAATTTCACTGAAAGGATGAGGAGGAGAATAGAAAGAATGTAACTCCCACAGGTTGAGATAAGAACAGTTAGTAACTAAGGTATAACGCAAACCACTACTGCTACCACCAATAATAATAATGATAAGGGAAGTAACAAGGGAAGAGAATACAACCACTCACCACCCGCTGACTGATACCCAGCCCGACCGAGCAGTGATCTAACCCTTCCGGGTAACTGTCCCCAGTTAATATAGTGGGCATGACGCGCTGTGGTATAGAATACCTCTTTGGTTAGTTTGGGTCAGGTGTCCTGTCTCTGCTTCCTTCCGGCTTCCCCTCCTCCCTGGCAGAGCATGACACTCAGAAAGTCCTTGGTCAGACTTAACATTACTGAGCAGCAACTGAAAACATCGGTGTTATCAGCGCTGTTCCCAAGCCAAAAGTCAAAAACACAGCACTGCACCAGCTGCTAAGAAGGAGAAAATTGACTGCTACTGCTGAACCCAGGACATAGCTACATTCATACACAGCTCAAAATGCGCATATCCAAGAAAAATACGTAAGAGTCTTCCTCTCCTTCCTTTACCCACACACGTCTCTAAGTTAAAGTGCACTAGCAATCTCAGATAGATACTTCATCTTTAGCAAAAGAGGCTTTGAAGTTCTTCATTTCCATAATTTAAACAAATCTGAGGACTGTTCTTCAGCTGATTTTTTTTTCTTATTCATTCCTGTGTCTCATAAATAGGATATGAAATAGTAAAAGGTGATGTGAACTCTGCCAGAATAGGCATTCTAGAAACAAAGTGGCATTACTGCTTATATGTTTGGCTTTTCATTATTCATGTTTCATGCCTCTTCATTGACAATATAGTTGCTCCGATGCTTCATATTTTACGGAGGTCTAATCGCAAATAGCTTCAAGGGAGGAGAAAAAACGGCAATAAAGACAGACATGGGCTAAGGGCTTTCTGTTTAAACAGTAAATGTTGAAGCTGTACAACTAAAAACAAATTAACGGGGAAGGTGACACAAAGGATTGAAAACAGACTTGACTATTTCGTGATCTCTAGCTGATGCAGGTCAGCATGACAAAGGTTAACATAACCAGTGCAGATTTTGTGTGCGGCTCCCAGTTTTTATGTTCCAAAGATCTCATTCCAAATAATAAGGGATACATGCTTTGAAATAGACTGACTTTCACATTTAATAAGATAGAGTCACTGAATACATTTCCATCTGCTAAAGTAGAAGGGTTTTACAAATACAAATGAGAATATAAGAGGATTCCTCAACAGTGATCTGAAAAAATGGAGGAATACAGGACTAACCCCCAATCCTCTGCATCTAGATTAAACACGAGCAGTGGGAATTAACTGAAAATTACATGATGGACTCATGTAGAAATACTAACAGTCAACTCAGAAAGATCCTTTTTTTCTACCACTGGTTACTACAGTGTACTCAAGTACTACTATTAGCCAGCTAAAAAGCAATACATGGGATGATATACAGACATGGGCGTTTGATGTGGAGTTACTACCATACCTGCCCCATAAGTGCAGTAAGCAGTATAAAGTCACTGGCCCAAATCAACTTGTATGGATCATGATAGTGTTGACTCACCTGAAGAGCACAGAAATCCTTTCCCTGCTATGGATTTCCCACTAAGCTTCTTCCCTCTGAACGGTAATGTATGATTGAACATCCATTATAACATGTTTGACCCCCTTGTAGGCATTCAGGCATATGAAAATTGGCTTGCAAGCATCCTAGTAGGAGTGAGACACATATCCCTTTGCACTCTTGCATGAAGC
This sequence comes from Ara ararauna, assembly GCA_028858755.1. NCBI lineage: Eukaryota > Metazoa > Chordata > Aves > Psittaciformes > Psittacidae > Ara > Ara ararauna. The sequence goes on along the minus strand of CM054382.1, from coordinate 19,308,842 downwards.
AAAGTATTTTCTATCATGTGCAAAATCCTGGGGGCTCCATCTTAAGCGTTTTGTTCCTGATTAGCTTTGACCACCTTGCCTAGGCATCAGAGACCCACCCATTGCCTTAACTGCATATTCCGTGAGGGGCAAAAGTGTGTGGATTGGAGTACAACTATGTGACTCTCCACTGCTGATCTTGCAGATAACCTCTGGAGGTTCTCCTTCACCTGTAAAATAAACCAAAACCTAAGGAGCAATGAGGCAACATCCTAACAGCCACCAATTTCCTGGAGATTTCTTGCTCTTGCTGCAGAACAAATTACAGAGGCTTGTAAGAAAGAAAGGCTACCAATAAGAAAGTGAGGGGGTCTGTCTGCTGGTTTTGGTCAGGTTTTTTTGTGACCTGCTAAGTAGGAAGAACTACTCTTCCAGGAGATCTCTTGGGGAAGCAGTCACATCAAAAGGGATAGATTAAAGAATGAGACTACTAGCACAGACACTGTTCTCCAAGTCATGCAGAGTACAAGCACTCATGATGAAGAGCAGTATGATCACTGCTAACATCTGGACTACAAAGATTCCTACAGAAATTAAATCTACTCTGAGTTCGTCTTTCCTCACGTTTGTCTCAGATCAGACAGCTGCTTTTATTGGATTCAAGAGAAGCTCTTCAGAACTGTAACTTGCCATCCCAGAAGTACGACCTTAGCTGTGGGACACAAAACCTCAAATAACTGCCTTCACCCAAAGGGCTTCAAATTACTTGGACAAACAAGAGTTATTATTTGGAGTACTGTTGCTTAGAGGGCACCTAATCTAATTATCTACAGAACTTCAAGTATGTATAGTAGTTTCCCTAACCTGTAGTAACATCTCTAACAATAGCTTTTGCTTAGGTTATCTTTTGTCATCCAAGAAGCAGAATCCAGTCTTTTTAATTTCATTTTTATATGTACATGGCTTCTGCAACTGCAGGTTTTGAGTAACCTGTATAGACCAAAATGATCAGCAGCTGAAGCCACAGTTATTAAGGATACTAATTTTTGAACACTCCTTAAATATTTTGTGTCTATTCATCTAGAATTCCGCTATTAATATTGCAGCTTGGCTTAGGTTTTCTGTCGGTCTGATGTCTGACCTTGTGCTAGGTGTTTCTGCACTCAGGTGTAGATAAAAACTTAAACACTGACCTTCCCATCCATTTCCTGGGCAAGTGGTATCTGTGACTACAGAACACTTCCGGAAATCTCTGCTGGCTACTATTGTGGGGTGAGACAACTAGTAGCAGGTTAAAAACTAAGAGCTAGAGAAAACTCTTTTTTTTGCTGATTTAAAATTAATTTCAAAACAGAACAATTTTTAATAACCCTTTATTTGAAGCATATATTTAAAGCTGTTAGATGGGCCTTTTTTGTAATATTTTCTCAGAGTTGTGAATCATCCCTTTACTGAAGGACAAGAACCAGATCTTGCATGTCTTCACATAGATTTAGCAATTCTACAATAAACCTTAATCTGTTTTTCACTCTCCCAATCTTCCTTCAGACCCAAAGCAGCATCTGGCATTGCTGTAATATATAACTGCTCTAAAAATATAGTGCTGTAGGCAGTAACTCTGACAGTGAAGACCTGATGGAAGCCACCAGTCCAGCCCCCGCCACATCTCATTTCTGTTCATTCCTCCTTTGCTCTCTGCACCAACAGGAACAAGGGATATAGAGCTGCACCCACTCACAGCCTTCCTTAGATACACAGTGACTTGCCAAAATGCTATTTACACTGTCTCACATGCCACAAAAGTTCACAGCAGCCTCGAGCAGATGGGCCAAAAGATGAGGATGGTAAGAGAGCCTGAAAGAGACTCTGCAGAGAGACACACAACAGTAACCCATGCCAGTTTGAATCTATACCGTATAGTTTTCTTCCCATATTTTGAATCTCAAGTGCCAACAGTTTGGTACTTTACCTCACTTATTAGTCTCAAGACACAAAGGAGGAACAAGTTTCTGACAGTAGCAGACCAACTCAGAAAGCAAGCCCAGGCTAGGATGACACAAAGAATAGAGCTTTCAACTTCATCTTCAAACTGAGACAGGGAGAGGAAAAAAGTAGACAGGTTTGACTGGGACAAACTGTAATCTCTTCAGCTTTCCCACCCAACTTGGAGAAACACACACCATGCACATTCCCAACAAAGGCCTTCTGAACCAAGACAGTACAAAGGAAATGACAGGCTCTGTTTTGGTACCATTCACAATATTAGATATCAGATGAACACATTTTCAAAAATGGCATTTTTGGTGGCAGTAATTGATGCCACCCTCATCTTCAATCACTGCCTTCAATGTGTGTCCTGACTATTAAAACAAGAAAGTACAGGAAATAGAAAGAGGAAATTTTTCCACCAAGGCAGGAGGTTGGCAATGCAGTAAGAATACATCAGTTGTCCTTTTATATATCAGATGACAAATGCTAGATACCTGCAGGGAATTCTGTAGATTGCTCCAGGAGTTGGCTGGGCTCATGTAGAAAAACTGAGTTTTCATGTCTCCACTGTGTTTTTCAGTTGTTATTGGTGTCTGCTTATCTACACACATGCTTTCCCGAACTGCTGCTCATTTTGCATAACATGGTTTCAGGCAATAAGGACACCACTACAGCTGAAGTGTAGTCCCTTATACTGATGGATTTTCAGTGTGAGCAAAAGTATATGCAACAGCAGTGTTATCAAGAAATGCTGCAACATGATCAAAAAGTTGCTAACAATATCCTTGTCCACATTCACAGCTGCCAGACTGAGGTACCAATACAGAAACAAACTCATTTCTTCTCCTGACCAAAATAACCTCCGCTACTTCAGGGTGCAATATCTGGCCAAAAGCTGACCCTGTATCTTTGATTTTGGGCTAGAACCAATAAGCACTAAAACTTCCTTGACTGCATTTCTGCTCAACTTTGATCTACTAAAACATATGCAAAACAAGTTCAAAGTTACCAATACAAAAGCAATAGAGAAAAGAGTCTGGCTCACAAACAAAGGACTACAGCTAAGTGTATTTAAGGCACATATGTATGGCTGAATATTTTATTTTCATTTCAGATGCCAATATTCAGCCATCTGGCTTTCCTTGAGGCATTTCTTTTGTGGCTTTTTTTCCTTTTTTTTCTAAATAGACATTCTTCAATAGCAAGGCATTAAAAATATAAAAGAAGAGAAAACCAAGTTCTTTAGTGTAACCACTGCAGGCTACCAACCACCATTGTTAAACCTACATGAAACATAACATCAAGCAAGTTTCTGTTTTGTACAACAGCTCTTCATTATCTAAAATACTCATTTTCTCTTTATCCTCCTAACTGTTAGTCTTAATGGCCATATGGCTGGACATTTATAATTAACAGCTTTTATCTAAATAAATACACTGCTTTGAATTTCTAATAGGTTTGTCCATTAAGAACCTTCAATAAAATGTGAAAAAAAGCTCCTTCTAAAATAAGAACAGAGGGATATGAACTTCATGAGGTGCCTGCAGGCAAGACGCAGTAGGTTGTATGTGATACTGACCATTCACACTGAACAAGCACTGCATCTCTGCATGGAAACTTCAGTGTAAAGCAGATAAAATGCCAGATGAATGAAAAGGAGTCCCACTCAATGTACAAACCACAGACTTACTGCTTGTAGGTGCTGTGGATCTGCTAGCTTGAATTAGCTTTGGAGAGATCTCTACCCAAACATTCGTCTACAGCATAGCACCAAGAGATCTCAAGTTTTCATGTGACTTTACAATCTAACCATGCTGATTAAATGTGCTTTCTATTTTTGACATAAGTGTGAAAGGCAGAGCAGTGCAGTAATTCATCCAGCCTTTTCACACTGGCACAGTGTTGTGACCATCTCCAGTGGGGCACTGCACATTAGCACGGCCTCATCCTGGCAGGGGCTCTCAATTTTCCTTCTGTGTATTGCCACCATGTTTTGTGCTGCATTGCAACCAAACTCTTTTTGGATTTCCATATCCACTCATTATTTCTTTTCCTTGTTTATATAAATTACCATGTTATTTGTCAGGATTCATATCTGTGAATTTAATGGAATGGCACTTCTCAAAATCACCCACACTGTCAACAGCTCTAATTTGTTTATGTCAAATCAGCCTTTTCTTTTTTTTTTTTTTCTTTCTCTTCCCCATTTACCCTTCTGTTTCATACCATTTATATTAGCCTGTCAGCTGGGATTTTATTTATTTGCTTTGGAAGGTTTGCTTCTGTGAAACCCTGATGGCAGAACTGCACAGCTCAAGGGACAAGTAATAAGATAGGAATGCTTTCAAGACCAAGCTGTTACTTCCAATTCAGTCCTGGTGAAGAGCAACAGAAGCTCTGGACAGTTTTTGCATTTACTAGAAAACCAAATATGAGGTGGTGGTTTGGGGGTTGTCTTTTTTTTTTTTTTTACCTCTGCAGATTGTTCTTTCTTACTGTTTTACTAGGCACCACCCTAGAAAATGCATAGAAAACACCACCATAGAAAAATGCATAGGAAGTGTGTAAGTGGAACTGTCAAAACCTAGAGATTTCATGAACTCTTACAAATTCCACCACTGAAAGAAACTGGAAGGCTTGTTAGGACCTGATCTCCCATACCAATCTAAGCCCTAGGACTGTACTTTTTCTCTCAAGAAGGTATCAGGTGAGAGACAAATAGAAATATTCTTTCAGTAAGTACTTCCATATAGAACTTTGCAAAGAGGTTACTAAGAACATGTCAAAGCATGTATGAAATTTAGTATGAAGAAATGAAAACCACTGCTTACTAACATGCATAGTATTTGCTTCCCAGTATCATCCCAGGTGTAATACTGTATACAGTGCCTGCACTGTGCCCAGTGTGCAGAAACCCAAAGCAAAGAGACAGTCACACCTCACACAGATTGTTTATTAGCTACAGTGCAGCAAAGCAAAACCAGATGAATACTATTTTTGTCTAGTTTAACGTGAGTTTCAGAAAACAGTTAAGGCTCTAATGATTTACAAGGGATTGGGGGGCAAGGGAAAATCTACAGTATTTTGCTTAGTTGGATCCTTGGTTCATAAAAGACTGAATTATTGACTCAGAAGGTTGTGCAGTGCACACTATTTCCAAGGAATAAAAATATCTATCTCAGCCATGCTTGTGAAGGGCCTTAGTCCATAGCACCTCCTTCTACTCCATGGAGCGGCAGAAGCTGCATCACTCCTCAGGCACTTCCTATCTCTCACATGGCCCTCCCCAGTTCCATCACCATCCCGTACAAAATCACGCTAACAGCCCTATGCAACAAAGGATGTGAGCATCCAGGCTCTGCAGACAGACAAAAACCTGCTCTTTCTGTACTCCACCCAGTTTTGTGCTGCACCAATTTAATCAAGCAGCAAGCTACTTTTGTCAGTGCTCTTAGGCAGCAGCCTGGCAGACCAGCTCATTTGCTGGCAACCCGCTTTTTAGACCTTCGACAATAGTTCAACATTTGGAATGCTCAACACATCATCTCTTGCTATTGCAGTGCTTCTGATTTCCATTTCATTTTGGGTACTGATTTTTTCCATTTGTGGCAAGACTTACATGCTGGCAAAGCCTTAACTAAAATTATTACTGGAAATTACTTCTGGATATTATGGCAGAAACCTGTTTAGAAAGAGAACAGAAGTCCTGTATGTCAGTTATCACACTGAAATCAGCAAACTCTTATTTCTGTTAAAACACTTCCTAGAATTTATTTTTACTTTCTGTAACTTTTCTCCTAATAAATAAATCTTATACTTCACAGCAACAATATAAATGCAACTACTGTGGCATCAGTACCAAAAAATGTTGCTAATTTATTTATTTGTCCCAGCTTAAAAAAACAAACAAAAGATTGTCCCAGCTTAAAAAACAAACAAAACCAAAACAAACAAACAAAAACAAACCCAAAAACCACAAACCAAAGAAAACAGTACCAACAATGTTTTGGGCTAAATTAAACTCTCAAGATTTTAGCATTTAAGTAAGGGAGGAAGGAACTTTGGAATCCTGGTACATCTGAAGTCAGTGCGTGTACTTTCCAGATTTTAATAGGACAGGATTTATTCTGTTCATATTTGCTGAGTTGAGAAAAAAAACCCAAACCCATAACAACAACAACAAACATGTAGGAACAAATCTTCTTGCTCATTCAAACAACATGCCTTCAGCTGCACATAAGCATAACATGCACTAACTTTATAAACAATCTGAAACTAATTTAAGCTCTGAATGAGAAATATTCCAAGTGCCTCAACAGAGAGTCGCAATCATCATTATTCTCCTTGCAGCATGCTGAGATGGGACTGATCCCATCTGCTCAGTCAATGAAGCCAGAAATCAAAGTTGAGATAATGCAAAATCTGGACTGTTTTCTTTCTGCTTTTGTCAAAGAGATCTACTCTTAGAGACAAATCCCAGGGTAGTTCTTAATCTTGAAATCTACTTCAATAAAGTTATAGCTAAGATTTAATAACCTGCACCAACAATTCAGCTAAACTTCGAGATCCCTTTAAAAGATTCCACATCCTACAGGAGTCACAAAAAATAAGTCTAGAAAAGCCATATCATTTATTGCCCTATTCCAGGTCAAGAGAAGGATACATAATCCAACCCACACAGGTGCTTTTAACATACCAATACAGGCTTCCAAATGGTGGAGAACAGACCATCTCCTTGTGAAGCCTACTCCAGATTGAAAATACAACTAACAACTTCTTACTCAGCTAACAGTGGGAGACACAGAATAGCAGAGGTCATCTTTCTGTTAAAACAAGCTTTCACATGCTGTAAATTAATCACCTCAACTTCTCCTCATAGCTTGTGTTATCCAAAAGAGAATAACAATGAAACAGAGAGCTGGAGTTTTTGTCTGTATCTTTCTCAAAACACCCCTCCCAAAAGAGAACTAACTTCCAGGACTGTAATAATGTCTTGCATATGATCATCCTATTCATTCACCCACAAGGAATTTGTTTGCCTTTTTCAAGCAGCGGCATGGTACTGAAGCTTTATGTTCAGCTTGTGGTCTGCTAATGAGTATTTTTGGTAGCACCAGTTTTCCCTCATTCTGTATTTGATCATTAATCTGCCTTTTTCTTCCTACATGCAACATCACCTGGGTGAGCTTGGGTGAATCTAGCAGATGTGTCATGACTGCTGTTTTCCTTTTAACGTGTAGGAAATGATCATTCTTGTAAATAGATCTTTTATACAAATAGCCCACTTTATATCAGAAGCCAATGGTCCAGACAACAAAGTAAACAACAATAATAGCTGTTGCCACAATAGCTTTACTGCTAATTCACATCAGCCTTAGAAATGACTTTTCATTCATTATTACTATTCGATTGATATTAAGCATCAATTAGTCTCAGTTCTTTACCAACAGAACCTTAAGCGGCAAGGACACATAAAATGATAAGGCCAGAACTTTATATTCAGAATATAAGTCATATTCTTGGATAATCACAGAAAGGAAATACTGCATTTATTTTCTATCACTTCTAGTCTTCAGAAGGGAGCAACTCTGGATATGTGCTGTTTGAATCAAGAAGCCTCAAACATAAAAAAGGCTTTGCTTTTTCCATTCATTGAGAAGCACAACCATTGTACAAGATCAAGAGAACAAACCTGGCTCATTCACACTACCTAGTCACTTGATACTGCTGCTGTGGAGGCCAGAAGACCATGAACTGCAGCGGGGTGAAAGTATCATAGAAGGCAGATGCAAGCTCAAACCTGACACTGAAAACCTTCCCCTTTCAACTTGGTTACGAGAGGTCTTTCAAGATAGAAAATCAAGTGACAGGTTTAACCAAGAAAAGGTTCAGGACCCCACCTGGCTGGCGCACAACATCAGCTTCTTTTGACCAAAGCCACAAAGCAGTGCAGCTTTCTCCTTCTCCTCCTTTCCCTCCCCAAGTACAGAAAAATATGTCACTGTCCTGGAGTCACACTTTGGTCTCAAGCAAATTAAACCTGACTGCTGACACAGGTGTTGAAATTTGGAAGATTCATGGAGTCTCTTTAAAAAAGGACACTGGGAGGGTTCTCAAGCATATTCATATCAGGGAATGCGATTTAGACATATATGAACAGAATAGGAAAGGATGTATTTTACACTTCACTGTAGCTACTGAGTTATACATCCCTGCAGCATCATTACAGATTTGGAGAAGACCCAGTCTATTACATTTCTGATGATATTGTTAGCTTACATGGAGTCAAATAGGACCATAAAACAGGATGATCTGGCTCCTCACTGTAGAAAGGACACAGCAGAGGTCCAAATATTTGCTTTGCTGCCTGTAATATGGCACTTCAATGAACAACTGAAAGTATGTAGCACAGTTGGCCACGAACATTTGTGTCCAATAGCCCATGCTGATTATATACCCCTTTATCTGTAGTAAAGGCTGCTTCTGAACTTTGGGGCGGGGAGCAGGATTATTTTACAAGAACGTATTCACCCACAACACCTCTGTTCATTTATATTCTCACAAGCACCATGAGAACAGCAGCCTGGTTATCTGGTTCACAGAGCCTTGCTGCCCTATGAACTTTTATATCTAGATCTATGCTCATACTGTAGATTCAAACATCCCCCACAATTACCCCAAGACCTTTGCCAGTTTGTGGGGTAGGCAAACTGAGTGGAAGGAGGGTATTTCAGATAACCCAGCAATCAAAAAAAATCAGGCAGAACAGTACTTGAGTATTTATCATGTAAAGTAAAAAAAGTTGCAAACAGCAACTAGTTGTATACTTCGTAGTGCTATTTTTTAGTGGCTTCATTTAACAGGCAAAGCAATCACCTGAAAAATCTAAGAGTTACATCTTGGTCCCAGCTGAGATCACTGCCTTCACTTACCAAATGTATGCAATATATTCCATTAGGCAATTGCTTGTGTATAAGTGTATAATCTGGGCTAATACTTGGCCCCTTGAAAACATTGTATTTGATAACAATGATAAGGATTGATTAAATTGCCTGAGATAAGAGTATCTGCTCCATCAGGTTATCTAGTTATGCTAACACCATGTGGCAGCAGTTACGAAGCAGATGAATTGGTGAAGATTTCTACAGGAATGTTGAGGATATAGTGACAATCTCATTTGGACTCCTGAGATTAACACACTTTTTTCCCTTGCTGCAAAGCACATAAGTATAAATACATTAAAGCTAATGATTTCTAGCTTCTCTTTTTATTTAAAGCTTGCTTAATTAAGGCATTTATATTTCTGCAAATTACTGCAAAGTGACTGACCTAGAGGTTACTCTGAACCTTACAGATGAAAGAATTTACATGAACTTCTCTCGGCAGCTTTTTTCCAAGTTCATTTGGTTTTAAAATCTTTTTAAATTGCTTTGATTAGTATTGCCAAATGGAACTTCTTTAGTTAGTCAGAACAGGAAAATATTTGACTATCTCACCATGCATCTGTTCCTTAAAGCTGATTAGCTCATATTTCATAACAGCTCTAAGCATTCCATTATCACCAGTGACTCCCAAATAATCACTTTGGACACTTACAATGAAGCAAAATTTACTTTAAAGCAAACAATTGCAAATGCAGCATGATTCTGATCTCCTAATGCCATTTTAAGTATTATTGCCTATTAGGAACAACAGCACAGCTGAAGCAGTTAATAGAAATGAGCACAAGTCACAGTTTTAATTGCAGCCTTAAAGCCATATTCATTAGAAATGAACATATTCCCTTCACACTGCAAGTAGGATGCCTGCATACGTGATTTCAAAAGTGACACACATCTATGCTATGCAGAATATGACTGCTCTTTTCCCACACCTACCTGATATCTCTGATGAGGACAAAAACGCTTCCCCCCTAAATTTACTAGCTGTGTAATGCAAAACAGTGCACACCTAATAAAAATCCAACCAAACAAAAAGAGAACCTAACAACAAAAAAAAAAAAAAAAAGACCAAAACAAAAAACCACATTGATATTACTTTAAACAGGGCTTTTGAACAAGATGTAATTTAAAGTAACACACACAGGTATGTAGAAATGTACTGACTTGCCATTCTTGCTATATCTGTTCCATTGTAAGAAACTGTATATTTCCAACGCCAGATTTAAGAAAATTATACCTGCCAAGCAAACTCTCAGCACTATAACTTGGAAACACAAAAAGACATTACACAATGCTATTTCCTGTGCTCTTAGAGGTTAACTAGTGCACAGGGGTCTCTTACGTCTCTGGAGGAAAACCAGTGTTTATAGAACTCACAACATCACCCTGTTTCCTATCAGTTCATGCAGCCTTCAATGGTACAACATCTTATGTGTTTCCTCAGAAGACCCAAAGCAGAGTTCTGGAACTACAGCTGGTAATAAAGAGGCTAACTGGGAAGCAAAAAAAAAACAGGGAAGATTTTATGAGCTTGAAAAGGTTCCAGTAAAAGATCAGAGTAAATGAAGTGGGAAATGAATATTTGGCTGTTCTGAAACTAAATATGTCAGTCCATGACATCTGTCTAAAAATGAAAAAGTTCAAAATGCAGAGCTAGAATGCAGCACTTTTTACTGTGAGCTGCTAGGTGTCTATTAGCAATTTCCAACTTCCCAGTCATCGGACTTTAGGGAGGATAACTCACAACGGATGAAGGAAAAATAACAGACTGGCAAGCTCTTCAAACAAGAAGAGATGAAAACATTGAGGATGCCCACCCACAAGCAAAGGGAAAGAATGAAAGCAGCACAGGGCAGATTCATTCCACCCCTCCTGGCTTTAAAAAGCCAGGAAGAAACTCCAGTGACCAAGGGATTCCCCAGTTTCATTTCACTGTTTATCTGCCAGTTGGAAAAACATAACTGTGTAACTACAAAGGTCAAGTATTTGACACACTCAGAGAGCTACACGAGTCCAACAGAAAACATTTACATTGCATACGTTAATGATGTTATAGTCCTGTATTCCTGAAATTTGTTTAAAAGGAAGTATTATATAAAGAAAAAACAATCAATACAAGGCATTTTTATAAATATATAGAATCTCTTAGGTTGGAAAAGGCCCTTAAGAGCATCAAGTCTAACTGTTAACCTAACACTGCCAAGGCCACCACTGAACTGTGTCCTTAAGCGCCAAATTGACACATCTCTTAAATATCTCCAGAGATGGTGACTCAACCACTTCCCTGGGCAGCCTGGTCCAACACTTGATAACCCTTTCCATGAAGAAATTTTTCCTAATATCTAATCTAAACCTCCCCTGCCACAACTATATATCTTTATAGTATGTTCTGCACTTGAACTCTGAGAATGGGTTCCTTTTACATGACTTATTATTAATTTTCTACTGATAGACATGGCTAGATAGCTTGTAAGGGTCAGTGTAGCCTGATGAATCCATGTATTACCAATTTACAGTACACTGCATTAGCATGACATCCACATAACGTATAATTTAAGGTTAATATTCATTTATTAATTAGAAGATATCTTGAATGATTTTGTTCCTACAGAATGAACACTAGTTTTCTCATTTGCATTCAGTACAAACATGAAGGGAAAATACAAACTGCAGAAGAAATATGCAACATATGCTGAAAATAAAATTGGCTGTACTACCAAAACATTTGAATGACTTGGAATTTACTGGAGAGAACCACCACCAATTTCACCTAGTGAAATTAATTCTCTTAACTGTTACTACTTCACTTGACAGCTGTATTGGCTTCACAGGTCCTGCCCATGTCCCGCCTTCAGCTCCAGCCTCATCAGCCTCTAAAGGGTGGTCTCTGAGGAAACAAAGGTGTTTTCAATTCTTAACTCCAGCTCTTCATCTTTATCCATAATGCATCTCAACCTGAGCTGCGGAACTAGGAAATTATGCCAACAGTAACAGCACCACACACAAAATGACAGAAACAGACTGCAGCCTAACAAGTAAAGGTTTGCTCCTAAGCCACTGTGTTGCAGCTCCTCAACAAAAAAAGAAGTTGAACTCTGACTACCAAGACTGTCCTTGACACTCCAACCTGAATTTCAGGCTCTCTTCAGAGCCCATTCAAACTCACCATTCACATCTTTGTAACTCCAGTTTCAGTGCATACATTTCCATTTTTCCTATTTATGATGTATACAGCCAGTTTACACTTTTCATTTGGGACCTCACACATCTGACCCTGTCCTTCCCTAATTCCTGCCCCCATTCCTCCTGAACTGGGGGGGGGGGAGTAATTAAAAAAACCCATCTTAAACCAATTCTGGAGAATTTTCCCCTGACAACATGGACCGTACCCTGAGAGCACAAATCCATGTAACTTCTTTAATGAAATTTAATATTCAGGAAAGCCATGGAACAATACCACCAACCAGTCTCTTTTTCTCATTATATTCTTCCACTAATGAAAAGTTCCCAGCTTATCCATGTTACATTATTTTTGATGCATAATTACAGCTGATTCAAGAGCAACAATAATTGAGAAGGTTCCTGGTGCTTGGCTCCAGAAAGTATATCACAGACATTAAGTTTTCACAGCAAAAGTTTTGAAACTGTGTCCTCTTGGAAGTCAGATTTCCTCTTTTTCACTGGAAAATTTAAGTCCCTCTGGCTTCCATATTAAAATTGTCCACCTCCTGCTACAGATTTAAAGAAACAGAACAGGTGTGTTCAGAAATACAAAGACAACACAGCTGAAACACAGAAAGCACCTCAGATATTCTCACCTTTCCAATCTTTTCACACCTGTTTTTTATGGTAGCCTTCCAAGACTGAGCATTTGGCCTTGACATGAAACATCAGACACTAAGTCTATGACACAGTATGAAAAGCACTAACAGACATTTCCAAATAGTAAAATCAGAGAAAAGGCAGGAAAAAAGGAATTCACACAGTCAGGATCTGCTCTCCAAGATGCTCCCTCATCAAATTCCAGTGGGATCTCCACATCTAGAGAGGTGGGAGGACTGAGACCCCTGCTGCTCCCCGGATAGTTCATTTTGGCGTTTCCCTCCTGCTCCTATTTAAATGTAATGCACAAATGCATGCTCACCAGCATGTCACCCTCCAGATGGTACACTTCTGCTCTATCTTTTTGCATTGGAGGGACAATTTTCTTATTAAACCTGCATGACCTACATCAAACTGATTTGGTGTTTTACTCCAGTATGGACTTCTGGTCCCTTTTAATGATTGTTTACCTGGTATTTCAGCCAGCAGACATGCAATAGCACACAGCAGCAGTCTTTAAGAAATATTAGAAAGGAGGAGGGCAGGGCACCCAAGAGAGAAAAAAATTGACAAAAAATCAGTGTTTACAATGAGTACTCCACAGACCTGAGGCAAGAGACACACAACATGATGCTCAGAAACACTGAAAAAGAAGCACAGTGTAGAAAACTGGCAGTGTTTTCACTAACCATCCTCATGAAGGCCTCAAGTCAATATGATAAATACACGATTAGAAACAGTTTGTTTAAGTGCTTAGCTGAATTAAGAGCAGAGGAATAGCTATCCTGGATCCTACCCAGGCAAGCCATGGTCAGGGATATGGACACAGTGCAAAAGTTTGACTTGTAAGAGGCTTGGGACACAGGCTCCCTTGTGCAAACCTTTACACAGGGAAATTACTTCCAGCACAGGAAATGTAGTGCTGTGTTCTTCAGGTTTTCTCAAAGAAGGTCAAATCCCTAATTCTAGTCCAAACTCACCTTTAAGCTTGATTATCTGGTTTCATCCCAAGGATGAAGCAAATAGCACTTGTAGAAAATAGAAAGACATTTTCCTGCCCATCACAATAGGAGAGGAGGAAAAAACCCCAAAACCCTAGACATAACCCTTACAAGATTTTTAATTTTTTATTTTTTTTTTAATCAGGTATATTGTCTTTCCTGGCAAAACCAGAGATGTGTGTATCAAGGACACATGAAGAACAAGCTAAAAGGTCAATAATATCACAGACTTCCCACTTGTACTCAAGACACTAGAGAGAGAACACTAAATAGTGAGGTTGTCCAGGTCCCTCTTCTGCAGTCTCACAAGGAAAGTTCACAAATTGGAAACTAGCAAATTGCAAAAGCCACAGCTAAAGCCTTCGGAGAAGCTCTTTCACAAAGCTGCTAACACCTTATTCCAGGGCCTGCTGCTGGTCAAGGAGAAGTGGCTCCAGCTCTGGGTACCATGCCTCAGCCTTAACCTTCTGCCCACCCTCCAGCACTTCCACTTGCCACTCCTGGGACATACTGAAAGGCAGAGGAAACAACAATATGCTGCAGCGAAAAAAAAAAGTAAAGGCCACAGTCACACACAGTCAGAGGAGCTGATAATGTTGACAGCATGAAGATATAGCACATCCCTAAATGCTCATATAGCACAAAATCTTTTCTCACGAAAGAGGATTAAGTTCCTCCCAAGGAAATTACTAATGTCTAAACTCTTCTTTTTGATCCTAGAAACTACCAGAAAACACATTCCAGAAAACGAGACTGGAGTTTGGACCAGCAAAAGTGTTTCCCGTAGCACAGCAACCACTGGCACTTCCATGCCTGAAGCTCTCCTAGCCACTGGCACTTCCATGCATGAAGCTCTCCTAGCACCAGGGCTGTCCTGCTATGCTGGGCTCAGGGATTTTTTAAGTGTGAGTTCTCCCACTCCCCTCCCTTAAACATACTGCTTTCCACAATGCACCAAACAGGGCAGAGTACGCTAAGAGGTACACAGCAAAGCTAGCACACGGTACGCCAACTCCAACACACACTGGGGAGCACCAACTACCTCATCCCCCCAGCGCCTGTTTGCGCCGGTTCTGCCCTTGACGCCTCCAAGCAATGCTGGGCAGTCCCGCTCCGTGCTTGCAAGCCGTCCCTCTCCCACCATGCCTCCTCGGGTTTTGAGCCAGATAAGCTTTTCCAACCGCTCCTAAGCCCTACCGGTACCCCAGCCCGGAGCCCCAAACTACCAGCTACCCACCTCTCCCCTCCAGCCACCATCTTCTCAGCTACCACAGCTGAACGCCCCGTGGCAGCTGTGCTCCCAGCCGGGAGAGCCTCTGCCCCTCCCGCCCTGCGGGGCACAGTTGCTCCAGGCAAGCCCGAGGTGGCAAGAGCCGCTTCCGTCGGCGACAGACGCACGCGTGATAGCGGGGCTCGAGGTGGCACCGCCACGGCTCGTCCCCGGGAGACGGCTGGGCGCCCCCCGGGCACCCTCCTGGGTGGATCTTCCTTTAAGAGAAACCAGGTAAGGAACCGCTGCCGTCTGCGGGAACGCTAGTTAGGTATGCGCAGAGCCCTGCCTTGGCCTGGCGGTCCCGCTCCTGCCGAGAGCCTTGGCTGGCGAGAGGGCGCAGCTAGGGGTAGCTTGTGGGGCATGGTTGGCAGGGAAGGAGCCCTGTGTGGCCCGGTAAATGTTGCTGTGTGTTTGTTCGCAAGCGGCTCCACATACAGCCGGAGCCATCGCTAGGAAGCAGGAAGTGTGTGTGGGAATCAGGGAGACAAGCTTTGCTGAGAGGTTGTGTCTGTCATTGAACTGAATGACTTGAAGGAAATAGAGAAGCTTTCAGGTGTGTACACAGTTCTTCCCAATTCAGTGTGCCTACAGCTGTGTTGTTTGTGAGGAGGAACATGGAAACATCGGGCATGGAAGCAGAGGTATTTACCAAGGCAGAGCAGGTTCTGGGAAATCAGGAAAGCAATTGGTAGAAGATGCATAGAAGCAGTTCTTCAGCAGTGTGCAGCTAGCTGGGTTCACAGGCAGACGAGTCATTGTGTTGTTTTCCCTCTGGAAAACACTGTGGAATAGCTGAGTCCTGTTTGTGAGGAGTCTGTGCATTTGTGTGTGCCCATTAGCCATGGCTTCACATGCACATTTGGTAACGGCTGCGCAAGACAGATATCAGTGATACCTTGGTGCTGGGTGGTAATGTCTGCTGTTGATACAGCTGGTGTTGTGATTTAATCCTCTCAGGCAGTTAGTTCACTCACTCCCCCTCTTTCTTCCCAGCACTCCCAGAGGGATGAGGAGGAGAATGGAAAGAATGCAACTCCCACAGGTTGAGATAAGAACAGTTTAGTAACTAAGGTATAACACAAATCACTACTGCTACCACCAATAATAATAATTACAAGAAAAATACAAGGGAAAAGAATAAAATCACTCACCACCCAATACCAAGCCTGACACTGCAGTGCACCCCCACCCTTCCAGATCTCTGCTCTCCGTTTTTTCATCCTGGGCATGATATGCTGTGGCATGGAATACCTCTTTGGTCAGTTTGGGTCAGGTGTCCTGTCTCTGCTTCCTCCCGGCTTCCCCTCCTCCCTGGCAGAGCATGATACTCAGAAAGTCCTTGGTCAGACCAAAACACTACCAAGCAGTAACTGAAACACTGGTGTTATCAGCTCTGTTCCCAGGCCGAAAGTCAAAAACACAGCACTGCACCAGCTACCAAGAAGGAGAAAAATGACTGCTACTGCTGAACCCATGACAGCTGGCAACATTCATGGGCAACCAGACCCAAGGCCTGGCTGTCTGCAGTGCCTAAATTGACTGCAGGATATGCATCAAGTGCTGCTCAATGTGGTGGGGACACTTCCCTTGCTTTCGCCCATCCATGTAGTGTCCCAGCCTCATTCTGCAACTTGTGGAGTCATAGCTTGAGGTTGTATGGCTACAGGCTGTGATACCAGTAGGTTGCTGTTTTTATAGTGACTCCAAGCTTTCATCTGGCTTAAAGGAGGAGGAAATGAACAGGTGGTGAGTGTTGCAAGAGTGAATACAAAGAACAATTCACTTGTGACAGCCCTTGACTCACTAATGAAAGTGGAGTTGCTTAATGAGCGTTATATTCCCCTAAGGGTTTTTCCTGTTTCATTTGTTAGGACCATTTGGGGATATTCATTGACAAAAGAACACAGGCTAGGGCTGTGCAATTGTTTTCATGGTTCCCTCTGCCTGGTGTTACAGTAGCTGTTCTTTTTTGTATTTTTATACTGTGGTTTTTTGGGGGCATAATGGACGATTCTGACCTCCTTTTTGAGACCTCTACTTGCCTCTGGTCTCTCCCCAGAGGTTAAGGTGGCAATTAGCCTTGTTTTCTGCTTCAGATATAACGCTGCTTTCCTGTAAGTAATTGTGGGCTGGACTGTGGAGTCAGTATTTCAATGTGTTTAAAAATGCAGAAGCTGCAATAAATGCAATTGAAAGGTTTGGTAATCATGGATGGAAGGGAGCAAGCTTGTTACTTTGTCCTGCTTCCTCGGGGAAATTGAAAATGTGGAGCACTAGTTTAATTTAAGGGAGGGGGGGGCTCTGTAGCACATACGTTTTTTTTTAGGCAACTATATCAGAAATGGTTAGGTATAAATGACAACTATAGCATAACAACAACCCCAAGAAAAGTATGTTGTCTATGTGATACCCCCCCAAAAAAAAACCCCAAAAACCAACCAAAACCAACCAACCAAAAAAAAAAACCACCAAAACCCAAAAAAAACTCCACCCCAACAAAACCAGAAAAACCCACAAACAAACAAAAAACAACAAAACCACAAACCCCAAACAAAACCAACCAAGCAAACAAAAAATCACACACACACCCCCCCCCCCCCCCAACAACAGACCCCTCCCAACATGTTACTGTGGCCAACAGGAGTTATAGCTGATCCAAAGGAGTCTGGGCAGCCTGAGATTCAATGATCAGGGCTCTCACTTGAAGTTTGAAATGGGGAAGTCCATTTCCTTTCTATTGATAAAGTGTGAGTTTCTCTGAATGGAGTTACAAAGAGTGTAAATTTACTATTCCTCTGACAACAAGAGTAATAGGCTTGTCAAAGCATTTGACACATAGTAAGTTACCTGGAGATTCTGGATATTCATGTAACTTTCTTTTATAAGCATATAAACGCAAAGCACTTAAGGAGAATGTTTCAAGTTGTTATTTATTTATACAGCAAGGCCTATTAGAGGAAATATGACTAAAATGAATCCCCTCATGTTCCATACAGACAGAATAAATTGTTGTATTAGACTTGGAATTAATTTTCTTAAACTGTAACTTTGGGGAAAAAAAAAAGGGACAAAAATATCATGGCCATCATAATGCGCAAGATATCTTCCTCTGAATCCTATTCAGTGTTCTTGCTGTAAAGGCAGGTTCTCAGAAAAATACTTTTTTCATTCTGAAAAGGTCTTGGGAATGGGGAATTTGTGTTTGAAAGAGATGTGGAACTGAAGTAGAGTATTTTAATCAGGCATTTTGGCTCATGCCTGTCCATGCTGCTTAAAACTTGGCTGATCAGTTTTTATGACATGTGGGACATATTGCTGCTTGTCTTGTACAGCATTCTTTATAATTATTTATTTTTAAAGTGAATTTAGTGCTTATGAAAGGTGACAGATTTATAGTTGTAAACAGAGTAGTATTTTCAAGCCGCTCGAGGGGGAATCAAGCACCCAAAAAAATCATGAAGGAGTTCTGAAGATCTTAGTTTTCTGAAGGACTAAGGATAACAATTATGTTTTCTTTAGAGTACTTTTCACTTTTTTCAAAGTCAATTTCTTTTTCTCTGAAATGAGAACAGAAACTGTCAAATATTGTTTTGAATGGTATAGTTTCAAAAAATCTATTTAGCCAAGACCTTTTTTGACTTGTACGTACATAGAAGATTGAGCACTGTGTGTTTCATAATGAGTCAGGCCAAAAAGCAACTTAAAAACCTACTTCTAGTCTCCAAAAGGCTGTCATATTTGAAAATTTTTCTCTTTCACAACAGCCTTCTGAACAGCATGGCTTGAAAAGGACAATGTGTTCTGACCTGCTCTAGTCTGCAGCGACTTAACCATACTTTCTCCCTTTATGCTTTCCTTAAAATTGACAACGACAATTTTCGTTCCCTCAGTCTCTGGCTTTTTTTCTGTGGTTAACAGTAGGAGCACAGCTTGTGCATAGTGCATCTTTGTTTAACTACAGACCTGGTCAAATACTTTCAGGAATCCACTTTACACCTTTAGCTCTCTTTCCTGCTCTGCAAAAGAGCAAAAGTGCCATTATAAAAACTTGTGAGGTCTACTTATAAGAAGCAAATATTATTAAATGCCCTTTGATTTCTGAAAAATCACCACTGTGATACCACCAACTTGCTTTGTGTATTGAGGGTCACCAGTTCTTCTATTGGTAAAGTTACTGTTGATTGGAGTTCTTGAAGATTTTCACAATACATAGTATTTTTCACAATATAATTAACACTATATGCTTATATGTGGTACATAATATATAAGCATATAGAGAGACTTAATTTCTTAAAAGAAAATTAGACACACTATTCTTCATTATTCTATAGGGTGTATTAGTAGCTGCAGCTCTTTGCTGTTATGATCATAGAATTATAGAACCATAGAATAGTTAGGGTTGGAAAGGACCTTAAGATCATCTACTTCCAAACCCCCTGCCAGGGGCAGGGACACCTCCCAGTAAACCATGCCACCCAAGGCTATGTCCGATCCAGCCTTGAACACTGCCAATGATGGAGCATTCACAACTTCCCTGGGCAACCCATTCCAGTGCCTCACCAGGCTTACAGGAAAGAATTTCTTCCTCATATCCTATCTAAACTTCCTCTGTTTAAGTTTGAACCCGTTACCCCTTGTCCTATCACCACAGCCCCTAATGAAGAGTCCCTCCCCAGCATCTCTATAGGCCCCCTTGAGATATTGGAAGGCTGCTATGAGGTCTCCACGCAGCCTTCTCTTCTCCAGGCTGATCAGCCCCAACTTTCTCAGCCTGTCTTCATACAGGAGGTGCTCCAGTCCCCTGATCATCCTCGTGGCCCTCCTTTGGACTTGTTCCAACAGTTCCATGTCCTTTTTATGTTGAGGACACCAGAACTGCACACAATACTCCCAAGTGAGGTCTCACAAGAGCAGAGTAGAGGGGCAGGATCACCTCCCTCGACCTGCTGGTCACGCTCCTTTTGATGCAGCCCAGGATACGGTTTGCTTTCTGGGCTGCAAGCACACACTGCTGGCTCATGTTCATTTTCTCATCAACCAACACCCCCAATTCCTTCTCTGCAGGGCTGCTCTGAATCTTTTCTCTTCCCAACCTGCAGCTGTGCCTAGGATTGCTGCAACCCAGCTGTAGGACCTTGCACTTGGTATGGTTAAACTTCATCAGGTTGGCATCAGCCCACCTCACAAGCGTGTCAAGGTCCCCCTGGATGACATTCCTTCCCTCCAACGTATCAACTGAACCACACAGCTTTGTGTCATTGGCAAACTTGCTGAGGGCGCACTCAATCCCACTGTCCATGTCACCGACAAATATGTTGAACAAGACCGGTCCCAACACCGATCCCTGAAGGACACCACTCGTTACTGATCTCCAGCTGGACATTGAGCCATTGACCACAATTTTTTGTGTGTGGCCACCTAGCCAGTTCTTCATCCACCGAGTGGTCCACCTATCAAATTGATGTCTCTCCAACTTAGAGACAAGGATGTCATGTGAGACAGTGTCAAATGCTTTGCACAAGTTCAGGTAGATGACATCAACTGCTCTACCCCTGTCCATCAGTTCCGTAGCCCCATCACAGAAGGCCACCAGATTGGTCAGGCAGGATTTCCCCTTAGTGAAGCCATGCTGGCTGTCACCAAGCACCTCTTTGTTTTTCATGTGCCTCAGCATGCCTTCCAGGAGAATCCGCTCCAAGATTTTGCAAGGCACAGAGGTGAGGCTGACTGGTCTGTAGTTCCCCCGCTCATCCATTTTCCCCTTCTTGAAAATGGGGGTTATATTTCCCTTTTTCCAGTCATCGGGAACTTCACCTGACTGCCATGATTTTTCAAATATGATGGACAGTGGCTTTGCAACTTCATTTGCCAGCTCCTTCAGGACCCGTGGATGGATTTCATCAGGTCCCATGGACTTGTATACGTTCAGGTTCTTAAGATGGTCTCGAACCAGATCCTCTCCTACAGTGGGCCCAGGGTCTTCATTCTCGCTGTCCCTGCTTCTGCATTCCAAGACTTGGGTGGTGTGGTCAGAGCATTTGCCAGTGAAGACTGAGGCAAAGAAGTCGTTAAGAGCCTCAGCATCACATTTCCAACCAGCCCTTCCCTGTTGGTGAGGACGAGGTCAAGCATGGCACCTCTCCTTGTCGGCTCCTCTATTACTTCCAGAAGGAAGCTGTCTTCCACACAATCGAGGAACTTCCTGGATTGCTTGTGCTAGGCCGTACCATCCCTCCAACAGGGTGGTTGAAGTCCCCCATGAGGACAAGGGCCTGCGAGCATGAGGCTGTTCCTATCTGTCTATAGTGCACTTCATCCACCGAGTCCTCTTGGTCAGGTGGTCTATAACAGATCCCCACAATAATGTCTCCCATTGCTATTCTCCCTTTAACCCTGACTCAAAAACTCTCTGTTGGATGCTCACCTGTCCCCAGACAGAGTTCCATACTCTCCAGCCTATCCCTAACATAAATAGCAACTCCCCCTCCCTGCCTACCGTGTCTGTCTTTCCTAAAGAGCCTGTAACCTTCCATTCCAACACACCAGTCATAGGAGCCATCCCACCATGTTTCTGTGATGCCTAGGATATCATATGCCCGTAGACGTGCACACATCTCTAATTCCTCTTCTTTGTTCCCCATGCTAGGGGCATTTGTATAGGGGCATGTGAGCCACGCTCCAAATGAAGCCGGCTCATTGGATGGAGCGGCTGGAATATCTCTACATTGCTCTGAACGTTTACTATAGGTGCTGGCAAGTGACTGGGCATGTTGAGATGGAATGATGCCCCCCTCCCCCAACACATCTAGTTTAAAGCTTCCTTGACCAGTCTGGCAAGCCTCCTCCCAAATCCACTCTTCCCTTTCTTTGTCAGACCAGCTCCACCACCCCCCAGTAGGCCTGGCCTACTAAACTGAGTCCCATGTTCAAGGTACCCAAACCCCTGACTATAGCACCACCCTTCTAACCATTTATTAACCTGGCCAATCGTCCTAGCCTTTTTGAGGTCCTGCCCTGTATCCTGGAGAATTGACAAAAAGACAATGTGCGCTCCAGAGCCTCTGACCACCTCTCCCAGAGCTCTGTAGTCCTTCTTTATGTTCTCCAGGCTACTGCTATCTATATCAGTAGCACCCACATGGATCACTAGAAGTGGATAATAGTCAGTGGTACTGACTAGAGCAGGCAGCTTCTCTGCAACATCCCTGATCCGAGCCCCTGGTAGGCAACACACTTCCCTTGAGCCTGGGTCAGGCTGACAGATGGGTGCCTCTGTTTCTTTCAGAGTAGAGTCCCCTACTATTACGGCCCGATGCTTTTTCCTGGCAGCACCAGTAGAGATCTTCTTTACCAGTGGATCAGCCGGTTGTTCCTGGTGGGAGTGTGGGTCCTCATCAGCCCCCTGCAGGACAGTGAAGCGGTTCTTGGTGGGGACAACAAATTTAGGAGGAAGCCCCTTGCTTTTTATTGTCCTCTTCCTCCTTTTTTGTTGTTTTTTTCTGTTACCGTTTCCCAGCTTCCTGGGTTAGCGGCCTCCTTTCCCGCATGAGCGACAGCAGACGCTTGAGGCCCCTGCTCAGTCTGGTCCTGGAGCA
This sequence comes from Ara ararauna, assembly GCA_028858755.1. NCBI lineage: Eukaryota > Metazoa > Chordata > Aves > Psittaciformes > Psittacidae > Ara > Ara ararauna. The sequence continues at coordinate 19,286,242 of CM054382.1, read as the reverse complement.
AGCAGTGCTGTTTCCTCTCAGCTTCCCTGACACCTTTCAGCCTAGTAACAGCGTCCCGCAGCTCAGCCCCTGCTGCAGGAGGACCTCCACCAGGGAGCACAGAGTGCAGCCGTGCCCATTGTGCACCCTCCTCTCAGGAGGGCAGTGCAGCCGCTCTCTATGCCCCAAGCTCTGCACTGCAGCCTCCTCTTTTGGTGCTTGGGTACATAAGAAGTGATTGAATTTTTATTCCAGCTTCATTCATATCTATTTTTCACTTTAGTCTTAGGAGTACCTTATTTATACTTTATGCTTATGAAATGGCATTGCTAAAAGAAACATAAAGTCAAGTTTCTTTTTAAGCCACACAAACTTATGTGCCAAGAATTAAAGTCCAATTTTAAAGTGATTCTTTTTCTTTTCTAGTTCATGCATGTGTTCTGGGTTTTTATGTTTGGGGGTTTTATACTATTTTGTGAATGTGACCAGTCACAGGCTGTGGGGTGTTAAAAATAGGAAGATCTCCTGGAATATTCAGTGAGAGAATTATGTTATAGTATGTGATTCCAAGTCTTTGTCTAGTTCAGTCCCTTCAGACTGCTTTTCAGCTGCTTCCCCAGAAAATGGATTTTTATAGCTTTCAAAATTTTACCTTTTATTTCAGTTATGTGTTTGTACTCATTCCATTAGTGCTACTTATATTTATTTTTTTTCTCTTCTTGGTGGTGTTTATTTTAAATAATTAATTTATGCAGTCTCCTTGCCTTTTAGCCTTCATTTGGTCAAGCTGTATGTATTTAGTGCACTTAATCTTTCTTCATTTCAATTGAGGTATGATATTCTACACAATGAAATATGTGTCTTCCAGTTGCCTGTCAATGTTCTTCTAGCGCAGAATAAACCTGCCGAGTTCTTTGAGAGTCTGAACCTGTATGTTTAGCATAGCTGAGCTGCATTATGCCTATAAGGACCATTTTGTATCTGCTTAATGTATTTATTTTATTTGGTCAGTGTTAGTTCCTGATGTCCCATGCAAAGAGAAATTAACCCTTCACTCATTTCTGTTGTTAATTTTAGGAGACCTTCTCTGTCTCACTGTTGTGTTGGGGAAGTGGTGACTGATGATATGATATTGTCAGTTTTGTCAGATCTGGGTCATGTGGAGCAGGATTCTTGTGCCAGCTGAGTGGCAGTGGGTTTTGCCTATGCAACCTGGAATCATGGCTCTTTGCTTGTGGGAACGTTGCTGCATACTTTTGTATGTGTTCACCCTCAGCACTTTTTCAGTTTTATTATTGATAAATACACTAAATAGTTGTCCAACTTATATACTGAAAGGTAGCTTTTCCAGTTTAATAGTTGGGTTTTGTCTCAGTAAGTCCCTACATAACATTTTTCTGCCTGCTTGACATTTACCTTTGTACCTCGTGAAGTTTCCCTTTACTCCACAGAAGCGTGTTTTTCAGCTGTTCTGCATTCTTTAAGTCCAACTTTTCATTATTTTTTCAAAGTGGCTCAGTGGATGAAAAAAGAACGATGAGTTATTTACAGATCTGTATTATTCCCAGCACATATTCTTTAAACAGTGGATTCAACATAAAGCAGTAACTGTTGTAGCTGTAGACTAGAATGAGCAATTTAGATAGGCATTGTCATGTTAGGCAGAAATAAATGAAGGAGGAGGGAGTGCCCCCCCAATCACTTTTTGTTATAACAGCTTGTTTGTATGACCAGTGTTCAGCAAGATCTGCATTTCTTCCATATTTTTTTACAATTCTTCTATTTTTTTTCTTTTGCTCTTCGGTTCGTGTCTATTTGGTTACTGTATAATAAGCTCTTTTCTTAAGGAAGGCATCAAGAATTTACCTGTCAAACAAGTAAGTCTGCATAAAGATGTGGGCATAATAGCTCCACTGCAGCTTATTAAAACACAGTCTTCTCTTAGTATCATCTTCTGTTCTTCTTAGGATCTTAGAAGGTTTTGAAGCTAGTGATTTTGGAAAAGCTGCCCAGCTTATGGAGCTAAAGGAACTGTATATTTCATAGAATTTTTTAGTTCGTTTATTTCCACAACTCTGATCTTTCCAGTAACTGGAGCATAAAGAATCATACTCTACCTTAATGCATCAGAGGGAATACTTTTAATTTACCTTTAGTTTGTCAAAAGGCAGCAATGAAAAATTAATAAATCCTCAAAAAATATTGTGAACAATTCATTTGGAGTTTAGCTAGTAAAACATATTCTTGAATGAAGGCAGAACACCCTTCATCCAGAAACTTATTTCTGCATGAGAAATGTGTACTCCTTTTTCTTCATGTATTTTTTAAGATTCTTAACCAGCTTGTACTCAGAAGTCCTCATGATCACAAAGTCTGTTTCTATACAACTGTGAATGAAATGTCACAGCTACTCATGTCGTAGTAACAGCAAAATGTGATCAATAGAATTTTTTCCTCCAGAGACTGGTGACTAACGCATTGTGAGTAATATTTTTCTTTAGTTTTTGCTCTTCAGACAGCAAAAAAACCATAGCAGGGCATTGATAATTGAGTCATTAAATGACTTTTAGAAATATTTACAATTTAGGACAGAGGTACAGTTTAATTAAAAGCTCTTGGGACTTTCAAGTCATTTCGATCTTTGTCCTGTGGTTGTAGTGTATGTGTAGGAGTCATAATTACTGCTGTCAGAGGTACACAGTTTCCTAGAAGCCATGGCAAAAAGATACAGGAAATCTTTCCCCAGTTTCAGTATCATCACAGCAATCCCCCGTATGGCAGATATTCATGTCATGAGGATTTGGGATGTACTTTTCCTTGGATCTCAATGTACCCTGCTGAATTTAGGCTTTATAGCATCTTTCGCATAATACGTTCCTGGTGAACAGAGGCTTCTGTCCAGCTGCAATTAGTCCACTGGAAGGCAGAACCAGGTAGAATTCAAAGTATTCAAAAACGCATTTCAAAAATGTTGGCGTTTTGTAAGAGCAGACCTGAACTGTTCAGTCAAGAATAATAATTTTTAATTTGAAGACTCATTTTTTAAAAAAATTTCTCTTGTTCCAGGCAATATGTTTATCATTTACAAAAATGGAAATCTCCCTTCCTTATTTGCACTATTTCTGTCCCAGTAGAAGGTTTATATGTCTTTTGAACCTCTCTGTAAATTGGTATTTGAGCAGTTAAAATTCAGAAAGCAATAACTGGTAAAATATCTAATTCATCTGCTTCCATTTTTGTCTGTTTACAATTGTAAAGCAGCTAAAGAGTTTCATAAAGCACTACATGTAAGTGCAGAGGTCCTTCCCTGGTTGCTCATGACAGAGAAGGGATAGGGCTCACTCAGTTTGCCCCAAGAGGTGGAACCAGTTTATTGTGGAAAAGCAGGAAAGTAAAAGAATGAACTCTCCTCTGCCAAACCTGAAACCATATGAAACAAGGAGTGGTATCAACAGATAGAGGAAAGGTAATTTCTTTTGTTTCCTTAGTGTGAAGGTGTCCAAATAAAAGCATACGTTTCCTGACTTCCCCACCATCTGTTCTAACCTTCATGTGTACTTCTTGTGTCTGTAGGGAATAAAAGTGCTAACTTCCAATCTAGGTACCTAGCAGCTTTGCATATGGTGTCAAACTGACACCTTTTAACTCAAAACCTCGTTAGAGGAAATGAGGAGCTTTGGTGACAAATGTTTCACTGTATTATAAGGGAAATGCTTTTGTTTTCTCAGCTTGGAATTTTTCCAGGCCTTCACCATGAGCTTTTGGCAGTACAGACCATGAGTAATTACTTACTGGGCATGAACTGCTGAGTTCATGAAAATAATATAGGTTTGAGGATTTAAAAGAAGGTACATTGCACTGCAGTGTGACAGTTGGGACATCAGGTTGTATTCTGTAACAGTGATCCTCAAAGATCTGAGACCAGGGACTAAATTTCCTGGATTAGCAAAACTGTCACAAATGTGAAAGTAATTTCAGGCCAGAAAGACAGAGCATATTGAATTGTTATGTTTAGATTCAGTGACTGCTGATAAGCTCCATATTGCTGATGTTTTTGAAACTGAAAAATAAGAGGGGAAAATGGGTAAATTTTAAGTTACTAAGACTAACTCAACGTCTGAGTAAAGTGTTTAGAGAATTTAAACGGTCCAAAATCTAATCTAGTTCTGTTATCTCAAAGGTAGAACACAACATTTTTCCAGCTGGGTTGGTGCACTGGGGTCTTGAAGATTTGTTTTGTTTTGCAGAAGGCAGAAAATACCTTATTCAATCCTGAAAGATTTATTGCTTTGCGTGAGACATCAGGCATGATGGATAGCGAGTCCAGCCAGACACAGTGGTCTTTGCCTCCACCCCCTTCAGTGATCTGATTATTTGATCCCTTTTACAAATACAAGGAAGCCTAAATGCAGTATATCAATAGTTTTTATAAAAAGAGATTATATTTTTTCATTATTCAGAGAAATAATGATCTTTTTCTCTGTTTCCATATGGGCACCACTGGAACGCTAAATCTATATGCTCAAAATAATTTTTCTATATTTTATAGAAGCAAATAATTTGTAAATGAAATCATGACTGTCTCCTGTGACAATTGAGTCATTTGCATCTGTGCAAAATGAGAATTGACACTAACAGCTAGGGATGATTTAAGGAAAATGACAGACTCGCACTCCTGTAATAGTCAAGTAACTTGTATTTTAAGACAGGGGACCTAGATAAGTGCATAGCTGCCCATTTCTAATTTATCGTGAAGAACTTAAAGGTATCTGTATAAGTCATATGTACCTGACAGAATAGTAACCGAAAATAGATGGGTTTTTTATATTTTGAATATGAGCAGCTCTCATTTTTGCACTCCGTATAAATAGTCATGTTTTGTATGAGTATGAAATATCCATAATCCATATAGAAATTTGTGAACACACAGGAGCAGAGTAAATGAGTCTGAGAATGGAGTGTGAACCTAGGACTGCTGGTCTTGTGCCTTCACTGCACACAGTGGTGGGAAGGAAGAAAGGAGTCAGATCCTGAGGGCTCAGGCTACTTGGTCTCCAAGAGGACAGAACATGTAACTTTATTGTACAAGTAAGCAATGAGTTGGGATTGTTTACCTCAGTATTTTTGAGGATGTTTATTTTTTGGAGCTTGTCATCTGTTTATCAGGTGAATTCAGGTATTCATTTGGGTTCCTAACACTTCGATCCTGCGTTGTCTTGTCAGGTTGACCACATTGTTTCCTCTGAAGTAGGCTCAAGCTTCAAGCGGGAGTGCAGCCTCTTTGCTAGCCTTTATTTATTTATTTATTTATTTCCTTCTCCTTTTCTTCCCTACCTTTGCAGTCTTTGTGTATTAAAAGCAGCACAGTCGGTGCTCCTCATCGGGTTGCTTGGATACTGAATATAGAAAATACTGTCGTTTCTGAGCACCTCATCTATCTTTGCTTGTTGAAACTTGGCAGCGCTAAAGGATCCAGTTCTTTTTTGCACAAGTGTAAGTCGAGGGTAACTCCTCTGAGGACAGGACTGTTACCTGAAAAGAAAATCAAGTCGAAGGTGCTCTGCTGCATTCACAGCTCCCCTCTGTCCTTTTTCAGCTTCTCTACCCACTGCCAAGCCACCTTCTCTGTAACCTATTAGTCTGTAATTTCAGGGCCTGACTCTATCTCAGAGCAAGGTACTTCTTTGTTGTGAACTCGATCCTGATTTTTTTTGGTTTGTTCTGAAGTTGTCACTCATTTGTGCACTGCTTAGGGAGTAAGATCTGACCTTGAGAAATGAGAGAGAGAAGGGACAGCAATAGGGATCAAAGAGCTTTATAAGACAGGGACTAAAGTAAGCTCTTCAACCTAATCACTTCAGTAAGAGACTTGAGGGACCAAGAAATGCTGAGGAAAGGGCTGGTTTGTCAGGAGTCTGCTTTGAAGCTCACAAGAGATTGAAGTTATGGGTAAAATCCAGTCTTTGAGCCTGAAAACAGGGAAGCCAAGGGTAGATTCACCTTGTATTTCCCTGTAGTTTAGAGTGAGAATGCCTACAGCCTTTGGGCCACAGTTGGCCACCAGCCCATTTAATATGGCTGAATTTTTGCCAGCCTCTTTCCCATAGGTTTTTTAGATGTGAATATGGAAAAAATTAGATAAGTCATTTCAGGAGCTTGGTTCCTGCTGCCTTCTTTCTTGAGCCTCTCTCATCCCTTCCTTAGTGCTTGAATCCAAGATCTTTTGGGATGACTTGACCACTAATCTCTATTTTTCTTTTACAGGTTTTTCCAGGCTTGGTCCCTGGAAAAAGTGCATTTCTGGAGTATTACTCTAGTTTTTCTTCCTTTGTTTTTGATATAGGTGATAACATTTTGACACATTACCTGTACTATTAAAATTGCTATTTGCTAAGCAAAGATTATACCCATAGGTGGCATTTGTTTGAATTCTCCTTTTATTTCTGGTTATAGTGTTCATTTCAGCCCAATTAAATGCTGTTTTTCTGCTGGAATGTTACATTGTCTCAGCCAAATCATTAGATTAGATGATGATCTGTGTCATACAATTTTTTGTCTTTGCATTCATAGCTTGCTTTGGGGGAGCACAGATTTGTTTCAGGTCTGTCAGCAGATGAAAACTTGAGTGCAGACAGTGGCAAATACTGCATGTCTGTGGGAGATGGTGGGCATTGAGTCCTGAAGGTCTGGAGCTTCTAGTGGGATTGGGCTTTGAAAAATATTCAGCTGCTATTGTGTGTTTGACTTTACCTTTGTGGAAATAGCATTGTTCCTTTCCTCCCATTTTCCTTTTCTTTCCCCTTCAAAATCAAGCCCTAAATGTTTTATTAAATGAAATTTAATTACTCTGGCTGAATGCATATCCTCTATTTTATTGAAAAGAAGAAAACCTATGAAAGAAAAGTAATTATGTGAGGAAAATATGCTGTACCTCTTGAGTAGTGCTGCTTCTTTCAAAGCATGGGTGCTCTTTCTATTGTATTTCTTCACCCTAATTCTGCTTTCTGTCTGAGCTGGACTTGAGAGAGAGCTGAAGGTATTGGGAAAAGCTTGTGCAGAATCTGGGCCTTGGTTCTCTAGCCACATAATAACCAGCACATCTCAAAACTTCCTGTAAAACAGAGGAGGAAGCCTGAAGAGATGGAGTGCACTGAACTTAAGCTGTAGTCTATGTATACTGCAAAGCAGATGCTCTGGCCCATCTGCTGTGCTTTTCTAGTGGCATAATATATTTGGCATGGGTTACCTTGCACCATGTGAAATGCTCTCTCCTGTCCAGCCTGGTAGTGAACCAGCTGCAGTGTAGCGAGGAAATCATTGATCACTATGCCATGTAGTGCCGAGTGTGTATGCCATGTTGGGCAGTGCCAGCAGGAGGGAAAGTAGGTTAGTCCCCTGTCCTCCCAGAAGATTTGGTGTGGGCCAAATGCTGATATTTCTTTCAACCTTCTGTTTTCTCCGTTAGCTGGCTTCTGGGTCCTGGTATCCTATGGGCAAGGCCCAGTGTTTTCTCAGCCAGTGCAAGCTCCAGAGGTGCTAGGCAGGTTTCATGCATGGTGGGACTTTGCTATTTCCTTTCTTTTCCCTTCTTTCCTTTTTCAGTCTGTAGACTGAAGGAAAGCCAGGTTCTCCTACAACTGAATGTGTGCCTACATACATTCTGAGGAGTGGTTGTTGGCAAACAATTTTGGCGACATGTTTTACTTTTCATTTCATCTTAATATACAGTATTGTTAAGTCATGTTTTTTACTGTTCAAATTCCTTTTCAAACTGGGAGAAGGGCTGCTCCATTGGTTTTAGTAAGGCATTTTGCAGCAGAAAGATGTGTTTTCTGGGGTATCCTATTTGTGGGAGCTTCAGTCTGTCAAGTGCTTGGGCATTGTTTTCAGTATACAGGTTTATTTTATTATATACTTCTATTTTTAAATTAGGCTGTCTTGCCTAAAAATGAATGTGCCTCATACATAGACTTTACCCCTGCTCTTCTCAGTTCCATTAAAATGATTCCAGTTGATTACTTAGCTTGTGCAGAAATACTGTTCAGCAGGGGGATTATTATTTGTGTTTGGTGTTGACACCAACTTCTCAGTATGTGTACCAGTGACAGGATTTTTATTTGTCTTATAAAGTATTCTTATCCTGACAGATAAATGATACTGAACTGGAAGGCCCCAGTCTTTAAATTATTAACATTGATCAATATTGTCACTTTTTTTTTTTAAGAGATTCAGATTAGATCCTAATTCTTTGGCTGCAGGGGAAGGAGAAATCACTTTGCAGTCCATCAGTTTATACCTTAGAATTGAAAATGGATCAAAGGAAATGTCTCGCCTTACAGTGCATGAGGAACAGTCCTATACAGCTGTGTAATTTACTAACTCTTTGATATTATGTGGTGTAACTAAGGAAGTCTAGAATACACAAGAGAAAAAAAGTCTGTCAGCTTCACTTAGATTTTGTTTTGTTTTTATTCCTGTTTGTCCCCATTACCAAAACCAACATGCAGCTACATTATTTTTAAGGATATTCCTTTTGGAAAACTTGGCAATGCTGATTTGAATTTTTATTCTACCTGATGTTATTTGTAGACCTTAAATAAGCTTTATCCAAATTTTTTGTTGGGTCGGTAAGAGGTCACTTGAGAAAGAAACGGATTACTTTGGGAAGTTTTTTCTTAACATACCATTCAGAAAAAAATACATAGTCAAAAGCTTTCTAAGAATCATTAAATATTTAAAGTTGGCTCATTAGGGGCAAAAAAAAAAAAAAAAGATAAATTAAGAATGCAAGCCTTTAAATCCTTTCATCTGCTCTGATGTGAACTCGAGTGTTTAATCACAGGAATCCTTGGATGCTTGCTGATGATGCACCTGTCAGCTTGCCTTACCAGTGCATAAAGCACAGTAAGTAAAGCTGATTTTTCATACTGACAGTCACTTCTGAAATCCATTCTAGTGTGCTGGAATTGATCTACAGAATGTTAAGAATGTTATTTTAGAGTAATATATTAAAAAAAATAAATTAGCTGGCTGGTGTTAAGAGGACACTTTGACAAGGAAAATTTATTAAGCATATAATTTCTGACATTCTTGCTACAGAAGAGTGGAGTACAGGAAAGGAGGGGAGAGCCAGCTTCATAAAGAACATAAAAGTCTTGTAAAGTGAATGACTTGAAAATGGCAAGAAGTGATAATTTGCCAGTATCTGTTGTGCGCAAACTAGACAAATGGGAGTCAAAAGCTCAATGGTGTTTCAATACGACACTCCTAAAGGGTGCAAGTCTTTGTTGTAGTAAAGCTCAAATTCTTTTAAAGCCCTGCTGAGCTGTAATCCTTACACACAGAAAACTCCCACTGACTGCAACAAGTCAAAGACACTGGCAGTTCCACACCGTATGGCTGCAGCGGCCTAGAAATCCTCCTGCAATGTCTGGGTGTGCCTCTCACTCCTCCGCTTCCTTTGTGTTTCAGACTTGCAGCTCTCGTCAGTGGGACCTGCTTTATGCTGTACTGCACTGTTTTGCACTAGTGTGGTGCTTAACTTGCTTACTTCAGCGCTTCATAGTATAGAGTTTTCCAATTAAGAACTGACTGTTAAACACTAAATTGAATTGCTTCTCTGACCTTACTGTGAAAAGCCACAGGGTAGCCCTGACACAGCCTTGCTTGTCAGGATTTGCCTTTTTGTAGTGAAAATTGAGGTAGCAACGCAAGACAGTCTGCCAGAAGTGTGGAAACAGGACCAGCTATACAGAATCCTTTTACCTTTTTTGTGGTTTCTCCCCAACATGATGGGTAGGGGAAGTAAATTTAGCAGACAAGTGAAACAATTGGTACCCTGGATAGCTGTTTTCTCCTTTACCCTACTGGAGACACCTGAACAGACTGTGTATCTACTTTGAAGCCTTTACAGAAGTACATGTATGTATTTTCTTCAGCCATATATATTCTGGGGTCAGTAATCTTTAACAGGGCTGACGGGCTGTTTGAGCTAAGTAGCTTAGTGATTATCTATATCAGCTAAGGAAAACTCACTTGTGAATGTGAGACAAGACTTTCCTTAGGCTTGGGACTATTTTACAGCCCATCTATTTTCCCAGGAACCACAGAAAAAGTGCATGGAAAGCCTGGGGAGAAAGCTAGTTTACGGTAACACCCTTTTACTGAGGATATTGAGCCAAATATAACTGTGAAGCAGCATTATGTAAAGATCACCTGTGGTTAAGAAAGGGGAAATGTGTATGAAGTGATAAAAGAATCAGAATGCACTGAAAGCATGCATCTTTCACACATCTTTATTTTTTGATTCTTAGGTACCATGAATAAACCAAAACATAAGGTAGAATACTGCATAGCCCATAGACCTACAACTCCCATCAGTATAGAGCAAGCTCTTAAAGTAATACCTCCCTCATTCTCTCCCTCCCAGTACTAACTTGAAAACAGAGGTTGCCGAGATCTACATTATAAACTCAAATACTTTCAGCTCTACTTTTTTTGAAGATTGCTTTTTAAAGTTTCCCAAATTTGTTTATTTTATACAAGTGGATTTCATTTTGTCAGCTTTTTATGATAAAAAAAGTTTAATGGGAAAGTTTAGTCAAATTAATCCATCTAATAAAGAGAATTTGGATATACAGTCCCCCACAGGTCTCAGAAAGAAATTAGACATGCAATTCTCATGTAGTGGTCAGAATTGTTTATCTTAGTAAGGAGTAAATGCAAACTATTTCTTCACGCATATTCCATGTTTAACATCCTTGTGATGGCCTGTCGTGGTTTAAGCTGTAAATCACGCAGCCTGCTCACTCACTCCCCCTGCTTTCTTCTCCCCCACTCCAAGGGCGACCAGTAATAATAATGACCAGGGAAATAGAAGGGAAGAGGATACAACTGCTCACCAGCCAACGACCGAGCCGTGAACTCAACTCCTCCGGGTTCCTGCCCCCAGTTTTTACATCCTGGGCATGACGTGCTGTGGCATGGAATACCTCTTTGGTCAGTTTGGGTCAGGTATCCTGTTTCTGCTTCCTCCCGGCTTCCCCTTCTCCTGGCAGAGCATGAGACTCAGAAAGTCCTTGGTCAGACCAAAACATTCTAAGCCATAACTATAAACATTGGTGTTATCAGCGCTGTTCCCAGGCCAAAAGTCGAAAACACAGCACTGCACCAGCTAATACGAAGGAGAAAAAATGACTGCTGCTGCTGAACCCATGACATGGTCAGACTTGGCGCATCATCTCAACTGCATTTTTTACTCATGTCTGCTCCCTGTCAAGTGTGGTTCATGTGTCTGTTCATTATAACTGAAGATTTTATGTCATCCTTCTACTGTACTTGGTTGGATTAGGTTCTTGAACATGCTTTGTACAGAGACCTCTGTGGTCCTGGAGATCTCTTAATTTGTCCTTAGCAAGCAGTGCTGGGATGTAAATTTCACTGGTGCTGTTTAATTTTTACTACATCCTGAAAAACTGGGAGGTCATTCAGATCTTTTTGGTTTAATACATAGATTATTTTCAGTGGCTCTGGTTATGTCAAATGGAAATTCTTCTAATGCTTTTGCTCTGGCTTTCTGGATTTCTACATAAGCCATGATTAGTAGCAAAATCTGTCACCATCAATGAGAACTTTTAAAGGCCAAATTTTCAATTAATTTCCCCTCAAATCATTCCTGTCACAAACCTAAGTATTGTACAATACACAGTTCTGGAGCCACATGGCTCAGATGTTAAACTCTTGTCCTAGTAGGACCATGACACCTACCTAAACAAAGATTTTTTTAAGTTTTGTTTTTAACTACAGAATCATTTCATGTCATTTAAAAATAGGGCTTAGATAACCTTCTATGGCACATGTCCAAAGGGTCACAGTCCGATCTGGGAAAGGAATTAAATTCAGCAAATGAATGTTTCATCAGAAGTATTTCTCTTCCAGTTTTGGATAATATTGTGTTATATATAGTGCTGTATATCGTATAGATAGCTATATATATATTGTGTGTATATACGTAGCTATATATAGCTATATTGTGTGTATATATGTAGCTATATATAGCTATATACATTGTGTGTGTATATATTTAGCTATATGATGTGCAAAATGCAGTCAAATTATAATGACAGCTGGGAAAAAATGGTATCCTATTAGTTTTTGCTAGGTGCTGAGCCACAAGCAGGATGAAAGCATAGTGGGTGAGCCTTCAGGTGAAAGCTGACATAGAAGGGAGGCAAGCATAGGAACTGCAGTAAGAAAACAAAATATTTTGATTCAGAAAATTTTCCTTTGGAGACTTTTACAATTTGCAAATGTTTCAAATAGAGAAGGCTGATGTCTGTATGGGTTCCTGCAGCAGAGCCACAGGCCAGTGGCTAGACAGATGTTTTATCTACAGAGAAACCTATTTGGTAATTCTGCCAGTGGGACAGCCTGACTTCTATAGAGACTTCCAGGAATCCTGAGTACAATTACCTTTTGTTTTCAGCAGATAACACTCTTTCACACTGGTCCTTGCAGCCGTCATTTCAGGCTGAGTCCTGCCAAATTTAATATACACAGTTGGCTTTCCTGAAACACAAGTGTACAGGAATGCATGTTTAAACTTCATTGCTCAGAGCACCTTGCTATGTGTGGTACAGGATGGGGGAAGGGCAATGAATAATAGCAGACGATGGAGAAAACAGACCTAAAAATGTCTTTGACTACAGAAACTGCAGGAGGAAGGCTGGAATGTGAAAATATTTCCCCATTACTGCTTGCTGAAGTAAACAAGAGCACTGGTGACAGAAATGGTATAGATTAGTGCTCTTTCCTCATTATCTGCTCCTATTTCTGATGAGAACATCCCCAAACTGCATAGTAGGCAAAACCCCTGTTGTGTGCCAGGCACTTGGAGCAGCTAATGAATGCTGATATAGGAGAAGTGCTCCTGTAGTCTTTTCATGTAAATGGGATAGACAGTAGGTCAGAGACAAACATGAAAAGGAAAGCAGACGTTTAAAGAGAATGATTTAGTGAGATAATTTGTATGATATTTTATTCCTCTCATACACTAAAAGAAAAGCCTCTGAAAAAACATAAATGAGAGGAGACTGCAACAGTCTGTGTCTGGGAAGCTAGAAGAGTCTGTATAGGAAAGTGACTTTTGAATCAATTAGATAACCATCACATGATACAGCTAGCCTTTCAGCTGAGCTTCAGTGGGCAAGAGCACACTTCCCTCCCCCCATCCCGCTTTTCCTTCCCCTGCTTTCCAATCTAATATATGAAAGAGGGAAAAATAAGGTTCTGGGCATGTCACTCTCCCTCAAGCATGCCACAGTAGAGTGATACCAATTGCATAGTATGAGCCCTGTCTTAAATCAATAGCTAGTTAGAACCTCATCTGGCACAGATTACTTAACCCTGTGGAGGTCATTGACAGGACATTGACAGGAGTGGGCAGCTTTGTTCTGCATTATGTCTGCTGATGGGCAAAACAGATTTTTAACCTCTGATTTATTATTCAGTAGGTACTTAGTCTAAAGCAACCCAAAAGCCGATTACAGTACCAAAGGAAGGATGTAGTTGGGTAAATCAGTCATAATTAAATATAGTTATAAAAGGCCACCTGAAAAGAGGTACATTTAAAGCCAAGATTCTAATTTTCCTTCCTCTCTAATTAATACTATTTATGCTGAAAGTGGTTGGCTGTTTTTATGAGAAATTGCTTCCCTATCCTTACAGAGGAGGAAATGTCACTGCAATACTGCTTTAACATTTTGCAAGATTTCCTGTTTGTTTGTGTAATCAAACCTTTTTTTCTGTGTGCTTTAAGCATTGCACAAAGTAGCTGAAGGGTAGTACTTAGTGCTTCAAAATATACAAGTCTCCTTGGAAATGGGAAGGTGACTAGTTCTGTGATTGTGTCTTGTATCTGTAGCGTAACACTAAATTCAAAGCTATTCTGATTACAATTTTTAATGATCAGAATAATTACCTTTAGCTGCCTTATACTCAATGTCTATGTTCGGCATCAATATGCAGGTGATCTAAGTACATAACTCCCTTATGCTTTGAAATGATTGCAGCCTTTAAAGTATAAGAGACTGTTCCTGAGAGATACTGAGTGCCTTTGCGTTTGTTGACTGCAGTGTATGTTCGAAGAGCTTAGAGCTTCTCAAGGAACTAGCTCAGAATCTCACTGGATTGGGACCTGAAAATGTTTAGAAAAAGCCGGAAAAGAAAGCAGACTTAGGATGTGACCTGTGTGAGTCCTGCAGGGTCAGTTCATTTTAGATTCTATTAAATGAAGTGCCTGGACAGAAAGTTGATATCAAATCAATCTGGAGTTTGAAATCAAATGTTCACAGTCCCCCCAAGGAACGCAGCATTTCCTGTAGGAGAAGGCTTTTTCCTCCCTTCTTCACAAGCTTCCTATCTCACCAAGTATTTTCTGATTTCAGTTCCTTTTTATCCTTATCCTGCCTCAGTTTCTAGGGAGACAGCCCTGAGAGACAGGTCAGGCCCTTGGGATCACAGACACTGCACTCCAAACCCGCCTGGTTCACGTTGACAGTAGCCAGAGTCCAAGATGAGTGCTGTGTTCCCAAGGCTGTTTCAGCTATCCTTGTTGAGTTTCCTAGTGGGTAGAAATGAGCAATGAGTATGGAGCTGAACCTCAGTGTCCAATCTTCAACTGCATCTGGAGCCATGCCCTCTCTTTCTCTGTGTTACTATTTATTTGTATAAAGTATTAGAGTTCTGATGGGAGAGAAAGAGCATGCAAGAGTAGTTAATGGGATGAGTGGATAATTACTGGGATATGCAGAACAGGTCTACTTTGTCAGTCAGACTCAGCCAGTGCAAAGCGGGTTAAGTAGAAACTAAATGAAGCTCAGAAGTATTGGAGGTCCTGGAGTTAATATCCCATCAGGGCTAAGGACCGATTTATCCTAAAAATAAAAAATAAAATTTAAATCAATATGCCATGAAATGTTTTCAATGCAACTCATCATTTTTTTTCTGATGGCTTTGTCAGAATATTCGCCATTAGTTCTGCTCATCAAGCTGAATTTGTAAGCCTTGTTCAGCATTTGGAGCTTGATGAAGGTGATGGTTAGATTGCTTAGGTTTTCATAAGGCCAGCAGATCTTTTTCTCATACTGATGGCTCTGATGCTGAAACTGTCAGGGCCTTTAATAAATCAATGCTTTTTTTTTGTTGTTTTTCATTCAGTGCAACTCGTGCTTCCTTCCCGTTATCCAAATAAAAAACTTGGGTATTTTTATAGGTCCTATTGTGTGACCAGTTAAAGTATCATTTATAATGGAGTATGAATCCTATTCTCTTATCTGTATCAGTAAAAAAACCTTCACTGTGCTTGTATAAATGTGTGCAGGCTCAATAACTTCATTGACAACGAATCCTCAAGGCTATGTCTGAGCTCAGGAAGTCTGCTGAGTCTCAAAATAGTTGTAAGTTGGGAGAACTCTTCTCGTAAGCATTCCACATATATTTGCTGTTTGTATGGTGTTCACTTTTGGCCGCTTTAGCAAGACAGGGCTTTACCCTAGATGAACTGATATGGGCAGTCTTACATTCTTACAGTATGTGAGTGACCACATCAGTCAGTTCTTAGGAACAAAGGGAAGTCATCTGTGGGATAGACATCTGTTGAGATGCTGAAAACAGAAATTCATTGTGTCTGTGGAGACACAGCTATTGCAGACTCCCTTTTTGTAGTGTGAACATGTTGTCTAACCATGTATTTCTTCATTCCTCAATGCTTATGATGGAAAGGACTTAAAATCATCCATCCTTGTTACAATGTCATCTATCTTTTGAGCATCTTTTAAAGATCCTGTAAAGCCAAAATTTTCCAGGTTATAAAAGGGCATGGCTTTGGTGATATCAAGAGATCTCTAGTGATTTATATGAACTGCAAGTCTGGCATTACCTTAAAAACAAAATAACAATCATTCCTCTATGGCAGGTAGTAGCTTCTTCTATGCTCTAATGAATTAATTGCGCAGCGTGCAAGACTGAGATGAATTGCTGACAGGTATTGTTGGAATGACAATTGTTAGAACTGGTCATGGTATGAGTACTAATAGAAGTCTAATCCTATCTAATTTTTTCCTAATCTTGGCTCTAAAGCAGAATAAAACCAAAACTGAGACCACAAACATCTTTACGTATTTGCAGTTATCAAAAGTAACATTTTCCAAAGACTTAAATTTCTTGAACACAAATCTGATAGTATAAATCTTGAAATTTTTTTACAGAGATTTAGGGTTGGGTTTTTGTTTGGTTTTTTAGTTGTTGTTGTTGATTTGGTTTTTGAATGTGCAGAAGTGAATAGGAAACTTATAAATAGCTGAGTTCTATCTGTTAATATTGAATGAGAGCTGAAACTAGGCTGTGTTATGCAGATGGGATGGCTTAGCCGTTTTTATTAAAAGTCAAAAAGTGTGAATTACAAATATATGCAGAGACAATCTTGCAAAGGATATTAAAAATCCTTGTGAATGTTTCTGGCATGAGAAAACTTGAAAAAAAAATGCTTTCACCCTGAGCAGTAATGATAGTTTAACTTTAAAGTAATGAATATCTGAGTGAATGATCTGGTACTGCATTCAGAGAAAGTGAATAGGAGAATAAGAGGTGAATAGGAGACGATGGTTATTTACTATTTCTCACAATATCAAGGACAAAGAAATGAACAGTGATATGATCGGGTATCAGATTTAACTACTGAAAGAAAGTCCTTCTTATGCACACCAGGTAATTAAATCTTGGAGCTCATCACCCTTGTGGAGACAAGATATAATGAGTTAAAAAAAAAAAATAAGGTTAGCAAATGGTAGCCTTCAGTCATCCTAGTGCAGTGCAGCAGTTGTCTTTCCAGGGCATGGCAAAACCTACCTACTGAGGGAAGGATCTTTCACTCTGCTGTCTCTACAGCTGGTGGCTGTTGGAGGTAGGATGTCGGATTTGAAGGACCTTTGGTCCTATAATCCATGAGCAGTTGTTTAGAGTATCGTGGGGACCTGGGTATGACAGTAAATGTTTTGGTCTCTGTTTAAGAATGGTGCTCTATTTGCCTGTATGATGTGTGGGAGGAATACAGCATTCCCAGGAGTAGGTGTGGAGTCTATAGACAGAGAAAAAGATATTCCAGTGGTTGCACCTTATCCTGTCACTGAGGGCACCTTAGCTGTGTCTCTGCTTTGTGCTAGGAGCAGAGCAAGTGGTGGTGTGTTCTGTGCACCCTGATTTTCCTCTGTAGGAGACCTGGGTACATGAGCAGAGAATTAGTGCTGGTACCTTATTAGTTTCCAGATGGGTTTCTTGGAGGACAGGGGTATCTTTGCTGCAGTCCAGGACACAAGACAGTTCATGTGTCTAGGAAGCAGGACTGTTAGGGTATTGTGAAGTGCTTCTCCTTAGTGTTTATTTAGTCTCACTATATAGCAGTGGCTGCTTGGGCACTGTGGGAAGACATCAAAGATTGGCTCTGTTTGTGACTGCTACAGACTTGCTGAATGAATTGGAGTAACTCAACTTGGCACTTCCATTTTTTTTGCCATGCTTTTCCTGCTTTGGCTCTTCAGGGTAAACAAGATTTGTCAATTCCCTGTCTGGAAGACACAAGCTTGAATTAAGGGTTGTTTTTTTTTTAACCTTCAACAGAGGTCATTAGCTTGGGTTTAGTACAATGGCCAGTTTGAAGAGTGGTGTGTGTTCACTAACATCCATCTGAAAAATACCACCTTTCTATGCACTTACACAGGGGGCTTTTTAGGACAGAGTCCCTTTTGCTCTACGTGTTAGTACAGTGCCTCATACAATGGGCCTTACTGTGGCTGCAGCATGCATGCACTACTAATATGTAACAAATAATAATATTTTTAAAGGGAAAGCCAGTGTCTCTTTTTACCAGCCATTCCTTTTATTTCCCAGCCCGGGCAGCAGCTGCACTGCGATACACTAATTTCAACATCTTTTTCTATTAGGCTTTGTGAAAGCCTTACTAAATTTCCACTCCAGGAATTAAACGAAATGCAACTGTAGAGCTCTCCAAGGAATTATAATATACTTAATACTATAAGCTAGTGCCAAAGATAGCAATGCCATTGATGCTTTTTTTTTTTTTAGAATATTGGGCTGTGTCCCTATTTTTAAGGGCACAGGCTAATACTCTATAAATTTTTAGAGATGTTATAAAAGATTGGAGGGATTTTAAAATTCCAGGGATTTGAAAGGAAAACCGGTTTCTGCTTTCTGCTTTGGTTCCGTTAAGTGTAGTGATTTTCTTTAGAAGCACTGTCTTTGCTGCACCTTGGCCATGCTCTGAGGGGTCAGCCTGCAACTAGCGTAACTATTTCATTCTCCTGACTAGTGCTGATCCCAGATTTATACATTTTAAATGCAAAAAGCTCTAGGCAACTTCAGAAATTACCCAAGTAGTATTTTATGATGGAATAACGTCTGGATGTTTGTTTTGGTTAGAACAGGCTAATAGGAAGAAGCAATTAGATTTTTATTCTGAGTGTGAAAGTTGATTTATAACTGAGATAGGTGAGAAGTGTTTTGGTCACTGAGGTAAGTGTTCAACAGGAGGTCAGAGAGAGATGTGGAAACAGCAGCAAGTACATGTTGAAGATGCTGAGCCTAGATGTTGCATAAGACCCACATTCTGGTATCACTGTAGCTGGATTGAAAGGCAGCTGGCTCTTCCACTTGGCCTTTGCTTAGAATCAGTAGAGTAAAGCCTAGAAAAGGAAAGTTTACTGGGGGAAATAAGGTGTTCCACAGAGTTATATGGCACATGTTATTTATGTTTTGGTTCTCAATTATTTCCAGGTATGTGTACATCATAAATGCTTCATACGCATCCTAATTTGCAATAGAAAACTTGCATATTGTTAATACTTAGTGCTTATGGTAATTGAAATTCTTACTGCCCAATGTTAAAGGTATCCTACTAATCCTATATTCTTGGCAATTATACTATGTATGCTTATATAAAAAGTTCTGTCTGGTGTCTTATTCTCCTACTATTCCTGACGAACCACTCTTACAGCGATAATACTAAATGCCTTATAGGTAAATTAGTCATTTGCAGATGGTAGATTGCGACTCTGAAAAAATTCATGGTTATAAAGGAAGTGTGCGCTCTGAAGGAAGAAAGGATTTGCATAAAGAGTTAAATTCCTGAAGATTCTGAATTTAGATCAATGTTCAGATCTAAAGCTAAGCTTTTTTTTATAAACCCAGCTATTACTAAGATCCATTTCTATTCTCTTACAGGAAGTCAGATCTAGAATACCATTTGCATAAAAATCTAGCTCATATTCTCAAAAATGACCTATGCATTTAAGGGCTTAATTTGCATAGAAGCAGTTTTGAAATTGTGTCAGTTGTTCCCTTTAAAGCACTAAATCGGTATTCTTATTGATGATATGCAAGCCAAGATAGTTTTGGCTTGCATAGTGTGGTATCTGCTGATAGAAATGGGGATGAAAATGAGCACTAACTTTCTCTAGGAAAGGATTGGTTTTGGTGCTTCTTCTGTATATAGATTTGTTGTGATGGGCCATTAAGGATTAGAAAAATTAGAGTATAGTTAATACTGTTAGGTTGTCATTGAAAACAATGAGGAGTATTAAAGTATTGCTTTTTTTTAACTCAGTATCTTCAAATATAGTAAGTTTTTTCTTGTCTGAAAGCTAAATTTACAATTAGCATTACCAATGAAATATGACAAACTAGCCAGAGGAGTTTCTTTTTCGTAATGTGCAGCTGATACAGAATCTCTTAGTGGTCCTGTTACATGGACCACTAGGGTAAACATGGTTATGTATGTCTAAAACTGCTATCCTTTGTCCAGTCTAGTAAGACTAGGAAATAGTTTTTAAACTGTGTGGTATTATGTACTGTAGTATAATGATCTCAGTGCCTGTGTATAGCTGCTGCCCACTGTCATAGCCAGTATGGTAGACTAGATCCACTGTGGATGATTCTATGTGCATGCATGTGTAAGCACACATACATTCAGTTAGTTTGCATATGCCTCTGTGTATGTGTATATGTGTATGTATACATACAGATACAAACTGTGGTGTTTGTCAGTGTGAAGTATTTTGTAACACATGAAAGCAAAGTGAAATTGTAATTGCCATAAATCTGCTGTATCAAGCTGTACTATTACCCTTTATTGCTATAAATCTACATTAACGATATATTTCTTATAAATCTTTTTGCGATTTTTTTTTTTCCCTCCAAGTGTTTACATTGTATATTTGAAGGGATAATAATGTAATGTTCACACCACACTAAACTTTCCCTGGGTATTGCTTCCGAAGAAGCTATTCAGCAGGGAATTTGCAAACATCAGCAATGCTTCAACATGGAGAAGAGAAGGGTTAGGGGTTAGGGAGACTTCATAGCAGCCTTCTAATATCTGAAGGGGGCCTATAGTGATGCTGGGGAGGGACTCTTCATTAGGGGCTGTAGTGAGAGGACAAGGGGTAACGGGTTCAAACTTAAACAGGGGAAGTTTAGATTGGATATGAGGAAGAAATTCTTTCCTGTAAGGGTAGTGAGGCACTGGAATGGGTTGCCCAGGGAAGTTGTGAATGCTCCATTGCTGGCGGTGTTCAAGGCCATGTTGGACATAGCCTTGGGTGGTATGGTTTAGTGGGAGGTGTCCCTGCCCCTGGCAGGGGGGTTGGAACTAGATGATCTTCAGGTCCTTTCCAACCCTAACTATTCTATGATTCTATGACTTTGAAGCTTTTAATTTCTATTGTGCTTCAAAAAAATCTGCCAGTTCAAAACAGCAATCAAGAACTTCAGACTACAACTCATGAGTCATGGTCAAATCCTATTAGTTTCCCTAATATGATTCTGATTTACTGATTGAAAATCAGTTTCTTGAATTCATCATTTAATTAGGATGGTATGAGATGCCAAAAACTTCTATTGTGAAGAAACCTGTAACTTCAAGCTACTTTCAATGGAAAATATAGTCTACCCTGCTGCAAAAATCTCATAAATTTGAATTCATCTCCGGGGTTGGAGCTAAATGAACTTTAGTGTCTCTTCCAACCCAAACCATTCTGTGAAATGAAACATGTGAAGTCTTCTTAGATAATTTTAAATACTAACAATTAATAAAATCTGTAAAAATTCTTTTGAGATAAGTATTTGGTGGAAGCTGCTTTAGCAGTTGACAGATAAAATGGAGATATTATTACAGAGCATAACTGCTGGACAGCTTAATATCTCTTTTTCTGTGTGGAAACCCTGCTACTCTTGTGTCACCATAAAAAAAACCTCTGTTCTGAGGCATCCTCTAGACTGATAGTGGTATAAGACTATAAAAGAAGCTTTTGCCCGTGTCTCAGATGACTGGCATTTCACCTGTCCTGTTAGGGGTCAGGACTTTAAGGTGGATCACAGAATCAAAGCAAAATGAAATGAGAAATGCTTTCCAAAATGTTTGCTTAGCTTGTTTGTTGCAGGCTTGTGGGTGGGAACAAGCAGGTAGAAGTGGGGAACTTCTCATGGTGGCTTTTCAGCTGAATAAAGACAGCTTAGGACCATATCTACATGGCATTCTGATAGTCACCAAATGATTGAGACTGGTGCTGGAAACGCAGAGTTAACTTTCATGTCTGTCTTCAAAGCCAAGGGAAATAGATGAGTTTTGTTTGACAGTCTGATTTGACGAGCTTTAGAGTCTGAAGCTTTGTCCCTCGCTCAATTTTTGTGGCTCCATTTTGAGCAAAATGCATTTTGCAATTGAAAGCATTACTGATGTCAGTGGATTTGATCTCAGTTGGGTTAGCTTCTGAATGGTAATAAAAATTCCTGCCATATGAGATGACTGTAACATTATATAAACTAGATATGTACAGGGTCATAAATTTCTGATGACTACTTAAGGACACAAAACCCAAGGAGCAGTGTGTATACTGTGTAAATACAGCACATAGAAAATGAAAATGCTGGTATTTCCAGAGTCATAGTTGGTTTAGGCTGTAAGGAAACCATCTTCATTCTTTAGGGCTTCAGTACGTTTAGACATAGTGGTACATACTTTATGTTGCTAGATTTTGCACAGTCTTCCGTTAGTATTTTTGCAACACTCCATCATTTTGATGACATATAAACATGTGTGCATGTAACTTTATTCTGTACTTTATTGTTTGCTTGTAGAGAATGTCAAATTGATTTATGATGTTTTTTAACAAAAAGCAAAATTACAGCTATTATAACTACCTTCTTTCAACTTCTGCATAACACATTTTGCTCCATTATCTGGATTGTTATTGTTTTTGTAGGTGCAGCATGCACTTTAGGATTACTTAAAGATCTTAAGTGGTGGGAAATAACAATTCATCCCTAGATAAGCTATCCATAAGCTTAGCCTACCTCACTGTCACGCTTTGAAATGGATTCTCTTTTGTTTTGGCCTTAACTTTAGCTCACATGATAAATGTGGCAGAGTTTTGGTTGGGTTTTGTTTGTTTGCTGTTGTGTTGTTGGATTTTTTTGTTTTGATTTCCAGTTTTAAAGCATTTTCAGTAAATCCAATTCAGATTCAAGCATTTTCAAGTGTAAAACAAGGAAAAATGGAAAGTCAAAAACTCTTCTTCAACAAGTGTTTGTTTAACCCTGGGGATTGTTTCAAACTACAGCAAAATGGAGAATTACTGTCAGTGGCCAAACCTCCTGTAATTTGTTTTCATTTCATGATTCACTTACATGGCAATATTCATGGTAGCTGTCAGATATCAGTAACTCAGTTAAAATGAGATTTTTTAGGTTTCTCTGGTGACAACTGATTTGTGCTTGGAACCATTAAAATATCCCTTATAAAGTCATAGATAGATCAGACATGTGGCATTGGTAAAGAATTGCAGCTAGGGTTGCAAGTGATTGTTGGGATTTTCCTGTGTTCCACAGAAAAAGATACTTTATTAAAAAATGGATGAGGAACCATATGAAATAAGGAAATGAGCAAATCTCTGTATTTTGTGTCAACGTCTTTGCTAACCAATCTTAGCTTGCTCCATACCACTGATATACTAGGAGTTGCATGCAGTATGTTTAAGATACTTATCCCACTAAAGATTTTACCATTTACTTAATGAAATTTTCATGTGTAGAGCCAAAGTAGTAATACAAAGTATATGCATGGCCAGAATCAGGGCATCTAAGTCACGGTCACATACCAGAGGCAGGCAATCATTCACTGCAGGTCAGTGCAATTCATGCATGTATTGACTTTTTGTTCAAGGTCTGAATTGGTGCACTTTTGAGTCTGCTGGCAAATATAACTGTGGTTAAGTTCCTTGCTGGTGAAAGCAATCACCTCTAAAAGCTAGGGTCACTTTTGCCAACTTAGATAATCAAACAAGCATTTGAAGGAGAAAACAAAAGAAGTTGTGGTTGCTTTGAAAAGTCTCAAAACAGAAAATGTCAAAACAGGATGGTTGAAATGCATTTTAATGAATGTGAATAATACGAAACCTATTTCGTAGACAGGCTTCTCAGCTGAATAGCATCTTCAGTATTCATTTCATTTTGCATTTCATTTTGTTAGCTTATCACTGACATTATAACCAATCCTTCCTGGAGTTCATCTGGTGGTCCATCTGTTTTCAGCGTCTACAGTTCACCATGTGACAAATGACATATAAACTATTAAATAATAACAATTAATTACAACATTATACATAAAGGTTACAGAAATAGCTTCTTCTGTTAAGAAGACTGTGTCATGCAAGAAGAATTTGGCAAGTCAAAGTGGCAGTAAAAGCATACTTTGTATCACAGAGCAAAACATATTTAGGTCAAATGATTTACTGGGGGGGGAGGGGTCATACCCCTGAGGTCTTTTGAATAACAGATGTTGGCTGTGCAGTGTTCTGGTTATGCAGAACCTTTTTAGTACAGCAGCGTTCATTATAAACGTCAGATTTACATGCAAAGGAAAATACTCAAAATTATTCATCAACCAAATTTGTCATTCACCATACATTACTTTAGGATAATCACCTTGGAACAGTGAAATTATGGGACCCTTCTCATTTAAAACAGAATAGCAAATTTCCTATACAGCTGCAATGTGCGTTTAACACTTGTTCCACTTATTCTGGTTCAAAGTAATCTCTCCCCTGATGTAGGGAGGATGTAATGGTCTGTGTCAAGTTGTCTGAGACTGAAAAAGGAGAGAGTTAATAACTGAACTTTGCTCCTTTGACTCCTGAATCTCTCTGCAGGAAAACACGGAAGAAGGCCACAGCACTCCACGTATCAGACATGTGGTGGAGAAATTACCCAGGGTAGGCTGTCAGCAAAAGGTAGTACAAGAACAATGGTGACATGAGGCTGAAAAGGATGAAAAAGGCAACCAGAGAAAGCAGCAGCAGGACGACCTTTTCACATGACTCTGACCCTGTATCAGCAGGGTTTAGTAGCTCAGCAAATCTCTTTCAGCTGTGCCAAAAAGTGGCATCCATCCATGTTCCTTGAATGCTATTGGTATGTTCTGGTAGGTGCAGCTTTCCCACCTGTTGGCTCCCTATAAAGGAATATGGAATGCTTACTGAGTACTTATAACCTGATAAAATGTGACTGGACTTTGCAAGTACAGCCCCGCTGGCATAGATCTAAGAAAGCAGATGGAAAGGACAAATCCATACACTTGCAGAGTGTTGTGTTCTGGGTTTTTTGTTATGTTTTTGTTTGGTGGTTTTCTTGTTTGCTTTTTGTTTGTTTGTTTGTTTTGGGGTTTTTTTTGGTGGCTTTTTGTTTTGGTTTTTTTTTTCATATTTTTCAAGACCTCATCTGGCAATAACAGGGATTTTTTCTGCTCTTCTAAATGCATGATGTGAAAATAGTTGCATATACAGTGGGACTGTATATTACCAGTGTATCATAGAGGTTTTTTGACCCTTTTAGGGTTTGTCAAACCATGCTGGAATACATGGCTGTTGCTTAACCCAGATTGTAGTGGTAGATTAACGTGCCCTAGAGGAAGCACAGCTATGGCTGTAAAGGGATATGGAGCATATACAAAGTTGGAATGACGTGTTAAGAAGCATAAAGGTGTAGTGACCTGTGAAGACCAGGTCATACACATTAGGAAAAGGCTGTGAGGGGCAGAACTAGCGAAGAATGTGCAGGAGGATTATAAGCCATCATAAAACTGTCATTTTCATTTCTTCTTTGGTGTCAGGTAGAAGTGAAAAGCTGGGGAGAAGCCATAAGTGGTTTTATTTTCCAATGAGGAAAGAGGGGGCCAGATGACCTGGATGGCAGCAGCAGGAGTAGACATGAGCACCTTCTTGTAATGTAAGTAGAGCCCTGGAAAGTGGGAGTCAGTGTGGCCCTGGATGAAAGTCAGAGCTGTCTGGGTAACAGAGGAGGGAGGAGAGTTGCTGTCACACTGTTGTCACTGTTCTATTCTGAATGACATCTGAGGGTTAACCCTTTCTCAGATCGAATAATGAGAATATTGGATTTGTAAGTAAGCTTGTAGCTCTTAGCACATGGAAGCAGCCCTCTAAAAGCCTCTGATTGTCTTGGAATACATTCCTCTCAGAATTTTTCATTATTATATATTGTGCTAGCAGACATGGTTCATGGTCAGCTAGGATGTTTCAGTTATCTGTTGGTTCTCTTTAAGATATTCAGTGTTATATGTCTCATCCTGCATTGTCAAAAAGGCTTGAATATAGAAATCAACATGCTCCTCGCATGCCTATTGCTGGGGTCAGTTTTGGTACAGAAGGACTTTACATTGTGTCTGTGAATAAAGGCATATAGTATGTGCTAGGCATGCTGCAAAATATCGTACTTCTACTTCAAGCCTGAACTAGTCTGCTAAACCTTTGAGTTGTGATAAAAGATGACAAAAAATGAAAAGATTAATTTTGAAAATGAAAACGTGATTAAAAATTGCTTTCATAGTGACTTGTGCAAATATTTAGGCCATGGCTGAGTGGTACCAGCCCCAGCTGTCTTGGAGAAAGTCAGCTTGGCTGCAGCGCACTTGTGGACCACAGCTTTAGATAGGAGTCAAATAATGAAGAAGGTGAGAGGAGGAAGTCCTAGTCTCTAGAATAGCTGGTCAGTTTTCAAGAGCAGGAATCAGCTGCAGGGGCCAACTATAATTTTTTTCTTTTTTTTTGGGGGGGGGGGGATGGGGGGAGGAGGGTGACATGTAATGTTTTGATTGATAGGTAAAAAGGATGAGTGGAAAGGAGGCAAAATTTTCCAATGATGCAATATTAAGTTAATCCAGGGGAGGGACTGAGGGTATCTTAAAGAATGTTGGTGGCCCTGGTAAAGTGATAGTGATTGAAAATCAGTACCGAGGGAGTATGTGAATTATGGGTAAATTGCACCCTGGGTTTCATGGTAGAAGTTTACCAAACCAGCAGCAATACCTGTTGTTCATGGGGTACAAGTGACGAGGAACATGCGCTCTGTAGTAGATGCTGGTAAGACTTGTGCTGAGTGGCAGATACCCCAGTAGCAAACTTCATTGTTTTAGAATCTTCCCATCCCCTTTCCTGTCCTAAAGTACCGGAGGAAAGTAAAACAGACACTTTCCACTGTGGAGATGGTCTTGTTCTGCTAGTACATGAAATGATCTTAGTCCGCTTTGTGCATTTGTAGTACGCGTAAGCACTCTTGAACCCTTTAGGATGAAAGACATTCTTGAAAGGCTAGGTAAAGCAGTAATATAGTCTACCAGACTGTAGCAAAAGTCATAATCATGTCTAACAATTCTCAAGAGTAATAATATTGCTATCGCTGTTTTTAAATGACAAATTGAAATATTAAAAGGATGTGTGTTGCTTTTAGGATTTACTAAGGCCACATATTTCTATCCAAAACATGTAAAGTTGATTGCTGGTTCCAATAAAAAACTATTAAAAGCCTTCACAGTTTTAAGTACCTTGTGAAGTGCAGGGCTGTATAAGTACTGGTGAAATTACTCATTTAGTCAGTTTCTACAGTCAATAGTTGACATAACATTTGTTTTCCCTTTGTTGATTTTTCCCAACAACCCAATGCAGAGTGCCTAAATGTTGCACTTAATTTATTTTTCTGCTTGAATGATGAATGCCAATTTGTCTTGAGGCAACAATTTTGCTGCGCTCTCAGCTGGTATTCCTCTCTCAGCAACAAAGGCAGAATATTTTTGAAAGCAAATACACAGTAACATTAAGCAAAAATAACCACTCTTTTAAGAAAAGTTGTAGAATAGAACTTGAAAGTGTCAAAATTGCTGTAATAGCGTCTATATTTGAAAAGAAATTATCAGACATTAGATTTTAGGAATGAGTTGTTTGGTTTTTTTTTTTTTGTTATGATCTTTGAGAATAATGAGCACAACCTCCAGCATTGTTCTCAGCCTTCAGTACTAAAGCAAAACGAATTAATATGTATACCCTGCAATGATTCCTGTGCTGTCATGGCCAGTCTAGCTCAGTTCAGATCTGGTTCCAGGAGAGGTTTAGGCAGTAAGCTGGCCTGAGCAGGGTTGGATGTAATCCTTCCCTTCAGCTGCTCATAGACCTGTGTGTTGTACCCAGGATACCAGATTATCTATCTCGTGTGCCCTGTCTGAAATGTGCATTCCTGCGGCTGTGATGCTGTTGGTGAGGAAGCTAACTACACGTTTACACCCCCTGTAGTCATCCTGCTCAACTGCAGTATAGACATGGGTTAGCCTTGTTTGTTAGAGTCTACTGAACTTCCATGTATTTCAGCAAATGCAAGAAACAGGTGTCACTGTGACTAGATGTCAACCCTATCAATTGCCAAATAAAATCTACATCAAGTCTGATTGTCTGTGTCTACACAAGGAATTTGAATGCTGTGTGGTTATGAAGACTGCACTGTGTGGTCTACGGACAGGGCTAGGGCAGACCAGTGTCAGCTACTCCTCCCTAGTCCCACTACTTTCAGGTACTCCAAAACATGTTCATAATTTCCATAAGGATCCCTATAAGTCAAGGTCTAAGTTACCCGTGCCTGGTCCAAAACTAACTACTGCAGAGCTTTTGGTCTACTTCATCAGTGCCCTTGGTAAGAAGGTTAGGACGTATTAGTTGTTTTATTTTTGTTATCTTTGCCTGTAAAGGTGCCCAACTGATAGTCTTAGGGAATAAAATCCTCTTTTCAATCATAAAGCAGATGACTGCCTGTGAAATGGCAGTGCAGGTCTCAGTCTTGACCTGCAAAGCAGTGGAGTACCAAAGACTGTAATGTTTTCAGTTTATACTTAGACTGCCATTCAAGACACATCCAAGTACATCTGTCAGTGATATATTACAGACAACCTGCCCTCCCTGAGGTAGCCTGAAGCGCATTTTTGCAGCTGACAGAACGTCTCTAGGATATTCTAAATGTTTTATATTTACACTTGATTTTGATTTGAAACAAAAAGGCTTTCTTTTCTATGGAAAGAATAAGAGTATTCCATTCCCAAAAATACTATTTTGGAGCAATGAAATACTATATATATATATATATTTTTTTTTTTTAATAACTTGAAATGTATCTTTGTAAGGTTGAATGGTTCAAATTAAGAATGTTAGAATATGGAGTGGTAGAACTTTCAACGAAACTATTTTCTGAGGAAGAAGATAGAAGCACTTACGGTTTGTGGGGTTTTCTTTTTCCCAACACTGTTTGCTCTAGAAGACCCTTCAGCAGTTAGTTGTGTTCAGCAGGATCAGTATTTTGGTTCTGAGTAGAAGGGGAAGTCCAGTCTCATACTGAAGCATCAACTATTCCTGGTGACCACTGATCTGAGGTAGATTCTAACTGATAAAATAAAGATGAAATGACATGGGCTGTCATATCACCTGGTATTGTCCACTGAATGACAAGCTGGGTAACAGTGTACCAGTTTTCCTTGTGATTCCTGGTCGCTTCTGTTCCAATGCTCTGTTCAGCCCTGATGACACCAGTTCCTCTAACTTAGGAATTCCTTTAATGGTTTAAAACAGATTCTGTACCAGATGGGTTAAACCAACTCTCAACACAGTGTGCCCAGTATTTTCCTTGTATTGTACATAGAATCATGGAATCAGCTAGGTTGGAAAAGTCATTTAAGATCATCAGGTCCAAACATTAGCCAAGGACTGACATGTACAAACATGGTACATGGTACACGGTTTGTATTTATTTAATAGACTTACATGTTTGCTGCAGAATCCATACTTCATTTTCACAGAGCTTGTTGCTACGGAACCTCTTCTTTCAGGCAACTTCAATATACTGTAATCAGGTAGAAATATTGTGGTTGCAGCAAAGACCTTGGATAACACACAGGAATGGAACAGCAAATGTAATTGATAATCCTATTTAAATAAAAACATATCTCCCAGTGAAAGACTCTCTATTGTAGAGGTATTTGTATCAGTCTAGGTATAAGTATTGCTGTATAAAACACTCCCGAAGACAGATCATTTATTTTATTCCTAAATGCTTTCAGTCATTTGAAAGCTTTTTCCTTGCTGTCAGTTGATCTTGCCACTTAGCCGACTTCAGGAGTGCTTGAGACAGATTTTGTCTGGATCAGCTTTGACAGCATGTCCAAGCAATCTTCTAAAGTAACGATACTAAATAAATAGCAAGGGGTTTGGTTGTTCTTTCAGCCTCTGCTCTATTTGCATCTTCTTTCTAGTTGCGACAAAAGGCCTTCTAGGTGTCCAGCTTTAAAATACTGCAAATGGTAAGGTTCAGATTCAAAAAGTGAATAGGAGCCTCATGTGAGGGATGTACATGGTGTTGCGTTTGGTATTGCTGCCTGACTGCAGTGTGCAGTGATTCATGAACAAAGCTGCCTGGCCACATTATTTGTTTCCTGCAAGCATTTGGCACTACCCTGATCCTTATGGAAGTGCTCAGAAATCCCTTACAATTCATAAGCAGGAAAACCATCATCATCTATTCTTGCTTTCTTTCTGCCTTTGACCTTACTACACAGACAGTAAAAGCAGCAACAGCATCTGACCTCAAATTCCCAGGATTCTGTCAGCAGGGAGATACCATCAAAGTTAAGAGGGGAAAATCTGTGTTTCTCTGTCAGTTTGCTTCAAGCTCAGTAGTAAGGCTCCGTTGCTATGAGGACTGGTCTTTTTGCTGTTTGTCCACTGAGTAATGGTGGGGTCCATGTGAGAGGCTGGAGCTCTCAGGTGTTACTATAACAGAAATAATGTGAGAAATAAGAACTGTGTTGGCAGGGAGCCAAACAGCAGCTCAGCAGGGAGTCTCTCCTCAGCCCAGGTCCCATATTAAACGTGGGGTTAAGCTAGCTGTGCAAATTAGCTTGGCCAGCTGCTGCTACAGAGGGGACAAAATGGGGATTTATCTATGGCTTGCAGTTGCATTTGGAACTGAATGCTGAATAAAGTTGTTTTTCAAGGGCTTTACAAATCTGTCCTGCTGATGTCAAGAGTGTTGCTGTATTAAGAATGCCTTCCTAGGTGCATTTGTTATTTTATGTAGAAATGGCTGTGTAACTTAAAGGTGTGGGAGGGGGTAATACTGCACATTTGAGAGAAAAAAGCATAAATGGAAAGATATTCTACTGAAAGACTAATATGTGAGAAGTGGCCTCTCTTTGAAGAGGTAAAGGTAGGTCAAACAGGTCCTGCAGACCAGAGATGCTCTGAGATGCCTGGAGAAGAGCAGGCTCAGGGGAGACCTTATGATAGTCTTCTAATACCTAAAGGGTGCCTACAAGAAAGAGGCTTTTTACAGGAGCATTTAGTGACAGGACAAGGGGGAATGGCTTTAAACTGAGCAGACATCAGGAAAACATTCTTCCCTGTGAGGGTAGTGAGTAAGACACTGGAGTAGGTTGCCCAGAGAAGTTGTGGATGCCCCATCCCTGGAAGTGTTCAAGGCCAGGTTGGATGGAGCTTTGAGCAACCTGGTTTTAGTGTAAGATGCTAATGCCCATGGCAGTGGGGGTTGGAACTGAATGATCTTTAAGGTCCCTTCCAAGCCAACCCATTCTATGATTCTGTGATTTTCTGTCCTGACAGAAGGAAAGGGTGATTGCAGAGCACAGGCTGTACTTACAGACTTCCCAAACAAATGGTCTGCTCTTGCCTACTTTCTGGCTGAGTAGATTGCTAGATTACCTTTTCATGCCTTTATGTGCTTATTTATATGGTTTATGTGTTGAGTTTTCCATGTAAAAGAGAAAACCAAAACAAAATCTTCCTGCTTTGGAGTGAAATTTACTATTACTCAGTTTCCTGGAAACAAAAGTTCTTGTCTAAGAGGAGTAGAATGGAAGTGTCTAAAAACAACTGACAGGCTTCCCTTTGCAGCTCAGAGCTTTGGTTGGTTGTCTGGTGGGCTGATAAGAAGCTCAGAGTTCAAAAGATTTTGATGGGAATGATTCAGCCACAGCTTCTACGGCCTTGGCACTTCTCAGCCTGTGAGAAGCTGAGCTGGCAAGAATTTGAGGCTTGAAGAGTCAACAAAATTGACTGCTCCTCAAACTTCTCTGTTTTGACAAACCTTCATTTTTCAAAAGCAAAATGTTCCATCAGGAAGTTCTCAAGTGTGCTTGGGGGAGGAGAAGAGGTTTACTTTATTCCTTCTGCCTTCAAAAGCAACAGGCCAGAAAGATGTTGTCATTGTGTGAGCAGGGACTGAGTTGTGGGAACTGGATTAAGGAAATTATTAAAAGAGGGAGCGGTGAAGCTTGTTCATGTGGTGTACTCTATACGGATGTGATTTGTCTGTTATGTGTTGGCTGCTTACTTCTGGGTTAAGATGGAAAGCTCTCTGGACTAGAGGCTTCCTTTCTGTGCATATCCAGCCCCTTGTACAGGAGTGCCCTGTGTTGATGGGATGCTCTGGGCAGGCTCTGCCATAGTGCACTGTACCTTTGCCTGGGCTCTGCTAGCGCCCGACTGTACCCCCACCAGCAGCCTGAAGGTGACTGCCGCATTAACAGTCCTGGTGGAAGTGTGTTTAGGATGCAAACTCTACCAGTTACAATCCTGGTAGTGGCCACAGATTTTTAATATTTAACTACACGTGTGATAAACACATAAATGTATTGGCTTTTGAAAGTCATAGGTGTTGCTATGTGGATATAACTGTATGAGTTCGCAGTAACAGAAACAAAGCTCGCTAAAGACATAAGGTTGGACAACAAGTTGAAAGTGGTAAATACTTTGCCAGAACTCCTGAGTAAAATGCAGTTATATAGCAAAAGATTTTGCAAAGGTAAAAGAAAAGGGGGGGCTTGATATCAGAAAAGCTAGTGTCTGGAAAACGTAGGATTAAAGTACTTTTAGCTTAACTTAGGTCGAAGATAAAGAACAATGTTTGTGTTGTAAGTCTGTGGTGAGATAACAGGATTTAGTGGCCCCATTAAACATGAATGAGTTATTTCACACCATCCTTCTACTTATCAGTTGGTTTAGAGACAGTGCCTCCCAAACATCTGCTAGCTTTGGGTACTCCTTGTTTGCCCGTCCTGCTATAAATTTTGCAGGAGGGTCACGCTGTTCTAAATCTTTGGCAGCTATCAGAAAAGTTACAGATATGGCTGGTTTCAGCTAGTTTTGTGATTACTGGGGCATCCAACTGTGCCAAAGGTGGAAAGTGCACCGTGAGGAAGGCTGCTTACTTCATCTTGAAGACTCGTGCCTGCATGAGGAAGACTGCTTACTTCATCCTCAAGACCCAGCCCACAATCACCAGAGAGCAGTGCACAGATGCCAAGAGGAGGAGACTTATGATAATAAGTTTCTGAAGCTAGTTATAATATTCCCTGCCTATACACAAGAATTATGAATATGTATATGGCTAATGCAACAGTGAAAGTATATAAACCTGTAACGAACACTAATCAGTGCACCTCTGGCTACAGTCACGTGCCTGGCGCTGTTGCTTTTGCTTTATTGACTTTGTCCCTCAATAAAATCCTGTTATCTCGATTAGAGGAGTGAGTTCATATTTCACACATGGAAACAGTTTTAATGAATTGGCTGTTTAAGAAGCCTGGTGATTTAACAGTTACAGTTATAACCCATGCAGTGTAATGCAAAGGGCTCTAAATCCAGCAAATTACAGTTGCTGCTGACAAGTTGACACAAATAGAAGGGAGATGGGACCACCGCCTTATCCAGCTCTTTAAAGAGAGCAGGACAGTCAAGAAGAACCAGGAACCTCATGAAGCAACTCTCTAAATAATGTGCATAATTTTCAACACATGGCAAGGATGAAGTTAAACATGAAATCTTACCCCACTTTCACTTATGTGTACATTCAGTTGTCTGTACTATTAACCATGGAGTTTATACATTTATAAATACAAAATGATCAGTGAAATTTAAGGCAGCAATAAACAGTATGATGCACAGGAAAATACCACCACTACCAAATTCTTACTGGAAGAATCAGAACTGGTTTGTCACAGAGGACAAATGTTCTGTCTCTTGTGTGACTCTGCAAATCTCAGCATTCACTTTCTCTTTAGCTTAAATTTTCAGGAGCTTGAGGTTATTACAGCTGCATTGTAACAAAGCAGATTATAAACCATGTGCTGAATTTAAACTGAGTTTGTAAAAGCATATGGTTAATACGGGGTTCAGGCGTAGTGGGTGTGAAAGAGAAGTGAATTTCAGCCAGCATGTGTTTATCGAGCGTTTTCATTGCCAGCTATCTTAAATTCACTTTTTGCCATTTGGAAATGTTAACATCGTAATTCTGACGTTTTTCCAGACACAAAGAGCAAACAGATATATTCTATGTGAATTAGGTTTATTTGATTAAGAGAACAACAAGCCAAACAAAAGAAGTCCCCTTGAAAGCCTGCCCTGGCGTGGTTTTCTCCGCATGGGCTGCGCTGCGCTCCGCTCTACCCCACAAACGGGGGCTGTTGCGAAGCGGGAAGCTGCGGGGCGCAGGGAGGTGCATTTCCGCGCCGCGTTGCCGCACGCCCCACCGCGCCCCGGCCTGACCTGAGGAATAGCCGTAAGCCCAGGCAGCGCCGGTGAACGGGCTTGTTCGGGTACGCGCTCCGCCGGGCCGGAGGCAGCGCCCACTGTGCGGGGCCGCGCCAAGGACGCGGCAGCCACGGGCGGGGCGGGGCACTTGGAAACTGGGCCCCAAAACCACAGCAAAACGCCAAGTATTAGTGCAGCGGGAGTCGAGTTCTGCGTATTTGCATAAGAAAACATCGTCAGCTTTCGTATTTCAGCTGAAAAAAGGGTGATGCATCTCATTTCCCGGACCGCGCACCAAATTCCTACTTTGTTTTCCTGAATGTTGTTTACATTAAAAATTTCTCTGGGAAGAACATCGTGTAATTGTAATTATTATACGTAATTACTGGCAAAAAATGCCTGGGTTTGTGCTTTGTAAACCGTGTCTGCTTAAACGTAAAGCTGCAGCGCCCGGAGCTTCACTGACTCCTGGAACGAGTGGCTGCGGGACTTCCCAGGGACATGAGACATACCGAAGGCGGAGCCGAGCCGGGCGCGGGGAGGAAGGGGACGGTAGTAAACGTGTTCTTCCTCTGATGGGGAAGGCGGATTTAGACAAGCTGCTTCTCAGACCGAGCCAGCTAAGCTGGTATTCTACATCTCTGTGAAATTAAGATCCGCTTACTTTTCGACAGGACAAGAAGTAATGGCTTAAAACTGAAAGAAGGTAGATTTAGAATACATATTAGGAATGAATTCTTCACTGTGAGGGTGCTGAGGCATTGAAACAGGTTGCCCAAAGAAGTGTGGATGCTCCATCCCTGGAAGTGTTCAAGGTCAGGTTGGATGGGGCTTGAAACAACCTGGTCTAGTGGAAGGTGTCCCTGCCCATGGCATGGGTTTTGGAACTAGGTGACCTTTAAGGTCCTTTCCAACCCAAACCACTCCGTTATTTTTTCAACCCAAGCCACTCTATTATTCTGTTTCAATAAAAAGGGTGAAATTGTTCACTGTCGGACCAGCAATTCAGCCAGAAGCAAAAATGCAAGGTGAATGGGAGCATCTGATCTCTGTGTGTCCTTCAGTGAGTCTTGGAGTAATCTTTCTCCTAATTTGTTTATCAAAATTCTATCCACTTATAAATTTAAAGGAAAAAAAAAAACCCACAAAAAACCCCAAGAATCAAACCTCAAAATAGAACTGGCACTGAAAGCAAAGAGGTCTGTGGAGAAAGCTCACTGGTTTACGTCTGTTTGGATTTATTTTTAGATCTGTAAAGTATGTGTTGTCTTTCTGCCTTATGTCAGTGTCAGCAAACCTCCATGAGATGTCCTAGCTTTAGTTCCTGTCAGTTATTAGCATTGAGATAGGAGCATTAGGAAGAATTTGGGTTGGGATGCTGTGTTGTGTCATGCTGTCATTTAAGAAATCTGAGAGGGTCAGAAATCCAGGAAATACATCTTCTATTAGCCTTACAAAACTAATTTCCTGTGCCAGGCAGGTTAATGCTAATACTTGTGCAATGAAAAAGCTAAGACTCTTGAGACCACAGATTCAGCTTCTAAGGTGTCTGCTGGTTCTTATTATGTCTTGTTATGGTAACTCCAAGAACTTCCCGGGTCTGTGCTGAAGTAGTAACAAATCTGGAGAGCATCCTGGAGGTGAAGAAGTTCCACTCTCACTCATGGCAGGCTCCAGTCACTGCTTTCTAGGAACTCAGCAAGCTTTCAATACTGGCAAGTTTGGATCCGCTGTGCCCACAGGAAAACCATTCCTTGTAGAATGTCAATCCTCTGGTTAAAAACCTTCTGTTGACATCCAATTTTCAGTTTATTCACAGAAAGCTCGCACTGCTTTATTCTTGTGCCAGCATCTTCTATTTTCACACAAAGAGATCTTTCCCTTCCTGGCATTTATCCCTGTGATGTATTTATAGACACTAATGGGCTTCTATCCATTCTCAGCTTTTGTTTGTTAGCAGAAGCAAGTCAAGCTTCACCAGTTCCTTTCATTTGAGCAAAATTTTAGGCAGTATTGGAGTCAAAGCTGTTCAACGCTGTGCATTCTTCCCCCTAGCATTACCTGTGTGCTTTTAACAAAGTAAATGATGTCTCTTGTTATTTTCACAGGTATCACTGTGCAGCTTGTTGTCATCTTACATTCAGATTGTATACCCGTATTCTTCTGAGCCACTTCTATCCTGATGAGCTCCTATTTTATATCCTTTTTTTTTTCTTATTAGGCCATTTTGATGTGTTATGATACTGAATTTCATTCTGTTTCTATTACTCTATTTCTTATTGTCTAACCTTCCAGTCTTCTGTTGCTGATACAGCTTAAGTTTATATCACTGGCAAATTTCATTAGTGTGCTGCTTGTGGTAAGGTCATTGAAAATGTTAAATACAATTTTGGCATATCTCATTGTCACCCTTATTTATCTATTTCCCTTGCTCTCTTACAATTAGTTTTTCAGTCCTCACCTTCTTCACCTCAGCTAGTGAACTCCCATTTACTGAACTCCAGGTAGTCTAGGTCCTTCTTTGAGTCAGAAAATCAGTTATCAAAGAAACCTAGATGAAACATAAGTAATCTGATGTGGCCTGTCATTTCTCTCCAATCCACTCAGAATTTGTGCCTGGGAATAACTCGGTTCTGCTTGTTTAATTTTCTCAATGCAATATGTTTATTTCAGTTGTATTTCCATGCAACTCCTGGTTATTTCTATACCCTAGTTCCTTAGCCAATCTGTTTTAACTCATATATTCTTTTCCATGTGGGCCATGGTCTACTTTCTTTTCTTTTTATACTGTGTGATATCTGGGGTTTGGTTGTTTTGGGTTTTTTTTTTTTTTTTTAATTAGCTAAATACCAGACTCTTGCTGTGACAAGTAGCGTGGTAGAGCATAGTCAATGCACTGATTTATATAGTTCAGGATGATGCCTCTTGCTAGTCCTCATGGTGTGTGGCTGTGGATAACTGCCAGAGCAGGATAAACTCCATGTTCCAGGCATATGTGAGAAGACGCTGATGATAACAGGTCACTGCAGTAGCAGTTGTGCACCATCAAAGATTACAGATGTTTTAATTTTCAGATGAAGATCAAAGTCAAAGGTTCAGATACAGTCAAATACCCTGTTAGAAAGGTGAAGACAAGATAAACCATTTGCTGTGATTTATGGAGCACAAGATGACAGGCGTGGTAACATCCAGCCACCTCTCCACCTTCAGCCTTGCTCACTATAAGTTCTTTTACCTATTACAGCTTTGGGTCCATAGTAGGAAGCTTCTGTTGTTGTACACCTCAGCATAAACAAGGGACTGTCTCAGTGGACAGTCAAAGCAGGATTTGGAAGAAGAAGAAAACAAGAAAAAAAATCTGGATTTTATTCCTCTTCCCCCTCAAAAAAAATAACAGATGTAAGAATAAAAAAGGCAGAGGGGATTGTGGAAATAGCCATAAATTTATCTACTAACAGTAAGACTTTGGGGAGTTACAAAGGAGCCAGGCATTCAGTGTGGTAACGGTAATAAATTAGTGGGTACCTTTTCACTTCTTGATGTGTCTGCTAGAAGAGAACAACATCTCTGGTAGACCTGGTTGATGAGCTCTGCAGTGAGCCCCTAGTGCAGCAGAGAATACCCAGTCCTGGTATTCCTGGCACAGTTCGGTTGTTCACTATGCCTTCCAGAATCGTTCTTGAATGTGCCCAACAGCTTTTTTAAGTCCCTTTTTCTCACCTTTATTTTCACCTTTTTAGAGGGAAGAAAGAGGGAAGGCCATGCAGTTGTGATGTGCCTTGAAACCCTCCATAAAAAACAGAGAAAATGAAAAGAAAGAGATTGATATGGATTGCATCACAGCCTTCAATTCTTCATGTCTACAGCAAGTTTTGCAGCATTACCAGTGTAAGCAAAGAGCTCAGTAAGCCCCTCAGAAAGAGACATTTACATGGAATAACTTCATCACTAGTGATTTTGGAGAAGTCTGTTTTATCTGGAATGAGTTTGACCCAGTGACTTTGAATTTCTTAAATATTAAATGGAAGTTTCTATCTATTAGATCTTATATCAAATGTTTATTATAGACTGTCTTTGTGACATTACTATTGGCTCAAAAGAGAATAGTTCAGTAGTTGCTACAGAACAACCATTTATATTCTTACCTTTACAGCCATTACAGTTTTGGTTTAAAATTCCTGTTTTCATGGATTTATCATTCGGCTGTAAAACGTTCCAGGCTGAAGTTTGGCATAAAAGCTCAGCTAGGGATTACAGTTATTCAATTAATCTGTTATTTCAGAACTGCCATATAAAGTAATGATAATAATAATAATATAAATAATGTACTATTTTAAATAAGCTTTTTTCTTTGCTTCTAATATGAATTAATGCCACTTGATGTATAAAATTTCAGATGCAGATTTTGCTGCATCTAACAGTAAACAGATTTTATGAACAGATTTTACTGCACCAATATAATAATGCATGGTGCATTATTGTATGTTCAGGACATATTACATGCCATTTCTGTCCCAAAGTATGGGACCAAAACAGTCTGGGACCAAAACAGTCTGGGTCCACTTCTGTGTGATGTTAAGGTAACTTTGCTTGGGTTTTGTGATGAAAAGCTGTTATGAAGCTGACAGTCTTGGGAAGGTGATTCTAGCTGCTTGAGAGTCTTCAGATGGCAGGGACTTCAAGAAGCTTGCACACTAACTTGGTAGCTTCAAGACAGTGGCTGGGATCAGGGTTTGTGTTGCTAACCTCACATTTCTGTAGATATTTGCAGCCGCAAGCCAGTGTCAGCCACTCATTGTAGCTGCTCCACTGCTGAGAAGTGGCTTAAAACTTGCCAGTGTGTGAAAGCAGATTAGAATTGTTCTTAATTTACCTCTTTTTTTTTTTTCTTTCCATATTCTCCAGGTTTCACTTCCTGCTTTTTAGCAGGAACAGAAGACAGGAAACAATATCTGGAGTGCAGAAAATAGTTTGCAAATTCAAAGGATTTGGATCATAGACTTGTAAGTTTAGAAAAAAAAAAAACAAAAACCCACAAGATACCAAAACCTTATTCCTGTTGAAAGAATTCTTTCTTAGCACATATTTTATTCTAAACATGATATCAACAATGTATGCTTGTCATGGAAGGCTGTAGTCTGGACTCCTGGCTCTGGGACTGACCTGACAGGATTCATCGGAACAGTGTGTGCCCAGGATCTTGTGGTGTATGTGATGTGCAGTACTTGAGCTGCTTATGAACCGAGTGCAGCACAGGGACAGCAGCCTGATACCTTCTCTTTTTTGTCCTTGGGCTATTGCAGTATTAGAGAAAAGGAGATGTTGTTTTTGTCTGTATCTGTAGAGATAATTACAAATCTAAACTATGTATGCTAATGCTTCACATATTTAAGTAGTTGTTTATGAATATGGATTAGCCCAGCCAGTGCATATTAACAATGACAAATATCTTGTGTTGTTCAGCATCATTTATCAACAGGTATTCCAAAATTCATTGCAGTTTTAACCTTATGATTTATACAAACTCTGATATGCACAGAAGTCACTCTGTAACAAATTGCAGGCAAAACAAAGCAGCAAATTAAGTGTAGAAATTAATGTATTCAAGCACAGTAACAAGGTCATCTTGAAAGCAATACAGTTTGGGGAGAAGAGTTGCCCACGTTAGAATTCGGCATCTCTGGACTATCATCTTTTCATAGCAAGTTAACAGTAGTAATAATGCTCTGACGTTTTAATGGCTATGAACAGTCCAACAATGCTAGTTTCCAATCCCATGGGAGCATTGCATTCCATCTATGGTAATATGGTATGCTGGTATGAACTTGACCTTGCTACCCTGCTAGAGTTTGGTCAGCTTTGTATGACTGGTGTTCTTTTCAGGGCATGCTCTGTCTGCTGAGCTGTGTAACCATATTTAACCTATTGAATGCAATTGGTCTGCAAGAGGTGTGCATCAGAGGATAGTGCATCCCTCTAACAAGAGTCACCCAAGTATAACTTTCATCTGTACTTCTGTTAGAGGCCTGCCACTCATGTGCAGACCCACTTACGAGTCCTGACGTTATCACAGCTGGAGATAGTATGGCTGCAGGCATTATACATTTTCATGTGCTCTGAGTACTGTTTCAGGATGAGAAAGAGTGATTGCAATTTTTGACATATTGAGGAAAAAAATGAGGAAGTCACATGGACTGTAATTTAAAAATACAAAATAATAGAAAAAAACAGCTGTGAGTAAAATATTTTTTGGACAGACACCAAACTCTTTTATTAAATGTAGTAATCGTACTTCTATGAGAAGTATCACAATTATTCTGCATTTTTGCCAAGCTTCTTGATCTTAGAACTATCAAAAGGGTTTTGTCAGATTGATTTGTACATTCCAGAACAGGAGATATGTAACGGTCAGGAGATAGACTGTGTATGTTATAATAATGATGAACTCTATCCTTAATATTTCTCATTGATATCTCTCAAGTACATATGCAAGAACTATAGAGAACAGCAACAACAGAGCAAATAAATAGAGCTTAAGAATGCATTACAATGTTTGACTTGTGGTTGATTTTTTATGGTTATAGGGTTGGGTAGGAGAGGACCACACTGCTCATGTTGATCTCAGAAACAGAAGGAAACATGGGGAAAAGATATGTAAAGGGCCTGGACACAAGTCAGGTTGGGTTTGTGTGTCATTCATTGTATCTGCATAAACCTAATAAGCCATTCTAAGATATTCTGGACAAAAGTAAATAAATCCATTTAGCACTGGCCTGCGTAGACATACTGGCTCTGGTCTTAAGACTTAGTTCTGGATTTTCAAAAGAGCGTTCTATTTCCTTAGTATAGGCATGTCTTCAAATGATTTCTTGGCTAGGTCTTCTATCAGCTGTGAGCAGCAAAGGATTGAGGGGGAAGGAGACTTAGTCATGTTGTGTCACATGGAGCAGGTAGCAGTTCCTGGGGTATTATATGAAACATGGAAATTTAGCAGGGTGAGGGTTACAACTAGGGAAGACAAAGTAGGTTATTTTGCTTTACATGCAGAAGAATTAAAAATTCTTAAGGCATGTTGATATTTTAAGATGCAGATAGCAAGTGTGGTTACTGCATATTAAGTATAATGTAATCTGTAGAGTTGGGACTAGGAGATTCTATAAAGTGATATGTTTCTGTTGAAGAACAAATGAGGTCATAAATTAGTGACAAGTGGCAGAATTTAACTAATTAGAATTATGATGGTATAGGAGATGCTTTGTGCTACTAAGAAATCATAGAATCATAGAATAGTTAGGGTTGGAAAGGACCTTAAGATCATCTAGTTCCAACCCCCCTGCCAGGGGCAGGGACACCTCCCAGTAAACCATGCCACCCAAGGCTATGTCCAACCCAGCCTTGAACACCACCAGCGATGGAGCATTCACAACTTCCCTGGGCAGCCCATTCCAGTGCCTCACTACCCTTACAGGAAAGAATTTCTTCCTCATATCCAATCTAAACTTCCCCTGTTTAAGTTTGAACCTGTTACCCCTTGTCCTATCACTGCAGTCCCTCATGAAGAGTCCCTCCCCAGCATCCCTATAGGCCCCCTTGAGATATTGGAAGGCTGCTATGAGGTCTCCACACAGCCTTCTCTTCTCCAGGCTGAACAGCCCCAACTTCTTCAGCCTATCCTCATATGGGAGGTGCTCCAGTTCCCCGATCATCCTCATGGCCCTCCTTTGGACTTGTTCCAACAGTTCCATGTCCTTTTTATGTTGAGGACACCAGAACTGCACACAATACTCCCAAGTGAGGTCTCACAAGAGCAGAGTAGAGGGGCAGGATCACCTCCTTCGACCTGCTGGTCACGCTCCTTTTGATGCAGCCCAGACTTCCCTCCGATGTATCAACCGAACCACACAGCTTGGTGTTATCGGCAAACTTGCTGAGGGTGCGCTCAATCCCA
The DNA here is from genome assembly GCA_028858755.1 of Ara ararauna. Taxonomy (NCBI): domain Eukaryota; kingdom Metazoa; phylum Chordata; class Aves; order Psittaciformes; family Psittacidae; genus Ara; species Ara ararauna. Next base: position 19,244,317 of record CM054382.1, on the reverse strand, counting down.
CAGTCCATGTCACCGACAAAGATGTTGAAAAAGACCGGTCCCAACACCGATCCCTGAGGGACACCACTCGTTACTGGTCTCCAGCTGGACATTGAGCCATTGAGGACAACTCTTTGTGTGTGGCCATCCAGCCAGTTCTTTATCCACTGAGTGGTCCACCTATCAAATTGATGTCTCTCCAACTTAGAGACAAGGATGTCATGTGAGACAGTGTCAAACGCTTTGCACAAGTCCAGGTAGATGACATCAACTGCTCTACCCCTGTCCATCAGTTCCGTAGCCCCATCATAGAAGGCCAGCAGACTGGTCAGGCAGGATTTCCCCTTAGTGAAGCCACGCTGGCTGTCACCAAGCACCTCTTTGTTTTTCATGTGCCTCAGCATGCCTTCCAGGAGAATCCGCTCCAAGATTTTGCAAGGCACAGAGGTGAGGCTGACTGGTCTGTAGTTCCCCAGCTCATCCATTTTCCCCTTCTTGAAAATGGGGGTTATATTTCCCTTTTTCCAGTCATCGGGAACTTCACCTGACTGCCATGGTTTTTCAAATATGATGGACAGTGGCTTAGCAACTTCATTTGCCAGCTCCTTCAGGACCCGTGGATGGATTTCATCAGGTCCCATGGGCTTGTATACGTTCAGGTTCTTAAGATGGTCTCGAACCATATCCTCTCCTACAGTGGGCCCAGGGTCTTCATTCTCACAGTCCCTGCTTCTGCATTCCAAGACTTGGGTGGTATGGTCAGAGCATTTTCCGGTGAAGACTGAGGCAAAGAAGTCATTAAGAACCTCAGCCTTTTCCAAATGCAGGGTAGCCAGTTCTCCCGATAGCTTCTGGAGAGGGCCCACATTGTACCTAGTCTGCCTTTTATTTGCAATGTACCTATAGAATCCCTTCCTGTTATCCTTAACATCCCTAGCCAAGTTTAATTCTAAGTGGGCCTTATCTTTCCTAACCTGGTCCCTAGCTTCCCAGAACATCTCTGTGTTCTTCCCAGGCTGCCTGTCCTTGCTTCCACCTTTTATAAGCCTCTTTTTTCCTTCGAATTTTCCTCAGCCACTCCTTATCCGTCCAAGGAGGTCTCCGGGCCCTCCTACAGCACTTCCTTCTAGTAGAGATGTACCGCTCCTGAGCTTGCAGCAGGTGATCCTTGCATATCAACCAAGAGCCTTGGGCCCCCCTGCTCTCTAGGGCTATATCCCATGGAATCTTCCTGAGCAGGTTCCTGAAGAGGCCAAAGTCTGCTCTCTTGAAGTCCAGGGCAGTGAGCTTGCTGCACGTCCTTCTCACAGTCCTGAGGATCTTGAATTTGACCATCTCATGATTGCTGCAATCAAGGCTGCCCTGGAGCATCACATTTCCAACCAGCCCTTCCCTGTTGGTGAGGACGAGGTCAAGCATGGCACCTCTCCTTGTCAGCTCCTCTATTACTTCCAGAAGGAAGCTGTCTTCCACACAATCGAGGAACCTCCTGAATTGCTTGTGCTGGGCCTTACCATCCCTCCAACAGATATCAGGGTGGTTGAAGTCCCCCATGAGAATAAGGCCCTGTGAGCTTGAGGCTGTTCCTATCTGTCTATAGAGTGCTTCATCCACAGATTCCTCTTGGTCAGGCGGTCTATAACAGATCCCCACAATAATGTCTCCCATCGCTATTCTCCCTTTAACCCTGACTCAAAAACTCTCTGTTGAATGCTCACCTGTCCCCAGACAGAGTTCCATACTCTCCAGCCTATCCCTAACATAAATAGCAACTCCCCCTCCCCGCCTACCAGGCCTGTCTTTCCTAAAGAGCCTGTAACCTTCCATTCCAACACACCAGTCATAGGAGCCATCCCACCATGTTTCTGTGATGCCTATGATATCATACGCCCGTAGACGTGCACACATCTCTAATTTGTCTTCTTTGTTCCCCATGCTACGGACATTTGTATAGATGCATCTGAGCCGTGCTCCAATTGAAGCCGGATCATTGGATGGAGAGGCTTGAATATCTCTACATTGCTCTGAGCATTTATTATAGGTGCTGGCAAGTGACTGGGCATGTTGGGATGGAATGATGCCCCCCTCCCCCAACACATCTAGTTTAAAGCTTCCTTGACCAGTCTGGCAAGCCTCCTACCAAATCCACTCTTCCCTTTCTTTGTCAGACCAGCTCCACCAGCCCCCAGTAGACCTGGCCTACTAAACTGAGTCCCATGTTAAAGGTACCCAAACCCCTGACTATAGCACCACCCTTCTAAACATTTATTAACCTGGCCAATCCTCCGAGCCTTTTTAAGGTCCTGCCCTGTATCCTGGAGAATTCATGAAAAGACAATCTGCACTCCAGAGCCCCTAACCACCAATCCCAGAGCTCTGTAGTCCTTCTTTATGTTCTCCAGGCTACTGCTATCTGTATCAGTAGCACCCACATGGATCACTAGAAGTGGGTAATAGTCAGTGGGACCGACTATTATCAGGCACCTTCTCTGCAACATCCCTGATCTGAGCCCCTGGTAGGCAACACACTTCCCTTGAGCCTGGGTCAGGCTGACAGATGGGTGCCTCTGTTCCTTTCAGAGTAGAGTCCCCTACTACTACGGCCCACCGCTTTTTCCTGGCAGCACCAGTAGAGATCTTCTTTACCAGTGCATCAGCTGGTTGTTCCTGGTGGGAGTGTGGGTCCTCATCAGTTCCCTGCAGGACAGCAAAGCGGTTCTTGGTGGGGACAACAAATTTAGAAGGAAGCCCCTTGCTTTTAATTGTCCTCTTCCTCCTTTTCCTGTTGTTTTTGTCTGTTACCATTTCCCAGCTTCCTGGGTTAGCAGCCTCCTTTCCTGCATGAGCGAAAGCAGGCGCTTGAGGCCCCTGCACAGTCTGGTCCTGGAGCAAGCAGTGCTGTTTCCCCTCGGCTTCCCTGACACCTTTCAGCCTCGTAACAGACTAATTTGTGTTAAATATAAACTGTATTTAATAATGATCCAGGATTTTGGCCCAGTACTTTTTCCTTGGTGCAGTGTTACAAGCCCGTGCTATTACAAATTTCTCTATATTCCTATAATGCCAGCTGATGTTGTTCTACTCTCTCATGTTCTGCTCAGTAATACCATCACAGGGAGAGGTGGGCTTGCAAGCATTTGCTTTCTTGTTCTGAGCACAACCTGTGATTGGAACAGTCTGTGCTTCTGTTTCTGGTAAATGTTTGTGTGGAGCTGCATAATGGGGGAGATTGATTTTCTAAGAGATATTCAAAGCCTTTTGCCCTCTCCTTTTCTTGTTAGAAAATACTGAAGGTGAAGCTCTTTCCTCCAGAGCAATGCTTTAAAAGATCCTATTATATAGGTTATTTATTATTGTGGTGAGGCACTGGAATGGGTTGCCCAGAGAAGTTGTGAATGCTCCATCCCTGGCGGTGTTCAAGGCTGGATTGGACATAGCCTTGAGTGGCATGGTTTAGTGGGAGGTGTCCCTGCCCATGGCAGGGGGTTTGGAACTAGATGATCTTCAGGTCCTTTCCAACCCTAACTATTCTATGATTGTATTATCTTAAGGTCCTTTCCAGCCCTAACTATTCTATGATTCTATTCTATGTTTCTATAAATGTAAGTTTGTGCCAAATCCTGAATGTTTCCGAATGCCTGGATACTTATGCCTCAGTTTATTCCCCGGTGCCAGCTCTGTGATTCAGTGCTGTTCTGAGCAGTTCTTGTTCGTTTTTTCCATTCCTTTCATTGAGGTTATTTATGTTTGGGCTCCTTGGTTTTACAGGGAGATGCAGCCTTCTTTTCTGCATTGGGTTAACAAGTATGCAAGGAATATAGCAGTAGGGATATTGTCTCTACTTTGCCATAGCTCTGAGGATGACATAAAGAAACAGTGATGAAAACCTAAATACTGGAGAAACACTTGTAATATTTTAGAGAAGAATTAAGGCCTTTTACCTGACATGAGAAATTTAGAAACTGTCTTCCAGGTATGGACATTAGAGAGCTGGTGATAATTTTTTAAGTTGAACTAAGTCAATATATCTGCAGAAGTAATCAGCTGCAGTACTATATGTGTCCTTTCCAGAAAAACAAATGTATACTGGCTGCAGCCAAGGACTGTAGGGTACCTTTGTGGAAAATAATTTTCTAAAGGTTTGAGTTTTTTCTTCCCGTGTTACATCCTTGCAGCAATCTGTCGAAATTCTAAACAGAGCATTTGCCCTTGCAGGTGATTTTTTTCCTTGAATGTGTCCAATGCAAAAGAAAATTGTATGAGCAATAGTTGAAATGTTTGATTTATAAGTGAAAGGTTAATTGTTACTTGCAACACAGTAGGAGTAGGTTGCCACTATGATCTTGTGCTCTGTGTCTTAACAAAGTCACATACTTATTGTCACGTTTGCAGGTCCAAGTCGTTGTTAGTCATTGCTGCTTCTTCCACTTGAGTTTGTTCCAGATCTGTCTGTGTGAGGTGTATTGGTATGAATATTGACTGGTCCTGTGTAAGCACTGTTCCTACACAGTCAGAACATGATTCCACTACCAGTCCCCTAGTTGGTTAGTAACTGAACTAAGTCAGGTGTTTTGGTAGAAACACCAGCTTTGGTTCAATTTTGTCAAGTTTTGGTGCATCTCCTCCAGATCCACTTTCAATGATTGCAATAATTGAACCAACCTTGGTAAGAGAATTTCCCCAAGTTTAATTGTCCTGTGAATGAATCTTGGAATTTTTGGTAAGGCAAATGATTTATCTGAGGCTGCTCTGATTATCATAAAAAAAGTGTATTGTCCATCTGTTGAAGGTCACAAAAGCCTCAGGCAGTGCAGGCTGACGCCTTAAAATCCTTGTGAAAACTTCCCAGTGTCAAGCTTACTGAATTTATGTGCTGAACTGGTAGAGGCACAAACTTTGATCCAGAAGCCGTGATGCTTGAGATCTGCTTCTTTTCAAGCAAGGTTGAAGCATAAGCAGGGAAAACTCAGGACAATCTTTAAAAGCCTGTTTGTATTATTCTGAAAAGGTTTTGGTACTAAAACAGTGCTGAGTGGAAATTGACTGAAGAATGAGTGCCGAAAAGATAGTGGATTTTTCAGTTGTTTTAAACATCAATAATTTTTTTATCTTTGGAAGGAAAGACCTTATTTTACCATTGCTGATGTACACTGGTACCTGAAAGAGAAGTAGAAAGATAAGAAAACTGAGATGAGTGAATTGGTGTCTGTCCAGATAAAAATCCATGATAAATCTCAAAACATGCATAGTATTTAATGTATTTCAGTCACTTTTCATGATTAAAGATTTTAGTATCACCATTACTATCCTCCTAGAAATAAAGCACTGCCGTCGTTTGCTTTGGTGGTGGAAGCTAATTCTCCTGCAGTCAGTGAATAGAAAGAAACGGAAGTCCTGAAATGTGGTTTTCAAGTGAACTGGATGCTTTCCAGGTTTCTTTAATACAGCTGAAGTGAAGACTCTGTAGGACACCGAGTCTCTCGGCAAGAGAATTCTGATGGAGCCTGAGATTGTGAGGTTTCTGTTCAGGCAGAACAGAGAACTTTTCAAAGGTTGTCAAGGGTGGAACTTAATTGGGTGCTGCAAGAGACCAGGAAATAATCATTCAAATTGCTTGACATCTAACTCCTAGAAATGTAAAGGCATTAAAGGCTGGATGTCATGCATGTAATCATAGAGGACTGAGGAAACTTGTATGAAGTCTAGACCAAGAAGAAAATCTAGATGTCGTTACATTTCCTGCCTATATGGTTTTACAGATATTGGATGTGAGTGACACTGTGGTAAGAGCTAGAAAAGTCGAACCAGAAAAAACCAAACCCCCAAATGTTATAAGAAAGCCAGAGACCATTCTGGACATATGAGAACGTACTACAAGTTTTCAAAGAGCTAACATTTACACCATAGCAGTTAGTGTCAGATAAACAAGCAAGTAATGCTGGTACTACAAGATGATTTAGTGTACAGAAATGCAGAACACTGCTACAACTTCTGCAGAAGCAGGTAAGTTTCTCTTGCCATTGTAAACATAGGCAAGCTTTTCTTCCAAAATCCCCACCAAAACCCCACCAAAACTGAATGAAAAAGCAAGAATACAGAACAATTTCCCAACATCAAATGGAACTTTCTCATCTGTGAAAAATGCAACCACCAAATTATTCTTGCTCGCATACTGATCCAGCTGGTTTCCTCCCACACGTCATCAAATCCTTTTTTAGATTTCATTAGCCCAGCGTCTCCTTCTTTAACAATGTCAGACTCGTTTTCTGTGCTAAGAAAATACAAATGAATATTAATACATTCTTTTGTTTGACTCTTCTAACTTAGAGCTACAGCTGATGCAAATTTTGTTCACTGTACCTGTATTCTATTGGAAGCTGAAGGACAACAGTTTTTCCATAGACTTTAATAGCAGTAATTTAAAAGCAAAGATAAGGTAAGGTAGGTTCTGCATGTAGATGTGGAACAGCTCTATGTCTGCAAACAGAAGATGATCCTAAATAAAAACTCTTTCCAAAACATATACAAAATTGTGATTCTTTTGTACACCAGAAGTCAAATCTGCAGGGAATCCTGTTGATAGAGAACTGGGTGGCATCCTAGTTCTTTTCCCATACAGGAAATGAAAAGAAAATATTCATCTAACACTAGGTAATGTTATCCCTTAAAGCTTTCTTTTGTCATAGCAGTATGCAAAATATTTCAATGCATCACAAATACAATTTTGCCTTAGTTAAGGCAGAAAAAAGTCAATCAAACAAGAGCCAACTGCTCCCACCAAGAAAGATATCTTACTCATTTTCCATACAGTTGGATTCTGTGTTCTTCAGTAACTTTTAACTCATTTTCTTTACAAATGAGAGGACCAGCATTCATCTGTCTAACATTTTTGGTATCATATGTGCTGTTGATATATGGGTGTTACAGCTTAACTCGGGGCAGTATGGTTTCAAGTAGCAAGGCAACTTAATGTTAGGTGTCCTTTTGTAACAACAGAAGTGGAATAAAGTTGCTGTGCTCTGATACACTATGTTATCCAGCCTTCCCAATGGATCTAAAGAGCCTGAGTTAGTAGGTCACTTAAAGTGCCTGGAAGAAGTGAGGGACACAGGTGAAAAGAGCATGTTGTAATTTAGTCATGGAGAAAAGGATTTGTTAAACTTAGTGGTTCATTCTTTTTCATATTTTGATCAAAGGAGGGAAATTGTACTTCATCTCTCCCCTTGGCCCCATCCTAGAAGACGTGCTTGCCTGTTTTACTTCTTTGTGGTTTGTGCCATGTTAGTTTGGAGTCCTCTGCTTCTACCCTGTCCTTTTCAATTCTGCTAGATAATCTTTTCTGTCTGTAGTAACCAGATACTTCATTCCCATGCTTCAAACTTAATATGGCTGTTCACAATATGATTTATTCTTGAAGCACCAATTCATTCGTTAATGCAGGTATACCCCAAAGTAGTGTATCTGTAGCAAATTAACTTTATGGTGGGAAAGTTCTGCCCACAGATATAGAAAACTTATGTTAGGATTAATTCTCAATTATTAACAATGATGTAAATTTGGAAAGATTATACTGAATCTTTCTCCATTTAGAGTGGTTTTAAGTATCAGGCAGCATTTGTCATAAATTTATGCCACAAGTTCATTTAGTTTAAATGAATTTCGCTTTAGTTAGGCTTAAATTAATTAGGGACAGCATTAAGCTATGGATACACATCAACTTAGTAAACAACTCCAGCATTTCAAGTTATTATTTCTTCTTATGCAGTGCTGAATGTTCAGTCCACAGCTCTACCAGCAGATCAGAATATGTGAGCACTTACTAATCCACTTCATCATGAAGCACAGAGGCTTAGCTCAGGATCTGCACAGATCAACTACAGGGTTTTCTTTTGTCTCACATTATGTGTTTACTGAAGTTAGACTGAATGACAAGTTATTCTGTCTTCACTAAGAATATGAAGATAGCTGAAAGAAGAATTTGATTCAATTCTTTATACTTGCTCTTGAATCCAGCCTGAAGTTCACACTCCTGGCTTAAAATAAGAGCTTTTTTCTTTTTTCAAAGCACATGTATTGGCTCCACAGAGTGCATTTTGAGTGGCATATTTGGCAGGTTTGAGATCAATCTTGTTCAGGAAAGCTGTATTATTTTACACTATTAGATTATTTTAAAAGCATCCTGCCAAGAGAGTATGTAGCAAGAAGATCATTCAGTTATCCTGATGAAAAACATTTGCAGATGTCATTTGAAACCTGTATGCAAAAGCCATTTCCTTTGTTTCCATTTCTGTAGTTGGCGTTTTCCTTCTCCATATACATGCACTTCCACAGAAAACTGAAGAACTACAGCCAGACCATGTTTTCCCAATTGGATTGGAGTCAGAGCAGAGCCCTTGCTTCAGCTCAGCACACTGCTGTGGTGTGCTAGGGTCACATCAGCAGCCTGGGAGCAATCTGATGGTGCCCCAGCAAGCTCAGTTACCATTGGTCCTGGACCTGAATTGTTGAGGTGGTTGCTGCCTAATTTCTCCTGCCTGGCTCAGTATCCAGGTGAAGCATGTAGGTGCATTCACGTGATGGCTGGGACCATTAGCTTTGAGAGGTCGTGCCCTGTAACTTCTAGTAAAGTCAGAGCTGATTTCAAGAATATCCGTGTGTAAATGATAGTAGCAGACCATCTGCTACAGCTGCCTCACCAAGAAAACTGCCATCAAACAAGCTATAAAGATTTTTCTTCGGAAAGATTAAAAGAATTCTTTCCACCAGGTAAGAAACGGATGCAGTGCTTCATCCTTTATAACAATATACCTTAGCAATGGGATCGCAGTGAAAATGAGGGACTAGGCCTTACTACAGAACATGCTTTATTAAAAAAAAAAAACATGCCTGGAATCCAGAATACAGGAAGCTGCTCTCAAATATATAAGCCCTTTCTCTCTGTTTAGAGGGAGGTAAGCCTAGCCTTAGGTATGGATCACTTATAATTTCTTTTACATTGATTTAGGATTACTAGTGATTCCAGCATGCTTTCGTATTCTTCAAGGCGTTTTGTTTCTGCCAGCTCATTTGAAACTGGTAAGCTCCACCATGAGAGGGTTGACAAAGATGTATCACTGTATTCCAGGGATGAATGACCTTTTCTTTTGCACCATTTAAGATGCAGTAAATCATTCATTTTGCTCAGAGAATTGATACTTGTTTCCTTTAGATTTGGTTGAAGACCCAGATATATACATGCAGGAATTTTAAGAACCATAATGTAAATATTAATGAAGAATCTTGGTTATTCAGATATCAGGGTCTTGCCAGAGCTATGATTGGCAGCAGACAGGAATACCGGTGTTAGAATTCTCCGTTTAAAGATTTGAAAATGGTCGAGGCTTCTCCAGCACACTGAACTTCTGGAAGTGTACAGCACTTTTGAATTTGTGAATCTAAATTTAGCAACAGTGGGTAATACTGTTTTTTTAATGCTCTGTGCGTTAGGGGTTGTTCATTATACCATCAGATTTAAAAAAAATAAAAAAATAAAAGAGAATTTTAGCATAAAATAGTCCTCTTCCTCCCTGGAATGTCTCTGGATGCACTGCTGTGTTGCATTTTAACTCTAAAATGAATTTGTTAAAAAGGAAAGAAAGTACTGGGTAGACACATTTCATTAAATGTCCAATTATATTCATAGCTGGAGCTGTAGTGATTCCTCCCTGACCTTTAATAGAGAAGTTGCTCTCCCCATAATTATAATTGCTTGTTAAACTAACCTAATAGTGCAGTGCTAGAACATAAAGAGCTGTTTAAACTTGAGATTCAGGTAGCTCTTTTTAATTCTAGGCACCTCTTTTGTTAAGGCTAATTGAATCATAGAGGTTATTCCGCTGTCCTCTAACAGGAAGCATTCTTGCTTTACCATTCACACAAAACCTTGCTAAACGGTAATGCAGCAACATCTTTAGCTGAACTGTCGTTTTACAAATTTGTAACAAATGCACTAAATCTAGGGGCTGAAATCATATGATAAATAACAGAAATCCCTTAAAATAGAAAACTTAGAATTGTTTAGGAATGCCTCTATTCTCTCTGTGAATGTTTTTCAGACTATACTGAGTCACCTAGTTGCCTCAATATGAATATCCCATCTTCTCTGAGAGTACATTCAGGTCATGAGGAAAAAAGGAAGAAGCTTAATGGCAAGATTGCTACAATAGATAAAAAGAAGAGGAAAACATAATGCTGGGGAGGAATGCAAAGTAGTATTAAGCTTGGAAATTTCAGAACAAAGTACTTCTTTTTAGTTAAAACAACAATAACGAAGGCTCTGCAGCGCTGTACTATGTTGTGAACTTCCAGTTTGTGGATTAAACTGGGGAAAAAAATCCAGATTAAATTTACAAAATGAAACCAAAGGAAAACCAAAACAAACAAAATCTAAACAAAACCCCCCAACAAAACAAACAAAAAATCCCCCAACAGAAACTCTGAACTTTCAGTTGAATGAAGTTATTTGGAAAAGGGTTTATTTTGGGTTTACATATCAAGTTGTTTCCTTTTGAAATGAACACTCTCCCCATTTTATTTTGTAAATATTTAGTCCTCTTTCTCCCCTCCCCCCCTTTTTTGTTCCCAAACCGTCTCAACAAATTCAAATTTCCAGCCACTTTGACTGACCTGAATTTGTATCTTTCAGCAAATTCATCATTTTCTTAAAGAACTTCCTCAACTCAAAACCCAGTGAAACACTGATTCTCATGTTGTAACCTGAACGATAGCCTACAGCCATACTTGTGAGTTAAGAGTAAATAAGTTCAAAAAGGGCTAGTTAAAAATAAAAACCTAAGAGTATGTGTTGACTTAGATGAGGGGTAAACTTGGGTAAGCTATTCAACAATTCAGAGGTATTCAGCTGGAAAGCTGTAGAAAGCCCTTGCTTCTGTGTATGACCCCCTTTGTACCTGTAAATTAAGAGGAAAGCAAGAATATGTTCAGAAGCTGGTATTCACACAGGGAATGGTGAAATGAGCATCCTGTTTGAGGGAAGATTTGGTTTGCAGGTGGCAAAGAGGAATTGGAGATCTGCCAGTGTGAATACCAGCATGGCATTCAAGTTAACTCCTCCATCAACCTCCCAGCCAACTCAAAGTAACACATGCTGCATGCTAATAAACATCATATGGCTTTTCAGTCTGTGGTGGGAAGGGCCAAAGCTGCAATTTTTCAGATAGATACTGCTGTGGTATCAGAAGGATGATGTAATTAACAAGATTGATTTTAAAGGCAGAGTGTGGACAAAGGAAAAGATTTTTGGAATTGGAGCAATTTCAGAAGTTAAAGTTTGGGTTGGAGGCAGGTGGGAGATTGGGGAGTGGAAGCTCAACAGAACGATCCTGGAATGTCTAGATACATCCTCTGCGTTTTCTTCAGACGCTTGACAACAATGTAGTAGTGAAATGCAGGAAGAAGTTAAAATACCTCATCAGTAATACACTGCATGAAATTTTCTTGGTTGGGGTCATTTTATGTCATTTCTTATTTTGATACACAGCAATCACAAGGCCACATGAAATTCCTAAAATAAGATTATAAACTATGTGATTTTACTGTGCTGTCTTGTCTGTCAGCTTCACTTGATGATGTCAGTAGAGGAGCCATCAGAGGAAATGCGTGTCTAGAGGAGTTTGGTTCTGGTTGTCAGTAAGTCTTTTTCTCTTTCATATTTTAATGGTCAGAATGTGTTTTCTACTATAAATATTGGCCAGATTTTTGGAAAGGTCTTAAATGTTTGCCAGGAGGGTTAACAGTGGGACCCCATTACAGTAAAAATGGTATGAAACAAGTATTCAAGATGTAATCATCATGAGTCTTCATTACCGATCTCTGCCATTATCAGGTATTTTAGCCTCTGTAACTGCAATTATATATAATCCAGATGAATCAAGTAATGTGTAGGAAATTAAAGTAGAATCTTGTTGTCAGAGGGAGTATGTCAATGTGGATTGTAAATGGCTGATATAAAAATCAAGGGGACAATAATAGGAATATAGAAGCCCCTCTGCAGAACCTTTTCTGATAATTATTAATTAGAGAAGGAAACCTTGAGCTGGATTCTTAGGCAGCCTAAATTGAATTGTCTGGTTTAGTGTGAACAGAAGGCATTTATACCAGCTGAGATCTCATTCCACAGTTAATTTTATAGCATGTCAGGAAGCCTTCATTATTTTTTTCTGAACGAAAATTCTTCTGATTATATCTGCAGAAAATCCAGCTTGTCTGAGGTTAGCAGTTGCTTTTACCACTTTTTAGAAAGAAAAGTTCTTACAGTTGAGTGTGTCTTTAGAGTACACATCTAGGATGCAGTGTGGTTATCAAGCATCCAGCCATGGTCAGTAGCTGTAGAAATATTTGTGGAAAACTTTAGAGGAATTCAAAGAAAAGGAATATGTATACTTTAGTTATGTGGGGGAATTGTGAAACTTCCAGATCTGAAATCTTAACGTGTACAGTACAGGAAGAGCACTCAAAATTGAGCAAATAGGATGAGAGGATAATGATAGTACAAGGTGATGTGATCATAAAGCTAGCTGTGCTCAATACATCGCCAGATCACAGCTGCATCAGTCTAGATTTGAATATCTTTGGGCACGTTGCTCAAGAATTACCCACTAAATATAATTAAATAATACATTATTTCACCTAATAGCTTTTCTTATACTAAACTTTCTAGGCCTTTGTCTTCAATAGTTATCCTGAGGGAAAGAGGTTATACAGAAGCTAAAACTTTATATTGTTCCAGTTTGGAAGGGTTTAGTGTTAAAATCGTACAAACCTTATTTTCCCCAGACTCTTCTAAAGGGAATAAAAGGAATCTAGCAGTCCCTGTAGAACTGGACTGTTCCAGCACACATGCCTTATATTTTCCTAGTAACTTTAATGTACTAGAGCATGTCAATCCAGGTAGAGAACTCTGCTTTCTGGTATAAGCCTATTTAGGTCAGTGTGTCAAAGAAATTAAATTATTTTAGGTTGAAATTACTTTGGTGACGAACTCTTCACAGTGAAGAAGCTTCAAACTGTCAGCGTTGAGCAGTGTGTTTATTTGAATCTGTTCTACTGTAATGGCTTTTATTGTTCGGAAAAAAAATGCTGAAAACTTTTCAAATTGACTGTTTTGTGGAGGGTATAAACATGGCTGTAGGGAAATTCAGTGTGATGGTTCCCACAGCAACTGTAATTTTGCCATAGAACACAAGACAGTTTTCTTGCGTTTTCTGCTAAACCTGTGAATCTACCTTTGTAAAAATCTGAGTCATTTCACATGCACAGGGAGAGTTACGTATTTTTGAAGAAACAGCACTATGGAATTTTGAGCTTCAATAGCCTTTCACTTCTCATCTATAATTTCCCATAGCGATAGTGTTTTTGTACCACTGTATTTCTATAGAACATGACAACAATTTCTTTTACAGCCCCTTATTTTTGTAGCATTTCAAATGTGAAGATCAGGGTGATTAATGGATTCCATTTCACTGCAGAAGTACTAAAGAGAATGCTTCCTTGGATGACACCTGTAATCAGGTTTAATTAAAAAAAGTTTTTGCACTTCACAAAATGAGATTCAGATATTTGTTTGAAAGTAACTATATTCATTTAATTAAATCATTAGCAATCACAGAAATTACATTATTAGTTCAAGCTCACTTAACGTGTATTTTAGCTTGAGACAAAGCCATGGGCTAAATTCAAGACAGGCACATCATTTTTCTCCATTTCATCAGCATAAAATCTTGTGACTGTAGCATACTGTTATTGTAGTCTGAGCTATAGCAAGTTCTAGCAAATTTTACCCAAGTCTGGAATTCAATGTGCTGTTCCTAAGAGGTGCTTGCAAAGAGAGCTGTTAGGTGCAGTTTGTGGATTAAGAAAATACGAATGAAGAGTATGAAGGAGAACAGGCAGATGCTGCTCCCAGACCTGCTGCTGGTCACAGCGTATCTTCAGATGATGCAGTAGCCGACGTACCCTATGCCACCTCCACAGCATTTGTGAACCCACCCTCTTAAGGATAAATTGTAAGCTTGGTAGCCATTCACTGTTTCTCCCACCTATGTTTTAACTCAAAAATTTGTCATTACTACTAATGTGAAAAGCTTGAGAGTGTCTGTTAGTGTAGGTTTGTTGCTTTTTTATCTTCCTTCTATTCTGTATCCTTATGCCACTGAAACATTCACGTGATTCTACTGACATTTCCCGTGTTGGTTTTGGTGCAATGGGACATAAAAATCTGCAGGTGAATTGGACAGAAGTAGCACTTCTAATGAAGAGCAGAAACTTTTATTGCATTAGATGACTGTAAAAAATATGATAGAAAAATCTCTTAGTGAGAGACACTCTAGAGATACAGCTTGACAAAATTGTCTCCAGCAGGGCTTTTCAGAACTGCATTGTACTAAGAGTTGCCTCATGGTGTTCCACTGCAGAGCCCCAACCCCCCAAAAGGCCACATGTTCCGGCTGTGCAGTCAAAATCTACACATACAGAAATGAAGCAAACATGGTTATTAGGGTATATGAGGGTTCCGAGAGGAAATGCAACTTTTTGTATTGCCACAGTCCAACCCTAATTAATGTTATAAAATGCTGCCTTTGAGCTGGGCAAGCAGGCAAAGGTGTTTGAGAGATGGGGATGGGAGTCAGAAGCCAAATTGCAAAGTACTAATATGCTAGCATAGGGATGATATTAAAAACTGGACAGACCTGTAAGGAGAAATGGGATACTTGGCTGTGGATGTCCTGGGCATGAGTGTAATATGCTAGCAGGGTATTCCAGTTCTCTCATTTGCAATTTATGAATAGATAAAAAGCACAACTAAAACCAAACTAAAAGTGCAATTGCTTTTTTCATTCTTCATTAGCATTCTTCCCTTGAACAGATGGAGCATCACTGGTTATTCTGATGGTAAGTTTTGTTCTGTTCTGGGCAATATGATGTTATTCAATTATTTAATAGACTAATTTGTAGACAGAGTCTGAATTGTGAACAAAACGCTTAGAGCTAGGAGAAAAACATCTTTTATATTTGAACTTAAAATTCACCTGAAATTTACCTGGTTTCTGATTTTTCTTACCCTGAAACCAAAGTCATGTTTAGAAAATTATTCACTGTCATTTACAGATCACATCTGCTCTGAGACTGTTATCCTTCTTAATCTTTGTTAGCAGTTCAAAATTCAGCTTGTTTTCTAAAGTGGTTGCTGAGATTTACAGATATAAAACATGCCTGCAAACTCTGCACCAGCTTTGACATCCTCAAATGCATGCCCTGATGCTCTTTATAGTTTGCTGTTTGTTTGATTGGTAGGCAGGAGGAAAACTCAAGGATTGAGATAGGTCTGCAGTAAATTCTAAATCCCTTTTTTTTCCCCTGCTTTTTGGTTTGGTCTGATTGCAGTCATTTGCATTCACATGGCATGATGTCACTAGGTGAAAAAATTGTGTTGTCATAACAGGTATAACTTTCAAATTAATACTTATTCTCAAAATAGCAGAAAAGTTGGGGAAAGCAGAACTGCGTTTATAAAATCTGATGAGTAAGAAAAAGAATTCTGAATTCTAAAACATTGGACTTAATGCTTTATTCTGGAGCTGACAAAACATTTTAACATTGGAGATGTCATTTGAAGATGTGATTTAAGTAATAGTCTAAGTAATATTTAAGTAATAGTAGGTTAACAAGGCTCTAAAATTATAAGGAAAATATGTAATTTTGAGTAAATTTAATTGTTTAAACTTTCTTTTACTGTTTAATGTTGAATCTGAGTTTTGGGGTTTTTTTCTTTCAGCTGTCAAGCCCCAAAATCATTATCTCAGAGAGAGGGTAGATATGATAACCATAGGCTATGCTGTTGGGAAGGCAGAGTTAGGAAGAAGCAGAAAGAAAAGTATATATTCCTTCCTCATTTTTCTTGTTACAATTTGATCTTTGTGCTTGCTACAGCCCCATTTTGTAAACCAAATGTCCATCGTTATGAGTTGTGTTCTGTTTGTTACACCGAACACTGGCTTTCTTAAAAAAATCTTGACAGGCATCCATAATTCAACATCCATGTTAAAAAGAAAGCAAACTAGTGCTCTGCTAGAGGTTTACAAAGATACTTTACTTCACTATAAGGGTGGCAAGATGCTGAATCAGGTTACCCAGAGAAGTTGTGGATGCTCCATCCCTGGCAGCGTTCAAGGCCAGGTTGGATGGTGCTTTGAGCAATCTGGTCTAGTGGAAGGTGTCCCTGCCAATGACAGGGGTTTGGAACTGTCTGATTTTTCAGGTCCCTTCCAACCCCAACCATTCATGAGTCCGTGAAACTTTCCAAAGTAAATGAAGATGATATGCAAAAGGCAGGATCTGGAGCAAGGTGATCAGTAATCACTGTTTTATTAATGGATGTTTTCTGGAAAACACAGATTTTGGAATTTGATTAGTCTCTAGAGGGGGAGGAGTAGGAAGGTAGTTGAGAAAGAATTAAAATTACTTCTGTCTTGGGATGAGTGGTTAGAAGATAGGTATTCAGTCTCTTCAGAGGGCACAAAGTCAATCATACTTGAGAATATATGCAGTCTAGACCTTGTGCTCAGCAAACTACTCTTCCTATTGCTGATGCTGTTAATTATGGAGTCTAGTTTTCTTACTGTAATCAAGCACGAACCTTCAGTGATGAGAAATGTGTAAGGAATGTGTAGAGAAATGCTAGAAGTTAAAATATTGCAGATCTGGCTGGCTTCTGTGTGCCGTTGTCAAGGAGTGCAGGCATTGCTGCTTGCTGCTGCGAACCTGGATGTTGGTGTGCAAAATGTGAGAGAGGAGAGCTGGCTACTGAGAATGCTGCCCATACCTGGCTGGAAGAGGAGACTGAAGAAACCAGCTTGTGTTTGGTACAGGCAGAAAGCAGCGGGGCTGTCCACAGGCAGGGAGGCAGGCACGACAAGATCCATCTCAGCTCTTTCTAACTGACTACCTTTCATTCTTTAGTTTTAACTCTTTCCCATCTAACTTGATGTAGCATTATATTGACTGTTTCTCTCATCTCCCTCTCTTCATTATATTGACTGTTTCTCTCATCTCCCTCTCTTCATTTCTTCTACTACTTCTGAGTTAACTTTTCCCTAGTCTTCCTTCAAGGTCCTTTCCCTGTATAACTCATTTCATTTTCTTGCACTGTTCACCTTTTTGAAACTTGCCCAGCATTGTCCCTTCCTCCACTGCTCTCAGAGATAAAGATTTTGCTTTTTGGATACTTATGAGAATGGGAGATGGAGGGAAGGTGAATAACCATGAAAACAAAAAAGAAAAGAAGACCAAGGCAGAGGAAGACATTATATGGGTAGTTAAAAACCAAAGTTGCGAAGTAGCTGGCAGATCTTTAATTAAGTCAGGAAAAGACCTGCCTGAAGTGAAACACATGATCTTGCCAGTGTTTACTAAAAATGAGCCCAAGAACAGATACGTGGGAGGCAAACCAACTTTCCTCTAGCCCAGACTGCCGCTCAGGAGCTTCCTGAGGCAAAAGTGGTTTCTGTATCTTTAGTTAACCCTCGGTGGATTTTTCTGCTCTGAACTTGTCCTGTCTCTCTTCAGATCCAAGCAGGCATTTAGCATCCTTAACATTCATTGCCTTTTTGAATCAAATCAGAATTCTAATGCTTCTCTTTTGTTGTTCTTCCTTGCTCTGCTCTTGATCTTTGCACTGTTTAAAGGCCTTTTTCCCAGCCAGGTGAGAGCCTGCAGCTCTTGATAACTTTAATGGGAATTTGAGGAGCAGTCAGAAAGCTCAGCAATTCAAAAGAAATTCTAATGGAAGAATAGCTTCAGAGGTTCATGTCCTCTCTGCCATTGTGCAAAATTCTAGGATTTAAAAAAAAAAAACAACACCAAAAAAACCCCCCAAAAAAACAAAAAACAAAAAAAACCCCAAAAAACTAACCCATCCCTTTCAAATTCTTTTTTAAAGAAACTTGCAGAATCTGTATCCTCTCTCTGCAGTGACTGAAATGAGAAGTGTCCCAGGCACTTGACATGGGGGCTGCCTCTGCATGATGGTAATTTTTAACTCAGCGTAATCTTAGTATCAAAAAACTATCAGAAGAGCTAACTGTGAACAAAGCAAACCTACGTGCTTTCAGCATTTTAGTCTGGAGCCTGTTTTACGCACAATTCTTATACATATGCATGGCAAGGATAAAACAGTGAAGCTAAAATTAACCCACTACTCATAGAATATCTTGTATAGAGTAATCCCACCTCTGCCCTCTCACAGCTGCATTTTTGAGGACCAATTTAGGTAAATTCTGTTTCACCTAGGAGCACCTATAAAGATACTCCCAAAAAGGGTAACTTATGATCCTACCATGTAATTGGGGTTTATTTTCTACTGAGTTTTGAAGTTGTTTTAGTTTTGCTGCTGATTCATCATCTTTATTCTTCCCTACTTCGCCTTTTTACCATTAGCACTCTGCCTTACAGGACCAGCACCTATGATGACAATAGTGCAAACTGCTCTCTAAATGAGAAACTAATTCTTATGGATATGATGCATTTCACTACTGCATTTTTCAGTATGTTTTATTTTTCCTTTCCCACTTTGCTTCTGCAAGTTTCTTAGTTTGAAATCCCTTTCTTTGTCAATCCACCTGTCTAGACATCCCTATAGCGCACACTGTCACAGCTGTCTAACTTACCTCCCTACTGTTTAGAACAAGGTATTGGAGTTAAACTCAGAGTGAATTTGGCCCAGTATGTTTAAAATGTGACGTATATTTTATCTTATTAGAGCTGAATTGTATGCCAGCTTCCAGTATATACTTAATATGCATGTAACTATTGGAACAAGATCTGTGGCTTTCAGATGCTGCATGTCAAATTTTCCAGACTTACAACTGTGGGTTGCAGATACTGCCTTATCTGGAACCTACAGCAATCAGTAGGAACAAATATGACACCTTCTCTCTTATACAGTACCAAAATATTTAGTAATTGCCCTGCTATTTCTGGAGAAATATATTTCTCCATAAAACTATTTTTTGAGAGATGGTTTTTAGTATGTTTAGAACAGTATTTAACTTGTTGTTATGTCTTTTTTTATTTTGCATCTCTC
The DNA here is from genome assembly GCA_028858755.1 of Ara ararauna. NCBI lineage: Eukaryota > Metazoa > Chordata > Aves > Psittaciformes > Psittacidae > Ara > Ara ararauna. The sequence goes on along the minus strand of CM054382.1, from coordinate 19,225,200 downwards.
TGAAAGTAATCATTGCAATGAGAACCTCACTGAGAGAAACTTTGTATCAGTGCATGAGTAAAAGCTTCCTGTGTCTTAAGAATTATAACATCTTCTTTTGGTTTGTTTTGCTTAAAGGCATTTGTGATTTATTTCAGTGTTCTGCAGTCCAAAGAGTGTAATGCAATGTTTAAATCCTTGTTCTGCTTCTCTTCAAGCTTGGTTTAAAATATGTATTTGTATGGAGGCCTTAGGCTCACAAGTAGGGAAAAGCAACAGGGAATGCAAGATATCCTTTAGCCATCCAAAGACTGGTCTGTGGGATCTGAGCTGTATGGTTCTTGAGTGAGAACACCTCATGCCAGGGAAGCTCAGCACACAGTGATTTAGATCACACTGATCCTGCCTGGGGCAAGGAGGGGCTTAGGTGCTAGGCAAAGGAGCATCTGTCTACCTGGAGTTTGCCTATTCCAATGTGTTCTAGTTCAGTGTTCTGTGATTGCACACAAATCACATGGAGATAGATGAGGGAGTGAAGCTTAACTCACTGCCAAAGGTTTTTCTTCTTTCTGTACCCACAAAGCAATTCTGCTCACAGAACATGTATGCAAAGGAGGAGAGGCTGGGGAAACTTGAATTCCAGCTGTAGTAACTTGCCCGTAAGGCAAAACATTTCTCTTTCCCAGGCTGTACTTTCCCAGTGTTGAAAGTGATACTAGTGTGCACTGTACAGCACTTGGCACACTGCAACAGTGGGTACCCTAAGCTAGGTGTTGCTATTACTGGGAGCAAACTGCCAGGGTAAATGGAGTGAACTGCTATCATTCAAAATGATGACTGGAGCTAAGAGTAACATGTGGTTCACTGGTTTTCACTCCCTTTTTCTTATCTGGTATTTTAATGGCAAATGTCTGATTTCTGGAGCCTCCCTGCTGACCTGCAGTGTTCTGTATCTGACTCTTCTGTTTCATTTTCCAGTCCCCCAGCATGCAGGCTTTCTTCTTGAGCTGCAACTGTGTCTCTCCTGGGAGGCATGTGGCCAGCACAGGTCCCCAGACTTCAGTTACTGTCTTCCTTGTAATGTATTTATTAAACATGAATGAGCTCAAGTTTCTCAAGAGTCAGCGTGGGTACCAAGGAGTCTTTGAAGGATTATCATTACCTCTATTGGCCAGAAATATGTTCTCACTATGAAGCTATGGGAGAGTTGTTTTAATTCTGGATAGAAGGTGTTTTCTGCTGGAAATCTGGTATTGACTGCCAACAAATAAGACAGAAATTAGGAATTCCCAGACTGTTCCTACCATATTACAAATCTGGCCTCTTCAGCTATATTCTTGGCATTCCTCCTTACCATAAAAAGTGTGTGAACATCTTGTCATACTCACTAAACCAGGACGTTGAGAAACATACTTGAATATTCATCAAGGGAAACCATGTAACTTGAAAATAAGTACATCTTGAATAAATCATTTATTTTTGAAAGATATGGAATAAAGCCTTCTTTCATCTCTTGTAATTATTTTATTAATATTGCTATTTTTTGCCCTTTGTAATGAAAGGGAGTGGGGTTTTATTGTATTCAGTTTACCCTGTAGACTGGGGACAGGTTTTTATTAGCTTGAAATGTGGTGCAGGGAACATTCACAGTAGTATCATGTTAGTAAGTATAGCTCTATTAAAGATATGTATAAAATTAAAGGGAGGGTAGCTGATCCTCTGTGTCTACTTTAAATCTGAAAAAAACCAATAACACAGATACTGCTGCGGTAACCAGAACTGAGCACTCCACCAAGACTAAGTGTGAACTGCTCCTCTTGTTTCCTTACCTTGTTTGTGGCTGTTGAATTTCACGAATGTAAAGATTTCAGATGAGGGACTCACGAGCAGGCCACCCCTCTGGTTAAAAAAAAAACGTATTAAAATGTTGTCATGGTTTTGCATAGGGGTGAAACTGGTTCCTTTACCATGTGTTTTTTGAGAACAGTTTTCCTGCTGTGGCTTTCCTGTTCTCCACTCTTTCTTTGTAGCCCTCTTTGGCTCAGCGAATATTTAATTATCTACGCAAAATAAAACCGTTCCAGCAGGAAAGACAAACTCTATGAAGTCTACTGCTAATATTATAGCTTCCTTTTACCAAAAGACATTGAACTTATAATTTTGGTATCAAAACGTACTTGACCATGACTCACAAATGTCTGCTGTTTCCCTTTCAAACGCCTGTTTTCTGTCCCCTGCTAGCGTTCACCAACTGGAAACCTTAAGCTGAGGCGTCTAGTTTTCACTCCTCTTTCTGTATGGAAATGAACCATTTAATCTGCCCTTGAACTTAATCATGTTATGCTACTAAGTGCCACATCACAGATAAAAGTAAGAGTCTCTACATGATAAGGAAGCTGTGTGAATTTGTGTTCAGGACGCTGACCCAAACAGAAGGGGATCTGTACTATCCTTTTCCATGTTACTCTCCACCAGGCTGCTATTGAATTCTAGTTTTGGAGAGCTTGCATTTTCCAGAAGAAAAAAGTTCCATCAGAAATAGAAATGCTGTACTAGTTCTCTTAGCAGTTAGTATAGAAGGCCTACTAAAAGTATTTTCTGTGTTTAAAAGAAAGTGGTTAGATATTTCCCTCAAAATATATTTGCTTGGTACACTACCTACATGGGTGGAAACTTTTCCTACCTGGTGCTTTCTAGTCAACCACTGATCCAAGCCTCTTTGGACATGAGTATTCACCCTTGCTATAGAAGCTGATGAAACTTCCAGGGATGTGTGCTCTTTTTTGATTTTATATTCTCTACTTTGTACAGGCTCTTTTCCAATTCTTATTATGCACAACAGGAATAACTCCAAGTAGAGGACAGTAATACAACCCGTACCATCTGAATTTAGCTGACATTTAGGGGGTTTGTTCCTCATGTTCCCCATGTTGCCTCAGCATTTAATAGGCCCACAGTGTCTTGGTGGGCTCCTGGCCAGTGCTGTCCTCTGCAAAATGCGTTTCTAACTAGCAGACTCTTAACTTCCTCATTCAAGAATCCAACTTGAGCAACTAAGGTTAATCTGTGCAACTATCCCACAATTATGGCCCCCTGTTTCTCCACAAGACAGTCCATGTTCAGCCCCAGAATGTACAGAAAGAAAATGCACCATCCCCCTAATCAATTTGGTGGCCTTCTGCAGAATTCACTGTATTTTATCAGTGTGTTTAATTTGCTGTGACAGCACCCTAACCAACCAGCCATCTGCAGATAACAAGTTTAGATAACTGTGGTGTGTCTACCCTCCATGCTACAATATAAATGTGCCCTAATATTGTCATATAGTCATTAGTAACAGATGTCTGTATCTGGCAGCTGTTCCCTTGGGTAGTTGGAAGAAGGGCAGCATCAGCTGTGCCTTCATTCCTTTGGTGTGCTCTGGTCCCATGCTGTGTCCCAGATAGACAATAGTGGTAGTGGACAGGTATAATTCACCTGCTCCTTAGAGGGGCTTGTGTCTTTCTGTGTTTGTTTTGCTTTCAGGAAGGTATTAATGCTGTAACACCACTGTGTAAACTCTTGAATAGCACTGTGTGCAGCTGCTCTGGATACCATTTGTTTACTGGGACAGGGGATATGCCAAGTTTCCTATTATGTCAGCCAGATGCTCTGTAGTTTGATAGAAGTATAAACCACTAAATCTTGACCTTTTCCCTTGCAACTGGAATTTTTTCTTTCCACTGGCTTTATAGCTAGAGCAGCAGCACAGAAATTGTGACTTTAGAGGAGGCTATGATGCAGGCAGAGAAGAAATTGCGAAAAGGAAGATGCTATTGTTAGTACCAGCATGGTTATGTGTATTTTTTCAGGTAGCCTGCTGGTTGGCTTAAACTGCAAAGACCAGTAAAACTTCTATCACCTGAAATTTCTTTGTATGGAGAAGTATCTACCTGTCACCTGTTGCACAGGAGCATTTCTTGCAATGGCATTTCTTCCAGATTGCAAGAAATCTGTGCTGCTCATTGAAGCCTGATGTTTTGAAAAAGGAGTAACTTGATACCTTTAGAGGAAGGGTAACATTCTCCTAGGCACTGAGTATCCTTGTTGTGGAATACAAATGAAGGTTTACAGCTGGTCATTCAGTAAAGCTTATTAGAGTGAGCTTCATTAGCTCTTTTGTATGATTTTGCTAAAGGCTAAGCAGTATTCTTTATGTCTTTGTTACTTTTTGCGCATGCTTGTATGCAGTCTAAATATAGGAACCTATAGAGATGCAATTGGTTACAGAAGACACAGCTGTGGAGTTATTATTTACAATCAAATTAGAGGAAAACAACAGTTGAAGGGAACAGAGACCCCACTAATAACTGCTGGGAGCTTTGATTGAAATACATTTTTTTTTTATATCAAATATATCATCAAAAGAGAAACAATACTGTATGGTGGCTTTATTATTGGAGTGCTAGATTATGTTGCTTTTTCATTGCCAAAATTTACTTTTTACTTTTGTTCACCATTTTATACAACTACTGTCTCATATGAATCTATTGCTTTTACTTTTTTGTTTTCTTTCTCTCATAAATCTCTGGATTCCACTGTGGTACTGTCATGAGAAAAGAATCCAAACCCAGCATCCCTCTCCCCTAATCAAAACCAAACCACAGAGATGGTACTACATTAATGAAAGGAAAGATCACTTTCCCAAACCAGTGATGATGTCATTCCATCATGTCACTGGGTGGTGAAGAGGCTCAAAGACTAACATTGGCATCCTAAGAAGAAACAAGCCCTGGGTGTGTGGTTATCTTAAGCCCACCTTCTTATTGTTCAAGGCTGTTCAGCAAAATTCTCCCAGATACCTCTATATCGCCATGTTGACTTCATGTACATATTGTCACAATATCCTGTGGTGCTCCTGTCTTGTAGCATCCTCATTTCAGGTTGAATTTAACGCTCTGCTGCAACCTACTGATGCTCTGAGGAACTACATATTAGGCAAATCATACTCTGCGTCTTCCCTCCTCAGCCGCACCCAAGCATAAGGTTTAAAATAATTTAAACACTCCATTTTCAGCACTTGTGGCGTGATTGTTTGGAGGGGAATGCTCTTCTATTTTGGCATTTCTATATTTGAAAGCTTCCTATACTACAAGCTTAAAATGAGTTACAGGTTCTGAAAATGGTTGTCAAGTTAGATGAGCGCAGCAGGATGAACAGATTGTACAGTCACTAGCATGCCGAATTGTTTCTTTCACTGTTACATTCTTTTCAAAGCTTCACTAAGTTGTCTAAGTTTATGAAGAATGATTAATAAAATCAGTTTTTATAATGGTTAGTAAGCACTCACTGTTCAGGAGCAACTTGATTAAGCTACTGATAATGATAAGGTGCATAGAAGGTAGCACTGTTTTTCTCTAATGGGATGCCTTAATACCAAGGTGCTGGGATTTTCACTTGTTCTAGCAAGGCAATGGCTATGTGCCCCTGTTAGCAGTTTGTCTTCAAAAACCTGTACCAAGATAAGCTGGAATTCTCAATGGGCACACAGCTGCTAAGTCTCATTAATTTCTGTAGAAATGGGAAACCCAATGCTGAGCTGGCTGGAGAGACAAGAAGGTAATTGTTATAGCTGTACAGCTGAAATGGTGGCTGCTTAAGAACATGACTGGTAAATGTTAGCAAGACTAACAAGTAGGATGTCTAGCAAAGAACTACCACAGACACCTTACAAAGATGATAGGTACATAATATCCAAATTTGACTCTCAAAATTTTACTGTATGCACTGATATGTCCAGGTGATGGTGGGAGCTGAAGTGTATGATTATAAGGAAAATGTGTAAAGGATAACTAAATAAGTGGAAAGGGGAACTATGGACTTGGCACTTTGGATCTACACCTCCAAGGCATTTGTAGTTTATATGGTGTGCTTTTTGAATGACTAGACCAACAGTCCTGTGCATCTTTCTTTACAGGCTGTCTGCACATGACACCTGGCTGGAGTCCGTCCCTGAATCAAGATTCTCCCTAGTAGAGAGAGAAGCAATTGATGAGAGGACGGGCTCTGGAGACGTAGTTGTTAAATGGTCATGGGCTGTGGGTTATGGCCACACTTGGAAAGTCCTTGGGACCATACTCATGTGGTCCCATTGGAGAAGCAGGGCCTGGCAGGAAGTGGTGACACATGGCCAGTGTTTCTATAAGTCTTGTTGGATGCCAGTCTGCAGGTCACCAGGTTTGGTCTTCATCATCATTGCTAATGGAGGGTAACCATACATTCCAAGGATCAGCCTAGAACACCAGTTACTGTTCACAGTTAAATCAGTATTAGTCAAAGGAACCGGGGAGGTGCACAGTCTCCCAGAAGCTGTCTGAGTTGAATACTTTGAGATTCTTAGTATTTAAAACAGTTCCCAAATGCCAAAATAAGAAACTTATTCCAGAGAGTGCCATGCTTTCTAGTTCAGTGTAATTGAGTAGGAGCTGAGGCAGAAAACTAGCGTATAAAACCTGGAAATGTAAGCATTGCTCTGATGTTGACATTCTGACTTCACCAGCCTACTGAGCTGGTTCAAGCCTCGAACCTCAAGAGGGAGCTCATCAGTACTCGACTAGCTTAGTTATTATGCCCTTTACATTTGAACGAAAAGAACTCCTCATTTTAGGGGCACGCAGATCGTTAATCTGAACTTTAGGTCTTTGCCTCATGTCTAATTTTTACATGTTAAATCCACCACAGTGCTGTTGAGTAATAGTGCCTGTCCTTGTGTGAAGACCTTTGGAACAGCAGAGCCCTATTTGGAGTGGATTTCCTATATACTCAGCATTAGTTGGAGAATGAGAACATGCTTCTCTGTTTCTCATAACAGACATCAGAAGAGAAACAGGGAAGAAATATTTTGAGGCTTAGCCTGAAAGGAGAATTTAGTAATCTGCTTCCTCACCTAAGAGGAGACACAGGCACTTCCCTCTGCTGATCTTTACCTGCTCTAATTTTCTCTGATCATTTTGGGCTGTCAGAGATGGTGTTCAGCATTTCATAAAGGCCCAACTCACCATCTCAATACCTAGTGCTCACACTGTGACTTACCAGTCACCTCAGACCAATCAGACCTCGCTTCCAGTCTAGCAGTGATTTCCCAGTGGGAGCCCCGTATAATAGGTTTACTATTAATTGGTGTTTGGTTCAGCCCACCCACTGACCCCACTCAAAATGCATCATATAACCTTTTTCCTTTTCTGAAGATTGCTTTCAAGTATCTGAAGCCAGCATCCTGTACGTGTCTGAGAATTTATATTAACTTCAAAGTTGTCTGTTTGGCATTGTGGTGAGTACGGAAATCCGTAAGTTACAAGGTAACACAAAGAAAGTGTTTCATGGATGTGTGTTTCAACGGGACACATCATGTCATGCAGTTGCAGAATCACTAAGGGTCTGGAAGGGACCTAGGGGGTAGCAGGACATGCTCAAAATGTCATGTTCTTCTCAGAGTACTTCCATTCCCTGCCATCTGCTTCCATGTATGAGCCTGAGATGTTCTCTGTTAGTTTTGGTACCCATAACCAAACCAGAGTGAACAAATAATTTTCCTATTATTACCTCTAAGTGTCTGTTCTGCACAGAATGGTCTAGAGGATTAAAACCTTCTGAAGTGGAATGATCTGGGAGCAGAAGTTCATTAGGCTGTGGATGGCTTGTGTAAGGACAGCTAGGAGACAGAGGTATGAAATATCATATTAGTTCTGAGGAGTGGGAACCTCTTCATGATACTCTCTAAAGGGAAGATGATGCTTTTATTTAACACTGGCAGTGGAAGATGGATTATCTGAATACTTGGAGGAAATTGTGTGAGGAGATGAGTTAAGAGCTATTAATCAACAAAACTGCTAAATTGAAACAAATGCAATCCAATATGCTTCAGACTGTCCTGAGCACTAGAACACTCACACAGATTGGGATCACAAGAAAATAATTTATACTGGAGAAGTTTCAACCCAGGAGGAAATTATAAGCATATGTTTTGGAGCAGCTGTAACCTAGAGCATTGTGGAATATGATTCTTACTAATTAATATTGCAAAAGCAAAGACACCGGCATCTGCAGTGCTACCTTTGGTATATTAACAAATTACTCTGAGTAATAGGAGTACTCCTAGATAACAGAGGACTTGGAGCCTGATGCTGGCAAATTGATTACTGGATCAGAGAGATTGTCCTGCTGATTAGACAAAATGGCTGAATAGAAATAGGATAGACAATGTATTCTATAGACGGAAAATATATTAGAAGAATGTAAAACATATGGAAAGCATTTTCAAGACTGAAGGGGGAAAAGTAGCTGGATCAAACTTGCAGAATCTGGAGTAAAAATGTACTCTGTGAGGCATGGAAGTTTAGAAGCTAAAGAGACTGTAATGTTTTATGCCTTAGTTCTTCCTTTCTTCACTTCCTTATAAAATAACTGCAATGGTAACCCGCAGGTCACAGCCAGACACAGTGCCAGCCCACAGCTGCAGCTGTGCCGAGCGTCACTCCCTTCCTACTTCTGAAGGGAGTAGGTCTTCTCTTCCCCACTCTCTGGCAGGCCTGCACTCAGCCCAGCTTTCCCAACCAGTGTGATCTGTGTATTGTGCTAGCAAAATTATATATTCCTTTGACTTCTGCTGAAGAGCTGAGAGAAAAATAGAGTTTATATTTGGAAATAGGTAAAAATTCAAGTCTGTGAAAGAAAAGAATATCTGCAAATGGTGCATAGGAGGCAAACATCCTATAAATGCAAAGCTTGTGGGTAGATTCATAATGTCTTACATCTTCCCTAAGAATATGCACAAATCTGGCACAGGGTTGATGTATGCATTTTCTAGGCCACTGACTAGATAAATGTTTGCCATTCTGAAAAGGCAGTTGTGATACCAGAGACCGTTGTTTCTTTCCTATCTTTTTTCTCTTGAAGTGTGCCTATTAATTTAAAATTTCTGCCTGTTTGGGGGGTACTAAGAGTTAAGAGGAGGTGGCACCACTATGCCTGTTAAAACCCAAGCTGGTACACTCTTGCCTGGAGGGGCTGCAAACCATCATCTGTGCTTGAACACAGTGGGCATTTAATACTGGTTCCCAAAAATGGATTTGCCATCCCACATGCAACCAGGTGGATCTCACGTGGTTTAAGTAAGCTTGTGATCCTGCCAAACTGCTGCCTAAGCATCTAAGCAGCATAGCCCTGCTCAATTTGATAATGTGCCATGTGTCTAATAGTATGTTTCTCAAAGCACACATAGTGTACATTGATAGGAGCAGACTCAGTTGTAGTTAAGTATTTCAGGACACATTTCTTAAGTAAAAGGTGTGCAGAAATTCATTATCCTAAACTGTCCTGCTCAAGGCAGTTTGTCTTTTGGTATTTTGCAGTTGGGCTGGTTGTGTAAAAAATAGTAGATTGGAACATTTTTTTCCCTTTCTTGAGATATTTCAAACCATTGTTTCCCATTGCTTTGGCTGTATGGTGAGCAGCAGGAGCTCCTCTGGGTCAGTGAAGCCCTAACACTGTACAAAAATAATTGAGATCTCTGCGGAAAACCAGAAAGACAACAACACACACACACACACACACACGCACGCAAAAATGCTGGAGGGTTTTAACTGGATTTTTGATCTGGTCCAAAGTCATTCACTAAAATTTGCCATAAAAATTCACCATAAAAATTCATGCCAAGGCTGGAACCCCAAACTGAATTTCCTGCCTTCAGGTCTTCCTTTCATACCTGAAAGTACTGAATTCTGATACTGACCATTTGGGAAAGTAATTTCCTGCTTATTTTTTTCATATAAATCCATTTTAAGAGGAGATGCCCCACTGAAGAATGAGATGCACCTGCTTTTCACCTTGTTAATGTTATTTTCTGACTCAAATAGTGTTGTTTCTGTGGCATGTGTGTCTCTGTGGTATTTGTGTTTATGTAGTTTCAGAACTTTTGAGAAAATTTGAAATCAGCTGAAAAGCTGAGAAGGCAATTTGTTGTATCCTTACAGTGGACAACCAGATTAAGCAATATAATAAACAATATAGAGGGTTAAATATAGACTAAAGTAGTCAGTTACGTTTGTAAGTAAGCAAAGACCAGGAAAAAGTGGAGTAACATGACCAGTATGTGATATCTAGTATAAAATTAGACATGAAACATGAAAAGCTTTCACTGGTAAAAGCTCTTAAACTTTTATTTATTTCCAGCCTATTTTTTATTACTTTGCAATGTTTGTGTTGCCTGAAGGACAACTCTTGCATGTTAGCGTCCTATAGATAGATAAAGACTGTGTGTGGAAGGGGAGTATACTTTCTAGGCTCTTGATCTTCCAAACAGAAGATACTCCTCATGTACAGGAATAGTTAAATGTTACAGATTGGAACATACTATCTAGGTGCTATAGTACTGTAACACATGTGTAAAGACTGTTCTCTACCATACCTCTGTAAACTGCATGTAATTCTCTGGCAAGGTAACCGCACAGATGTATAAATCATATGGTAGAAAATTTTAGGGAAACAGACCACATTCTCTTGGTGGTGCAGTAGAGGATCCCACCCCTGATTTTACACATGCAAGAGTTCTGTAGTTGATATTTTAGCGTCATAATTCTGAATTTTCCATTGTTGTTAGAAGTTGGCTCGCTCCAGGCCTTTTGTTGTCCTATTGCCCTCATCTGTCAACAGAACTCTTTTTAATACAGAAATCCTCAACCAGCATGTTAAATCCCACTGTTTTCCAGACACAGAAGTATAGTGTCTCTAGGAATTTGAATGCCTGTTATCTTGAAGCATTGTTATGATCAGTGCTTTAGGTCTTGAGTAGCTGAGCTGTACTTTCAGCCTCTTTGTCTGAGAGCTGTTTCCACTCGGGCAAATCCAGTGCAAGCCACACTAGAAGGGAGTATGCAGTGGTCTCGATAGGAAACATGCTTAGTTTTCATTATAAAATAGACTTTGACCATAACAAGAACATAATGAACTTGTATTGTTTATTCCTTGATGCTATTCCTTAAAACGGTTCTAAAGGAATTGTTTTGTCTATTGCTGTATCTCCTCCATTAGCTACTTTGGATAGGTACATCACTGATCGGATGCTTCTGCCCATTTTACTACTTCAGACTTGTGCCTGACTCACTTTCCCTCTCCAGGCCTCTGCTTCCATTCTGAACCTTTACCCTACGTTGTGTTGGAAAGGATGTAGATCTGACTGGCTTTTATTGTTACTTGAAATTCCTCACTCTGTTTCAAATTGCTGATTTATTGAAGTATCTACCAAAAGCTACTGTGTGCCCCCACCAAATGAGACAAAGAAGGCACAGCATAAAAATCTCACTGACGAACTCTGGGATTTAACACCATTTAATGTTGAAGTATCCGGCTGCTACTTCCCAACAAAATTAAAATTCAGAAGACTTTGACTCTGCTAGACTCCTACTGCTGTCTAAACTTATACAGTGCCCTAAGTCATCATATTTTGGCTTCTTGAGATGCCGCAAAGTATCTCATTCTAGGCAGTATTAAGTACCAGTGCACAAAAGTAATGCTTAAAGCCTTTCAGGATTCACAGTCTGAATCCTACTGACATTTTCATCTCTTTGCAGAGCATAGTCTGATACTTTCAGAGTCTGCCTAACAGATTGAGGCAGGGTTGTTGTGGAGAACATCCCTCAGCAGTGACCTAAAATAGCATGCATGCATCATCCAACAGCTCAGTGGTTGGGGTACTCATCTGAAATGCTGGAATTCTCAGATCAGGTGAGCTCATCTGCATCCCTTTCTCCCAGGCCTTAATCTCTGGCTACAAGGTTGAGGTCCCCAGCCTAGAGATTGGAGTATCTGTAATGCACCAAAACATCGCAGCCAATCTGCAGCACCTTTCCACTTTTCCTGATTGTTTAGTCCCTTATTACTATATGACTGTGTGTCTGTCACTTAAAAGCAGGGGGTTCTGAAGAAGCACTTGTGAATGGGTGGTAAGGCTGGCATAGGACATGGGAAAGGCTGGAGTGTATGACCTCAAGTCTCTGTTTCTCTGCTGCAGTAGAAAGCTGGAATACTATTGCCTTTTGGGTGTGTGGAGCAATCAAATAAGGATTGAGACAGAGAGGATACGAAGAACTAGAGATACTGGCAATCACTCAGAAGAAGAGAGGCATATAAATCTGTGGGGGGGGTTGCATCTTGTTTTTTCCCTGTGCACTGTGTAGCCCAGATTGCCTAATCAATCAAATTGTCAAAACATTTGCATTCAGACAGAGAAATTTTCTACGTTGATAGACCAGCTGGCCTTTTAGAGCAGGGTTGTGCTATATCTGATACGAGTCATGCTCATAACACATTCCCACATGACATTCTCATAAATGGACTAAGCCAGCACTGTATAGATGGAATCATCATTAGCTGAGTACACAACCAGTTGAAAACTGTCAAAGGTTAGGTATCAGTTGGTTTGCTAAAACAGGAGGAAATTTCAGGAAAGCTGTCCTCAGACTAACTGTAAGTAATATTTTCCCTAGTGACATAAGAAAAGAGCAAAGATTATCTATTAATATTTGTAGATGATGCTTTGCAGGGAAGGGTTGCAAGTGCTTTGATGCAGAAGATAAGAATATTAAGAAATTAAAGAAATGGTCTGAAACTCACCGCATGACATTTAGTCCAGGTCCAAAGCATTGCATTTCAGAGAAATCAGATGCATGGGTATGAAATGAGAGAGTAACAAGCCAAGCAGCAGAAATATGCAGGAGTGTCTGGCACCCAGATAGGAGCACCAAGAAGATGATGTTACTGTAAAGGCACATCTCTTACTGATGAGAAAAAACAAGAGAGCTTGCTCCAGGAAGAAAAGAAGGCAAGCGTGTATGTGGAGGGAAGGGACACAATACCAAGCCTTGGAGATATCCTTTACCCCTACCTCTGAAAAGGAAGGTAAACTAGATAAACTGTTACAGCCCCTGTAATAATACATGTCTTTCCAACTTAAAGACTGCTTCAGCTAATCTGAGGCACATTGAGGGAGAAAGAGAGACTATAAGATGAAATAAATAATGACAAGTGAATTGGCTTTTCAGTATTAATGGATTATTAATAGTCTTTCTGGTTTAATCATCTAATTGTAACTTAGCACTATAGGTGGGAAACCATTTACAGAGGCAGAGCTTATCTCCTACCTGCGACTAATCAGCGGGCAAAAACTCAAGTGTCGCCACCCCAAGCGAAATCTGGGGAGGGGTAGAGCTCTAAAGAGGGACTTTGCAGTATGAGCCTACAGAGAAGGGAGAGACTGGCAATATCCTCATTTTCTTTATGGCATGTGTTATGCCTGATTTGCATGCATTATTCCACTTCTATGTAAATGTAATGTGATCAGAAATTGGGGCTAGAAGTTTTAAGCTGTTGGGGTCCACGTGAAAACAGCATTTAAGAACACAGTCAGAGACTCTGTGTATTAAACTGAGAATTCAGATAACTGTAATTATCAATGTACCATTAGTGATAAATAATTACATTCTAGTCATAAAAGTAATCTTAATGTCTAGCCCCTGATGCTTTTGCTTTTGTCTCTCAAAGGAGCTATTAAGTGTTACAGAGTTGTGTCATCTTACGGCTGCATGAGGAGAAAATGTCTTATTCCAAAGAAAAGCTGAAAAAATGGCCTTAAGGAAGGACAAGCAGCTCAGAAAACAGAGGAGCAGTCTAATTGTGATGGGCCCAGAGGCACAGCCAAAGCCACCTGGGCAGCTTACCATCCCAGGCACTACACTAATGGGTCCTGTAATACTTGTGTTTTCTGATATTTTTAGTGCTTTTTAAGTGTTACATGTTTAAAGTTGCATCTTTTTTCAGCTTTCCATATGTAGTAATCTTTTAGGAACAATTGTTATGCAAATGACACCACCTCAGCATCTAGATCTGATTTTTACACTTCTGTGAACTCCACCGGCAGCTTGCAGTGCCAAAGCATTTTCAGTGTCCTACTCCCATCAGCACTCTGGGTGTGGGTAAGAGGGAAGAGTCCTATTTCTGTTCTTTTCTCTCTGATCCACTCATGAGTTATTCCCAGTTCCCTGCCCATGGCAGGGGGGTTGGAACTAGATGATCTTAAGGTCCTTTCCAACCCTATTCTATGACTGTTGCCTTACAAATTGCCGAGAGACAGTGAGCATGTAGTGGAACCTCATTTGGACCTGGATGCCACAGTGATTTCACCTGCTGGGAATATCTGCCACAGTTGATATAAATGTTGCAGTAAGTAAATGTAAAAATCCAGGTGGCTTATTATAACATGTGCTGAGGGCAAAAGCTGGACCAAGAACATTCTACGTTACTGTTTTCACTGTAGGAGGTAATAGTGCGGGCCATCTTTTAAACTTACTTTGTTTTCTGCACATGGGGAAATGAGGGGTTCTGTGTTTTGCTGCACAGGTGGTAAAGTAAAAGGTAGCACATAGATAAAAAGAAGTGGTAATTATTGTAAAAATCTTCTCTTAAATGTTATGGCTGCATCTTTTCCCCCTCCCACATTGATTTAACTTCTATGGCAGATGAATTAGAATACATGTGTAAATATCAGGACAGAGTTTGCCCCTCACATTAAAAATGTATTTCAGTTGTAAGTTGGAATCTTTTTGCTTATGCAGGGGAGAATGCCAAAGCCCAGTGAAATTAGTGGTGTTAGTCCCTTTAGCATTAATGACATTTGATCGCTGTCAATAATGTGATGTGTTATTACTATCTACTAGAATCAAGAATCTGATAACAGCTTCAGGCTACAGTTGCAAGACAGTTTTTTAACACCCTTCTCTAGTTACGTTAAGTATATAGATACCCAAAGCAGAGTACTTCTTAATCCATCTTGTTGAATGTTTTTTATTTATGAGTACAGAAAAAGGAGAGAGATGCTGGCACCTGCCATTGTTACAGCCAGTGGGACAGGATTATCTTATGTTGGCTGTTGTTGGCAAAAGTTCCTGCTTGGGTTTTCAGTCAGTCTCCTTTGGTAGCTGTCTCCGTAAGAAGTTACACAGGTATCATGCCCATCTGTGCTCTCATTTTAAAACAAATCACTTCCTAATAGTACTAGTATTTTTGTACTCTGTTACTGTATTAGTACTTCTATTTGTAGATGTTATCATATGCCCCTAAAGATTCAAGAAATCCATCAGAAAGAAGACATTTGATTCTGCAATGTGTAATATGTTTACACCGCTTGCTACTTTCATTTACATCCCGTGAGCTACAATCTGAGGTTGACCTCAAACTGACCCTGTTGCTGGGGAGGAGAAAAGGATTTTTGCTTAAAATACAATCAGTCATTTCAAATTTGTATGTATCTACATTTATAAGGAAGCTCATTGCCATTCTTGTGTTGCTGCTTGTAAATAGCAAGTGATTGCTCAAAGGCATGCACATTTTAAATATTTATATGATGAAAGCGGGTTGGACACCGAGGCAGCGTCTAAACTCACAGAAATTAGATTAAGTTCCAGATTTCTGCTTACATAAATCAGTTATAATCTGATGTTAGGCAAAGAGTTTATGCCTCTATGTGGACCTTTCCCATCTTTCTCCTGCCAGTGCATCCTCGAGAGCTGTTAAGATATTGGGTTTTTTTATTTTGACCTGTTTGTGACTGGATAGGAGGGAGACAGGGAAGACAATTTGATTATTTCCCTTTTTATTCCACAAACTCCCCTGTCAGGAGAGAACGAAGAGCAGCCTTTGGCAAAATAAACCTCTAGGAAGTAAATTTCAGGATGCCTGTTTACGGGTTTTTTTCTGACACATATATGGTGTAGCTTCATTCACTTTGACTCAGAAGTGAAGATGGAACTAAGAGTCTTCTACCTTGGAAATACATGTTTCTGGATGTACCAGATTATGTCAGTTTTCTCTACAAAACTGTTCTGAGTGTTTTCCACAAATAAATCATCTCTGGCAGTGGTGGTTTTGCCGTGTCCAGACAAGAATCCAGGGGGAATGTGGGAGGCACCTTAAATCTTTCTGCATTTTGATGGCAAAGTGAGTGGGGAGATTTGGTCTCACAGCTGGTGTTTGTGCCTGTAGCGAAACCAAAAGTGATTTTAAACACTGTGTGAGAGGCAGGAGGAGAAATAGATAACCCCAAAACCACAACATGTGGCCATGTTTCCACTTTGAGGAGCAGGCTGTAAGAGCTGGGGTATGTGTGTTCGTGGTAGAGCCTAGGCTGTGCAATGGGGACAGAGATGCCTGCTGTCGCACAGCCCAGCAGTCAGGAGAGTTTGGACTGGTGCAGTGAATCCTAGTTGCCTCTCTAGCATGGTGACAGAATAGCAGTCTTGGAGCAGATGAGAGGCCTCTGCTTTTCTTGTGACATTTGAGGACAATTCCTTTACCTGTGTGGGCAGAATTTGCCAGTGGAAGACAGTGGGAGGAAGGCAAAGTAAGGGGAGAGGCTGCAGTCCTGGCTGTAGTTAGGGGTGCACAAGCTGGTGGGATGCATTCCCTGTTCAACCTCCTCCACTAGTGGAGTGCTCTGACTGCAAACTCCAGCAGGTAGGTTTGCATTTGCTCAAATGGAAAAAAAAAAAAAAAAACCAAACCAAAATTCTTTTCTCTCCTGAAGAAAATACTGAATTGTGTCCCAGATTCATCCTTTTCTTTTCACTTATGTTCTGCCATGCAGAATTTGCAGTCTGCAGGGTAGCTGTTTCCCATTGCTGCTCCTGGCCCTGGCAGCAGTACCTTGCTATAGGCATATTTCTGCACCCCAACCACCACATGAAGTGGGCAATGAAAGGTTCAGGCTTTACTTCCTACTGCTTTGAATTGGACCTGTACTCTGCTGAACTATGTATTGACCTTTCTGCCTTACTTGTTTTGTCTGTTTTGTGCTTTGGTTATGATTGCCTCCCTTTTCAAAGGGGTTGACTGCATTTGTTTATGTACAGTGTCCAAGAGGTTTGGCAGAGGTAAACAGAGGTTGGCTGGCTTTGCTGTTTATTTTTATACTGTAGACCTTTGAGTCTATGTGCTCTGCATTTTCATCAAGGAAGAGAGATTTGTGAAATATCTGCTTGTAAAAAGGAAAACATGGCAAATCATCTAGCTCTCACCCAGGAGGATTATCCATTCAATTATGGTTGTGTTCAGCACGCACCACAGTTCATTCCCATTGGGAATGTGTACCTGTGAGGTAGCAGGCTAAACACATTTTAAAATAAAATTCAGAGGTCATAAGACCTATCCTACTGATGATTTCAGGCAGTAGAAAAATCAAGCAGATTGTGTGTTTAGAAGAGAAAAAGAAGTCTCCTGGAATGTAATCTCAATGCCAAGTACACTTTGTATAGAGTATCATGGAAAAACAGCATTCAAAAATGGAAAGGTCGGGATTTTGACCTGTTTGACTTCCACAAATGGTAAAATATGCTTACTGTTAAAGAAGAATAGATGCTGTGGAGGTACAGGACATGAAAGTGAGAATTAATAGTGTGAAGACAATCTTGCTTTTACCATCTGTAACTACAGTGAAAAATGTGCAGGTGGAGCTCTTACTAGAAATTTCAAGATGCTTTGAATATTCCTAAATAAGGACTGTGGTCACATGGAATTACCTGAAGCTTTTGTTCTTTTATATTTAATTTTTCTGCCAGTTTTTCAAACTAGAGAGATAGCTTTAATGGTACGCGCTTGTCAAGTGCTATGTGCAACAGGTACAATTTCCTCTTTAAAAGGTAAAGCCTGCTTGACCTATAGTTGTATTTGTGTGATTATATGCAATTTCACCAATGCAAAACATGACACGGATATGTGCTTCTTATGATGGCTGACCTCAGTCTATTTACAAGTGGCTTAGTGTTGCAATTAAATCATGAACGAAATCGTGTCTGCCCTACCAAATGGAGTTTCTTAGCAGTGTAGAGTTAATGTAACTGATAATGGAGGAATGTCTTGAAATTGAGAACAGATCTGTCACCCACTGATTAAGGCAAACTTGAAATTCATTTGACAGGATTTTCCTTGCAGCCTCTATGTTAGAATTTAATAAAATTTCTAAAATGGACCTAATGACACAGCCGAGATAGGATATGTGAAGAATGAGTCTTAGAAGGGCCACGCAGTGATGTATGTATGCATACAGGTTATGTATAAACACCAAACTTCTTATTTTCTGCATATTTAAGAAAGGCACTCTGAATTTAAAGATGCCTGTAGTCCGTGGGTGCCAGAGCATTTACAGGATAAGATGGCTGTCTTGTGAAGCACTTGAGTAATGCTTCTGCTCCATAAAGGTGCATAAACATATGTGTGAATTTTAAGAGGCTAATACAGCTGTTGCAAATTCAGGGGTCTACTTTTGCACAGATGAATTGGAAAGCACTTTCTAAATATACTAGCTAGTTATTTATAATGGTGTTCTTAATATGGTGTCTGAATGTCTCATAAACAATGTTGATCTTGCACTTACACAGCTGGCCAGAAAATGGAATAAAGAATTTAGATGAAAACTTCGAAGTGGAACTGCAAATCTGAATGAGACTGATAAACAGTTTAAAATTATTACCATTAAATTAGTATTAATTCCTTTTGTTCTTAAAAATATTTACTTACAGCCATATCTAGCCTTCTTACTCATTGGGACCTTGTGAACTAAACATTTGAACACCTTTAAACTGCATCCATGGTGGGATAGCAAAGTGTTATTTTTCCCATCTTTCAGAGGGAAGTCAGACAGAGTAAGATAGGTTCTGCAGAACAGGAATCAACCCAAGTGTCCAGACTATTGCCTTAATCATTAGGTAGTGCCTTCTTTACATTTAACATTATACAAGTTTAAGACCATGCAAATGTTGTTGCATAAAAACCTGTCATTAATATTAAATCTTCAATAGATGCAGCTCTAACATTATAGCTTCTGTAGGGGGAAGTTAGAGGCCATACAGCTGAATGAGCCCTCTGTCATTAAATACTGCAAAGCAACCTCATATTTTGCATTTCTCACACTAAGTATAATTGTGAGTAAAAATAATTTTCCCTTTTATTTTTTTGTTTTCCTTGGTTATCCTGTATGGTAATTTTTATCTTTTAAAATAGTAGTTCCACTTGTCCTATAAGGCACTTGTAGGTAGATATAGGTTTACTTGAGTTTACATGATATACTCATTTTTCTGGCCACTTATTTGTTTGCAATCCCTTGTCAGAGATACCATTAAATGTGTTCTCGTTGAAACTGTGTACCTGAATACTATGTCCCCTTTCAATATAGCAGATTTTTTCCTGCAGTGTTCTTCTCAACTTCATATGCTTAACACTCTAAAAGAACAAGAATTTTGACCCAGCAATGTAACCAAATGTGAGGTCAGATCTGGTATTCATTCCATAATTAAGGAAAAATATTCTGACCTCGATGACCCTGTAAAATGGATATAAGGCCTATCTTAAGCAGAGTGATTTCTAGTTATGAATCTTTATAAAAAGGTTACATGTTTGCCTGGTGTTTGAGGTTTACACTTAATTACCTACTTGATCTTGATTCTTTAAAGACATACATATGTTAATTTATTAGTATTAATAGTTCTACTCAGATCAGTCAGTTGGAGCTCTTCAATAATAAGCTTACATCCTTACTAATGTAACACAAATAGTTAAAGTCCTATAGAAACCGTACATAGTCTATATCAGGAATCTTGAAATATTTGGAGCCACCCCATCACCCTCTTAACTGCCTTGCTCACATAGCCCTACTGGAGCTAATGACGCTTCTACACAAGCAGCTATACTCCACCTCATCCATTAAAGAAGGTCTATCTGAAGGTCTGGAAACTTATTTCTCTTAATATCCTTCAAGCTAAAAGCCTGTTTTTACAGAGTCTAAAGTTTGCAGTAAAATGGACCTGTAAATGTAGAATTAGAGGTATTTGCAAGAGTATTACATTATAGTTTTTTAGTTGGAGTGTTGAAGGGGATATTTTGTGTTTGCATGTTGTCATTTCCTTCTATTATTATTTTGTGTACTTACATGATTAGCTCTGCATTAAAACTTGAAATAGATGTATCACCTTGAATTTGGTAAATTCACCCACTGTCAAATGTTAATAGAAATGCTAAGTGCCAAGGGAAGTCAAGTCTTGAAGAAGTAGCCTGGACACCGTCCAGGTAGCAGCTACCGAGGGAGAAAGCACTCCTCAGTCCCGTGAGGGTGCCTTCTGCCTTGGTAGATGGAACTGCATTCAAAAGCAGTTGTAATCATCCTATAAAGAGTAGATGCCTGCGGGCTGATTGTGTGCCATGTTCTGCAGGTAGTGGAATCATTAAAAATTGTGCAATGCTATCATTTGTAATAAATGAGATAGAGTGGGAGCTAGTTAGGAAGTGAACAGTGGGGTCTTACAAGTTTCTGAATTACTGGACCAATTTAAAAGGCACTTGCATTTAAAGTCATGTTAAAAGAGTGAACATTCTTGTGCTATCAATGATGACAGAGGTGGCTAAATTCCATGTTTTGCAAGTGGCTGCGTCAGCAGTTAGTGGCAACTTTTAAGTTGTGCTAGAAGCTGTGGAAGGCCATGTGGGCCAGAGAATTAATTTCATTGCACAGAGGAAGAAGTTCAAAGCCCAAGAGACAATGAGCTACATTATGCTTTTTTTGAAGCCCCAGTAATAACAAACCACAGCAGTTTCACTTTGCGGGTAGTGTCTGCTGATAATGGTACAGAACTAAGGCTGTGGACAGTGACAGAAGAGGCAGGGGGCAGGTGTTACATCAGTGAAGAAAAATGTTCGTGTTGAAATTTGTATTCTCTCTCAGAGACACAGGAAAACCAACTTTTTCACTAATCAAATTAGTGAGGTTTTCAGGGGCAAAGAAAACTTAGGTAAAATGTTAGAACGCTCACACTCCTGAGTGACTCTGAGACAAACCAAAACAATTAATTTTGCATTATACCATACCATAATTATTTGGTAAACAACTATATGAATTGCAAACTCCTGCACACTTGTGCTTTGCACTATGCATGACAATTTCAGAGGCAGCAGACTCAGCTCCTCATTGACAAAGCTCCCTGACCAGACTATCACTGAATGCGTATTAAGTGGGTAATAATACAAAATGTGTTGTATTTAATCCAACTGCTTTTTTTTGCTCATTGTTTTCATATTTGTGGATAGTTCTTGCTTTCCTGCAGGCTTGAAAATGTTCGTGGTGCAGAAATAGATGGCTCTTTTATTTCTTGATGTCTACTAATGGATTTAAGCAGCCAACTGCTCACTGACAGGTATCTGTGTATTTGCTCAATCCCTAGGTTGCCCATGTATAGCTGTGAAGTGAGAAGGAACACAGGCTGTTATTGCCTGAACACAGGACTGACCACACTGAGTAGAAGCAGCAGTACCATGCCCCAAGCCAGGGATGGCTGCAGGTTCCTAACCAGGATTATGGTGGTTATTCTCTTAAAGTAATTTTCCAGAATGTACATGCACATACTGGATGGAGGAAACCATTGATTTTCATAATTCTTCCTTACAGATGCTGCAATGTGTGTGTACTTTGCTGTCTGCAACAAATTGCAGTCAGATTTATCATAAATTACATGTGTGTTGCAGCAGAATGTTTCCTTAGAGTCACTGAGGCTACTTACTCTTCTTTTCAATTTGTGTGTCAAATTTCTCAAGAGCGAGAAAACTTTTCTAATCCAGTAGTACTTTTTTGTTGCGCTTTAGCTCCAAACGTGTATCATAGAATCATAGAACTGGGGCTGTTCAGCCTGGAGAAGAGAAGGCTGCGTGGAGACCTCATAGCATCCTTCCAGTATCTGAAGGGGGCCTATAGGGATGCTGGGGAGGGACTCTTCATGAGGAACTGTAGTGGGAGGACAAGGGGTAACGGGTTCAAACTTAAACAGCGGAAGTTTAGACTGGATATGAGGAAGAAATTCTTTCCTGTAAGGGTGGTGAGGCACTGGAATGGGTTGCCCAGGGAAGTTGTGAATGCTCTTCAAGATATTACAGGATTACACCTGATGGATGTTAGAACTATCTCAACTAGTATTTGTAATTGTCTTAAACCAGTTCTGGAGCACTTAGCACACTTCAGATAATTCACCTTACTGGGAAATGTTTCCCTTGCAGAGGAGTACTTAAACTCTGGGCTGTGATGCCCTGCTATCATTGCTGCCTGTGGTATCTTTAGTCATCTTGGAGGAGAGAACTGGCAGCTATGCGGAAGCTGATGTGAATTCATAGCACACTGGTGCCTAGGGTGACTTACAGCCACCTGCCTCCAAGCAGACAGCATGCTCCCCAGTGCAGATGCAAGCCAGGAGTTCTTGTGACATTTAATTCCCTAATATAATAGTCAAACTAAATGTTACCTGGCTCTGTTGGCTTTTGAGCCTCAGCACCTTTGTAGCTTGAAGTGTTGCCCTCACACTTGTGCAGCACCATTGCATTGTCAGGAATTACACATGCAGTTCCTTGGGTCTTATTTTAAGCCCCAAGGGATTGCCATGCACTCAAATGTGTGATCACTCATAGTTGCCTCCTTTCCCACACCTACTGGTAAATGACAAAAATTTTGCAACATAGAGGAGAATGTAAATATTCAGGCACAAAGAAGTTCAGACACAGCTCTCGGCAATACTGTATTCTCCCCTTTGCAGCTTGGTGTTAAGGCATAAAGCCATATTCCCACTAACAGAAGATATGATCATTCTGCTAGGGGAGAGAGCTGTGACTGTTGTGTGACTTCTGTGGGCTTAAGTGGCTAAACTCAATTGTGTATCGTCAGAGTTTTCCATAGTGTAGGAACGGGGATGCCAAGCCAACTGGCAGAAGGACTGGATGACATCCAGCCTCACTCAGTACAGGGGCCGCAGCAGCCCTTGCTACTTGGCACGTGCTTCCCACCAGTTTTGAGGATGGTGGGGCTGACCAGAGAGTTGATTTCACATGAAACCTGCTGGCTGTGCTCTGGGTTCGGCTGGTGAACCGGTGTGTCCACCCTGGCGAGTGGTTAATACCAAGAATCGCTGTTCCTCTCGAACCAAAGCCAGCAGCCTTCCTGGCAGAGCATCCTTTGGCGACTGCACATACGCAGAAGGGGGCCCGGCTCGGGCTCCTTCCAGCACCCCGGCCCCCATCCTCCTCCGGGGGCCCCCCACGGCGCGCAGCCGCCTCGGAGCCGCTGGGGCGGGCGCGGGACGTCCCCTTTGGGCCGTCCTGGGTCCGAAGCTCGGCCGCGCCGCACATGGCCAGCGAAGGCGGCGAGGGCGCGACGCTCCCCCGCGGAGGGGCTGCCCATTTGCCGGCGGAGGGGGGCCCCCGCCCCGCACACCCCTCCTTCGCGGGGGGAGCGGGCGGGAAACCCCCAGTTCCGCTTCCTGACGGCGCCTCGGCCCGGACGGGGAGCGGCGGCCGCAGCGCGGGGCTGCCGGCGCCCATGGCCGGCGAGCGGACGCGGCGCTTCACGCGGAGCCTGCTGCGGCCGGGGCAGGCGGCGGAGCTGCGGCACAGCGCGGCGGCCGCGGCCGCCAGCGGGCGGCTCCAGCAGCGGGTGAGTGCGGCGGGCGGGGCAGCGCCGGCCGGAGCGGGGCGGCTGCAGCGGGGAATCGGGAGCGGGCACCGGCCCAGGTGCGAAGCGCGCCGGGGAGCCGGGAGGGGCGCGGCGCGGCGGGCAGCTCCGCGGGGACCGGAGCGGAGGGCGCCGCAATAGGTTTCCCGGCTCGGGCGCCTCGTCGCTCGCTGCCGGTACCGCCGCGCCTCCTTTCCGCGCCTCCCCCGTGTCAGTGCTACTGATGTCCCTCTTGTCGGGAGCGTTCTGGCTGTCTTTCTTTCCCGCTTTTCGCCGTTTCTCTTTCCTTTTGAATGAGTTTTGCACGGGCGGATGGAGTGAAACACGAAGAGCGCGTTATCAGTGGTAGAATGAGCCTGGTGTACTGGAGGGACGGGAGCCGAGCTGTCCAGGTCTCCGAGCAGTTGTCAGCCACGTGATTTTTAGGTACTTCATAGGCTATATGCTCGTGTATAACCCTAACTACTGAGCTGAGTGTGTGCTCTTGGTGATTTCCCCTGGAAACCCCAAGGAAGGAGGCCTGATGTGCCATAGAAACACAGACCCTGGTTTTCCTGGCAGCATTCGCTTCTAAAATGCATTGCATGAAGCTTCAATCCCCACTTCTGTCCATCAGTGGAATAGCATAAAAGGGCTGTAAACTGTTACCACACTACTTTATCAGTATTTTCTCTTCCCTTTATGTGACTGTATCTAAGACTTTAGCTGATAGACACAGATGGCAAACTGTTAGGGGTCCACAGAGACATGTCCACTAGGCTTTTTGAATCACTAGCCATTTATGAGTCATTTATTAGCCATTTTCATATTAAGATCACTTTGAATTTAAAGCTATGTGTTATGAGAGATAAATGAGTCCTCCTTAGATGATTAAGCATATCATTCCTGTGAATCATGCAGTTCAGAGAAATATTTTCCTCTTCTAGATTTTCAGGCAGCACAGCTCATGAAGTAGACTAAAAAGCTGAAAGAGGTTTTAAGTGAAATGTCATCACCCATCAAAGCTTACCCCATGCCAGTGGCTCAATGCGATGTGCTCTCTCTGTCTGCACAAAACGGGAAATAATTCTGCAACTACATTCCCATGGTGTTAGTGGCCCATTTCCGTCTTCTGAGGGACCTTACCCGCTTGAAATGGAGAGCAGTGCTAAAACAGCTGTCCTGCTTAGAGGCAGCAGCCCGTTCATGCTTCCGAGCTGTTTGTGCACCAAATACGAGTCCTTTGCTTTACCTCACTAGATTTGCAGTGCCTTCCCAGTCAGATATGAAGGTCTTAATCGAATACTTCCAGGCTTCTGACATGTGAAAGCTTGATAGAAACTTATGGTTTCTCCTGACCTCCCTCAGAGGTTGCATGTGCTAACAGCCTGTCAAATCCTTAAGTGTCTCTACAACTGTACCGCTGGCATATGTGCATGGTCCTGCCCTCTGGGCACGTAGAGAGCAGAGTTTGCCCCAATATCAAACAGGATACATTACACTGATAAAGTTTTGGTGGGAACATTCTAAGAACTGATGGTTGGTTTGGGCTCTGCCCAAATGCTGTGTTGAATAGTTGTCCCCTAAGAGAGTATATTTAAGTCCGTATACCAGCTAAACTATTGTATTGTCTCATGGCATCTTAACGTGTTATAAATGAAGTTCTATGAGAAGTATATTTTATTCTGCTGTGTCTCTGCTGCAAGAACTCAAAGAACTCCAGAGAATGAGATTGATGAAGCAGATCTAAATGTGATGGTCTGGTTCCCTCAAGGGAAGAGAAGTTCCTTCTCAAGAAATGTGGGGTTTTTAAGGTGTTGCTAACAGATCTGATACTGCTGACTTAAGAATATGGTATTTCATTAACTGCTCATGCATCTGAATTGTATTTTATTCATTCTATCTTTAAAACATAAAGACTTCAGTTGTGGGGCGGCAAAAATAATCTACCGCTTCTGTGAGTCTGGCTTCCTGTTGTCTGATGAAACATGCACTGGTACTGGATTTCATCAGGGCTTTTGATTCGATATGTGAGGAAATGTAGTTTGATCTGCAAAGATGGTCTTTGAAAGACACTGAAGCTAAGATTTGAAGACACCAGGCCAAATTCTGTTTTCAGTTATTCTGCTCAGTGGGAGCACTTAGGGACTTCCAGATGTTACATTTTATTCACTAGCAGCCACAATGGTTCTGAAGTCTGGGTTGCTTGCTGTGTTGAATACGTATGGCTCTGGGAAACTTAATGAAGTTACCATACTTTTTTGGGCTGCCAGTAATGTTGCCTGTGAAAGGCAAATTTTATAAGATACCTTATGCTGACGACTCATGCTGGAGTAAAAAGCTGCTGTTTTTCTAGCTACATCAAGTAAGAGTAAGCAGACTTAACCATTGCATCTTGGCTAACAGGCAGAAGATCCCTTGGCAGCTGTAACCAGGGTTGCTGGTTTTCTGTAGCCAGATTTGGGGCTGCCAGTGGAGCTGTGATGTTGTGTGTTGGGCAATGATCATTGCCTCTGGATCCATAATGCTGAGTGCCAGGGCCAGCAGGTGTGTTGAGGTATGTTTTCCAGGGAAACTCCCCTGGCCTGTATGTCTTGCACATGGGGGATGCTGGCATGGCACACCACTGTGGTAAAGCTGTTTGGGCTCTATTGCAGAAGAGTCCTGCGGGACATTAAATTTCCATCTGAATTTGCTTTGACTTTGTTGTACCAGAATTGAATTTTCTTACAGAAGAGAAAAATCTGGTGTATTCACTCTGTATTCAATGACATGCAATGGTTCTCATCGCGTGTTGCTCTGGATGTTATCAGCACCTTATATTCCAGTTATACTAAACCTGACTTGTGTTGGAGTGTCCTGAAAGGCATCAGAGCTGCTGTCATGAGTCTGCAAATAACTGGCTCCTGCAGAGCAGGGAAGTGCAAAGATAGAAAGTGTAAAACAGTAAGTGCAAAGCTGGAAAGTGTGAAGAATTAAGTTAAAGGTATAAAGAATGAAGCCTTCTCGTACTGCTTTGTGTATGTACTGTACTGAATTGCAGCTGGGTCTCTATTGGTAGTATTTGTGACAGCGCCTGCAGTGAGGGTTGTTAGTGTTGTAGCAATTTGGTAAGAGCCTAGGGATCAAATGCCTATGCAACATAGCTGTATTCCAGTAAAGTAGAATGTTGTGTCTTTTAGGTCTTCACTGTCTTCAGATATATTGCTTTTTCTTTAGTACGCTTTACCTTTCCTTTTGCTCATGTTTATTCATTTAATATGGGAAATACAGCTGCTAGTATTCAGCACAGAAATCTGTGCTGAAGTTTGTAGAAAGAAAAAGTGTCAGTGTAATCAGGGGAAAGGGGATGGCAGAAGTAAGGATATTTGTCATTTGGTGTTGTATTGTTTAACAGAGGAATTTCTGTAGTGCCCTGAAAGACAGAAAGTGGAAAGAGAGGTTGAGGGTGGAATATATGTATCTTGTTGGCAGGGAGTAGTAGCTGCAGTATTTTGGAACGAGTAGCACATTCTACATTAATTACCCAGCTCTTCAGCAGGTGGAGAGAGTGGTACTATCAGTTAATAGTGCGTGGCAGTACTTCAGGTTGTTTCCCTAAGTGCCTAGTTAAGCCTTCATGTAGAAAAGGCAATTCACCAGCCTAGTCAGTGGAATAGATTAGCGTTGTCTAGAAGGTAAATGATTTATTGTATTTTGAAACTTTGTTGCAAAATTGTTTGTTTATTGCAATAGAAAAGGCTTTTTTGAAAGTTGCTGTATGAGCAGTCTGTGCACAAGAAAAGGAAATTAATATGTTGTTTTGTTTGTGTCTGTAGCTGCAGCAGTGCTTCACTGGGAGCTTTTAAAATAGGGATGGGGCAGTCAGTGTTCCTAGAAATGGGCTCGCTAGCTGCTTAGTTCTACGCTTCATGTGATGCTGTTATTTCCAGATCTCAATTAATTTGGCTAAGTACTGCTTGCTGAAGTACTCATCCTTTACATGATGTATTGTGACATTATTTTTATTAAAGAGCTGTGGGGGGTCTTGCTCCTCATCTCTTTTCTGTACTTAAACAAGTTAATAGTAGTCTGGAATTGGGCTGTTGCTCCACATGTCTTTTTTTTTGGCAGAGTTTTCTTTCCATCACATTGCAGCCAAGCACAGAGAGTTGTGTCCAATGTCCTTGTACTGGCTGTCTCTTTTGAGTGGAAACCTGGATTACATGGCTTTTTTTTTTTCCCCACAAAATGGGTTTCTCTCCTTGTTATATTACCTGGGGCCACTGCAATTCCTCCCTGAAACAACAGTTTCCATTTGTTTTCAGTATGTATTTTATGTGGTATTTTCTTCACAAACAATAAAATCTTGATGCTGTAGTTGATGTTTCTACTTTGGATAGGTAATGAACTGTTGGAGGTTTTTTGTGACTCCAGTGGCATGTTGTAGTCCCTCAAGAAAAGTAATGTATATTATTCACAGCCTCACATAGAGCACTCACTGCCTTGGTAGACTTAAACAGGGGAAGTTTAGATTGGATATGAGAAAGAAATTCTTTACTGTAAGGGTGGTGAGGCACCGGAATGAGTTGCCCAGGGAAGTTGTGAATGCTCCATCGCTGGCGGTGTTCAAGGCTGGATTGGACATAGCCTTGGGTGGCATGGTTTAGTGGGAGGTGTCCTTGCCCCTGGCAGGGGGTTTGGAAGTAGATGATCTTAAGGTCCTCTCCAACCCTAATTATTCTATGATTCTATAATAATAAAAGAGCTTTGACTGTGCTTATAGTGTTGGATCATACTGTATGGCCTTTTCTCATTACGTGGCCATGCTTGAATTGGTCTTCCATTTTGAGAATCAGGCCAATGAATGAAATAACACTGAAAACTTCATCTATTGAGAAGGTACAGTGTTCACTGAGCTATTCCAAAGACGGAAACTGGATTGTGAAAGGGTCTTTTTTCTGAGGATATTCTGATGTGTACTGTTTGTCTAGGGTGAACCAAAGTAAGGCATTTATATGACAGCCAATATGACATGGTGCAGTGTACAAAATAGGCTCTGTGTGGTTGTGCATACGTGTATATTCACAGTCTTCACAGCGCAGCTACTAGACTTTTTGTCTGTTTCCCTGCAGACTTCTTAATGCATTGGCTCTTTCTCAGTCTTGTGTTTTCTTTGGTTAAGGCTGAGGTGATCGCCTGATGAAGTAATCTTAAAGGCACGTGCATAAAGAGAAAGCCTCATCCCATTTTGTCGGTTGAGGAGAGGAGCGCATTTATTCATGGCACAGGCATACGGGAATATTATCTACAGTCTGGAGCTGGTAGTTCTGCTTTTGTGAGCCTTTGCATTTGAGATAAGTTATGGTTTGCTCAGGGTAGACAACTTGTCAGGCAATTTCTGATGTTGGCAACCTTCTGGGAATGAATGCAGTACAATATTGAAGTATTAAACAACTTGTCTGTGTTTGTATTTTACCTGTGAACCTTGTTGGTGAGTCTGTATTCCAAAATTCCTCTTTAGTTAATATCCCGTGCAGCATCCCTTACTTGCTCAAAGACAAGACGCACGCTATCTGCAGGTAGTCTCCTTTCAAAGCAAATATTTCTTTTGAAGTGTCTAATGAGTATTTTTGTAGCTGTTCTTCAGTTGGGGTATCCCACGAACACTTGCAATGGTGTGGCCCTGACAAAGATCTGACCCTTTTCAGCTGGCTGCTGGAGCCCAGATGTAAGGGCAAACAAGGCAAAGGACATGGGCAAGAATGCACCGCTTGCACATTCTCCAGCTGCTGGGCTCCCTCCTCTGCAGGCAGACAAAAGGGCCAAAGTCTTCTGAGCAGTTCTGGGAACTTCATCTGAGACTGGCGCTGGGTATTATATTGGTGCTGAAATGAGGAAAAGTTGATAAGGGACGAGAGCCTCGGAGAGGGTGGAGACAGAGAAGGGAAGAAAATGGTTTAGAAAGAAGTTGAAAGCATTGGAGAAAATGGGGGAAAAGAGAAAAGACTTTGTGGGTAAAGAGAGGCTGAAGAAGACAGTAAAACGAAGGAAAGAAGTGAAGAGAGCTGCAAAAAAGATTTGTCAGGTTGGTGAATAACTCGTGCAAATAACTCCTAATGTGCAAGCCCAGGCAGTCATTTAGTAGGCAGGGACACTGAGACACTTGGATTTAAATGCAGAGTCTTTACTGTTTTCATCTGTCACTTGACTAACACATTGTTTTAAATTCATGGGAAGTGAGTCAGCTTGAGTAACTCAAAATACCCTCAGTTTATAGAAGCTGCATTAACTTTTTTCCCTTTCTTACAAGGTTAAATGAAGGGTCTGGGTAGAGAGAGAATGAACAGCAATAGAAAAGAGACAGAGAATATGAAGAATTAAGCCTCCTGCTGGCTTTGTAGGAGGACAGTTGCTCAGGGAGAAGGTTTGATGTTGTTGTGGTTTGTAACAGGCAGTTCTGCAGCGCGTATGTCACTTCCAGAAGTCAAAACATGTTTGGAACTTTTCTAGCACAAGGTCAAAAGCCTATGAAATAGTGGCACAGATGTGATTATTACACAAATAACAAAGGCTTGCTTGCAGAATGTGTAATGGTTCCAGTTTAGGATTGCCTGCATTTCACAGAACTCAACAATAATTTTCTGAATCTAGGTTTTATTTGCGGTCTGTTTTATAGCAACTGTGTATTTTATATTGGGAAATGCAAACTTTATCCCTGGTTTTGTTCGTAAGAAAAACAAAACACCAGAAGCTAACTGCCTGAGATCATGCAATAAATCTATAGTAAAAGCCTTAGAATGATTGTTCCAGAGTTTGTTCCCATCATGTGCTGTCCTGCCCCATATGGTTGAACAATTTCCCTGGCTGTTAAGACTGTTTCATAGTCTGCCCCACTGTTGTCCTTACTGATATGGGCAATTTTTCCCTCACTTGTAAAATGTAAGAAAACTGAGAGCTGTCTGCTCTTTGTGTGCTTGCTTGATGTAACCGACTTCTGCTCATGTTGCCCCTTGCTGGGCAGAACATAACCAGGTTCTAAGTAGCAGTGTAGCAAAGGGGCACCGAACTGCAGTAGTGCTAAGTGGTGGTATGTGTCAGTGAAGCCTTCCAGAGCTGTTCTCTTATACAGGAGAAACTCAGGAGGCTTTTTCTTCCTATTATTCCCATCCCCACCTCTCCTTTGTTTTGAAGGTTGGGTTCACAATGCAGCAGTCTATTATTTTTACCTTTCCATGTCAATGAAAACTTGCAACCTAAACACATTGCTTAAATATATTTTTAGTGGATTACTTATAATCTCTGGGACCATTTTTCCCTCCCATAATACACACAGACAAGAGGTCAATGTTGCTTTTTTTGATCTTAAATTTTGTACAGATTCATGGAGAGAGTTCCCTTGGAGAACTAGGGATGATGCTGCCCAGCCTCTCCTCCCCAGCTTGTACTCAGGGGGTTAACATCCAGCCTCTTTGCTCTAGTACTTTAATGTGACTTTTCAGCTGCAACCCAAATACTACATGTTTTGGAACACAATGTAATGTTTTGAGATGACATAATGTTGATGTGCTTTGAGCTTGTATAAAAATACGTCAGATGGGGAAATCTGGATACCTTTGTTATGTGTGCAGGTTCATAATGTGCAGACAGCAGCATTAGGATCACAGGTGAGTATAGTGAAATAGGTGCCTCACTCCAATAGGAGTCTTCTGCTGCCTCAGTGAAACAAGGTTTTATCTCTTTAGACTCAAATAAAAACCCCAAACCCAAAAAAGCTCAAAAATTGAAGAACATAGACTGTATTACATTTTAAATTACGTATTAACTAACAATTAGCTTACTGCCAGATTTTCTTCCCACTGTTCCTGTTGTGCAATTGGTATTGTATGCATTGTACAGCAATTTAGTAAGCTGTTAATACTGTAGTGATTTTCTTAATTGTGAGTGTAGTTTTCCACTTCTGTTATGTGGTGAAAGTACAAGAAAACTCTATCATTGAGTCTGAAATGGGGTTTTTAGCTTTGAGAGTGATGTTGGTTGCCTTGAAGCAAACACGATTCTAGGTTTCTTTGACATATTGACCTTAATTAAATGATGTAGATATAATGAAATTTATTGAATGCAATGGAGTTGGATGTGACAGAGGGGGAAAAAAAGCGCTTGCTTTTTTAAGTGTTACCATTTATCAAGAAAAGTAGTAAAGAAATGTTCTTTCTAAAACTGGAATGACTGGATATGTTTAGCGTAGGAAAAAGGGGAAAAGTCTTTGTTACCTTTGGGTTTGGTTAACCATAGTGGATTTTAATCTTTAAGCTGTCATTGTTTAAAGGCATCATCTGCCCATGTCTGTTTTCTGCTGGGTGTACCTGCTTTTGCAGCTGTGAGCAGACTGATGAATGTCAGCTGATTTTTGAGGAATGTACTTCTAATTTATAGTCAAGAATGAAGTTCTGGACTCTCAGGTGTCTCATAGCACATGCCTTTCCTTTTCTAGGACTAAGTTAGAGGCTCCCCATGTGGGGGGCAGAGTGGCTCTGCGGAACAAGACCTAGAAACATCTTTTATCTGAAATGTGTCTGGAGTGCTTTAACTACGGGTTAAATGTATTTGTGTTTTATTGCAGGTTCCTCAATGATCTTTGTTCTAGATTGGTTTAGGGTTTGGGTTGGGGTTGGGGTTTTTTTTTCCTTCTTTGAAGGGAAAGGTTGGCATGGTTTGAAGAAAATACAATTCTAAAGTATGAAAAACTTCTCCTGTGGGTTTGGGTGGTTTTTGGGGGGTGAGGGAGGTTGCCAGGCTCTAGGACATATTGAGGGATTTGCAAACCTTACGGGATTTCACACCCTCCCCTCCCCTCTCACATTCTTCAGACTTACAAAAAATGATTCATTAAAACTCAAACCAGAGTTTTGTATTTTGCACGAGTTAGAGGAATCTGTGGAGAGCTGCAGGTGGTTACTGGCAGTTTTCTGGTGACAGCTTTACCCATTTCTCTGTATTTCTTCTTGATAGCAGTATTCCTCTTTCATTTCTCTTTCCCAGTCCATTTTCTGTGTTTGCTCTGTACTAGAATTAATGAAATACAGGACCAATACCAAGCTTATCACTTGCAGGCTCTGAAGTACAGCCTAGCTGGGATTAACATGGGCCACTCTCCCTGTGTGCCTGTGATGCTGGGCACAAGCCCTGCTTTTCTTGCAGGTCCCTGTTTGTTGCCCTGGTCCCCCACCTTCCTGCACATCAGCTGCTATTCCCTCTGTGTCCACAGCCTCTCTCTCTCTCCTCTCATGTCTAGTTTACGTTGAATTTTTAGACATATCCTCTCCACTGTGTGCATGGTTTGAAACCCCGAAGAAGTTTCATGTCTCCATTTTGAATGCAACCTCCCTTACTTCCTTTCAGCTTTGATACTGGCATAATGCATGTCTGTTCTGTGGCATTAGTGTCTATGAGGGATACTGGACTTCTTTCATCATTGGCATTTATATTGAAATCATTTGGTGTTGTGTTTTTAGAGCATTTATGCTGCTTTTGATACTTGTAAGCAAGTACTTGCTAGGGAGTGGGGTGGGGAAGAAATTCGGTAGCTTATACTCCCTTGTGGAGTGTTTGAGCAAGAGCAAGTGTCATCATCCTGGCCCTTGCAGGCTCCTGACTCTGCACTTTGGGTGTGCTTGGGTGCTGCTGCAGCTGGGAGGTAGGGGAATGAGCACATGGGGATGCTCTGGTTGGCAGATGATGTGACCCCTAAAGTGCATGACAGGACAAGGTTTCTGGGAGAAGGGACATGAGAGGCAGGGAGAGGACTGCGATAGAATGTAAAGGAGCCTCAGTGGCTTCTAACCCTGACACTTCTTTTTCCATCCCTTTCTTCTGCTGCAAGACGCTTGTTGCTTCTTCCTCCTTATCCTTTCTCCACTCCCTGCTGCCCTGCCATTTTAGCCCTGTTCAAGCTCTGGCAGCCCTGATTGAGAGTCTGAGCCAAAACCCAGCAGAACAGCGGAAGGAAAAGGTTGCTTATGCCCTGATACTGCATAAAATGTATGTGCAGTTTGAGGGAGAGAAGGATGCCAGTCCTGTATATCCCTGTTCTTTCCCCTTTGGAAGCAAATACAGCACCCCTTTCCATGTTATGGGTAGCCGCAAGAGAAAGTAGTCGGAGCTTGTTGAGTCTCTTAGAGTGAAAGTGATGGTCTGAAGTTGGCCTGGGGGCTGTTGGTTGGACTGTGATGGTTTAGATAATAACTAATCTTTGGAGTCCTTCCACTGAAAGAGCTTTCTCCATTGCTGTGCAAGTACCATGGCACATGCCAGGCTTGATGTCTTTTGTTAGGAGTATCTCTGTTGCATTTCAGAGGCCATAAATTAACTTGTGGTATTTGTAACAATATCAGTCTCTCTTTGAAGATAGATGTGTACAGCCTTTTTCCTGCCTTCAGGATTATTTTTCCCCCTTTTCTGTTAAGTAGAAGAGCCTCAAAAGTTATCTCCAGTCTTGAAAGTGGTTCAGGGGCCAACACATGGCCATCCTTAGGATGGAAATCTTTCATGGCTTTGAACTTTCAAACTATGCTGAACAAAATACAGGAGAGTGAATAGTACAGAACAAACAACTGTGCATTGGCAGGAAAAACCTTGGGGAAAGAAAGTCCTGGGTCACACCTCTGATTCTACTTGCAGAGAGAAAGAGACTAATGAGTAAGTATTAAAAGCAGTAAGGAGCAGTCTTTGATATTTATTCCAGAATATCACATGGGCTGTGATTTTTGTATTCATGTATTTGCAATGCACGTTAAACTACATGCTGGGCTATCATGTCTTCACTGTCAGTATATAGGCACACTTTCTTCCTTCCATTCATGCGTAACAGGTGGACCTCCAGCAATGGCTAAAGAGCAATTAGAGTAACAGTGCAGAAGTGAAATATTATACACAGCTCTCATCTGAAAGCAAGTTACTGAAAAGCGCCTGCCTGCTCCAAAGCTCACATCTCACTTTAAGCATCATTTGCCTTTTACATGAGTAACAGTTGTTTTTCTCTCTGAGCTGTGTGATTGCATGGTGCTGTTCTACTGACCCTATTTCATTTAACAGCTAAAACTGCAATGACTGGTGGAAGCTAAGTCATAGAACATTAAGTGGAATTGAATGATATTAGTCTCTTTAGTGCTGCATGAATTTATCCTCATAGCTTCCCAAGAATCAATGAGAACTGTTTTGGAGGTTGGTTAGGAGAACTTATCAAATGGAAATTGAGGAGATACTTGAGCAGAAATTTAGCTTATCTTCTTTCTGGTCAAATAATAACTTGTGGGTTTAACTGCTATATTAGAAATCCCTAGTATACAAAAAATATTGCTGTCTTGGTAGAGAAATACTTTTCTTAGGTGTGTCATGGGTTCAGCAGCAGCAGTCATTTTTCTGCTTCTTGGTAGCTGGTGCAGCGCTGTGTTTTTGATTTTGGGCCTGGGAACAGTGCTGATAACACCAGTGTTTCGGTTACTGCTTAGTGATGTTTTGGTCTGGCCAAGGACTTTCTGAGTCTCGTGCTCTGCTAGGGAGGAGGGAAGCTGGGAGGAAGCAGAGACAGGACACCTGACCCAAACTGACCAAAGAGGTTATTCCATACCACAGCACGTCATGCCCAGGATGGAAAGCAGAGAGCAGAGACCTGGAAGGGTGGGGGTGCACTGCATGGTCGGGCTTGGTATTAGGTGGTGAAAATTGTTTTCTTTCCTTGTATTTGCCTTGTCATTATTATTATAGGTGGTAGCAGTAGTGGTTTGTGTTATACTTTAGTTACTAAACTGTTCTTATCTCAACCTGTGGGAGTTGCATTCTTTTTGATTCTCCTTCCCATCCCTCCGGGAGCGAGGGGAAGAAAGAGGGGGAAGTGAGTGAGAGAACGGGCTGCGTGAGTTAGAGAGGCTTAAACCACGACATGGTGTCTTTGAGAAACCTCCTTCTTTTTATATTTTTTATATTGCAAATACATACCCAAGCGTTCACGTGCTTCTGTAGAGTTTGGAAAAGAATTGGAGCTCATGAAACATGCCAAATAAAAGTGGTTCCAGTTTGTTCATTTTGGAAATGGAAGAAGATGGGTTGATTTTTTTCCATGGAGGAATGATGGTTCCAGTTTGTTGTGGATGTTGGCAATAAAATACCGTTTGCCTTCCATGTATCCTTTCTCCAGAAAGGGTAAGGGGGTAACCATTTGCAGACCAATTCCAAGTGGAAGTTACAAGTTACTTGCATTACAATAAGCAGTATGAACTGTAATGCAGCAGGACACAATTAACTGACATGCCTTGATGAGGTTTATCTCTTGCTTTTTGAAGTTCTTGCAAAGAGAATGCTTCAAATTGACAAGGCATGGCCTGTATGTTGTACTTTAAACATTATCTTACTCTCATTTCTTCATTCTCATATCTACCGACTCCCTGCTTTGCTGACCTCGCCCCTTCCAGTCCTCAGTCTTTGTTATTCTTTGTGTCTTCCTCCCACTTGTCTCCGAGCCTCTCTTCATGCCCCTGTGTATGCAGTGTGTCAACTGTCTGTCAGGCACCCTATCTTTGCTTGCCATCCGCACCATCTTAAAACTCACTTCTTCCAGGAATCCTCCTTGCTAATTCTTCAAATTGATAGTCTCTCTGTTCCTTCTTTTCACCAAACAGTCCTTCTCTTCACCAGCTATCCTGTGTTCTGTCTAGCCTTGCCCCTAACCCCCATACTGTCAATGTGAAGGCTTTGGGTTTGGTAATATTCCTCTCTCCTAGCTTTAGTGTGAAGTTTTACATTAAACAAATGGTTTTGTATAGGTAACTGCTATTTGAGTGACTGTTCATTAGATAAAATATAAATCAAATAATAGGTGGTGACTGTTCTTGAGAGAAGAACCTCTCTGCTATGTGTTTCTGTAAAGAACTTCTGTACCAGCAATTCCCTGTTCAGTAAAATGTGGAAGACAGCGCAAGGTTTTGATGTGTGAATGTATCAATAGATTTATGCATAGTTTTTAATAGACTTAAGTAAATAGGTAGCTGCCATGGCTAACATCTGATTCCTTGGAATAGGGTGGCATGCATGAGTTTGGGGCTTTTAAGCAGAGATACTTGGCTTTTAAATTCTATGATGATGGACACTGAGATGTGCTAGAACAAAGATATAAGGGCAGCTATACTTGGTCATTGTGCCCTGACTCTTCTGGGTTTCTGTTTCTTACCACTGTTTCCCAGTGTGTCTCTTAGAAGAGCCCAGCTCCTGAGCCTGAAGTATCTGACAGGAATTCAGATTTGAAAACATGAGTTTCTTTATTTTGGGGAAATGCTAGTGTGATAAAGAAGGGGAGTCAGCAAATTGATTCTCATTGGAGCTTGAAAAACTGAGGTATAAAGCCTGTATGCTGCAGCAGCAAGTCTTCATGTGGCAGCTCACTTATGGCTCCAGCTGAGGTAACTGGGTCTAACATCATCCCAGCAGCACCTCTTGAATCCATCTTGCATAGTTTGCATTGCATCTGGTAAGCCTTGGTTGTGTTACCAGTGCAGAGCTGAAAGCAGATATGCTTTAAGAGTGATGATAAGAGGAAGATTCCTGTCAAGGAACAGCAGCCAAGTGCACCTTACCATTTTGCTCCCCAAAACCAGCTGCGGTGCAAAGGGACGCGTCAACTCACTGTTGGCGGTTGAAAGGATGGAACTTTTAAAAACAAGAAGTTCTTGTATGTGTGGCTATTAATAGTTTAAAGTGCAAGAGTTACAGGAATTACAACTAAAGAAATGAAAAGAAATCTGACTCTTTCCTCTTGTGTTTCCTCTTCCCCACCCTTTTTTTCTCTCTTTCCCCCTCCTACCTCCCTCTTTATTTTCTTGGAGGCTTTAATCATTGGAACTAGATACTTTTTCATGTAATGCTACAGTAGGTAAATGATACTAAATGGGAATATTTGGGGGCAAGAAGATAATCTTTTTCCTTGTCTTTCAGTTGTGGCTGTTGAGGGTGAGCCTTTGGATCACTACTAACATCTGGAGCTGCCTGGAAATCTGCCTGTTTGTGTTTCTTTTGCTGTTCTTTGGGGCAGGTGTGAGGGTGGGTATGTGTTACCATGTGTTCTTTGATTTTTGGTTGGTTGGTTTTATAACTTAAGTCCAGTTAAATGCTAGGTTTTGATTTAACAACTTCGTGTGCTGGCAGCGCTGTGCCTCAGGGGGTACCACACTGAGATGGGTGTCTTCAGTACCAAAAGCTGAGCACATTAGCACACCATTCTCCTCTAGTTCTTGTTTATGAAGAACTTTTCCTTCCTTGAAGAAAAATACGTGGAAGTAATAGACAGCTTATGAGTGCATTCACTTAATTGCAGAAAAAAGATAAAGCAAAATTACAGTGGTCTGATTCTCTTTGCCTGTGTCAGAGCTCCCGGTGTTTTCAGAACCAGTATGCCAAACAGATCCTGCTGTCATTAGCTACCAAGGACAATTTAAAAATATGCTTCTTTGTCTTGTTCAAAAGTAAATTAAATTGATCCATGACCAAGGAATGATACTTTCCTGTTGATGTTATCAGGAGCTCAGCTTAAGAGATATTTTAGCTTTTTATGTCTGTCTATAAGGTAAGAGTAGTAAAAACTAGCAAAATGCAAGTGCTAATGGTATGGCTGCTTTTAGACAGTTAGGCAGGAAACACTACTTCCTGTGCTGTTTGTTCTGTTAGCTTTCTCATAAATATTAACCTATCTGGGGCTTCAACATTTGCTGCTACAGTGGGACAGGCAATGTCAATAAAGGACATTTTCTGGTTAAAAAAATTACATAATTTACCATTGATTCTTTTGATTGCAGTGTAATGCCTTGAGATTTCTGTCTGCATAATCAAGTTTGAAAGCAGGATTAGGTTTACATTTAAAGTATAGTCTCATACTGGTGTGGTTTGCTCTTATGTATGAGGTTAGAGCTTCCAGAAGTCATGTGTCATAGTCATAGGCAGATGCTGGGTTCCTTAACACTCCTATTTCAAATGATAATTGTAGTGCCATTTGATGATATACTTCCCAGATCACCTGATAAATCTACATTTGGAGTAGGGTGATGTATCCATCTTCTCCATTACTTTCTTGAGATGAATTGTACCCTAGTCTCTTAAAACTCTGAGCAAGTGCTATCCAGAGTCCCACAGGTAGCATCAATACCAAGATAGAGGTGAACTTCCTTAACCTCTCACCATGTCTGTTTCTCTTGGGTGATAGTCATCTAAACACTGGTTCAGCAGGATGTCTACTTAGTGTAGTACCTCCTACCAGAGTGCAGCAAGCAGTCTTTTATGGCTGGCATTCAAGCTTGTGGGTTTTGTTTAAATCAGATTCTGATACATGAGGTTTGAAAGCCAAAGGGTGCTGCCTCACGTGGTGGTGAGATCTGCTGATCAGCTTGTGATGGGTGGAGACATGTTATCTGGATGTCTCACTTGAAATGCTGTGGCTTCCATTTCCCAGTGCTAGCTTACGCCACCAACAATCTGCCCCAGCGGTCTTCTCAGTAAATTGCCAACCTGATCTTTTGTGAAGAGTAGTCAGGTTGAATTTGGCTTTACTTCATCAGGAGTAAGACACTGATAATGAGAGTAATTGTAACCAAGTCTGCCCTTATGTGTGACAGTGTGTGCTTAGTTGTGCGTATATGCCTTTATTTAGATGTAACTGTTCCTCATTTGCTCAGCTGCTTGACAAAAGCATATCTGACAGCAAGGTGAGAGCTCTGCTGTTGTCCGTATTACCACGAAATCATTGTAACGTTACATACAAAGTGGTGAATGATCGTTAACTTCTGACTTTAATTAGAGCACTAATTATATTTTGCTGTAAATTTCAGCAGAAATGAACAGTTTCTGTCTCTGTATCTTAATTTCCATCCAAATTTTAAGAGAAAGTTGAGAATGGGTTTGAAAGTTGCAAGGGAGTATATTTGAAGGGAATCTATGTATCATCATGTATTGACTTAGATATAACATGCTGTAATGAAAGCTTTGGCAGCATAGACAACTTGCTTAAAAAACAACAAAAAATGAAACAGTCTTCAGGGTTACAGTTCCAGCATGCAGTCTGTAACATTGAAATTATTTACTTATGCATTTGCACTTTTTCAGCTGGAGCTACTTAGGAACATAGGCCTCTTGAATGCCCAGCTGCCAGCAAAAGAACAAGGGGTGGTCCAGGAAGTCGGTCATCTATTTAAATCTCTAATTGCATGTTCAGCACAATGAGAGAACTGCCTGCTTCCCTGAAATGAATCAATACATTTGTAAGCATAAATAATTGCTAATTCTTGAAAAGCACTGTCTGGCTGCTTTGTTCTGTGTTTCCTGCTGGTGTTAAGAAGTCCTGGAAAGCTAAACAAAGAAGAGGTCGGTGTTCGGGTACTACGTAAAACTACTAGGATCCCTTGGAAGTTCAGTTGAGACGTGTCATGATAAAATGGAGAATGACATCAATTCTGTTGTATACTAGATCAGCTTTGTGTTTTTTCAGTAAAGTCTGAAATGGTTCTACAAGAAAAGGATTTTTTTATCATTATCAGTTAATTGACAAATAAAACAACTCCACAGCAGATATGATTAAGACTTTAACAATAAAAACAAATGACTTGCAACCAGACATTTCAGATGGTGAGAATGAAAACTCTTTGCACGTATGTGTACGTAGCTCATAGTTTCTACTCGTATTTTAATCTCCTTTGGACTTCAGTTTTAATCTTTCAAAACACACATGTTACTAATCAAAATATTATTCTTCTAAAGATTTTTTTCCCCGAAATACCAACCAGAAGACATATGTTTTTCGAGACTGTGTTACAGCTTAGCAAATACAGACCAAACAACCTATAGTTGGGCTGGTTTTGCTAATTTTGTACTTACTAGAATAAAGAGCCTTGTGGATGTGAATGCTAATTGATACCAGCAACACAGGTTTGTTATTTTGGGGTTTTGTATGATTTTATTCTCTTCTGGAGTTCATGTAAAAGAAAGGGAGTGAAACCCTAACAAGGGACATGGAATGAAAAACACATGTTGCACAGAAAAGCTGTCCAGGGGACAGAACACCACAATGTAGCTCATTAGATGCTAAAATAGCTGTTACATAGTCTGATATAGTGACCACATTATTGTGCTGTAAAAAAAAACCAAGATAATTTCTAAGAAGTGCGGGATGTGTTTTGTTGTTTTGTCTTTTGGGGTACTTTTTCCTTTCCATAGTGATAAGGGCAAACCTGTGGTTTTCAGGCACTTTTTTAGATGGGACATGAGAGGTAGCATAGGAGCTGGGGATCAGTCATTCCAGGTGTATCCTTTCTGAAAGGGCTTCGACATCTCACTGAGGACTGTTAGTCTGAGAGACCTTGTGGGTTTTGCATGCTGTTATGTGAGTGGTCTCCCTGCTCTGTTATGCAACTTGGACTTTCTAGCTAATATAAAAGGAGCGGGGATATGAGCACCCCCTGAGGTTCTAGATCTGCTAAGAAAGGAAATGTTTTGGGGCTAATGAAAACCCCATTGTAATCAAGAGAATAACTTCTGTTGTAAGATAGTAGCTGGCCTGACACACCTACAGATCCCATTTCTGTGAAATGGCTTCTCTTGTAGAGGCTGATGTTTATGCCAGCAGGATTCTGTGTAGGTGGTTTTCTGTGTAGAAATTCATGTTTTGTCCCGTGTGCTTTAGCCCCAGAAGTATCGTGGTTAGGCTATATATGACAGGATCAGACAGGGAGAGGCTGTTTGGTTTGCTCCCCCTCGACCTATCAGGTTTGGGGTTTTGTTTTGAGCAGTCTTTAAAAAAAAGAAAACCACACTACCAAACAAAAAAAAAAAACCCAACAAACAAAAAGCACAAAAAAAAAAAAAAAAAAAAACAAAAAAACAAAAAACACACCAACAAAAACCCCAACCCTTCCTTAATATTTTTAGCCTGAAAATGCTTCAGGGTCCTGATTTCTAGTTCCTTTATTTTGGGAAAAACAGCCACTGGGTTCTTGGCACTACTAAGGTAAAAAAGAATCTGAAGCCACATTGTTATACTGCTTGTGGAAATAATCCATATTCTTCTGGTGGGATCTTTCCTGTCAGATGAAATGATACCTCTGCAGCTGCTCTGTCTGGGGGAGTGAGGCGATGGGACACCAGCACCTGAGACAACACAGTTTTTGCTGGCCCCTGTATGCACAAATTTTACTTTGCATTTCTTTTCTTTATCCACATTTTGTGCCTCATTTTCCATTTTGCAGCTGTAGAAGCTTATGCTCGGAAATTGAATGAATTTTCCTTTTGCTTCCTTGCTCCTGGCTGAACTCTCTGCATGTGGAGCCTGCCTCAAAGTGAAATTGCCTTGAAATAATAAGGAGGGATTACACAGCTGACTTGGAGTTGAAAGAAGGCTGATTGGGAGCCTCTTTTGCTGGTTTCTGTTAGGTTAGAAACAGAGCCTTCTGCAAAGTGAATTTGTAATGGCCTAAATAGCCAGTTTGTAGCCTCTTGTTCTTGTCTTTGTGTTAGCCTTTGGCTTAAGTAGCTCTTCCGCTTCGGTTGTGTTTACAGCTCTCCCAGACAAAAATTCAGGCTCTGGTTGGCTCCGCTGAACAAGCTGTGTTCTTACACAGTCATGGAATAACTTAGTTTGGACGAAACTTCTTGTGGTTGTCAATTCCAGCTCCCTCCTCAAAGCAATTCCAACTAAATAAGGTTGCTCAAGTCCTTGTCCAGTCAAGTGTTGAGACTCTACAAGCATGGAGATCCCACACTCCCTGTGGTGCCCTGTTCCAGTATTTGACTGCCCTTCATGGTGAAAACTTATTGTGTTGTATTTAACTGGAATTTGCCTCGCTGTATTCTGTTCAGTGTGTCTCATCCTCTGCCAGTGTATGTCCAAGAAGAGTGTCTTCTCTATGGCCTACTGCTAGGTACGGTGCAGGCTGGCAAGATTTTCCATAGGCCTTCATTTCTTAAGCATGGACAAACGTAATTTTCCCTGCATTTACTCATATGTCCTCCAGCTTCAGTCTGTCTTGGTGCTACTGCACAGGACTCGATCCAGTGTGTCAGTGGACTTGTACTGTGTATCTGAGAACCAGACACATCAACCTTTGCTAGAGATACCTTGCTTTATATCTACATGGAATTGTGCTCACAGCAGTGTCATATTAGTAGTTGATCATTTTGGCACTGGCCGCAGCTTCCAGCTCTTCCCTTTTTATTTTCATCTGCTGAACTCCCAGCTTACAGTACAAACTCTTCAAGACATTTGATGTTTTGAATTAAAAATCTATTAAATTCACCTAGAATGCTTTGCGCAGCTAAACTCCTGGCTCCCTGGGACAGTCCACTGTTCTTGTGAAGGAGACTGGAGAGGGGTTTCTTGGCTCAAAAATCCTAAAGCCTCCTATGAACAGCATGTGAAGAGCCAGGTGGGATTTGCTGCTGATCACTATCACATGTGTAGTTTGACTCGGAGGCAGAAGGTATTGGATAGTACTCTTGCCCTGTCAGTCTGGCTTCTGGGAGAAAGAGGAAGGATACCAAAACTGGGAGGCAGGAGATGAGCCAGTGTAACCCAAATTATAAATACTGACATACTAAATAATGGGAGACTGTGCTGGAAAGCTGTGACCTAGGGGGAGATGCTGTCTCTGCTTAAGATACAGTGATGTGCTGGGGAAAAAGTTACTGTGATCCCTGGTAGACACTGAGAGTGCAGGTCTGCGGAGCTGGTGAAATTGTGTGCGTGGACTTCAGAGTCCCAGTGAAGGGACAGAGACAAGTCTTGTG
Organism: Ara ararauna; assembly: GCA_028858755.1. NCBI lineage: Eukaryota > Metazoa > Chordata > Aves > Psittaciformes > Psittacidae > Ara > Ara ararauna. The sequence continues at coordinate 19,181,888 of CM054382.1, read as the reverse complement.
TCTTCTCTATCTTGCTTGTGGCCATTCCTTGACATGCAGGCTGCCACAGAGTGCCGCACACTAGCTCTCTAACTATTTTTACCCTCTGTTCACATGCAGTCGACAAAATCCTGCTTCTCTAGCTTATCCGGTAATGCCTGTGTCTTGTGTAAGTAGTTAGGATTTGTGCATGAAGCCTGGCCCATTCATTTAGTATACAGTTCCACTGCTTCTTGATGGTAAACAGTTAATGTTTTTCTTTGTTTCACAATATGAGAAACATTAAAAGGAAGAATTCATTTATCTCATTTAAACTCCTATCTCAAATGTGCATTTTTTCCTACTCAAATGAGTTGTTTGGAAAGTAAAGGAGTGTATGAGTAGATAGGAGCAAGCCAAGAGATACCTTCCCTTGCAGGCTCTCTTTTCTGCTAAAAAAGAAATGTGCTTTCAAAGAGCTAGAGGTTTGAAGTATTCTGGTTACGGAACAATTCTATTTTTTGTTATCTGTTCTTAGCTGGGTAGCAAGTAGAAAGATGTCATTGACTTGGGCTGGAGGCTGATTGGAATAAGATACTTTTTCTAATAAGATATCACTGTCCTAATATTCTGCTTTACTCCAGACTTGGGTGGTGTCTTTTTGAAAGTAACTCTGGTCTCTCTGTATTTATTCTTGTTTTGTATTTCTAGGCTGTATTTGAAAGTCCTAATTTTAGATTGTGACAAGGAATAGAGACTAGGTTGCACACTTGGAGATGAGATGTCAGTGAAACAGATTTTTGTGGCTCTTGTCCGAAGTGTGTTGCTGTCAGTGAGCATTTCTACAGGAGGTTTTTGGTAGGCTGGTAGAGTTTTGATCACATTTTAGAGGAGAAGGGGTAGTTCATTCAACCACTGTGCTATTCAATCCATATTCAGGCCATTTAACATACAAAACATTGCTGTACAAATGGTACCTTATCCAAACCCACATTATTCTTAAAACCTCATTAGTGGACAATGGCTTCTGTTAGAATCATGCAGTGTGCCACTGGGAGAATGGGCTGAGGGACATTCCTCCCAGATCCCTGGAGCTGCTCATTTCTCTTCGCAGTATTTCTAAGTGGAAGGGCTGGTGCCAGGGCGTCAAACGGAGAAAGAACTTGCTCTTGTGTGGGAACAGTCACTTTCCATGTTTCTGAGTGTGCTTCATTCTTTACAATTAATTTGTGAAAAATCTAGACAAAAGTGTTTGGAGTTTTTTGCATGTTACAGAAATCTTAGACCTTGACAAGGTAACAGACCAGTTACCTGTAACTGATGTAACATCTGTCCCAATAAATAACATATTGGAGTAAATACAGGCTAGTGTGCTTGGTTGGTTTTGCTTTTTGGTTCTTTGTTTTGTTTTTTTTCTCCATGCCATTTTTGGATTTCAGACTCTTTCCCATTGGGTTGGTGAACTGGGATTCTTTTGGAACTCCAGGACCAGCTGCTGATAATGCTGTGTAAGCGGTTGTGTGCAAGTTGAACGTGGATCTTTCTGAAAGAGGGTAATAATTTTCTACCAGTTCTTTTTGGGAACCAATGGGGCAGTTCCTGTTATTTTATGTTGGGGCTTATTTGTAAATTCTTCTCTTCCAAAGTGTGAGCCCAGCCTTATTTGTAAATTGTGGTGAAAAATATTCTTGGAACTTATCTTAATACACGGTTTTCATTTAACACTGTGCCAGAGAAAGGATGAATTTGGGGAGCTCCAGCTAATTCTTCTCTAGTTTTATGTCATAATGAAAGTTCTTTTAAAAAACAAGCAAGCATTTGTCTTAGAAGTTGTAATTTTTCCTGGTGTGGAGTTAAATATTTTTTTTTTTACTGTTACATGTTGAAGGAAACCACAACTCTTTAGAATAATAAGTGCTAGATCCAGAAGCCCCTGAAGTACGCTGAAATAAAGAGATTTTCCTCACTGCCTGTACACTACCATTCTCCCATTTTGTTCAGTCTAAGACTGGAGAATAATCCCATTGATCTCAGGGAGTCTTTGATTGTGGATAACTGCTTGTCAAAATGAGAAATCACTCATCAGAGTTAGAAATAAGAATGTGTCCACTATTTGCATGCAAGTTATACGTTTATTTCACTTTTTTATGAGGATAATATTTTGATAAACCCCTTTAGGGTTAGCTTCTATCATTGGCCTGTTGCAAGTCCTTCAGTCTTTTTTTATCACTTTGTTTCCTTGTTTGCTAAATGGTTGCAATATGTTGTTGCCATTAATAAACTGTTGTGGGATCTAACAGAGAAAAACCTCTGCATTTTGGCCACGTACAGTGTGGTAGTAATGAAGAGCACACCACTCGAGTATAATGCTTTTCACTAGACATCAACATGAAAGAGAAAAGTGATGTTGAGAAAAGCATTAGCACACACAGTCATGGAGGACCTGTTTCTGTGGTTATTAGACTTTTATTTCTCCCTATGTCCATACATCATGGTTTCCATTTTCAGCAGGTTAAGTCAAGAAGCTGCATAGTTGTAATAGCATGTTTTGCAACATAAGCTCCATGAGCTTACCATTTGTCCAGCAGGCCCTTGTCTGCAGTTGCACAACCCTTGCTGTGCACCCCATTCTGGGTATGGGTCCCCTATTGAGCACCCTGCGGTATGAGTTGCACACAGCCAGGGTTTGCACAAGGCTGTTCTTTGAGCAGACACGCATTCTCATAGCCTGCTCCCTCTTTCTGTGCCACATATAGCACTCTGCTGCACAGGCAGCCTTCAGGTGGTCACCTCTGTTTTTAGAGGCAAGTCTTTAGGTAACTTGTTAGTCAGTATGAGCCATGCGGTGTTTTGAAAGGTCAGACAGGAACAGCAATCCTAATCCTGCAGCCCTTCTTTGGGCTGTCTCCCTAGCTGTGGTGGAGAACATCTGACTAATTTTTAAAGGGTTTGGATAGTACCATTGATTTGTATTATTTTTTCTCTTTATTTTCCTCCTTATGTAAAGAGAAGATTTTATAAACACAGTTATTTGATGTGTTACTTCTCATACCCAGCGAGGAAAGCCGAGTGTGGAGGTGGATTTGTCTTTCGTGTACTACTCCCTAGAGGGTGCCATACACTCACTTTCCGCACTCCAGCTTGTAGCCAAGTGACATTGTAACGGGTTTTGTGGCAGCACTGGGGATGTCGCACTGATGTAAGCCTTGCTGCTGTAAGGTAAGAAGAAGAAAAATGAGGTAGTTCAATGATTTAAACCCCTCTTGTATAACTATAACCATATGCTTCTAATTAGGCAGTTTGCACTGACTGTAATTTAGTACAGGTAAGAATTGCTTGTGTTCCTTCATGAGAAGGAAATAAAATTTCAAGACAAAAAAAGCTGTGTGTCATTCAGGAGCTGTACTGACCAGTTACTGCAGTAAATGCCTGCTTTCCCAAGTCACTAAGGAGCAGCTGGTGGAAACTATAAAGAAGTACAAAGCCTATGTACTTCTGACTGTCTTAGAAACACTGAAACCTTAGTGTTTCTCATAGTTAACTATTTTGAAGCAATGCTTTGAAATACAGTGCATGAATGTTTTTAAATGACTGCAAGAGACTATGTTATGAGTGGAAGTCACAGATGCTATTTATGGTTTTTAGCAACTGTGAATGCATAAGTTTTGAGACAGGTGTGTGATCATCCTGTATGATTTAAAGCTTTTTTCTTTTTTTTACCTTCCTCAAAGCATGTGATGGCACTGCTTCAATCTAACACTGCATAGTCTCTTGTAGGCCACTGAGCTGGATGTGAAAGCTTTGGTGCTGTGTTGGAAGAGAAGACAGGGCAGCTCCTCAAGGTAGATTCTCGTGGTCTCCCAGACCTCCACTAGCAACGTGGATGTAGACAAAGAACAGCAGCTGGTATTGGAAATGTTGCCTCTATGGCAGTGAGATATGCCACTGTAATGTCGTATCTGCTGTGCTGATCTAAGGACACAGCTATTAGAAAAAGTGCATTGAAAAATCTAAGTTTGTACTGTGCCTTAAGCATAAGATGTGCACGGAAAAGGAGGCACATTAATAAAGGCCTCTGTCATCAAGCAGACTGCCATGAAAACTACCTCTTGGAATACTTCGTCTATCTGATCTGGGTCTCAATGCTGGTTCCTTGGAGGCTGGTTAGGATTCCACAGTGTGTTTTGAAGTAGCAAAGCTTGAAGAAAGACTTTCAAACTTGGGTACATTTTTCTCCCTCTGCTTTCCTTTTCCTCTGCTTCCAAGTCTTTATGAAAACAAATACTGGAGACAAGGACCTTTGTCTCTGAGGGAAATTCCTATTGCTAAGAAGATTATGTTTATCAGCTATTTTTGTTTTGGAAGGGTGATGTGGGGTAATGTGCAGAGATGACACAGTAGCTCATCAAAACATGACTCTAATCTCTATCAAGGCAGAGACAGTAGTTTTGTTGTATCTTGCTGGAAGTGCTTGCCTGCTACTTATATAGGCTACACCTTAACAGAATTTTTACCGTGACTGTGGGTCTATGTGTAGAGCTGTGCGTGGATAGCCACTGGCCACATTGCTTATGTGTTGTTGGGAGCTGCTCATCATCTGTCCCAGAATGATGTATGCTGTATAGTGACTCACGTAGAATATCCTTGACATAATGAAAGGCTTGCTCTACTCTTCCCAGGAGAACATTTCATACTTTAAAACAGTTGGGACTTGCAGGGGGATCTGACTCCAGATGTGCTCAGCCAAGTGCACCAGCTCAGTTAGTGTGCACTAGAACATCATCTGGACTAGAACCATCGCAAGCTATTTCTGATTGAGTTATGTGAGGGAAATAGCTCACCTGGCAAAGTTTTGCGCTATCTCTGATGAAGGATTTTCAGTGAATAGACGTTGTTTTGCCTGTTTATTAACCAGTTAAAGTTTAAGTAAATGGTCCTGTGAGTCAGCTTCAGAGTGCCAACAGCTTGCTGTCTGTGACAGTAAGCTCGTATAAATCTGATTTATAATAGTGAGTACCTTGCTTGGCTGGATACTCAGGCATCCTTTAGTAAGTCATAATGGTGGCATGAATGTTATCTGTAACAATGCTGCTCTTGTTATTTGTACTGTCATGCTGTCTTTAGTTCCTGTTGATGGCCTGGGGCTTTTGTGGGCCAGGCTGAACAGACTGTTGTAAGCAGTTCTAGGGGCGTTCTTTTTTTTGTGGGTGGCTCCTGCAGGCACCCGTCATTGCTGCTTTAAGATCGTCATGCTTCAAAAGCTTCCATGTAACTTCTCCGTGCCTGTCACACAAACACATCTTGGGGAGGAGAGCTTGTCTTCTGGAGAAGGGTGCATTCCATCTTGACAGGTGGGCAAAAGGTTCTAACCTGCAGCCGTTCTCCTTGCCTGAGGAGAATGCAGCCCTATCCAGGGTTGGAAGGAAGAATCAGTGTTTCATATGGAAAGTCACCTTCTCCCTAAAGGATCTCCTCCAAGAACTGCCTTTCTATCTTCCTGTTTGAAACCCTCAGCTGAAGACTAGCATACCAATAGGTTATATCCTGTTTATTCAGTTGACATGAATTCAGATGTCACAAAGAGAAAGGAACATTAATGGAATAAAGAAAGCTGGGGGAAGGAAACAAACTTTTCTAATGTAGTGTGCTAAGAAGGCGTGAAATAGGAGTGTTAGAAAATGTTTGGTAGCGTCTTTAGAAAGTCTTGTGGTGTGCAGAAGCAGAAGTGCAGGAAAATTGCAGAAGAGAAATAACTCGGGGCTTGGAAGAGGAGGGGTTTACTCTCTGCTGCAGACTGCCTGCTAGAGACAGTTTACCTCTTCAGGCCCTGGCTGTCCATTTGCAGAGATAGCATCTGTTTCATGTGGAAGCTGAGGCCAGACAATGGGTAACTGTCAGCTCGAGGATGCCTCTGAACTCTGCTTTCTTAGCACATACTTTGTAAGGCACGGCAAATGAGACCCACTTCTGCTCTTGCACAGCTTTACTGCTGCACACACCCAGCCCTTGGAGTTGCCAAGGACTGGATCACTGAAGTCATCTGGGTTAAAACAACTGTTCTGCCTCTCCAATTCTTTATTATTGTTTTTCCATTGAGGTACCTTTTAGTGTTCTGCTTCCCAGCCTGTTGCTGTAAACCATCATGCTGGTGTTAACATGGCTACTTAGCATAGCTGAAATGAGTGGTGGTTAAGAATGGAGTGAGAGTGGGCAGAAGATGGATGGCTTCCAATGTGGACACTCATTAGCCTAACTTGTTGCCAAAATCTTTGTAATGGGGAGTTCAGGAGTTGCTTGTACAAAGGAGTATTTTGCTTCCAGGGGGTTTCACTGAATTCGGTGTCTGGATTAAAGCACTAATTAATACAAAATAGCGCTTGATACTTCACTGTAAATGTAGCTAACACTGTCAATAGTCAGTATATAAGCATAATGTATGCTAACATACCTACATTTAAAAAACAAAGCTGTTGGTACTGTGTGTGTGTGTGTCCAGGCACTTTTAATGGGCTGGGAGGTTTCCTTTCCAGTGATAGCTCATGCTTCTGTGAAATTGCCTTAAAACAGATGGGGGGGGTTAGCTCTTCAGTGGTTTCTTTTCCCCTGTCCTATAGCTGCTTTTTCAGTTCCTGTCTTTTGATCAAGGCCTGGAGGCTACTTTTAGCTGGCTTTGGCTTGTTTACTTTTTTTTTTTGTCTGAGTGTCATCTTTGTCTCCCAAGAGATGAAATGCCAAGATTGTCATTCCTGCTTGTATCTAATAATAACTTAATTACAAATAATCGTAATGAAGTCACTTGGGCCACTAACAGAGAATAGTTTGATCCAAAGACCACTGAAATGAATGGGATTCTTCACCAAGAGTGAAGCAAAGCTTTGGGGCAAACCCTGGGGTGCTGTTCCATGTATGTGTGCGTGCATGAGTGCAACAGAGTTGAGCTCTGCTATGGAAACCAAATTTCATAAAACCCCTGCCAGCTCTCCCAGCTGAATGCTGGTGAGTAAAAGAAGACGCTGTACCAGACAGACAGGAGATGTATTAGCACCCCCCATGGTAGCAGAGCAGTTGCTGTAACAGCCAGCAACAGACGTTATCCAGGTCCATATTGCTGCTGCTGGAATTAGAGTAGGAATGTAGGTCTCCCAGCTGCCAAGTGCATCTTCTGTGTGGCCAAGTGTCAGTCACAATTCTGGAGTAGGCAGGGGACTGATGAAAACATAAACAATAGCAGTGACAGCAGGCAGGAGTGCTGATTTGGTGCAGAAATTACCCAGCTGTGCCACTGCACTCTTGTAATTGCATTAGAGAAGCCAAACTAACAAGCATGATATGAGGCCCCTCTGCAGGGTGTGCTGATGGATAGGCAGGGACATCATGTAAGTGTGTGAAGTCTGTGCCTGGTGAGATCCAAGGAGAAGAGCCAGCTAGGTACATTGGCAGATCTGTGGGTGAGCTTGTGTTTTGCTTACCGGTGCTGCTAAATATTTTCTACATGCTCTCAAAGCAGCTTACTCTAAAGAAACAAAGGCAAGAAATAATGGCAGTGAGTTTGTTGCTTTCAAAGTACAGATTTAAAAGATCTAAATTTTCTGGCAAATGCTTTAATTAAAATGATGTCTTTTGCCAGATCACTGAGCAATTAAGCCCTAATCAAGCTCAGAAGAAAGTATTTCCATGGAATGTTTTAGTTCAATTCCTGATTGAGATTGTGAGGAGGAGTATTATTTACAAAGATCTCATTAGCAGACATTATAAGGTTGCTTATGTCCCCATGGGAATTGATGCCAAAACTTTCATGGCCTTCATTAGAAATCAAAAGCCTTTTGATGCAAGGTAAATACAGTTTTGGGTGCCCATGTAATAAAGTTATACATATTAGCTTAAAAGCAGCTTCTCTGGAAACCCTATTGGAAATTCTTAGTTTTCCTAATGTGCAAGAGAAATCCATTTTCTGTAGATATTTTTAGTGCTAACTTCCTCTCAAGTGCTATTATCTTACACACTCTACCATTAATGCTTGCTGTGTTTCCAGGTCAGTCATGTGATTACAAAGCATCCCTGCCTGCTTTTTGAATGACTTGTCAGGCAGGAGCCAGAAAGGCAAGTTGTTTCTGCTGACTGCCCGATCGGCAGCTGATTCTTGCTGCCTGAATCCCGATTGATAAAGCACTAAACTTCTTTCCTCTTACCCTTCTTGGAAGGTCATCAGTGTTTGGTTCAGTTTGAGACCTTGTCAGCAGGGACCCTTCTCAACACAAGCCTCCTATGTAGATGTAAAAATGTATTACTCTGCAGAAGGCACGCATGTGTGGGAACACACAACAACTGCACTATTGAAAGGCGTTTCAGAGCTGCACACTGCTGTTTCTCATTGAGCCACCGCTATTTTAGCATGAGCTGGATGAAGCAGTCTACATTTCTGCATTATTTTTCTAATTTCTTTTTCACCACTTGTTACATTTACAACTCAAATGAGCTCTCTGTGCTTCAGAAAATGGCAAGAAATTAAAAGATTCAACAGATCCCTCAGTGAGCTTAAATATGTCTCTTTTTTTTTCTTTTTTGTGGCAAAACACCCTAAGGCAAAGTATTTTAAAAAGATGATGAGAGCTGATAAATTTCCAGATATTTGCTATTTTGCTACATATGACTGTTTAAAAAAGGTATTTAAACTGATTCTGGCAGTTGTTGTGGATGCCTCTGTGTGTGTTTAATGAACAGCTGTCTCTTTTGAACTAGGGATTTTAATACTTTCAGTTCCATGAAACTGGAATCAGAGGAGGCAGCTGATTGTACAAGGGAGGGAGCACGTTTTCTCATGTGTATTCAGAAGCAGAAAGGGAGGGAGAGGGAGAGAAAAGCATCGTAATATTGCGTGTGTTTCAATTCCAGTGGATCAAATCTTTCCTCTATCTGCATCCAAGCTATTTGGTTGTGATCAGATGATCAGAGCTCAAGGAAGTGATTGGAGCGCGAGCTGGCTGCAGCTGCACTGTAGGCTGTTTTCAGGGACAAGGAGCCACTGTTTTTCAAACATAGCATAAACATAGAAGTTATTTTGTAGGCTTCAGGATGCAGATATGGGTTGTGCTGCCAGCATTGTTCTGCTCCAAGCCTTTCGCTCTGTGGTACAGAGGAACTGTCCACATATCTGCAGGCGACGACGGCGAGAGGAGTTGTCACATGAAATTCTCCCGCTGGATAGCAATGATGAAATGAGCAGACCCAGGACTCTCATCATAATGGTACAGTATACTTTAATCAGCAGAGATGCAGGAGAACTACTGTTACAGATGTTAACGTGATTTTTTTTTCCTCTATTTATGTTGTAGAGAGAGAGCATTGCCGGGCTATTTGTCACTGTAGGTTACTTTGCTGGTAGATTTGCTGTCTGTCAAACAGAGCTGGAATCTTACTTTATAGGTGAAGCTGAAAGCTATACGGAAGCTCTCTATGAAGTAAATGTTCTGTTAGTTAATTGTTGGTGGGGTTTGTCCCTATTTGCGAAACAGGCAGCACTGGAGCTGGTAACGTGGTTATGTTTTCTTTCAGACTTGGAATTCCAAACAGCAGACAGCTTAGGAAATGTTTACTAAGTCTGTTCATCATAAAAACAAAAACAAACCCCAAAAGCCAAACAAAACAAGACAAAAAAACCCTTTCACCCAGGATGCTGTTGGAATTTATATCAAGTTATATGCAAATAAACTCATATATATCTTTGCTGCAGACTGTTTGCAGCATCAAAATGTTTGCTGGATAACTGCTTTCCAGTTTAGTGACTTGCCTTCATTCTTCAATGAAGGGGGGTTTTGAAAGGCTTTTGGTCTCCAGGAGTCATTTTCTTTCTGAATTAAATTGGACAATTTTTATTTTGTGGTGGGAATAGAATAAGCACTGTAGGCTTATTAGGAATAAGTGACAGGGTTGTTTCTCATTATAAAACACTGTTTCAGAATGAGGAGTACACTTACTGCTTAGTTGCCACTGCCCTTTACCAAATACACTTACAGTGAGTATTTCCAGAGCCCTGGAGTGGCTGAAATCCAAGGTGACGGTGATTTGGTACTGTGTGACTCTCACTTGATAAAGATTTTACCAAGACACTGCAGATAGCGGTTTTGCCAGTTTGTCAGGACACTCGCGTGTATCATTCGAGTGTAGAAATTTATTTATTCTTTTCATTTTAGGTATAAAGTATGTTATGGTGAAGTCCACAGTTCATCCCTCTGATACCCCAACTGTATCACGCAGGTCAATAATGTAGTTCAAAGTGGGTGATGGTAACGTTAGAGAATTTAATAGCTGTCATGAGATCTAGCAATGGTTTGAATAGAGCATTGCTGTCCAAAGAGTGGTGTGTGATGCAGTCATGGCAACTATAGTAGCTAGGACGCAGTCCAAGTGGTGCTTTATGTATCAGCTGATGGTGTTAGCCACTGTATGGGGGAGGCTAATGGTCATAAGGAGGAAGGGGATGGATTTCGTCATTGTGAAGCTGATGTTTAAGCTTCTTTCCCATGGAGGATTGGAACTAGATAATCTTAAGGTCCTTTCCAACTCTAACTATTCTGTGATTCTATGATTCTTTTGCTTTAAAATCCAGTATGTGTAAAGCAAACTCTTTTTTTGTGGGTTTCTTTTCTTTTTTCTCCATTTAATGGTTAAATAAATGACCTCAACAATGTTTAAACAAATGACTGTCTCCTTCCTGGTAGTAACTTCAAACATAATGGAGTGAGAAGGGCCTGGAAGAAATTGCGTCATGTCCGAGTATGGATCATCTGTGCAACTTGCTTTGGTCCTTGGCAGAAAAGGGTAGTCTTGGGTGTTGCGGCAGCAAACAAAGTACCAACCTCCCCATACCCAGGCACAGTTATCAGCAGCTTGAATTGCAGTTCTTTGTGCAGTAAATACTTGGGGAATAGGCTCTGAGAGCTACAGCAAAGGTCCATGGGCTCTCAGAGAAGCGAGGCTTTACAGCAGCATAGGGGCAGCTCCAACACCTTGCAGAGCTGGCAGTACTCAAATGGGAGTCATGCTGGTCAGATGGTCCATTCCTTGCTGCTGGATGTGGACTTTCATGGATCCCCTCCTCGTCTCAAACACATCCACCCATTGTGCTAACAGGGGCTTTGTTTTCTGCAGCAACAGTTAATCCTGTCAAAATGCTGTTCTTCCCCAGGAGAACAGTGGGGTTGTTTTCTCCCCTTTGAGAAGAGGAGAGGGAGTGGTTTGGCCCTGTCATGAGGCTGGTGTAGATGCAAGGCAGGCACTTCAGAGGAAAGCTTCTAGGTGGGGAACGGCTCAGGAAAATGGTCCTCCCTCACACATCCTTCTTTGTCTTCTGGATGTGTATTATTACTGTGTCTTTTCATTTACAAGCAGTTAACTATGTAACTATCTAAAATAATTTGCCATTGAGCTTTGCAGTTAGGCTTAGTAATAACGTGGAGACCTGGCAAGTTGAGAAGAAAGCACTACTTCAGAGTACTTAGGTGGCAGAAATGGATGGCCCTGTTTCCATCAGAATTCATGTTACTTGAAAGAGCAGCATGATAAAGAGGGCTGGAGGCTACTGAACCTTAATAAAACATGTTATGGTCCTAATAGGTATTTTCCCTCTTGGTCTGTTGTAGATGATTGAAGTTTATATCTGGATATTACAGTGGAGACAACTATGTAGACAAGTGAAAGAGTACTTAGTTCACAATGTCATTATGCACGTTGTGCAGATGCCAAGAGCAAAAGTGGTCCCAGCGAGATGGCTGAGTTTTCATGTCTGAGGCAGTGAGTGATTGGGGTGCTTGAAGAGCAGAGGTGAGGAAATCCTGAAATGCAGAGCATCTGAAATATACTGACATGTCTGCATGTGCTTGTCAGAGGCTGTGGGCTCCTGTTAGCTGAAGATCTGGCATTTTATATATTCATGCCTTCAGATAAAATGGTTCTCCTCTTCACAGCTTGTGTGCCACTGGCAATAAGCTCCTTACTGAGAGTATTGGTATTTGATATTGAATTCAGGAGATAAACTGTGCCACCTTTTGGAATGGCTTTTCTAAGTCCCCAGGCTCTGCTGTATGTTCTTACAAGTTTGTCTGTCCCATGTGAAGGAAAAGTAAAAATATCAATTTTTTTTTTTATCAAAAAGCAGTCCCGAGGCAGAGCGAGCACCAATCTACCCTAAAATACTTCCAGTGAGTATGCAGCTTTATAGATGTGCCCCATTTTCCTTTGTTAATCCCTGAAGGGGAGCATTCTTGTAGGATATTCTTCTAGGAATTGTGCTTTTGCTAGTGGCACTCCAAGTGGGAGATGCTGTGGATGCGCTCCATGAGAAAAGAAAGGGAGGAAGCCCAAGTATAGCCTCCAGCTATTGCTTAACAACTACCTACTAATCACAGTATGAAACCTTTAGGCATCACAGCAGGTATTTCTATCATTCTAGGCCTTGCAGAAAGTGATGATTGATGTGTTTATTCAAAGATTTTTTTTTCCCCCCTCCTTTTCAGTTCATTAGTTTAGAAATCTGGCTTTATCCTTGGGCAAGACAGATTAATAATCAGGTTTAGATCTTGGCTGGATCCATGGGGCAGGGATTGATATTAGGAAGACAAAACTGGAAATTTTTTGTCAGTGACAAAATTGTGTGTCATCATGTCTTGGACACAGCCCTGGGAGTTGCCAGATACTTACTCTGCATGTATCTAAACAACCTCTAACTGATTCAACTTGTACATCTAATGTGCTCAGTGACTTTGCATCTTCTTGTTTTCTGTGCCTTTAAGAGTATGTCTGTAAGAGCTAGTTTTCAACATGAGTTCATGAGATGGTGAAGTTCGAGATATTAACCTATGTGGGGTGAATGCAAACGATTGTACATGCTGTTTCTGCAAGAAGAAGGAAAAGAGGAAGATGCGTGAAGGAAGAAAATTTCGTACATGGGATCATGTGGTACTGTTTGGTGTTTGGAGTGGGGTCACTAACATTTAGGATGATGCTTTTCATTTGAACTTGTGACTTGAAGTTGAGCTTTATCTAGTAGGTCATTGTTTTCTTTCATGTGATTTGTTTTGAACTGTGGCAGCTGAGATTTGTATAGAAGATAAGAGCAGAGGGTGATATTTGAGGTTACAGTCCTCCTCACTACCCCCATCTCCGTGCTCTTGTTAACCAGCCACACAAAAATGTGGTAACATGTTTTGTGTTTTGAATAAAATACCATAACTTGAACTGATGTGTCAGTTTGAACACAGCAAGGTGACAATACCATAACTCTAGTTTTTATCTCTGAAAAGAGACAGCTTGCAGGGATTTTCTCTACTCCTTCTAGTAGCAGAAGAAGTAAGAGACCCTCCCCTGTTGCACAGGGGTGGCAGCTCTGCTCCGGCGTACAGGTGAGGCTGGGGTGCTGCCCTAGGTGCTTCTCAGGTCACTTAGTTTGTAAATGTCATTTTAGCCTTCTAAAGGCAGTAGAAACAATAAAAGCATGGCTTTGAGAATTTTCCCTCATCTAATACTAACGTTTAACTCCAGAATTGCATTCGATAAGTTTTGTTCTATGATCTGTGTTAATTTTATGTTCCAGTTGAAATAATTCAGAGCACTCATTGCCTCAGCTGCATACATTTACCTACTGAAAATTTGTACCATATGCATACTAAGTGCTGTCAATAGATGGCAACTCCAAGAATTGCAAGATCTCTGACTTATAACTTACTGTTTTTGTAGATGAGATTGTGTCTGTGTGGACCCAAATGGGGAGGACTTGCAGTGGCTTTTGGAGGTCAGCATGAGGCCCAGCTCTGGGAATAGAAGGGTGTTCTCTTCTTCTGATGTCTTGAAGGAGGGATTGTCTTTGGAAAGTCAGACTACCCAGGGCTGTAAAGTTCAAAATAAGTACTCAAAATATTCATGCCTTTTAGCTCAAGTCAGAAACTTCAATGTGTAATAATTTTTTAAACAGCAATAAACATACGTAGCTTTGACTTTAACCAGCTTCCACTTTGACACTTGGCCTCAGCAGGAACAGAAACAGGTCTTTGTCTGAATAAACTATTCACATCAGAGTGTAAAGAGGAAAAGTAGTACTAATGCACAAAATGCAGTTCTAATTCAGAGCCATTTTTGCAATTGTTCTTGTTACCTTTGGGGCCTCTTTGTCTTCTGTGACTGATGGTCAGCAGATCTGCCTGTAACTGCAGAGTGATGGCCAGCCTCATCCCTTTGGTGCCTGAGGTCAGCAGGGCTTGGCGCTGTCATCAGCAGAGCAGCGTAGGAGGGACGGTGTCAATCTTCAGAGCAATATTTGCTCTTCTGCACTCGAAGATGTTTGGTTTGGGTTTGGCTTTTACCAGCAGCTATGGCTCTGGGTATAGTTTCTTAAATACAGAGGAGAATGAACCGAAGAAGTGGCTCTGTTTTCATCCTTCAGAGTGTTGCAGTAACATTTAAAGTATACATGTGTTTGAAAAGAGACAACGTTAAAAACTGAATTTTTCCACTGAGCAAATCTTCTCCATCTGACTTAAGTGCTCTGAGCAACAACATTTTATATTGCTTTCACTTCTTATTAGTGGTGCAACAATGTGTGTAGTGTAACAGTATGTGGATTGACATTATTATGAATCTGTTAACCAAATTCTTATGACAGCTTGTGAAGAGTGTGACTCAAAAGAATGAAGTGATTAAAACATCCTCCTACATAAGAGGAATTTATCTTTTATTAAAAAATATAGAAGCAAGCTATTTATTTGTAAGCAGTGCCTACCTGAAAGTGTACAGTGTAAATTAAAGGGGCAGAGATAAAAAAGTCTCTGTAAGTAGCAGTGCTTGGGAGTGCTTAGGGAAGGCTTTGTGATTTTATGCATTTGATAAAAATCAGAATGTAAGATGCATGTTCAAAATGATCTTGGGAGTGGAGAAGATTGACAAAGTAATGAAAGACAAGAAGGCACAGAGAGAAACACACACACAAGGGACAAAAAAGAAAATCACTTCAGGTTTTTCAAGCTTTTGCCACCTGCTTTGCATAATAAGCACATTTATAAACAAATCTATGCATACACATGCTTGATTTGTTGCAGTTTTTTCTGTGATGCTCTGTCTGCAGTTCTGCTTGGCTCTAGCTTTGATAGGCTGTAGCGAATGCCAGCTTCCCATGTTTCCCTTGGTCATTTTGCTCTTTGGATCTTCCTACAGAGGAAGTTAGGAGAGTTGGGAAAAAGATCCCAGTGGTCTGACTGGTCTGGGATTTTGGAATTCAGTAAGCTATGGCTGTAGGAAACTTAAGCTATTTACATGGTGTAGTGCCCTGATACACCAAATCAACTGTGAGTGCAGATCTTGCATTTATGTTTGCTTTCCTGTGTTCATCAAAATATGAAGTACTTGAACAAATTACAAAGAAAAGATAAACTCTGGGTAATAACTGAGGGATGAACATAGATTTAGATGCCAAGTGCTAGCCACAGTGTGAACTGTTTAAAATAGTCACAGGAATAACCTTGAAGTTCTGGAGACTTCAAGAAAAGGCTTTGAAATGTATGTCACACAATTTAGTAGAGATATTTTGTTTCATACTGTCAGTGGACAGTGTAGTTGTGGACTGAAATATAAAACATTATAATATATATGTATGTACATATATATGTATTTGTGTCGAGCAGCATCTAGGTCTATTTTCAGAGATGTTCTGTGGGGTTTTTAATGCGCATCTTGGGCTGTACAAGTAGTTCCAGACTTGTAACTCAGTTACGCAGTTCAAGTAATTTCTCTTTTGTCTCCCATGGGGAGGTTTTGGTAATGGGATCTGTGACTGCTCCTGGCGCTATACTGACCAGGCTGTATGGGTGGTCTAGGTTGACAGTTAACATGTACAGAAATGGACTGGAAGAAGAGATAGTGCCTTTTACTGTATCTTGGCTCACAAGTGGTGATGTGCTCCTGTAGTTGAGCTTGAGCAGCATGGGATGTTTCCATTAATTGTATAGCTGTAATTGTATAGCTGTCCATAGCTCACAGGAGATGGGTTATCATAGCATCACAGAATGGTTTTGTTTGGAAGGAGCCTTAAAGGTCACCTGGTTCCAATCCCCCTGCCATGGGCAGGGACACTTTCCACTAGACCAGGTTGCTCAAAGCGCCATCCAACCTGGCCTTGAACATTTCCAGGGATAGGACAGCCACAGTTTCTCTGGGTAACCTGTGCCAATGTCTCATCAGCCTCACAGGTAAGAATATTTTTTTGATGTCTAATATAAATTTACCCTCTGCCAACATGAAGCCATTCATCCTTGGCCTGTCACTACAGCCCTTGTAAAAAGTCCCTTCCAGATTTCTTGTAGCCCCCCGTTAAGGTATTGGCAGACTATGGAAGACTCTTTTGAGTTCTTCCATGAACCTTCTGGTCTCCAGGCTGAAAAAGCCCAACTCCCTCAGCTTGTCTCCATAACAGAGGTGCTCCAGCCCTCTGATCATCTTTATGGCTTCCTCTGGACTCACTTGAGCAGGTGTATGTTCCTCTTGTGTTTGGGGCCCCAGAGCTGAATGCAGGACTGCAGATGGGATCTCATGAGAGTGGAGCAATGGGGGAGAATTGCCTCCCTCAACCTGCTGGTCATGCTCCTTTTGATGGAGCCCAGCATATGGTTGGCTTTCGGGGCTGGGGCAGTGCAGGCAGTATGAGCCAGAAGGATGCAGAAATTCACCTGCGATGGTGCTTCATGTGCACCCTGAGCACATCTCGCGTGCCCACACTGCATTACCAACAAGTGTGTGCCTGTGGGCATTCACAGCTGAAGCACTGACCTCTGTTGCACAGCTGGAGAGCCTTGGGCTGGGAGGGTGAGCAGCAGCAGTATGTGACTGTCTTTGGCCCAGGCCCTGGTAGACTGGTTCCCTTGTGCCAAGTATGGTGAGCTACAGCTGGTTCAAGAAGTGTACAAAGGAATAGTAAATTAACCTAATGCCTTCAGAAAATGATATTAGTGCCAGTCCTCAGCCGTTGCCATCACTGGCATTAACTCACCATTGGCTGCAGCACTGAGAGCCAGGCTGGGCTTTTTTTTTTTTTTTGTGCTGTTATTGGTACCGAATCCTCTGAGTAGAGTTGATCTGGATTTAAATGCATATAGCTGAGTCCAGTGTCCATTTCAGGCCTTTGGCTACAAACATGGGGATATTGATTTAGCATGGTAACAGCTGTGCCCTGTAAGAGGTATGCTGAGTGAGGAAGGGAGTCATAAAGAAACTGGGGCCCTCGGAGAAAACCAGCCAGCTGAAAGTACTGCCAAAGTGAAAGCTGCTGGGAGAGGCAAAAGGGGGGAGGGAGAGCTGTCAAGGCAAAGACTGTGTGTAAGAGAGGAAGAATTCAGTGATGAGAAAGAGAAGCCAAGTGGAAAATGCCAGTTCGTCTCATTTGAAATTAATTAGGCACACTGCCGCTAAACTTGGGTGAGATCTGATTTTTGAAGGCAAGCCACCACTCTGCTCTATGTTGACACATCAAGGTATTCTGATGCTTCTTTTTCCTCTGTCTTTGTTCTTATCAAAAGCTGTGGGTTTGGTTCACAAGTGAGTATATCTCTTCCTACTGATGTTAATCACTTCTCCTTTGCTGTTCTTCCAGCCCTTCCTACCCAGAGTGGATAACCATCTCCTGCTTTGACTTGAGGATAAATGCACTCCACTCATCTCCTGGGTGGACTGTAAATCTGAATGGAGCGTGACAAACCTGTTCCTGATATTTCTCACTTCCATGAAATGTCTTCAGAACAGTAATCTTAATGCACTTGGTCTAAGCCCAGTTTAAATCAGAATTCTAGTTCAGCATATTTCAGACAAAAGACATATGCAAAGTTTCATTGCTCACAAGAGATGAAGAGAGATATCTCTGAGTCTTTATCTCCACACTTCCTGCTCTTCCATTACTCAGAACCATTTCTTTTTAAAGTCTTTGTTTCTCCATAGCTTCTGCAGCCACCTCTGGCCAGCAAAGCAGGGTAACATGGCACAATGCAACAGGAGTCATTTCACGTAATAGCAGCTACCGAACCATTCTACCATCAGCTGCAGCAGAAGGATAAATCAAGGAGTAGATCCTGTGAGTACATCTACTCACAGTGTAAACTGAAGTGTGATTACTGTGTGCTTTAAAACCTAGTGTGGTTAGCATTGCTGATCTTAATCTTTTTCTGTGCATCCCAGGGGGGTTGTCACCTGATTTCTAGAAACTCTCAAGAGGTTCTGACTTCTAAATTACGTTTTCTGAATCATACAGGCGTTTTTATGGCAGGCGTCACCACTTCATGACTGCCACCAGTGTGTGGGTGAATACAGATTAGTTCCAACTTGCAATACCTCCTGTGGCAGAGGAACTGGAGAAACTCAGGTGAACGGTTTTGATGTTCCCTTAACCACAGAACGGTTTGTAAAGGCAAAACACATGATTTCATTGTAAGGCTAAGCAGCATTTCAGCATATTTGGTCCTGTCATCTCGTATCAACTGGCAGCTCTGCTTTTGTGAGGGAAACAAGAAATGACTTCTCTGCTGAAGTACTCAAGTAACTGAACTCTTGTTCACTGCAGTATTGCTGTTTCAGGAATACAGAAACAGGCACGGTGTCTTCAGAGTGTTTGAAGCTAAGGAAAGTGGAGGAAGATAGAGTGTCTAGAAAATACAGGAACAGTTCCTGGTCTTTTAGCTTTTGAATCAGTTCCTTGAATAATTAAGGCTTCCAGCTTGAAGTGAAGAATAACACAGGGAGGTAACAATTGGGATTCAGCATCAAAAAGCATGTCACATGAATACTTCAGGATATTTTGGGTGGCAAGGGTCTGACATCATAGAAAATAGTTAGGGTTGGAAAGGACCTTAAGATCATCTAGTTCCATCCCCCCTGCCAGGGGCAGGGACACCTCCCACTAAACCATGCCACCCAAGGCTGTGTCCAATCCAGCCTTAAACACCGCCAGCGATGGAGCATTCACAACTTCCCTGGGCAACCCATTCCAGTGCCTCACCACCCTTACAGTAAAGAATTTCTTCCTCATATCCAGTCTAAACTTTCCCTGTTTAAGTTTGAACCCATTACCCCTTGTCCTCTCACTACAGTTGCTCATGAAGAGTCCCTCTCCAGCATCATTGTAGGCCTCTACTGGAAGGCTGCTATGAGGTCTACACGCAGTCTTCTCTTCTCCAGGCTGAACAGCCCCAACTTTCTCATCCTATCTTCATACGGGAGGTGCTCCAGTCCCCTGATCATCCTCGTGGCCTTCCTTTGGACTTGTTCCAACAGTTCCATGTCCTTTTTCTGTTGAGGACACCAGAACTGCGCACAGTACTCCAAGTGAGGTCTCACAAAAGCAGAGTAGAGGGGCAGGATCACCTCCCTCGACCTGCTGGTCACGCTCCTTTTGATGCAGCCCAGGATACAGTTGGCTTTCTGGGCTGCAAGTCATAGGAGCCATCCCACCATGTTTCTGTGATGCCTATGATATCATACGCCCGTAGATGTGCACACATCTCTAATTCCTCTTGTTTGTTCCCCATGCTACGGGCATTTGTATAGAGACATCTGAGCCGAGCTCCAGTTGAAGCTTACTCATTGGCTGAAGCGGCTTGAATATCTCTACATAGCTCTGAACGTTTACTATAGGTGCTGGCAAGTGACTTCCCCAACACATCTAGTTTAAAGCATCCTTGACCAGTCTGGCAAGCCTCCTCCCAAATCCACTCATCCCTTTCTTTGTCAGACCAGGTCTACCAGCCCCCAGTAGACCTGGCCTACTAAACTGAGTCCCATGTTCAAGGTACCCAAACCTCTGACTATAGCACCACCCTTCTAACCATTTATTAACCTGGCCGATCCTCCTAGTGGGATGGCTCCTATGACTGGTGTGTTGGAATGGAAGCTTACAGGCTCTTTAGGAAAGACAGGCCTGGTAGGCGGGGAGGGGGAGTTGCTATTTATGTTAGGGATAGGCTGGAGAGTATGGAACTGTGCCTGAGGACAGGTGAGCAGTCAACAGAGAGTTTGTGGGTCAGGCTTAAAGGGAGAACAGCGATGGGAGATATTATTGTGGGGATCTGTTACATATCGCCTGACCAAGAGGACTGTGTGGATGAAGCGCTCTAGAGACAGATAGAAACAGCCTCACGCTTGCAGGCCCTTGTTCTCATGGGGGACTTCAACCACCCTGATATCTGTTGGAGGGATGGTACGGCCCGGCACAAGCAATTCAGGAGGTTCCTCGATTGTGTGGAAGACAGCTTCCTTCTGCAAGTAATAGAGGAGCCGACAAGGAGAGGTGCCATGCTTGACCTCGTCCTCACCAACAGGGAAGGGCTGGTTGGAAATGTGATGCTCCAGGGCAGCCTTGATTGCAGCGATCATGAGATGGTCAAATTCGAGATCCTCAGGACAGTGAGAAGGACGTGCAGCAAGCTCACTGCCCTGGACTTCAAGAGAGCAGACTTTTGCCTCTTCAGGAACCTGCTCAGTAAGATTCCATGGGATATAGCCCTAGAGGGCAGGGGGGCCCAAGGCTCTTGGTTGATATTCAAGGATCACCTGCCGCAAGCTCAGGAGCAGTACATCCCTACTAGAAGGAAGTGCTGTAGGAGGGCCCGGAGACCTCCTTGGATGGATAAGGAGCTGCTGAGGAAAATTTGAAGGAAAAAAGGGACTTATAAAAGATGGAAGCAAGGGCAGGCGGCCTGGGAGGGCTCTATTCCAAGCCAGTCCAGCGGAGGCCCAATCAGACTGTGGACTATGATCTCCTAAACTGAGGTGCAGTAGCTGTACATGGACACATTTCCAGTCTGAAACAAAGTGGTTCCTTCATTATTCTGGGGCTCAATTATTTCAGTTCTTCTAGGACTCTTATTTTATACTTGGGGAGCTCTGTATACATAAAAAAAAAAAGTACGTTTTTCATCCAGTTTGGTGCTTCTTCACAACAAAATCTTATGTTCTGTCTAAACAGGAGGAATTTGTGTGCAATGTCTTACTTCTACAGTTGCAGTCTGTTAATAATTATTGCAAATCTGTGGTTAGCTGAAAACATAATAGATTCTCTGTGTGTGGTTTTCAATGAAAAATAGCCATTGTAATGTTTGTCAGATTTCTTTCTGCCTCAGGGATCACTCTGAATGCAGTGTATGGAACCAGTTGAATTGAACCCTTCGTGCCTTTGGTGTTTGTTTTTCCTCACTTCTCATCTGTCAACTGCTGTGCTCGTTTTCATTAGTATTGATACTTGCTTGATGATGAGATGGTGAGATTCAGTTCTTGGTTGTATGCCAAGGTGAGCAGCTCCAGAGTGAGGGGAAACCCCATGTCCAGGAGCCTCAATTCTGAGTAGCATGAGCCACCAAGGGAGCCTCAAGCCCTCGCCAGGCCTTGCCCAGGAGCTGACAGCTCAGCTCATGCGAGCAGGGACTCACAGGGGGTGGCGCCAGGAGGGACGACGCCAGTCAAAGGAGGTGATCCTGCCCCTCTACTCTTGTGAGACCTCACTTGGAGTATTGTGTACAGTTCTGGTGTCCTCAACATAAGGACATGGAGCTGTTGGAGCAAGTCCAGAGGAGGGCCAGGAGGATGATCAGGGGACTGGAGTACCTCCCGTATGAAGATTGGCTAAGAAAGTTGGGGCTGTTCAGCCTGGAGAAGAGAAGACTGCGTGTAGACCTCATAGCAGCCTTCCAGTAGAGGCCTACAATGATGCTGGAGAGGGACTCTTCATTAGGGATTGTGGTGATAGGACAAGAGGTAATGGATTCAGACTTGGGGGAAGTTTAGGTTAGATATAAGGTAGAAGTTCTTTACTGTGAGGATGGCATTGGAATGGGTTGCCCAGGGAAGTTGTGAATGCTCCATCGCTGGCGGTGTTCAAGGCCAGGTTGGATGGAGTCTTGGGTGGCATGGTTTAGTGGGAGGTGTCCCTGCCCCTGGCAGGGGGGTTGGAACTTGATGGTCTTAAGATCCTTTCCAACCCTAACTATTTTCTATGATTCTGTGTGCAAATCCAGCAGAATAAGATTTTCATTCAGTGCAGAAAAACAGATCAGAAGCATAATGCTGTGCTACTTGCGCAGAAATAACAGTGCTAGAGTGGAAAATGTGTATCCTTGCTGGATCAATCAGAGGTTAGCTATGAAACTAGGATGTTTAGATTCATGTTACCAATGAAATAACTTTTTTTGGCGGTAAGGGTTTGGTGTAGCCTCGATGTTTTCCACAGGTTGTGACTTATGAGCTAAAATTATCTCTTTTGGAGGGTAAGCCTTAACAGTGAAGAGATTAATTACTGAAATGTAGAGCCCTGGATCCAGATGCTCCACTGTCGTTTTTGAGATGTTTCTTCTGTAGTAAATTATGGGCAAACATACATTGCAGCTATCTCTGTAGGAGATCTGATCTTAATGGGATTACAGAGGAGAACAAGTTTTCTGGAGAAACAGAGCTTGGAATTGGGCCTATTTTTTCTCGCTTTTTGATACTTGTGGCTTGAAGGTAAAGAATAAAAAGTGTTCACGCAGCTGATCTGCACTTCTTTCTTTTTAGTGCCTTAGCTCTTTCCCTGTCTTTAATAATTCTCCATGTGCTCCAGGAGCCTTTTCTCATCTCCTTAGAGCTCCCCAGAAGAAACAACCCCATGCAGACCATCCAGCTGCCTGTTTGGTCTCTCCACCTGCCAGCTGGTGCTTGTGCCTGAATTTCCTTATTCAGGCTGTGACTCTTGTTTTGGCTTTTGCAGTGCTTGAGTTGTTCTGGCTGTTGACCACTGTTAGCTCTTTGGGATTAAGCAAAGGCACAGCCCTCTAGGAGGTACAGTGATCTAAGCAGTTATCTAAAAGCTTGCTTGTTGCCAGGAATGTCTAGTTTCTTTGGCCTTGAAACCTTGTAGCTGGATCTCCTTTTAACTTTTAACTGTCCTATTACAAAAGAAGCCAAGTCCCTTATTGCCTCTCTGCTCCCAGGTGTTAGACATGTGCTCCATAACACATCCTTCAAATGAACAGAGCAGCAGATGTGTGGAAGATACAGGGAAAGTAATCCAAACCTGGAATCTAGTGCATCCAGCAGGAAACATTTACTGTTTCTATGCAGACTTTTAATGAATATGTTTTCCAGTATTAAAGATAGATGACACATTTTGTTGTTCATGATGCATCTGATTCTTTGCGATGACTATTTGCCCCCATGTAGCACCAAATTTTTTTTGTGCTGACAGCATAGCAAAGACATCCGCCAGGGAAGGACTCGTGATGGGAGTGTTTGTGCATCTGTCACCTACTTTTGTTCAGAAACTCTCTGACCAGGCAGCCCTGACAGATAGCATGCTCATTCATTAGACACTTGTGTAAATACAAAGTATTTTAGCAGAACATATGGAGATATAGAGAAAACTCATTAACACAGTTTAAACTAAAGAACTATTTGAACTTAACAGAAATCTTTACTAACACTGATTTGCTTAATTCTGGTTTCATGTAAAGAGGTGAATCCTGGAATTGTAGCAGTGTTTTTGCCTTACTTTTCCAAATCTAAATGAAACTAAATATCAGTTAATAAAATGTAACTCTAAAATGTTTCCACTATATAAAAAAGTCAGTTCTTGAAGAGCGCACCAAGAAGAACCTGCCCAAATGAAATGTTTGAGAGATAAGTTGACATAAAAGTTTGTACCATCTCCCACTGAGAAGTTTCTTTACACAGTATTTTTAAGCTGCCAAAAGCTTTTGTACATGCGAAGTCCTTGCCAATTTTCCATTCTTAGTGAAATCAAAGGCAATTTTAAGTTACATGAGCCTGCAAAAAGAATCTGAATTGGTGGCTAAACATTGCTTTTTGTAAAAAGTATTCAAGAGACAACTGCATCTCTTGGAAATATCTTCACGAAAGGATTTGCTCCTTGAGTCAGACGGTGTCTGCAGTGTTTCAGGCAGAGCAAGGAGCTGAGTGAGGAGGAACTGCAATGAACTCTGTTTCATTTCCAGTCCACATGCTTTTCTGGCACTTGTTTATGCCTGGCTGTAGTGTGTATTTGTAGGAAATCAGAAGTTAACCTCTTATCTTCAGATTTTCTAACCAATTATTTTGTTTTCAGCTCAAGTGGTGCTTAATGAAAATAAGAGTAAGGATGTTCAACTATTTCTACAGTAAGAGGAAATTTTCTGGACTTTCCAGAATTTCTGAAATATCAAAAGCCCCCCAGAATTTCCAAATTAAAAGTAAAAAACATCTTGGTACAGAATTAGATTATTATTGACCACTTTAGGTTTGATGGTAAGACAGGAGGCAAGGTGCGAGGGATTGACTTTGCATGTTGTATACAAAGAACAAGGCGTGGGAGTGGGGAAGAACATGAGGTCAGGAATACTGGCTCTCATCACATCGGAGAAAATCATCTGGAACGTAAAGGAAGAGTAATTACTATGATTCAGCTCTCTGCCTTGCACAGGCTCTGGGGCCTGGAAGCTTAGAGCAGCTTTACTGTGTTAAGAAGGACAGTTTTGATCCTGCTTTCCAGCTCACTGAGAAATTATAAATTTTGCTTTTTGATCTGTCCTCGGATAGCAGAGTCTCATAGCAGCTTCGTGGGAGGGCTTTAATACCATGTGCAATTCAAACCAGACTTGCTGGAATTGGAAAATCACAGAGAGTGAGGAGGATCAGCGAAGTGACTGCATGTCAGTAGTCTGCATGTATAGACAAAGACTGTACCTGGACTGGCCTGAAAAATAACTATGAGGTGATAAAATGCAATTTATAAAAATCAAGAATAGTCAGAGACGTGTAGACTTTGCTTGCCATTTCTTCTCTCAACAAGAGAAGTAGGGATCATCGAATAAAACTAAAGGGGGGACAAGCTTGGAGAAAAAAAAAAATCACAGAATGAATATTAAAACTGAATTTCCTTGCCAAAGGATGTTCAACATCTGCAGTGTCTCTGTAGGTTTAAAGAATGACTGGAAAACTTCATGAGAGAAAAGTCATTGAGAACTGGTAAATGCGCAGGTGCCACTTCAGGCTGGGAACTTGTGAAAGTAGAAATTATAAGAGTATTCAGGAGAAATACTATTGTACTGACTGATTTCTATACTTTCACTTAAGCATCTGTAGATTCTCACAGGTGCAGACATCTGGCTTAAATGAACTTTCATCCTACCCAGTATGACCGTGAACTGGAATTTAGCGTCAAAAGAACGCAAGTTGCTTTTTCTCTTTTCCACATACCAAACTTAATTAATGGAAATCTGACCTGTAGAGTTTTATATTTTCACTCTTGCTAAAATAAGAAAATAATCTTGCTTATCTGCTTCTAGAATCTGTGTGCTTTTCATCTTCCAAAATTCCATTTGTTAGCTTTCAGTTGTAGGATCCAGATGATGAAGTATTATATGCAATTGCTTTCTTAATTGATTAAGGTACCCACAGGTGCTAGAAGAGAGTATACAGGGATTTATGACATTAAATGAATGTTACAAGTGTAAGATATTAAACACTGTAATGGTTGTGCAGTCAGCTTGCACACATACGGAGGGAGTGTATCTTAGTACTTAGAAAAAACAAAGAGGGTCCCAGGGTATTTTATATCAATATAATGGCATTGTAGATGTTGATTGTGACCTTGACTAAACGAGCGAGTTGCCTGACCTCCTTTTGCTTCAATTATTCCAGCTGCAAAATTGAGTGAAAATGTGGATTTTCTTTATAAATTAGATGTTCTCTTATCTGAGCTGTTCTTCATAAAGAAAAAGAAAAATCATGTCTGCAGCATGGCATAGACATGAATAGCAAGTATTAGAATGACAATCAGAAAAGCATGCAGTGGAAGCTAAAATCACAGCAGCATCGGCATGTCTGGAGATGGTAAATTAGGTGATTAAATTATTTAGACACCTTTTGTGGCCCTTCATCACTATGTGTTTTGTTATCAAGGGCTGATTCTAGTCCAAATAGATGAAAACAAAAAGGATAATGTTTGTTTGAAATTTCCCAGTGGATCAGAATAAAGGAGAAACTAATTGCCTATTTTGCTTTTGTGCAAATCAGCAGGACACCATTGCTAATGGAAAGTTTATTCTTCCTTATTCTTCCAACCTGATTGCTGATGTAAGAAGCAGCATTCTGTTTGGTAACCTGTCTGTGCAGAGACCTAGAACAAAACCCCGTGATGACTGAACTCAGTTGAGCTCTTTGTGAGTCTGCAGCTCTGCCATGCAGCAGGGACCCACACCCTTGCAAGGAGGACCAGCTGGTAGCACCACAGCACAGTACCAGTACCCCCTCTCTTCATGCTCCCAGTGGCTGCTCTCTCCAGAGGGTGATCGAGTAGATAAGGAACGGCTGCCAGCATGAGAGCTGCGATAAGGGTTTTCTGTTAACTGATACTGCATGGCTGTAGCTAAAGGCCTTTGTGGTTGCATTATCAGGTTCTCCAAGGCCCTTCTCGATCTAGTGGCAAGGGAGTGTGTTACATTTGTGCCAGGTGCAGGTGGGTTTCCACATGGGAAAGCTGCTGGAATGATGCTGCTGTTGTGTCTTTTCTTGTGGGGTTAGCCATTAGAAACATTTCAGTGGCAAGGAGAGAGTGGCAAATTGTGTGTGCATGTAGTGCTGTGTTCCCAGGCTGTGGGAGAGGGTTTTGGGAGCTGTAAAATCAGAAAAGGGGTAGTAAGTGGCTTTTGGAGCATGAACATTATTTATTACTGGCAAGCTCTTGTGTGTGATTACAAGGCCATTTTGAGGTGATGAAGTATATGTGCTATAAGGGCCCTTGACCACTGTGTATGAGATCAGGCTGGAAGCTGCCAAAGTGCTCTCCTGGAGGCCTTCTCCTCATTGTCCTCACATCCCCCTGGGACACTTCCAGCCATAGACAAATGATTCTGGCAGTGCACAGAGACTAGCTGGTACAGCCTGTGGACAGCTGACACTACTAGTTCAGCTAGAGGGTGTTTTTTAGCCTTTCACGCAGGGTGAAGAAATACTACAGCCTCCCACAGATTTGTTCTGCATAAGCACACTAATATCTAGGGCATGAAGTGAAGGTGGAGGCATAGAGGAAGGAAGTGCTGGTATCGGTGCACTGTCAGGCTAGGAAGAGAAGAAGTCACTGGCATCAGTCTGGAAAGATCTGTTAGCAGAGCTCAGACAAATGTAAGTGGTTTCTTTTCATGGGTATGGTGCAGGGACACTGTCCCGCCACCTTGGAGAGCTCACCATGTGTTGATGCTCTTTTAACTGTGACGGATTCCCAGCCCTTTGAGTGACTGGTCAGAGCTAGCTGTATGGATGTGTCAGCAAAACGCAAGCATCAGCTGCTCTAGTGACTTTATGGAGTGTTTGTATGTGAAGGTTGATGTTTCAGCTTAAGTTGTTAGACCATAGGTGGAGTTGTATTTCTCAAAAACCAGGGTCATTTGCTTCCAGTTGGTTCAATACCACATTGACTTTGCCAAGGGTTGCTTCATATGTAGTTTCTACTGCCTATGAACTGAATTGTTTTACCTGTTTAAATTGTTTGGTTGTATATTTTTGCTTTTATTTTAAGGACATTTTTGAAGCATGGATGCATCAAAGCATTTCACTCTCTTCTTGTTTTGGTTTGGGGGTTTTTTTTTAGGGGAACAGCTTGGGATTGTTCAGCCTTTGGCAAAGGGATTGGGATGAAGGTCACAAGTGCTTTACTTCTTCTTTAGTAGGTGCTAATAAAAATAATCTGTTTCTGGTACAAGTATAGTGATCTCCTTTACTTGTCCAACATGAAGCTTTTAAGAAGTGCAGCAGATTTTCCATGCATACACAAACCACTACAGAGCATATGCTATTCCTGGTGACTGGAAGATGCAGATAAAGATGAACATGTGGCATCCAGTCATTGTCGCCTCAGTTTTAGTCTCACAGTCCCATTAGTAGATTTTTGGCAATTGTATCTGAAAACACTTGCAATGTGTTGCTGCTTGCTGCAGTCAATTTCCCAGCCAGCAATCTGACCACAGAAAGCATCACTTCTGATACAGCTTGCTTTTTTCAGATGCATAACTGACTTCTGGTAGTGTTGCCTTGCTGCACTAGTCAGGGGGTGACAGACAGCGGTGGTGGTCTTGCTGGGAAATTGAAATTGGAGACCAGGTGAGGAATATAGGAGAAGCAGCATCAATATGCATTAATGTAGCATATCTGATGGCACTGCCTGCATGTTGTGGGATATTAGCTGTGTTAATCTCCTCATTATTGGCCTCAGTAGTTGAGTAAACCAACCAGGGCTCCACGTTTTGTGAGTTTTGCACCCTACATCTGTAATAGAGGACAGAGAAGGCTTGAAAGCTGCGTTTATTGTTCACTGGTTGTTTATATATAAAAATTGTTTGGTTTTGGTTGGGTTTGTTTTCTGTTTTTGTTTTTTTAAAGATGGGGAGCCCTTTATGACCCTCTCCCAGGTACCATATTTTTTCTTCTCACTGGTACCTGAATTGGTAGCTGCTAATGTCATGGTTGCAAAGTGCAGAATTGTTTCTGTTTCTGCTCCAAGGGCTGGGTGTCGGGCATGGCTGGCATCCTTTGGTTTTTCTTCAGTGGTTTTATTGCTTGTTGACAGGCTGGAAATGCCACAAGCCATTCAAGGGAGCTTGGGGAGGTATCTGATCTGCACTATGCCGAGTTGTGACATGTTAATTTTGTCAACCAAATTTTGCAGTACTGGCTATGCTGTGGAAACTGCCTGAATGGTGATGTCAGTGTCATCACAGTGGTCTTAATTTATAAATGAAGCAAGTGTTGTTACAAGAGGATTGTCTTTCATTTCAGAAGTGCACATTCATTCATTAAGTGACTTCCCTATTTTGACTGTATGAATCAAGTGCAGCAGTTCACAAACATAAACCAAGGCTTGTGGATTTCAGTGACCAAATACCTATTTTCTTGGGATAACTCTTCTTATATGTAATAGTTCTGAATTTAAAAGTAGCACAGGAGTTTTATTCATGTTAACATAACCAATTTTATGATGGCCTTAAAGTTCCTGATCTCTTTAATCAAAGAGATAAAGAAGACTTTGAGGATAAGTTAGGAAATCTTTTGCAGTCACACTGTAAAATCTAATGATGCTAACGGAGTTTGCTTTGTACTTCTGCTACAGGACAAAGCATTATTAGGCATCTGACTGCACATGTTATTCCCCATTACAAGTGTAGAGGGATTTGCATTCAAAACAAATCTAAGAAAGTGAAACAGTTGTTTACTGTTAGTTCTGATTATATCTCTGTGTGAATGCTGTAGCTTATTTGTAATTTCATTGGTTCGATCTTTTAATGCCTTGCTGTTGAGAAAATATGCTCAGTGCCTTTAATGTCAAGTCTGAAAAACTGGCTGTCAGGGATATGGAAATAGATTAGGTTTAATAATATTAGGAATGAAAAAACTTTGGACAAAAGATACTCAGCAGAGTAAATTGGATAAGGACCAGCTGGAAACATGAACCTAACTTCATCTTTTGTGTTATTTGGGAGTAACACAAGTTCATCAAAGTTTCAGGAAATGGTGGTGACCCTTATCTCGGTGGAAATGATGCCCTGGAAGGGCTCCTGAGTGCTGCTGAACACAGGAAGCTGGAAGAAGGCCTTCCTAAGGAAAGGCAACATGAATTTCAGCTTGTTCTGTGAGACAGCTGCAGAAAGGAGTTGATAGGTGAAGGAACTGATGCCTACTTAAAGTTAAGCCAGCAAAGCTGATTGATCCAGCATTAAATTTAACTTCTGGCAAGGACCTCTTGTGTTGGCAGCTGCATCCACTATGTTATGTGAGAGGCACTTGGGACTCAGTATAGATAGTGTGGTGGTTTGAGAGAAAACAAGGGTGATTCCAGCTTGCTTAATGTTGCAGTGCTATATTGGTAGCCTCTTGAAATGTCTGCATACCTTGGCAAAGGGTTTCTGTTGTCTTTTCTAGTGCCAGACAAAGGTGCTTTTCACTGCTAAGTAGAAGTGCAGCGAAATGTATCTTAAGCAGTTGCACAGCAGGCTAGTAGCACTCAGTTTACAGGAGTTGATCTTCTCAAAGGCAAAGCTAAATGACAAAGATAATAGAGATTGGTTTTTAATTCCTGAAGTTGCAGTATATTTTAACTGTGGAGGACAAAAGCAGACTAATCAGACCAATGTGTTGTTCCGTAGTGCTCAGGTAAGGCATTCTGGGCTTGGTGTGACTGCTCTGCTGGCATGGAAATCTGGCCTGTGGAGCAATTGTGGAAATTCTGCAGAGGTTTTTTACTTTGAATCAAATGTTACTAATGCTGAAGAATGCGTGAAAAAATTCACAGAACTCAGATTTGTTTGTTGGAAAGAAAAAGAAAAAAATGGCACTCAGAGTAAAGTTGCAAATCTGAGTACTTAATTAAAAAAGATGCTTATTGTCCGGTTTGCCAAAATCCAGAATGAAAAAGGAGAAAAAGTGCAGAAAAACTGCCAGTTTGTTGTAGTTTTGCACACTGGTATTGAGTAAAATAAGTAAGTAAAAATGAATGCATGCCACACAAAGACTATGTGAATTGGGGAATGCAGCTTTGCTGCTGCAGCAGGATGAATCCTTAGCTGGAAGAAGGGAGAAGAAAAGGGACTGTGTGTGTAAATGCACATGTGTGGGCACTGAGGGGGTTTGTTCAGTTTTAAAAGACCTTTGTGCCCTGCCAGCCTTCAGCCGGCATTGGGTGAGTGTCCTACCTTAATTAAGACTAGTTTGATGCTCATGTCACTGCTCCATTTCCTCTGTGGTTCTGAGGCACTGAATGAGGGGCTCCTAACCTGTTGGGGTGCTGCTGTGACTGCCCCTGCCAGGGGCATCTGGGGAACAGGCTCTGTCTGGCAGTTTTACTCTCGCCTCAGGTGGGAGCAGGGTTGAACCAAGCAGTGATTTTTCTTAGCTGGCAGGTGGCAAGCACTTCTAAACCCAGGATTTTACAAGCCAAAAAAAGTGGTTTGGATGTTTGCATACACATTTCTCTATTTTTTCCTTTTTATAACTGTATGCAGATTTAGGAATTTGCAGGGTGCTTCCTCTTGTTGATGTTTCATGCCACGTTGAAAGTGGAACTGTTACCTTGGTCCAAAAGCGATGATTCTGGGCCCCTGCAGCATGAACCTGTTGCTGCATACTCTGTGACTGAAGTCTGCTACTGAGGGCTTGGTAGGAGGTGGTTGTTCTGTGAATGCCTTTTTTTCAGCTTGCAGACACATGCATGCACATAAAGTAAGAGTGCAGCTGGTTTGTCTTTTGAACAGGGGAAGGTGGTGAGGGGAAAAGTATGTAATGCGTTTTGAGAGAAAGATAGCTGTTCAGTTGCAAGTGGCCTTTTTTTTTTTATACAGCTCCCTGTTTTGATTTGCATTAGTGGGGGGGGCTGGGTGTATTTATGGTTTAATGAGACACTCTCACCTTAATAGCAGAATATTATTCACAGGAAGCAATGAGTTATTGCTGGTTTTCTTCTTCTTTCTGCTCAGTTACTGTGGATACAGCATGTAAGTTTTAGACATACTTCCTCCTTGAACAGTATATGCAGCTTCCAGTTCTTATGCTGAAGCTGCTGAAGGAAAGAGGTTAAAGGAGTACAGCTTTTAAAGAGAGATTTGTTTGCTGCTTGAATTCCTACGGATACAATGAGCTTTCGTGGGAGATTCAGATGGGAGCCCAGTGAACTGCGGAGGAAGAAAAGGACCATTAGGCGAGTAAATCAAGGAGAAATTCACAGATTAAGCTGCGTGAGTATGCACCCCTTCTTCAAAAAATAGCTAAGAAATTACAGGTCAAACACTCTTTAGACTTACGTGTAGGAGAGAGCAGGATTTATTCCTTGCTGTGTACGTAGGATTGGCTGAATCTCATCAGTCTGTGTGATGAGGTACTGAACACTGGAAAATGATTACTGAAATCTGAGACTGAAGCATAGAGACTTCAGGGGTTGACAGAGCTCAAGTGCATTAGTGAAATTGTTGTATAGCATCGTGTTATTGATCAGATGCATACTGGTAACAGCACTGTGCGATTGTCTCTCTGGCGCCTGCAACACGTGCTTGGTAGCTCCATGAAAATCTATAATGGTGCTTCTGGAATAGAAGTTTATTCTGTGCTATTTCAGGTCTCACAGTCTACAATGGATGATTTGTGCCTCTCAAAGCCAGGAGGAGGAGAAGGCCACTGTCCTTCTGCAGTGCAGAATGAACTAACGGGATGAGCTCTAGAGCCTTTGGTGGAAAGCTGGAGCAAGGGTTCTACCCCATGTACTAGATGGCAGCCTTGCCAGTGATGGCTTTGGGCTAGGATTGCACTTCCTGAAACTGCTGGATGACACTGGGCAGATCACATAAACTGGCACACTGTGCCTCAGCTTCCCTGACTGAAATTGAAACTACGACAATTTTAGGTAAAATGCTTAGAGCCTTCTCTTAAGAAGCCTTACAGAAATACTAGTTTTCAGTGCATTCTCTTAACTTGAGACATTACTGAAGATGTCAAACATTTAATAGCTTCCCCAAAAATGATTTGGAGACAATGGATCCTTTTCTTCATAGCAGCAGGTGTTTGGTTTTCTTCTGTAGTTTTGTATATCCAATTACAAGCTGTATTTGAGTGCACTTGCTGGAGGCTCTTTTGAGCTATTCTGCATGTCCAGTGTAACAAAGAGTCAGTGATAATACACTGAGGAAGATTATTCTATTTAATTTTTTTAATAAGAAGGAAAATACAGTTGCAGCACTTGGTCACAAGTTGATTAAGATGGTGTCATGGGTTCATCTAGTAGAGTGTTTGGGTTTTGCTTGTGGCTACCTGCCATTTTTGATAGGTATTTTATATAGAAATGAATCTTCTCGACAAGGCTACTTTACAGTGTACTTCCTGCTGCCCTGAGCTATTGGCATACAGTCAGAGATACCAAGTAAAAGCTTCATGGTCTTGGGTCCCAAGAATAGATACTGCTGGTGCTGCTGAAAGCATCTAACGCTGGCAGTTCACAAAACGTTGGTAGGAGGCAGGCACTGCTGCTTGCCTTACCCTCTTAAATCCTGGTTAGGAGGAGATTTTGTCCTCATTCTATAAATCCTGACTGTACATGAATAGTGCTCACCAGAAGGGGTTGAAGGAAAGTAGGGCTATAAATAAAACAAAGCCAAAATAGTAACAGTAAAAAGAAGCCTCTCTGCAGGTAAAAATGAATATATTTCTTCATTTTTGCCTGTATCCTCAGATAACAGAAGTTGAGAGTTGGTTCAATTTAATGGTGCCAAAGAAACTGGAATTTTTTGCTATTTCTAAAAGTCAATAAAGTATATCATACTCTAACCTGAAACTTAGAGCATTTGTAACTGTGTGCCTGTTGCCTTTAATTGGAAATAGGTAATGTGCCTTTTTTCATCAGAAAGTTGTGGTTTGCGTTACACTTCCCGTGAAGTGGCTGGCTACTGTAGTGTCAGGGACGTAGCTGGGGTTTTCAGGGGGATCTGTTCATTT
The DNA here is from genome assembly GCA_028858755.1 of Ara ararauna. NCBI lineage: Eukaryota > Metazoa > Chordata > Aves > Psittaciformes > Psittacidae > Ara > Ara ararauna. Next base: position 19,148,414 of record CM054382.1, on the reverse strand, counting down.
TAATTCTGTTATTTTCAGACATGAGATAGACAAAGATAGGATCACCGTGTCATGTTATTCTGCAAGCATATTTCTCAATAGTTTGTTTAGCCCTTAGGAAACGCAGGCACACTTGGCTTTACTTTTGTGGCTTGTGACCTGTATCTTTCTACCCAATATTTCATAATTGGAGCATGTTAAATCTTTGGGCTATGGGCACTTTATGCTGTCAACCAGGAGCCAGTCTCCCCTGTATTCATCAGTCCTCTGCACCTCCAATGATGCAGATTTCAAAGTGGTGCTACTGCCCACTGCAGCTGTAAAGGCTTTTTTATGTGGGGACCTTATACAAAGAGTGCGTTTCTTAATATACTTCATTTAGACCTGTATTTTCTGTAGATGAACTTAATTTGCTGGAAATTCCTGTTTTATAAGACTAACTATGATCTGATTAGTTTTAATTGATTGTAGATTGTTGATTGAGCTTGGTGTGGTTGGCCAGATTTTGCTCTTATTTACATTCTGTGTGTGTATAAATGACTAGATAGCTAGATAGTTGATTGGGAGGGTAGTTGATGTCAAGGAAACTTATTATTTTAACATCACTGTGGGAGCTGAGTTAGTGCTAGTGTGTAGATGATACTACCTTTTACAGATAAAGCCTCTGTGGAAACACAATTATTTACACAGATATGTAGCATGAAAAATATCTATAACTCATGAAGAGATAAGTAACCATAGCGTAGGTAGAAAAAGAGATATTCACTGAGTCAAATGAAGCAGAACAGCATGCATGAGATTTGCCCTACAGGACCGTGACTTATTATAAGTACTCTCTCAAAATCAAGTGGTATTTTTGAAAAGTTTGTTTAGAGCTACTGCAAACATTTTTGTCAGTTCCTTTTGCTTCAGTGGCTTCTGAAGTGGTTGAGCCCCTTTCAGAAAAGCTGTTTGCTCGGTCTCCAGGTCTAGTACTTCATACATTGATTTTTAGTGTTTAAGTGAAAATGGCAATGTAGTTTGTTCATGCGCTGTGTTGCAACTTCATCAGACTTATAATAGTAATTAAAGTCTTTAACATCATGATCTAATTATCAGACATTAGAGTTTTCCCTTTGGTCCCAAACAAGAAAGGATCCTATTTACTCTAAAAGCAAAGTCAACTAAATAAAACTTTTGCTTTCAAAGTGAATAAAAACATTTTTAAAGATATTTCTGTGCTCTGCACGGTGTTACGTAAAATACACCACTGTTTTATCAGCAGGTTTCTGCTAGATGAGCCTGGTGGAGGAGCAGGTGAGCTAGGAGCCCCTGGTATATCTTACCTTTCATCCTTCCCCTGAACCTGCACGCAGATGAGTGTGGATAGATGGCTCTATCACCCCTGTTCATCCAGTTTGTACAAACAGAGGGCACTGGTTTGGTCTGATCTTCTTGCTACAACTAGTTATATTATTGCCGTACAGATGCTGTAGGTGGAGAGGTGGGTTTCTACCTTTGCTATGAGGGTCATGTGAGTGCCACTTAAGGGCAAAAATTAAGAGTCTCTTTTCTTTAATGTAGGTTTTCCTTAGACTACAATGACTCTGTATATATGAAGTTACATAAATATATGTGTGTGTATATACAGACAGAGTGCTGTTTACATAAGCTTTGTACTGGAAGCTTAAAAGTTTGGTCAAATCCACTACATACAGGTTGCAGGATAGTTTTGTTAATGTTCCTGTTTGTGACCTGACAGTCACCTGTGATCTGCCCACCTGACACCATGCTAGAAAAAGCAAACCTGAAGCAGAGAGTTTTTACAGAGTAGTTGAACTGGAGTTATTCCAGCATTCCCTTTCTGGTGCCCAGGGCAGGACAACGCACTTCTCCTTCCCTGGGGTGATGTAATTGCTAATGAGGCAAGTAGTGGGGTGGAGTTCAGCAGGCCCTCTCTGCTCCCACCCCTTCTGCCCAGTCCCCTTCTGGGTGTTCAGATATCTGTATGAAGATGAGTGAATAGCATCCTTGGCTTTTGCTTGCTTGCCTTATTAATAAATTCAGAATGGTAGCTCTAAAGAAAACTTTTTGTTGCTATAACTGCAGTTCGGTTTTTTTTCCTGGCTAAGGTCATGTAAGGGGAGTGAAGTGGCTGAGTGTTTCCAGGTTAGAGGTCTGTGTAAATTAAACTTAAAGAACAACCCACCCTTAAGATACCTTACAAGACTTTCTTGTTTTTCCCCTGAAGTGACCTATGGGCAAATATTTAGTCTGGGCTTCAGATGTACTCGCTATTTAGAAGCTGTCATTTTTGACATTTTGAAAAGCCAATACATGAAATTTAATTTAAAAGCTTACTAGTTTCTTTAGAGGCCTTGTTGTCAGTGGCAGAATAATGCTGATTTTAGTAATTTTCTGATTAAATGAAATTTGTTTATCTGATTCCTAAACCAGGTTTTTAGCTATTGCATAAACACAGAGGACAAGTAAGCTGTTTTCTTACTGCCTTGAATATTTTGCAGACTATATTGGTGGTTTTACCTAATGTCTAGAATGCCAAGTGCTACTCATTGAGGATGCCTGTGCATATACCTTCCAGATTCAGAAAGCTCCACAGCAAGGCTACAATGCCAGGTGTAGGTGTGCTTGAGAAACAGAATTCAGGAAATACTTATGGCTAAGTTGAGCATAGCATGAAGCATCCCCAGTCTCCCTCAGTATGGATGCGTTTCTGAGCCAGTGTTCCTGTGTGGCTTGCATACTTGAACTGTGAGTGAGATAGTTTTGTGAGGCCTAGTGCTTTCAAAATTTGTAATGAAAGCAAAGAGAAATTCTAACTTGAGAAACAAAAGGTAACAGAAAGAGTAAGTTCCTCTCAGTTGCCTGAGAACAGGTTCCTGTGGTTTATGTAGTCTTAACCATGGTCGCTAGTCGGTTAGCTTGCTGAATGAAAATGATCTGAGTTAGCTCATTCAGATGAGAGGTGTTTCTGGTTTTCAGCCATTTAATACACTGAATTACCTCACAGTAACTGCTAAAGCTGGAAAATATGCAAAGTAGACCTTTATAGATTTTGTACCAAAAAACAATGGCAATTTCCAATGTAAGAAATTGGGATTCATCCCATCCCATTATTGGTACAAAGTAAGTCTCATTTAGTCAAACTCATTTCTGAGTCAGTAGGAATTTGGGTGTTTGAATCTTCTTGTAATTCTTCGCAATTTTCTCTGTACCAGAATTTTGTGGGAACTGGCAAGCCCCTTAATGAAATTTATTGGCATCTTGGCTTCACCACTGACACTGAAGAGTGTATCAGTTGTGCCTGCAGCCTGAAAGACTGGCTGAATTCTTTCCAAGTGCAATTCTCCAAGGTTTACTGAAAGACATGACAAATTAAACATTTTGGAACAGACAAGTGGATGTGTTCTAGGGTGGAAAAGTTGTCACAGAAAATCTTCTCTGTACCGCTAATTTTAATAAGTTTGTTGACTGTAGGTTACATACTGAGCCAATTATAGCCTTTGCAGCATGGACAGAGTTTGTTGGCTGTGAATAGATGCATAGCAGGCCAAGCAGTCGTAAAAATGTTGAGATCTCAAATAAAAGGGACCATCTACCTGCTGGTTCTGGCTGTGTTTCCCTGTCCTTTCCCCAAATACCTTCTGCAGAACTTGAATTTCCTCCCCTGGGCTTGAAATGCAAATCTTACTTACAGAAAATCTCTAAGACAACATGGAGTGTGTTGGGAGCAGAGAGAGGGCAGGACTGTGGGGTGAGAGCATTGTAGGTTGATGAGACCTCTCACTCCGAGCTCAGCTGCTTGCAGGTGTTGCAGACTCCATAATCCCCCTGTGTCTGCACTGTCTTTACTCACTTGGAAGAGATACTGCCATGGGAATCACTGCCAGGAGCCCATTGGGTCATCTGGCTGCTCACACATGAACTTAGCTGGTGGGGGAAAAAGGTTTACCCGATGCGGATACCCTTTACCGGGAAATCATCCTAGGTATCAGGCTGCTGTACTGCCTGATGGTGAGTAGTGACATACTTTGATTCTACAAGAAGCAAAAGTTTTGGTGGTTCCATAAAATTGAATGGTTTTCTGGCCTCAGCTTCAGCTCCTGGAATATTCAGGCAGCGGTGGCTAGCGTGTCTGAGAGCTGTGGGGCAGTCTGTATGGCAGGCACGCCTAAAGCAGGCTTAAATTCAGCCTTTACTCTACTCCTTCTCCAAGTCAGGGAGTCCTGACTGTTCTTTAGCTTCAGTTTGGGCAGGCTTAGCAAAGATACACTTCAGTTGGCTCACCCTGGTGGAATAAAATTAACTACCTTTATTAACCATATAAAAAAAAAAATCTAAAGGCATGTATTATGCCAGAGACAGTGTTTAACTGGGGAAAGGAAAGGAAGAACAAGAAGTGTGAGAAGCACTTCACATTGATGTCATCCCAGAAAGTAATTTAATTTGCTGTTGTGACTTCTAATAAGATTGGACTTGGTTAATGGTATCATTGAGAAGTCTATAAAGAATGAAGGAGGGCAATGCTGTTATTTCAGTAAGTGGTCCTTTCTCTTGTAAGTCTCCCTATTTCAGTATTTCAGATGTACACTAGAATGAATTATAATTTCAGACAAGCAAGAGCTTGGGTGAAATACAAAATCAGGGTCCTGCTTGATCCTGACCAACTTGGCCACCACAATTCTTTTACTCTTCTTATAAGCATGCAGTGGATCCTCAAGTCGTGAAGATACTTTAGTCCAGGTAACTGAAGCCCATCAGCTGTGCATCTGTTTCTTGAATTTTCTTCTTCCTGGCGTGGGGAAGAGAAGAAATTAGTTTAAACATCTGTATTAAATTCAGTAGATTTTAGATACTCAGGATTCCAAAGACTATGGGTATCAGTTACATCATTTCATCCTTTAGTGAGTGTTCACAGAATTACAACTTCAGGAAGAGGATATTTAAGTCGTTTTATCCTGTAGTTATGAAGAGAAGATGGGTACTAGCTTCAGTGCTCAATATCTGTGCGGCTGGAGGCAAGACAGGTACCATATCTGTTTCTGTAAAATCATTTACATGGATATTTTTGGTTATTACTGGGAAAAATAATGTACCTAGACCAGAAGATGGTGTCAATCAAACTGTAGGTCATTGGTGGAATCTGGACTGTTTTACCCAGAGATTCAGTAGTTATTATCCCTCTGTGGTGGTGTCTCTGGCGTTCATTAAAGATCTCCTCACAATTCAATTTGTGAGGATAAGTTTGGTCAACAACACAGAAGTTCACTCCGCAACACCATCAGGGTGTGAAGTAAATGGTACTGCTGTGATTGTTGTGGCAGGTGAGGACTCAGAGAGTGCCTTTTTACTAGATGCATTCAAAACCATTTCAGTACAACTAAATTTAATTCATTACTCACTTGAGATAGAGAATATAAAAAACATTATGAAAATCTAAGCCAGCAAAATTCGATCTTGGCACAGATTGCTAGGTTGGTCTGTTTCCAAAAAGAACAGACAAGTTAAATTGAGAAGAGGCAGCACTATGGTTATTAAATTAGCTTTAAATCAGCCCTACTCATTTACAAATCTCTGCTTAGTCCTAGCAGGGAGAAATTCACTAATCCCAACATTGCTGGTTCTGTCTGCCTGTGCTGAGAAAACTGAGCAATCACTTCATGCCTTCTAGAGATAAACTGCTAACTAAACCAGCTGCCACTTCCCATCACCAATGCAATACTGAGCATGTCAGTGTTAAGCTTTGCCAAGTCCAAAGAACTGTCTCTACGAAGGATGGAGTCAGTGTCCACACTGCATAGTCTTAAGGTTTGTGAGAACATGCAGAATTGATAAAGAGAGGAATTACGTTTATTCTGTTGGCATGCTTGATGTTGGCAGGGAATGGACTAGATTATCTCTTCAGTTGGTGCATGGAGAATGGACTATTACTTGCATCTTTTTTTTTTTTTTTAATGGGAGTTTTATGGAAGTTGGCATAAGACAGTATTGCATTTTATACAGGATTTTGCTGTAGTGTCATTATATCAATAGAAAAACGAATATTGAAGTGCTTCACTGAAAAGTTTTGCAGTGATTTTGTAATGTCGCGTCTACTTATGTTTAGTTACATTTCAGATGTGTCAGCTTTCTCATAAGACTTCTCTCTTAACATCTGTTAAAATGTTTCCATCAGATCATGCCCTTTGCAGCACTGAGAGCAAGAGAATGAGTGCTGTGGGAACAGTGATGTTGATGCGCTCGCTGTGTTTCTTTGCTTCAGGGTTTTCTTGACTTGCATTCTTGACTCATGTAAATGACCTTGCAGCTGTCAAGGAGAAGTTTTCCCCTGGAGTGTTTCAGGCAGCTATCAGGAGCAGCTTTCTGAGTGCTGCCAGTTTCTGAAAAGAGAGGCCAATGTGACATAGCTTACCCTGCCTCCACCTGCATCTGAACATCTGTGCAGTGTTAATTTTAAACCCCAACCTCATAGGGATTTCCAGGGGGAAGAAGGAATACTGGTTTGTTCTGCCAGCCTAGCAGAAAAGGTAGTTTCTGTTGGTATAGAGAACCTGCAAATGCCGCACATTCTTATGGGATTCCCCCATATTTCAAGAGAAGTCCCAAGATTTGTGGGATTCCCCAGCTCTTTCCTAGTCTAGGACTTCAATAAGAAGGTGGCTACTTATGTCATGTGCTTACTTTATGGGTTTTTTCAGAGGATTTTGAAAGCTAACATTCATGACCTTTCCAAGGAGCATCTGACTTAGATTAACATTGTGTTGACACACGTCAAGTTTTGAAGAGTGGACATTTATGGTTTCAGTGGTATATCTGACTTACTAAAAGTTGAGATTATTGCAAAACCTAACAGTATCTGCTTTAGGAAGGGAGGGTTCCTAGAGCAGTCAGTGACACAAACTTTCTGCAGAAAACCTGTGTTTTAGTGAAACCACTGCACCGGAGAGACACTGGCATAAAACACTTGTACCTCATAAATGTCAATGCATGCATTTTTTTTCACTTTAAGTTTTCTTGTAAGTGGTTGTTACAAGGTTTCCTGCTGAAGGTAACAGTTGCACTACTACAAATTTGCTGTCTGCTAAAATTTGATTGAGTGAACTTTGTTCAGACCTGGGCGTCATTCCCAAAATCTGAGGTACATCAGAGATGCACACTCAGTGTGCACTGGTGTTTTCATGTTTTAACTCCTTGAAACCTTGAATCCTACCTAGGATTATTTAATAACTAGGTACAGTAATAAATGGTACAATTTAATGAAGGAGAATCTGAAACTCATGGGTAAAGCATACTGGGGTGACTCAACCTAACTTGAAAGGAAACAGAAGTGAGCTATGCACGGTGAGATGGTTGGATGAGCCCATTACGTTCCTGTGAGGAACCGCTGTCAGTAAATGGCAGACTGAAACCTCACTGAAGAATACGGCTGCTACTCAACCCCAGTGTTTCTTGAGCAGGACTGGATATTAGTGTGTCAACTGGTACTGGCCAGGGCCAAGTTCCAGCTTAGAGCAGTCTAAGGTGACATGGCTGGGTTAATATGAAGTCTCATGTATCCTAGTAGGGTGCCTTGGCTTACCTGAACATCACATACTGGTATACAGTCCTGTCACAGAATCTAAATTAAACTTTAAAGCTCTTTCTTCCCAGGCTGCCCAAAGAAGCTGTGGCTGCCCCATCCCTGGAAGTGTTCAAGGCCAGATTGGACAGGGCTTTCAGCAACAAGGTCTAGTGGAAGGTGTCCCTGCCCATGGCAGGGGTTGGAACTGGATGAGCTTTAAGGTCTTTTCCAACCAAACCCATTCTGTGATTTGGGTCTTTTGTATTTTACAGTGGTCTTCTAGTTAAGTTCCAAGTTTTAGTTCTAATTCAGTCTCCCTTTCATAACTGTAAGGCAAGGCAGACAACTGGCCTTGTACATCTTCAGATTCATTTAGGAAGGGATTTAACACAGCATCTATGTTACAATCCTTTTTTATTTTATTTATAAAAACCTTTATGTTGTTTCCTGGGAGTTGGTAGTTAAAGATGTGACATATTTACGTAGGTCAAATATTGCTTCTCTTTCCCTCCAAGCCCTCGCATACCACAGCAACATTCATGAACAAGTTTCTTTGGGAAAGAGCTTTCAAAAAAGTTTCCTTTGTTACTCTTCTGTGTTGATCTTGTCTATCTTTTACACGTCTTTAATGTCTCATCATCAGTAGATAGTGCTCTTGGCCTGTGAGTACTAAATACTAATGATTTTTAGAAGTTCATTAACTGTTAAGCTGGCAAACAGGATTAAGAGAGTTAATAGACTGAGAAGAGAGTTAATAAATAGACTGACTGTTGAATGAACAGCTCCAACTTCTTAAATTGCATCTCCATCCTTGGAGGTTTTCAAGACTCATCTTTCCTAGTTCCCAAGCAGCCTTATTCAGCTTGTCCTACTTCGAGCATGGGCTTGGAGTAGATAACCTGTGGAGGTCCTGTGTTACTCTGTGTTCCTATCATGAGCTATTTGGCAACTGAATAACTTTCTAGGAACCAGTATCCCAGTGTTTTAACCTATTTTGTGTGGCTGTGTTACTGATAATTAAACTTTTCATAGATGCATTTGATACAAAAGGGGATCTTGAACTTAATGTAGAAGGAAAACAGTTCTCACAAGGGCTGGGAGAAATCTTGAGATGACTGTAATTAATGGAAAACCAAGAACTCTAGAATGAAGTCAAAAGAGGGAGAGACTTGCCTATTTGGACTGTTATATGTATAATGAACCATATGTGGATTATATATATATATATATATATATATATAATCAAATGTGATGGAGACTCGTGAGATTGTCCATTGCAGAATATTTTTTTATGGAGATGTGAAAGCTTTCTTTTCCAATACAATGTGGTTTTGGTTTAGGGAAGGGGGAGGGAGAGAAACTTTGTATTGTTCTCGCACAGTACAAGAACAGTGGGTAATAGGCAGCCTACTTAATGTCCACTACTGCATCGTGACCTGATTTTTCTTCCCTTCTGGCAGTCCTCTTGCCCCTTCTCTGAGTTTCTCTGAGTTTGAATTAAGCAGATGTTTTAACTTTAATACGTGACTCTTCATCTGTTTAATATATTCTATCATGTCAGATGGGCTTCTTTTTTTTCCATTTTTGGGCTGTATTTTGAGACAGTGTGACTTTACTTTTGTTTGGCTGTTCCTATGGTGGTTTCTTATTTTACTGCTATTTCAGGCAATAATAGTCCTATTACAGTGGTAGTAATCCAGTTTCTTACAACAGAAACCATAGGGGTGGATGCCAGATAGTATATTCCAGGAGAGTAACCTTGGATTATTACCAAGTACAACAGTGTGGTGGCACTCACAACCTGCCAGCAATCCAAGAGGTTGGACTATATAAAACAGTGAAAAAAATAGTAGGTTACTTATTGTAAAATATATTAGCTCAAAGTTACATCTATATTCCGTTTGAAGTATGTCCATCTGTCTACTACTCTGCTCTTGTGAGACCTCACTTGGAATATTGTGTGCAGTTCTGGTGTCCTCAACATAAAAAGGACATGGAACTGTTGGAACAAGTCCAGAGGAGGGCCAGGAGGATGATCAGGGGACTGGAGCACCTCCTGTATGAAGATAGGATGAGAAAGTTGGGGCTGTTCAGCCTGGAGAAGAGAAGGCTGCGTAGAGACCTCATAGCAGCTTTCCAATATCTGAAGGGGGCCTATGGGGATGCTGGGGAGGGACTCTTCATAAGGACTGTGGTGCTAGGACAAGGGGTAACGGGTTCAAACTTAAACAGGGGAAGTTTAGATTGGATATGAGGAAGAAATTCTCTACTATAAGGGTGGTGAGGCACTGGAATGGATTGCCCAGGGAAGCTGTGAATGCTCCATCGCTGGCAGTGTTCAAGGCCGAGTTGGACATAGCCTTGGGTGGCATGGTTTAGTGTGAGGTGTCCCTGCCCCTGGCAGGGGGGTTAGAGCTAGATGATCTTGAGGTCCTTTCCAACCCTAACTATTCTATGATTCTATTTGCCTATGTGTATTTAGAAAGGAAGAGTATTCCTGAGAATGACAGGTAAGTTAATGTGGTGGTTTTGGTCCCTGTAATGAGCTGACAGGTTGCTCTTGAGTTATTATATGGAGAATGACTGTTGCAAGTGGCCTAGCTTCCTCATTTCCACTGTTCTTGCATGAGCCCAGCTGCAACAAGTTGGGAAGAATTCATACTTTGGTGTAAAAAAGGAAAAAGGCAGCAGAACACAGTTAATGAAGGGTGAGGAAGGCAAATTTGAACGTAAAGAGATTACCTGATCTTTTCTTTTTTTCCACAGCAGGAAAAACCCAAACTCCTGGAGCCTTTGGATTATGAAGCTGTTATCGCAGAGATTGAAAAAAATATTGGGGATAACCAATTTAAGGATCTGATATTATTCCCCGATGATGACTTTTCAGTAAGTAAAAGGCAAATGCATGTTATTTTTTCTCTAAAATTTGTCTGTTCATCTTTTTATTTTATCTTTACTGCTAGAGAGTGAGGCAGAAGTTGCCCAAATGCTCTCTAACATTTTTTTAATGTGTGCATAATGCTTTACTTCCCTCCTACAAAATTCACTCTGGTTTTTTTCATTTATATATTAGTGAATTTACTGTTCAGGATTAGATAAAGCTCTGTCTTGGTTTTGGCTGAAATAGAGTTAATTTTCTTTCTAGTAACTGGTGCAGTGCTGTGTTTTGGATTTAGTATGAGAGTAGTGTTGGTAACACACAGATGTTTTAGTTGTTGCTCAGTAGTGCTTACCCTGATCAAGGACTTTTCAGTCTCATGCTCTGCCAGTGAGGAGGGGCAGCAGAATCCCAAGGAGCAGAGACAAGACACCTGACCCAGACTAGCCAAAGGGGCATTCCATACCACAGCACGTCATGATCGGTATAGAAACTGGGGGGAGTTGGCTGGGAGGGACTGATTGCTGCTCAGAGATGGGATGGGTATTGATCGTCAGGTTGTGAGAAATTGTACTGTACATCACCTGTCTTTGTGGGGTTTTTTTTTTTCCTCTCCTTTTATTGTCTCCCTTTTCATTTTTAATTTCCATTATTAAACTGGGGAGTGAGCAAGTGGCTGCATGGTACTTAATTGTTGGCTGGAGTTAAATCACGACAGTCCTTTTGGGTGCCCAGTGCTAGTGGGTTGAGAGAACAAATCTGTTGTTAGAATGCATTAGAAAAAATTTGTTAGAAACATTCATTATATTAGTTTAATAGTCACTGGTCACAGTGCTGATTTATTTGCTCTCAAAGTTGGTATTCTTGTTCTTAAAGTTGCACCTTACTTGCAGCACGTGTTCCCTGTTGTGCTGTTTATCACCTGTGGGAACTTGAAGCCCTGGTTGTTCTCAAATATATTTCAGGAACTCAGAAAACATGTTATTCCATAATGTATACTTGTCTGTTTGCTCAGCAGAGTGGTAGTTTGGCCAGTGCTGGAATCTCTCCCTTCTGTTATAATCTAATTTAATCATGCTTCCGTAACTTGCATCCAGTCTTTCTGATCCTATTCTGTTTAATGTATTTGGCCACTAGACTCAGCCCATGATTCCCTGCCTTCTGCTCAAAGTCAGACTTCTTAGACGGTGGCTGTGATATTTCCAAGCTGTGCTGTTGCTGATGTTAGATTGCACAAGAAAGATAAATCCAAGTGTAACTGATCTTTGTTTGGTTTTAGGATTTTCTTAAATTCTTCTCCAGTGGGGTTTGAGATCTGGCATCCTGAGTGATGGGGAGTGCAGAGTCCCCAGTGCTGAGGCAGGTTTCCATGTGGGATGTTGACTGGCAATGGATACCGGATCCCACAGCTGTGGAGCTACCTGACCTCATCCTGGGTTCCCTGTTGTTTGTCCTGGCCATCTGCAAAGAACATGAGAACCTGGAAGTCCAGGGCAGCCCTCCCTGCAGCAGTGATGGGCAGCTCGGGAGGGCAGGGGCTGCCTGCTGGGGCTGGGGAGGTGTGCTGCCAGGCACAGTAAGCTGGCAGATTGCCTGCATCTTACAGCAACTTCTTCAAAATCAACCCATCTCTATAAAAGATTTAGATTTTGATGAATAGATATTGTCTAATGTAAATACATTTCAATTTGTGACCAACTGTAACTGCTGTGTGAGGGCCCCTCCCATCAGCTCATGGCACTGCTACTGTCCTGTGGGGCTGGCTTCATCTAGTCGACTGCTTTTTTTTACTAAATGGCTCTATTTCCTTGGTGGTGTTAACTGAGTTGATGTGCTCATGGGATTGAGAGAAGACTAAACAGAACAGATTTCCTCATCATTGTTAATTCTTTTATCCATTTTGCACATTTGTAAATTTATGAAATTGAAATTTAGCATTATAAAGCTGACTAGACATACTGTGCGCTATCACAAGGCCCTTGTGCCCCTTGATTTAAAATAACTGAACTCAAGTCATCGGAGCAAATTCTCTCAGTGAAAGAAGAATCATGTCCTACTTCTTGAGACCTCTGCCTGTCAAACCATATTTTCATATTCTTACTTGCATTTCATTTTGGGCAGCTATTGGCTGGCTTTTAGTAGCTACTTCTATTGTTTCCTCTGTGTGGTGCTTTGCAGCTGTTCTGTATAATATATTTAAATTAAAAAAAGAAAAAAAGAAATGAAATACAGAAAGCAGATGAGAGTACTTGCATTGCAGAAGTAGCCAGTGCTCACAGAAGAGCAGACACAGTGGTAGGTAAGGCCCATATCCTTGCAATAAACCTGTCTCTTTTCTTTGTTACATTCTGTTGAAGTCAGCTGCAGTAACAAGAGCCCATGCTACCGCGCAGAACTGCAGAGCTTTCATAGCAGACAGGTTTTTCAGCTCCAGCTATTTATAGGCATGTTCCTTCCTGCTGAAATATCACCTGTGCACAAAAGTCTGGGTCAGCCATTTGAGTAGAATAAGATCCACCTTTGACTGAATTAGGAGGTGCTCAGGCTGGCTCTGAGTGTTATTTAATGTGATAATGCCCCAGGAAATGGTGGACATTACTGTTTAACTCCTAATGATTACAGTTGCTACAGACTTTGTGACTCAGTGTTGATGCAGGCTCTGTTTGGACCTGTGTGTTAGCACATCGTATGAGCAAAGGCCTCTTTGGAATGAAAACCCACCAAAAGAATTATCTGAGGTAGCGAGCATAAGAGAAAATTCTGCTATTAATAATGATTTCCCATTTCTGGATCTGTAGTACTTATCAAATGCGTCAGATGTGGGTCAATTAGCATCATAGCTGCTGTGCTGTCTGGTCTTCTGTTTCAGCTGAGAATTGCTTTCTCTGAGTGTCATTCAAAGAGAATACAGTTATTCTCATAAGATTGTTGTTGGTAATTTCCAACTTCTAATGAGAAGTGTGTGGAACCACAAAGAATTCTCAATATCAGCCTAAACCTGATAAGACCGTGTTCCTCACTTTCCCTGCATTTCAACAGAAGAGTACAAAGTGTATACGTACAAAGATGCATTCTCTGGTTTTACTCCAGCTGGGGAAAAGATGCTTCGTTTTGCAACTCTGCTTAATAATCCTTTTAAAAAAAACAAAACAAAACAAAAAAAAACCCACCAAACCTGTGTAATTGTATAAATGTGGCTGAATGCCTGAGTTGAACCTGCAATAGAAATGATAATGCATTGCATTTAGGATAGGTATCAGATGGCAAAGCTTTTGTGTAATGTAAAATCTCTTGAAGTTCAGTCTAACATGCTACTGGCTCTTCTGGGCTTTTGAAAGTCCACCCAGGTGCCCTCCAAGTATCATAGAGGTCTTAGAAGAGGGGCTGAATCATGCAGTGCTGATTCTCTCCATCACTACAGGTTTAGTGCTTATAGGCTTTTTGTTTAGCTCTGAACAAGCCAGAATCTGCCTTTCAGGTTGTGAAAACTCCGTGATCTAGGTGTTGTGCAGAGACAAAAGTTGTTCATTTGGATACAGAACTTCACAGAAACAGATGAATCTTTCAGGGGAGAGGTTAAAAGTGGGTAAGAACACTGCCTCTTTACATGAAACAGAGCATATGTGCCATAGGAGCAGCTTGAAGTACAGGACTTAGAGCCTTCTTGGAAATAACCCTGTTAATCTGACTTATTTCTAAGATCAGAAGAGTTACAGTAGTGAGGTCATGGGTTATTTTCAATAGCACATGACTTGTCTCCCACTTTCCTGTGTGATAGGCTGTGTCTGCTCATCCTTAGAGGAGCAGAAATGGAATCCATTGTTCTCAGGACTAATGGGATATGGGTATGCTTGAAGTGCAAGTTCACATTGGCTGTCAGGAGCAGGAAAGCAAGAGATATGTAGACAGAGGGGTGTACTCCAGCTATTTAAATAGAGAATTAATGCAGCAAAGCAAACAGTGCGTGGGTAAAGCATAGCCTGTCACACTGAATGTGATTCAGTGAATAATGGGGCAAAATCTGTTCTGTCAGTGTGCTCTGTGCTTGCTTTCCTTTCCCTTTGTGCTTGCTTTTGTTTTCCTCAACACACGTTCCCCCTCAGTGAGGTCTGTGCTGGGACAGCCAACAGCAGCCTCTCAGAGCCACATGTAGCGGACAGCATTTGCACAGTGGTATTTGTAGAGCAAAGTTGCTGTACAAGCTTATCCTGCTTTTTCATTAGACGGACTAACATTATAATTTTTGGTAATGTTAAGTAAATCTGTTTATGTGGATAAAAATGGGGCTGAGCAGCTTTTCTTTAGAGCGATTCAATCTAAGCATTAACATACAGGAACGTTTCTGACTGTGTGCGGTTAGCTCTCTTAGAAGGGCTGCCTTTTCAGGAAGTAAATATAATCATTTTTGATGCATCTGTCTAAAGACTTAGCCACTGGTAACATGCTTTCAGACTAAAAGCTGTTAGAACAGATTTAGAGCGAAAATATTTGAAATGGCTAATGGAGTTTGAACTCCATTTTCAAATACTGAACTCACCATGTCAGTGGAAAGCAGACACTGCCTAAGAACGTTATTCATATTAAAGTTATTCCTAATAACTGATAAGGTTCAATATTAACTTGTGGCTTTCACTGTAAAAAGTGGATATAGCAAGACGGTGCTTAATTAGATTGCACCTTATAACTAATGGAACACCTGGGGCCAACAGTTTATGCAAACGAGACAGCCTGGCTGAATGCCGCAAATCATTGTTGATACAGGATACCTGTATAAAATAGATTAAGAAAAAATTCAGGAGAATTATGTAATTTGATGTTTTAACATGATACCTGCATTGTTCAATTATCACAGGTTGCATGCACAAATAAGAAGATAATTGGCCTCTGATGAATAGAGAATTGCTACGATTGCCTAAACATTAGAATTCTAATTATGCTTCATTCAAAGCACACTTATAAATGCTGAGTTCTGTAAATAAAATCCATATTTGTTTTCTATGACCCTTTCAGAAACACTTCGTCTGGTGTTGAAATTCACTTGTTTTCTGAAGTAAGACGGTTTTGGTGAATACATGCTATGTCTGATCAGCCTTTAAGAGCATTTAACTTTGGAAGTAATCAGTTATGAACAGGAAGTGTTTTTGTGGCAAAGTTTTTGCAGCTAAGTGGTTGAACATAACTAATTCTGAGAAGGGAAGTGCTTTGTAGTTTTTAAAACAAGTTTAAATATAACAATACACAAAATTTTCCACATCCCAATTCTATGTAAATAAACCTGTGATATTGTTTGGCAAAGTCTGCAAACACAACATGCCCAATATTACCTGATCTTTCTGTTTTGCACAGCTATGTTTCTTTCAACTGCAATCTTGCTGAGAAGAAAATGGGGGAAACATACAAGAAGTGCAACAGTGAGCTTGAGTTACATGTCCTGTTCAGCTACAGTCTTTTTCACAAGTTGTGTAACGGAAGGGGAGGCACAATAACCCCATTAAAGTAAATGCTACCCTTTTTGGGCAGTGTGTTGATACTGGTTGACAAGAGGTATTAGATAAAAATAATTGACTTACTATATGTCTTAACTAAAAAAAAAAATACTGAACATTATCTTCTGCGTAATACATGGGCCAGATAAGTTTTGTTATGGACAAATGGAAGAGCTTGGTGATCTCTCTGCAGCTCAGTCACCAACCTGACAGGGTCAGAGTGAGGTACAGAATGCATTGCGCACCTCTTCTCTTGCGGTCTCCCACTCTGCTTTAGTCTGTAAACAGCAGCTGATCTTCAGTGGTGGTGATATCATGAAAAGACAGCATGCGTGCTTTGTGGCTGCTACTGCTGGCACGGAAGAACTCCATATGATGGACCCCAGGGCATCCGTGGGTTTTTTAGCTGCGTTCAGGGATTAAGTCATCTTGGGATCGCGTAATAAAAGGGATGTAAAATGTCACTCCTGTGAAGTAAATGTAATGAAGCACATTTCAGACTGTGGGTACTGCTGGGAACTCCCTAAATAACCAAGGATTCAGACGTCTTCACTATTACTAAATGTGGTCTGAAAATTCTTACTTCTCCATCTGCTGTCTCTTTTACTCATATACTAAATGGTTGTATAAATCCCCAGTGCATGCACGCTTTGGTGATACAGCTGGGTAGAGACCAGGAACCCGCATTTGGGAAACTGCACTTAGTTTTCCAGAACAGCAGGGGGGTTTCACTTTTTGGTGTCTAAAAGACACCATCACTATTATTTGTGGGAGCCAAAGAGTTTTAATCATGTTGTATCTTGATCTATCCAGATGAAACAGAAAAAGTTTGGGAAATCCCATGACACTTATATCTGCCTGAGTGATACATACCTTTCCTACATAATTACTTATATGGAAAACATTGGTCTGTGTAAGCTATAAGGAAAAATGCAGTCTGTAATATCCACAGAGTCAATAATAATCATATAGAATCTGGGTGCTTCAATTTGTAGAGAAAAAGCATCACTTTTTAGTCTGAGACTGGGGACTGGAAAGAGATCCTCCAGGGGCACAGAAGGTAATGTAGGCTGCTTCATGACATTAGTAAGTAGTTGTTCTTCATACTAAACCAGTCGTATGTCATTCACAGTCCAGAAATTGTGTCCCTTTCTGTAATGGAAGAGAAAATATGATTGGGAGATCAGATTTGTCTTGGTTTCTGTCCTTTGTTTTGTTGAGTGATGGAGTTACTCCATTATAACTAAGAGCGTAATCTGGCCTGCTGGGTTTTGGTTTTGGTTGTTTTCCCCTCTTTTAGCAGAGAAAGTGAATGGGCCAGATCTGTGGATTAATTCAGTATAACCCAAAGCTTTCTCTTGTGTGACTTTTGCAACGTGGCTGCATTGCCCTGCATCAGCATGGAGGCCATGGGGTCACACAGAGGAGCATTGCTGGTGGCCCTGGCCTCTCATTGGCCTGGTGGAAAGCTTGGCTCCTTGTGGAGACCTGCTGGAGATGCACTTCTCTGTGTGGTTTCATGCTGTGGGGCCTGACAAGGCAGTTCAGTGCTTTCAAAAAACAATGGCTTGTTCGTGCAACGTGTGCTGAGTCTGAAAGGAGGTTGCAGAAAGCGTCGGGAATCCCATGTTAATCCTGCTCTGCTGTCTGCACCCATGGAATGCCCCACTGAGAAGCTGTTGCCTGGTTCCACTTGCTTTCTGACCATCAAGCTGTTCTCTGGCAGTCCTGCAGCTTATTTGGAGGTCTTGCTTCTCCTCTATTCTCCTTCCAGAAGAGCCAAAGCTTTTAGTACTGTTTCCACATTCCTTGCTGAAAAGGCTTGTGGTGCAGAAGGGAAGTGGTGGAAGCAAGTAACACTGTTGGATTTGGCATGTATTTCTGGGAGAGGATGTAAGGAAGACTTGATGACTTTTTTATCAGAAACCTCAGAGACTGAAGCAAGTCTGCTTGGAACAACTTTGTTCCCAGAGATCTGTTCAAATACTGCTCGTTTGTGATTAATGCTTTAGCTGATAGTATTGAGTAGCATGCGTGGGCAGGAGCTGGGTTGTAGTTGTTGGTATGCATGTGTATTGGCTGCACGACAAATTGAAAAATGCAAGCCATGATAATAAGTTTCTTAACCTTTTTGTGAGACAAAACTGCTGTACTGTCACTCTGACTAATTTCTTTTATTTTGTGTATTGTCAGACAGACACAATTTCACTGGAAATCAGGACGCTGTATCCTTCTGTACCTGAAGATGCAGAACAAAAAGCAGAAAATTTATTTGTTAAAGAGGTAAGTATCTAGTCTGTGTATCCTTTAATGTTAAATAAAACCAAGGGTTTGGGCTTTGCTATGGTGAAAATGAGCATCTTTTTTAAATATTGTTTAGGTGATTTGAACCAGCTTTGAGTTTGAGGCCAGAAGGAGGGGGAGGGTTAACAGCATGTTTGCAGGTGCCTATTATGAGATGTTTGTATCTAGAAAAATTTCAAATGCAATGAATCGGCCTTTCATTCTACTGTTTTCGAGCTGCATTCCCTGTCACTAGTAGTCCACTGACACTGATGTTGGTATTTTTACATGAATGCTAATCACTGGTGTTCTGAATATGCTTTGCATTTTGCAAATGCTGATATCTGTCCAAAAAAAAATATAACTATTTGACACTGGTTTAGACTGTCAGTTATTACAACGTATGTATCTGAGCTACCTGTATAACTATCTGAGCAGCAGTTTCACTGAAGGATGCATAGGGCTTTATATTTATTGTCAGTATTTAGTCTGTTCTACCTTCATAGCATAAAGTCAAGTGAAGTTCTTCCACAGCAGTTAGACCCCATGAGGAGTGATTAATTGCTCTACCTTTAAAAAAACAACCCTATAGTTGTATTGTTTCCATCCCTTATCTGAGATTGTAGAAGACTGCTCTTCCTTCTGCCTCAGGAATATTTCAGGTTGTCACTGGTTTTATCACTTGGAAGGACATTGAAGGTGCTGGCTGAAACTGTTCAAATTAACTTACGTTAGATGGCTCCCTGAACCTTCCCCGTCTTTCACTATAGATGTAAAGTATAGCTCATCATTTGCATTAACAAAACAGATTTATGAAAACGAATTTTCAGCCATCTCCTGTAAGTGATTTAATTCCAGGCACTTAAAATTAGCCCATAATGTGTGTGTTCTCTGCCTTTTTTGTTTGTTTGCTTTCCACAGATTGAGGTTTTTCACACCTGACTTTCTGATTCAAATGAGTTATTTCACATGCATTAAAACTGCAAGATAATTTTGCAGACAAACACAGGGATTAGAAAATGTAAAATCCAAGATTAGGCAGAAATGTAGCTGTTGAATTGTATGCAACATGGCATTTTACAGGCTGGCCTTATTTCTCTCCAGCAGGTCTAGAAAGAGCAATAACAACTTACTGGCAGCTAAAATTGCCTAAACTTTGCCATCTTAACTAATCTGACAGTAGGGTTGAAAGATAACATAGCCTGTGGAATTATCTACCTTCCCAGAAGCCTCACTGCCCTTTCAGCACTTTGGGGTCTGCTTTTTATTTTTAGATTCCACATGTTGCAGGGCCAGCACTGTTCTCATGGCTTTGCAGAGAAAGTAGTGGGGCTAAAAATGGAACATAGTGCACAGTGTCTGGGAATCTTTACATCTGAGTACTCCAAGGGGATGCTAATGACAACCTGGTAAAATACATATTGAGCACATCTATTAGCTTTCTCTGCAATATAAGTAAGCCAAAGGGAGGGGGAGAGTGGAAAAAACAGTACTACAGAATAAAGGCTGTGCATGGAAGAGTGGCAGGATAAGACCCTCTTTTAAAGTAGTAATGCATATGTTTCACTTTGCCACAAGCCAAAAGCTATATATAAAATAAATTAACCTGCAGGAAGAGGATGATTTCTAATCCAAAATTAAGTAAAACTGAGCATAGGGTGCTCCAAAGATCTTTGACTGTAGTCCATTCCAGCAATTGCACAAATCTGTACTGACCCAGCCGCAGTCTGTTGTGTTCCAGGCTGGTGTTCAGAACTTCTGGATGGCTGTGCAGGAGCAGAGTTTATGACCTTTGCTTCTCTTTTGGAGCTGTGAAAAAGCAAACACTTGACTCAGTGAAGGAATCCTTCTTTGAATATACTATAATTTCATGAGCAATGAAGGCATCTGTTTTCTACCTACTTGTCTATCTGTTAATCAACTAGGTGTGTTCTAACCCAGGATCAAATGCCTAATTCCTGATTAGGCTGTTGTGGAAGCTATAGAAAGGCAATGTACAGCTTCATCTTGCTGAAGCCATGTTGTGTTCCCATCAGTAACGACTGTCTCTGACCTTTAGTGTATATTACACTATCTCAGTACTTCAGCAAGTTGCGATGTAAAGACATGGAGCACATCAGTTAACTGCAAAGGAAGGATCTGCTGTTGAAGGTAAAACTAATTGTCTTCATATGGCACAGTGTGAGGACATGGTACTGAATCTATTTCAAGAGCTCAGATCCATGATCATCTGTCTCATTCTTCTGGGCATTTGGTGGTGGTCACGTGGTCTTGTCTATGAGGTACTGCAAGGTCCTTTATGAGGATCAGAAGTCTGTGAGAATGTTTTGAAACCCTATCTTGTCTCTTCCAGGGTGTTTGTTTCCTACTGGTGGCAGCAGGAAGGGTATGCTTCAACTTCTAGCTCTTCCATTGCTGGAGTCCTTGGAGGACCAGTTGTTTTTTTGCTTTTGGTTTGTTTTTTTTTTTTTTTTCCCAGCCTTTACCAAAATCCGTACATATGACAGCCTGGGGATTTGATCAGATTCCCTTTGCTCCAGGAATCATAAAGAGTAGTTACAGGCATGCCAGAATGACTTGATTGCCTGTGCACATGCACCATCAGTTTATGAATGCAAAAGAACTGACAAGCCACATAAAGAATGATGAGGCTGATATTGCTGAGGAGAGCTTTCAGTATGGATAGCATTTGATGCTGTCCACCTGTAGTGGAAGATTTGTGCTACTTCAGTTCTCTTAATGCTGCTTTTAAATTCCTCAGTAACCAGAAACTTTTACTTTTGGTGATGTTCAGATACAACAGTAATGGGTGAGGCAAAATAATTTACTTTAAGATATCCAATCTTCTCCTTCCGGATGAAACGAAAATGAAAATTAAAAGAAAAAATAAGACTCGGGTGACTTGAATAAATAAATATCCCTTTGATAACCAGATATTTTCTGTAGGATGCAAAAAGAATAAATATTTTACATTTCATGAGTGATGAGTATCTGAGTCCCTCTATTAATTTTTACCTAATTATTAGGTATATTCAAAAGGCAATTTCTGAATTGATCATTCCTATATCTGTAGTCATTTTAGGATTTTTTCCTTGTGGATTTTTCCACCTTAACTTTTCTTAGGCAGGAGGAGATGGAGTAACTAAATTTGGTTCCAAGAAAAGAGGTGTTTCCGGAAACATATAAAGCCAGAATAAAATTGTCTTTAGTGTTTATTTTTCCCAAGTATTCCTGACTTCCTTGAATTCTGTACTGTACTGTGTTGTTTCCTCCCAGATTCTGCATTTTCTCACTTCTCACAGTCTGCATCATGTATTTATCCCAGTCAGCATTGTCCTTGTGGTCCATAATTTTGGCAAATAGAAACATTCACTCCACCAGAAACAAAATAAGATTCTCTCTTTTAGGCAGTGAAAGCATTCCTAGTATTACATTTCCAAAATCTTTCTTCCTGAATATGCAGATCAAATGGCAGTCCATGCTATTTTTCCCACATTTCATTTGGAAATAGAAGGGGATATTGTGTTTTGCAAGTCAAAGCTATATGTAGTTCGAGGAACTCTAAGCTATTGAACTGAAACATACTTAATCCCATATTGATTTGCATCAAGTCAGTATTTTCAGAAAGCATGCATGTATATGCACACACATACATGCTATTTGTGTGTGTACCTATATGAATGAAATTTTAGGTATATATGAAAAAAATCCAGGAAGTAAATAAATATTAGCTGTAAAGTATCATTTCTTAAATGAGTTTAATAAGTCAGGTGATCCCTCAAAAACTGATAGGTGGTATTTGGATTTGTTTTTGGGAAGCATGTTTGCAGAGGGGCTGACCCTGTGGATGAGGAGGGGTGTGCCAGGAGCT
This sequence comes from Ara ararauna, assembly GCA_028858755.1. Lineage (NCBI taxonomy): Eukaryota > Metazoa > Chordata > Aves > Psittaciformes > Psittacidae > Ara > Ara ararauna. The sequence continues at coordinate 19,126,356 of CM054382.1, read as the reverse complement.
GTGCCAGGCAAAAGGAGGAAGCTTCCCTACTTTATGCAGCATAATTGTGGAAAATAAGCCAAGAGGGAGCCTCTGAGAGCTGTCTCATCCCTCCTTCCTATGTAGACCAAGTGCTTCCTGACCCATCCTTTTTGCTTCAGGCATCTGATCCAGTGGCAGTGGCTGCTACAGGAAGGGCTCTTTTGGAGACCTGCAGGGCTTTGGATCAGCTCTCAAGGGCCATCACTGGTGGTCTCATCCACGTTCTAGCAAAGGTGGTGGAGTAAACATTGCATTCTTAAAATCCAAGTGCACATCATTCTGCTGTGCACTTCTTACTGGTCACTGGGGTAGATTGCCTACTATGGTACAGTTGAGCTGATTTGGGGTTTGTTAGTGTTATCAAAGGGCCAGCTTGCATAGGCAAAATTCGGACCTGTCTCCTTCAGGAATCTGCTGACAGTCTTGAGCTGTGTTTGAGCACTCTTGTAGCTTTAAAAGTCATTGTAGAGCCAATTGCCCCTTTCAAATTACAGACATCTAGACAGTTGTCATCTTAGCAACCTGCTGGAGAAAGCCTGGGAACAAAGTCCAGTTATTAATGGCATGTGTGACCTGATTGTGTCCTGTGTGCAACATCTGACTTATGCCATCACATCAAGTAAGGAAGCCTGAGGTAAACCAGGAATGGAGTGTTGAACAGCGCTCTGCACATGCAGCATTGCTGAACCAGTGTAGCGACTCTGTATTTTATGTCAAATTGTGGTGTTTTCACTTAGGAAATGACACTTAAGTAGTCTCTTCATGGTAAGAACTTCATGGTAAGACCCATGAAGAGCTTGCTGGGGATAGAGCTATTGAGAATGAACTTTCCTGCACCCCAGTGTTGGCTCCTTTTCATTTGTGGGTGTAATTGTAGTTCATGGAGCAGTAAGGATCATGCTGGGTGAAAAACATTACATCAAAATGAAATAACAGTGCAAAAATATTGAAATTTCATTTGATGTATGATGCAGTTCCATTTTTTTCTGCTACAGTGCAGTACTCATGTGGGCGCCTCAACTTCCCTGTGTAGGTTTTCGAGATACAAAAGTTGGAGTTGTCACTTGTATTAAGTTTTTAGAGCCTTCACCATTCATTTGGGGGATTTTTTTTGTTTGAGATTTTGCAGGTTGTGCCTACAGGATCTGTAAGTAGTTACTAAACATGACTTTTGTTAATCATAATGTCAAAAGAGCCACAGCCTCCTGTACAATGACTGAAACTGGTTGTGTGTCCATACACTTGATTTCTGTGGCTTTTTTATTTGGAGGCTAATCTGCATTGCTCTCACATATTTTAAAGTCAAATTAAAATGGGAACTTCTGGTGAAAAATGTCACCAAAAAAGTTTTGCTATTGCTCATCATAGTGTAGATTTTCCCTACTTCAAGATCTAAGTGCTTCCAGTACTTTAAAGAACTGTAGTGTCAGGACAATGATATATGTTATTTAAAAGACAGTGGGTATTTTGGTAGCAGAAAAGGTAAATTCTCTTTAAAATGTTTAATACTTCAAAATAATAGTTGTGTTTAATATTTTGGTTTGTTACACTGCTGTGTTACTCTATGAGTAAAATGTGGTCATTTGGAAACTGGTTCAAGAGCCCAAAAATTAAGGTCCAGACTGGTGGCAGCTGGTCGTGATGCTGCCATGCTTGTGGTGGGTGTAAGGTAGGCCTGAGTGGAAGGTTGAATATGAAGCCAGGGTGAACTCACTACCTTTCCAAATCCCTGCATGCTGCTTTTGGTTATTGCAGCAGAGATCACAGAAGGGAGGAGCGGTTGGGAAGGCTTTGTGAGCAGTGCCATGCATGTCCCCAGTCATGAAGCGGAGCACTGGGCCATCTATGCAGCTTACCCTTTAGTGCTATGACCACATCCAACACTGAAAGGTCTTCACTTTCTGTTTCCAAGCTCTTACATGGGCTTGCCTTTCCCAGTTCAATATCTCCTGTTTTCCACCTCAGAAATAACCACTCTTCAAGGCGGAGTGGGGAGGCAGGATTGCACTGTGCACACAGTTTCTCTGCAAGAGGCACAAGTTGTTCCACTAATTACTCTTATTATATGTATATCTATATTTCCAAAGACAGCATACACAGCGTTATCTTACAATATAAGATGGGAGTTGCTTTCAGATGTTTCAAATGTTTGTTTCAGTTGTGTTTCCTTCACTTCCCATTCTCTTTTCTTTTGCCCTTTCCTCACTACCCCTACCTTGAGGGTTATTTGCATTGCAGTGTAAGTCTTCAAGTACCTTTCTCACTGTGGTAGCCATCATGCTGTCATCGCCAGAATCCAGAGCTATAAAATTACAAGTGGAAAAAGTTTGTAGGATTATCTTTCTCTCTGAGGAAAAATTAGGCAAGCCGGGCAACAGGAGAAAAGAAATGACCTGAATGTGATGGGGCCCTGGGGAATGGGCTGTGCAGCCTGCCTGGTCAGTAATGCAATAGGAAAGTTCACATAAACGTGTGCCAACCCTCCCACGTCCAAGAGTTTCCATTTCTCCGTCTGTATTTTTCCTTGCCCACAGTCCACTTCAGCTCAACAGGCCCTGCACTGGTGCCTCTGATCTTTGCCAGGAGCAGTAGGATACAGCCCTGTCCTCTTGATGAAATCTGTCTCTAGAAAAGCTTTTCTTGCTCCTCAAATCAGGTTCGCAGATATTTTTTCTTGTTGCTAAGATTCAATTTCCAGTAATAATTTCCAATTAAGAAAAAAAAATCTGTAGAAATCAGTACAGTCTGTAGAAGAATTTGATTTTTAGTTGGGATAGTTTGAAGAGAAAAAAACAAGCAAACTAGATCTAGCTTACAGTGGATAGCCACAAAAAGCTAGTTCAAGAGCAGCATTAGCTGTTGCTCTGAATTGGCGTGCCTTTTCTGTATTTACTGAGCAATACTTGAATATGCTGCTTGTCCCTTTTGATTTTTATTTTTATTAGCTTTTTCTTGAAGGAGCACAATAAACCTTTATAGTTACAAGCTAAAATACTGTGGCCTGCTTAATGTGTTATTCTCAGCTGGATTTTTGAACACATCAGCCTATAATATTTGCAATGAAAGCCTACGTTGAGAATTCTCTGTGGGCTTTAATTGCATCTGTTAAGTAGAATACTTAGTAATGAAAGTACCACAGGGAAAAAGTCCTGTGGTCCTTTCTGTAGAAGACTCAGTTGGTTTATGTTTGCCAAGTAGAGAGTGAAGTGTGAATGGGAGGGTCTGTGCTCATCCTTGCAACGTTCAGTGAAGGAGTTTTTCATTGGATCATGTGTACTAGTGTATCTGTTGCTCTTGTAAGAGTATTCTTATAGCCCTGCTAGCTATCAGATAGTTTTAACTAAAATTTAGATCATAAAAATGCAAGAGTGATCAAGTCATTCTATAAAGATTCACAAAACAGATTTTTTTGGCTGTGGATTTTTTTCTCTATTCAAAGGCAAAGTGTAAACAACATTGGAGTGGTGTAGGAACATGGTTGTCAGGGGAAGGCTTTGGACCTGACCCTGCAGTATGCAGAGTTAGTCAGTTATAATGCTGTTTTATTATGCTCATTCTCAGATCCTATGTGATTATTTTGTGTTGTCTAATGGGCACACTTTATTCTGCATGCTGTAAGATAATGAGGGCTTGTGTCAGACCAGAAAGGAGATTCTAGATCCACATGGAATGGTCACTGCAGACTGTTCAGTTCAGTGTCAGGGTAGGAGAGAACTACCTATAAAAGTGCATCCTCTTCATGGCCGTCTTTTCCATACTCTAAAACAAATGAAGCTGTTTCAGAAGACTGTGACTACCTAAATTAATTTGTGGGTACATATTCTGCATGTTTTACACAAGATTTAGAAAAGGGATTTATTAAGCCAGTGCTGAGTACTTTTAGAAGGCACCACCTTTAGGTTTTTCAGCCCATCTCATGTTTTGCTCCAGCAGCCTGATAATACCGTCTCTGTCCCTCTGAGGCAGGGACTGCTGTGCAGTCAATGGCTCCTATGGGAAGTCAGAAGAGCCTGGCAGGGAAGAGAGGGAATACTCCCAGTCCAGTCAGAGGATACTTAGGCTGTTCATTTGTTGCCTTTTCTTTTTTGTCTGCATAGCTTTTGGTTTTTAAATATCATTGGTCTATCCTTTATTCCATTTGCTTTGTCTCCTGGCATCTCATCCTTCCTGTGAGACTATCTTCTTCCCACCTAAGATTTCTTTCAATGCTACTGCTTCTTTATCTACTGTAGATCTTCACCATTTTCCTTCCTGATGTGCCTCCTTTCCCTATGGTCTTGGGCAGCAGCTTCTACTGTTAAGTTTTAAGCTTGATCCCTCTCTTTCTTCCTGTCCATCTCGTGTGGGCTGGTGCAAATGCCCAGATGGAGTGTGAGGACAAAGTAATGCAATACTGGGGTAAATTCTTGCACATACTGTACAAGTACCAGTTTGCATTTTACACTCTGTAGAATCACTGGTAATTCTGTTGTGGTGGTTTTGTAGATGTGAACCTTATCAATAACTGTACATATTTCACGAATCTCGTTGCCTTTAAAAATGTCAGGGTCTGTGTGATTGCATTGATAAAAGTTCTGTATTATGTAAATTACACAGATATTCTCTTCTGTTTGGCAGCATATACAAGCACTTCAGAATAATCTTGTTCAGTTATGTTTGCTTATTTAAGGGAGATTGATACATTAAGAACAATTTCTAAACGTGAATGCAAAACTAGCAAGAAGTTTTTTAGAAAATAAAATCTACAAGGAGATGTTGAGATGACTGAGCAAATTCAGTGTGGAAGGGAAAATGAGACTGGTGAGAAATGACAGTCCTATTAATATATTCCTTAATATTGTTAGGAGGTAAAAGATCAATTGTTAAGGGCAGAACAAGAAGTAGAGGGCTTGTGCTGCAACAAGGGAGCATAAAAGGAGTAGGGCAAATGTATTTACATTGGAAGGCATAGGTAGTGAAACAGGATGCAAAGCAAAAATGTATAATTAATGTCCACAGAGAAAGTCAGGCCTAAGCTAGCTAGAGGCTTTTGAGGCAGTAGTGGTATAATTTAATGATGCTTCCTACAAAGATGAGAATCAATAAAGCATGCTAAATTGCTATCAGCCCCTCCTCCATCATATGTGATTCACTGCATTTGATTTTAAAGGGAAATTGTGCTTCAAAATCTTGAAACTTATGACTTTGAATTTCCTGTAAGAACTGTGCACCCAGCTATAAAAGAGAAGAATATGTTCTCTAGCACAAAGGACTCCCTCAGATCTTTCTTAGTTCTCTAGCCTAATTGAGTCTAAATAGTTGTAGTAATTATATTGTTGTTGTTTGTGTTTTCTTTTCAGGCTTGTAAATACTACAGTTCCCAGTGGCATGTTGTGAACTACAAATATGAACAATATTCAGAAGACTTTCGACACTTACCACAGTAAGACCTGGCATCAGTTCTTCTTTTACTTTTTTATTCTCATTAGGTTGTATCATTTTGCTGAGCTTTGTCCATATTTACACTTTCCTTTGTCTTATATGCTCTGCTTGTTTTACTGTATTTATAGTGCCTTGTGTTTTTAAAAAGAGGAAGAAAAGGTCCTTTAGCAAAAGTTCAAGACTGCAGAATTCACTGGTGTCAACCAACTCTATTAGTGCTGATTTGAATCCTTAGAAACATATTTGCATATTCAAAGCACAGTTGATACAGGAAAGCTGGCTTTCTTTTTTCTTATAATGCATAAATGTCACCCACCTTTAACTGGGATTAATTCTCCTTTTAGTTACCCTGTGTAACAGAGGAGTAGGATTTTGCTTAGTACCTTATGGCTGCACCGTATGGAAGAACTGGGTGCAATGTGTACAGCACGCACTGCTGCAGCCCTAGTGATACAAGGCTGCAGAAGTGCACAGGTGTCTGGGTAAGCGGGCATCCGTTCTGTGCTTGATTAAAATCAGTGTAAAGTTGCTGGGAGGAGAGGGAATAAGTTTCTTGATTTGAGTGGAAAGAAATTAAGAATTTGGTGCTCATTTCTTCATAAGTGAGTTTCTACCCCCAAACCTGCGAGAAACAGAAGTATATCCTGTGCCCTGAGGAGCATTTTAGGGAGTAGTTAAATTAATGAAATCACTGAAGGGCTGTGCTGCCGCCTCATTTCCTGGAATTTGAGGCATTAAAATCATGATACTAGATGAGAAGTTTATGTGTACCTAACACACCAGTAAGTGCTTCATGCTTGGGTTAGATGGAAACTAGTACTAACTAAATATATTGTTGCAGGAATCAATAAACTGATTCTTATGATCCCTTTATGTGCTGTGTTCAGCGGGGTTTGGGCTGCAAGCCTTCCCTCAGATCTGCATTCTCTTTTCTATGTTGGTATTTTTATGAACAGTGAATATAGTAGTACAAAAAGCCATTAAGAGCAATGCTAATCAGAGATTTTAAACATACCTTTCCTTAAGTACCTAGTGTACTGATTGTTTTAGAAAATTAATGCATTTAATGCTCAAGTAAAATGTTTTCAACACAGCAGTTTCCAATTTAACCTTAAGCATCTTCACTCATGAAATATGCATTTGACAGATGTGACTCTGCACAAAGTACATTTTAGCTGATTACATACATCCTCTTCCGTGAAGGTAATTTTAATATGGTGCTTGATATGATTTGCTTTCATGAGTTCACACTCCAGGGATGCTATGGTGTCTCGCACCTTACTTTTTCCCCCCACTATTGCATAGAAGATTATAAAAAAACAAGATCTTGTTTTGTCATGTATCAGAACACAGTACTTGGGAATAGTTTGGATGCAGCACTGGTTGATGTTTCAGAGGCAAAGTTACAGCAGGAGTGTCTGTTTTGTTTGCTGAAAGTTGGCATGGCTTTTGAGTTTAACAGACCTTAAACAGCACTATTTTGGAATCAATCTTATTTCATACTAATTCTAGCCCATTCAACATCAGTGGCCCTTGATTTGCATAAGCAAGTTACAAAGTTCAGCATTTTAGACTAAATCTCATTAAAAATAAAGTGGCTTGATACATCCATGTTGTAGTGTTTGTGTCTTACTCTCTGTAGCTCTGGATGCCCAGTTTCTGCAGTTTTTTTGTTTCCTTTGAGCAAAACTGCTGTCAGAAACACAGAAACTGTCAGAAATCTGAGCATATTGTTGTATCAATTCCTTTAGAGGAAATCGTTGTATCAGGAAAGATTGGATGAGTGTTAAGTGTTTAGCTTTGCATCATGAGAAAGGAGCATCATTTATAGTACTAGATCTAGCTGTGGGTAAAGTACTTCCATTCACTGAGGGTGTGCTGAGCCTTCTCATGGGCCTTCCCATTTAGAAGCACACAAACTGGGACTTAGCAGCCTTCAGCAATGGTGACGGGCTTTATACCTGTTTGTATGTGAGGCCATGCTGTGCTGTTTCACACAGTTGTGCAACATGTCAAGTAATGGCTGCACAGTTTTATCAGATATTGAAGTTATTCTTTTTGAATACTGACCCTTTTTGGTTGCTAAGCAGCTGCAACGCGATGCCAACTACCTGGGGCAGGCAGTGAGGACTCAACATGTCCCTGGTACAGTTCCCCCAAAATAGTTCTGTGGCACTGAGGAAGAGCTCAAGGACATGAGCATGACATGACCAAAATGTTTAGCAACTGCTTTAGTTTTTCTCTGAGTGTGTTCCTCCTTTGAGGTTTTTCTCAGGTCCCTCTGCCTCTTAAATTCCTCTCTGTGAGCTCTCACTACCTCTTTTCACACCATTTTTTATGCTTTGTGCTGGTGTGTTCTTGGTTCTTGAGCAAGTGGGAAGGGTGGAGGAAAAGCAGAGGTTGCTTAGGGTGTTGTGGTGACACTGTGTCTGGGAATAGAAATAGTCATTAGCCAAGTTTTTGCTGTCATTTATAGAAATCATGGAACATTTGGTAGATATTTCAAGTCTGATCCCCTGGAATTCTGCCCCTTCATGTGGGCAGAGGAGAAAGAAGGTACACCAAAACAGGGTCATGTCCTTACCATGTTCAATCTGCCTGCCCTAGGACGATGAAAAGCATGCCCAAAAGGATTCTCATCCAAGGAAGAGAAAAATTTATTGTATGGAGAATGACACAGAGGTCTCAGTGGATGAGTGCTGGGGTGATTGGTGAGATCTGACACCTGAGGCAGCAGTGCTCTGTGCTCTGTCTCTTTTAGAGCTCTGCTGAGAGGACAGAAGGATTTCCTACTTTCTAAGAAACTTAGACAACCAAGGCTTATGGAAGGGTGGTGATTTAATGGGCAAGTTCTCTTTCTGGCTGTGGAGTGGCAGAGTGGAGCAGAGTTGCTGTGAGGGGTTGACACCCTGCTAATCCAGCAGATTTCTCACTCCTTCCCCACCCTGGTAGCATCAAGGACATTAGGGTTGGGGTTATGTTTTGGTTTGGTTTTTTTCTCCCAGTAGCTGACTAGCTTGTCCTGTTACTGGTACAAATCCTGAACCAGATGTGTGCAGTGTTACCTGTCCACCTGTGGCCAGAAAGCATTGGTCAATAGGGGATTTGTCAAAAAATGTGAAGGCTTGAATGGTGGTTTTTGTAAAAGGTGGGATGTGGCTAGAGATTTTTGGTTTGGGGCTCTTCTGGGTGGGAGAGAGTATTTGTGTAAGAATATTTAACAGCTGCCCTTGGTTGTATCGGAAAACCTGAAATGGATTTCCATCACAAATATTCTGAATTTTAATGCTTTTACAGATGTGAAAGTTGTCAAGAGATTGCAAATGTTCCTTTTATTCAAAATATTGATCAGTTGTTTACATTAAATAAACTTGAAACCTAGAGCAAATTAAAACAGAATAAAACACTCCTGTGTTCTGTGTGCACTTGGCTCTACTGGTTGCTGAAATGCTGACTTTGGTTGCAGTGGGGTAGTCACATCATGAAATGTGGAAAACGAATAGGAGATAGATTACTCTTATCTTCCTAAACTGTAACTTGTGTATGAATTAATAGAAAATGAAAATGGTCAAAGTTACCACTTTCATTTTTTATAATTAGTGGCATTTAACATGTGCTAGTGTGGGCCAAAGCTCACAAAGCTGAGAGACAAAACTCGCTTAGAAGTGTGTGTGGTTTCTCAACTTCAATTTGGATTTGCTTCCTTGCACGGCAGAGAGTAATATTGCTCTGTTACTGTTCTGAGGTTGGGTAGATGAAAGTAAGTTCTGGATAGGTCAGTCTTCCAGGTAGCTGATGGCTTCTACCATGACAACTCCTGTAGATTTTCATATGATAACTGAATATTTCCAAGATGAGATTTGTAATCTTCAGGAATTTGAGAGCAATGTTGGTGTTTCTCAAGATACAGAAAGATACACTTTTTTTTCTCCATTTAAAAAAAAAATCTTTAATACTGTCGTGTGTATTTGGCTGTTATTTCAGGTTTAATTCTCCAACATACAAAGTACTCTGGACCTAAGTACAATTACTTAAGTGCTTAAAAATAAGCAAGTGATTAAGTGCTTTGCTTTTCCATGTTCAGTTTTGGTTTTAATTCCACAATATGAAGATCTTAAGTGGCACCAATCAAAAAGGCATCTGTGTGTTTTTACAAATTACATTGAGGCTGTGCTCATTATATTGAAGAGTAAAAATACCTTGAAATATTGAAGAAATGTAGAAGCTTTAAGCTGAGTGTTATAATGTTGTTCTTGGCTAGAAAAAGCTATCAAAGAATTCATTCTCATTGATTTGATAGCCTTAAATGGGATATCTCTTTGCAAATTGGATTTTGTTGCTGTTGTGGTAGAAAAGCAATGAAGAGATTGCATAGAATTGTTGCAACTTCATAACGTTGAAATAAAAAGCTAAATGGGGATAAAAAAAAAAAAAGCTGTATTTTGAAACAGTAGTGATTTTTAAAGGAGGTAATAGGATCACAGCAATAGGTGTACTGAAGATGCCCTGAGGGCCTGGGGTGGTTGCCTCCCTGAAATAGCAGGTGCATGATTATTTAAAAAATAATAATAATTAAAGACATTTTTCCTCTCCTCCTAGGAGTGAATGTAGACCAGAGAAACTGCCCTCACATTCATTTGAAATCGATCATGAAGATGTGGATAAGGATGAAGTATGTATTCTGGTTTTGCTGGGGTTTTCCCCCTGGGGAGGAGTTACTTATTGCTTTAATATCAAATAAAGAATGATAATGGAGGCTTGTTATCTCCTCTAAAATGTTTCATATTTTAAAGAACTGAAGTTAGTGGAACAGCTTTGTCTCTTTATGTCATCATACACACAGCAGGCATATTAATAATGTCTTATTTTAAAAGGAATGAAAGGATGATTATTTGTTGTCAAGTAGATACTCACATATTAGTTTTCTTTTGTCTTAGAATTCAAAAAGCAAGTCCATGCAATATTAATCATGTCTTCCATACAGGATACAACATCCCACTCATCTTCAAAAGGTGGTGGTGGTGGAGGAGGAGGATTAGCAGCAGGAGTTTATAAGTCTGGATGGCTTTATAAAGGGAATTTCAACAGCACTGTAAACAATAGTATTACTGTTCGGGTAAGGGCACAGCATTATTCTTTCTTTATTCCATTTGGGTTTATATCCCCCACAGAAGCATACTCGTTTGCCATTGTTGTTTAGCTGTTTATATCTCAGGTTTGATTACATTATTGTGAATAATAGTAAAGTAATATTGCAGTTGCCTGCAGAATAGTGTGACTGAAGTGCAGTTAGGAGTTGCTTATTATCTAATCCCTGTGACTAAAGTATCAGTGAAAATAATTTGAAATACAACAATTGTCATTCTTTGCTTACCTCCCCCTATTCAGTCATTCAAAAAGCGCTACTTCCAGCTGACACAGTTGTCGGATAACTCATATATTATGAATTTTTACAAAGATGAAAAAATATCCAAGGAGCCAAAGGGATGTATTTTCTTGGATTCTTGTACAGGAGTTGTACAGGTAAGTTTCAGTTTATTTCATTCTGTAGTTTGGGTGTCCAAATGAGTGGAATAGTGGTCTCATTAGCAGTTTCATTAAATGAAAATTCCATTAGTTTTGCTTTTGAAATCGATGCAAGTGCTCAGCCTGAGAGGTTGTGAAAACCACAGTTGAATTGTGGTAGCAGATGGTGCATATGTTCTTTGCCCATGGCACACATGAGAAAAAAATATCATAAATCATAGAATAGTTAGGGTTGGAAAGGACCTGAAGATCATCTAGTTTCAACTCCCCTGCTTTGCACTGAAATTATTTCCTTAGCTGCCAGATTTTACTTGATGCTTACTAAGAGCATATGTGCCTGTTGTGGGTTAAAGAAACTCAGGTTGCAAACGCTGGCTGTTGGCCAAGTGGTAAATTAATCCTGTATCCTGAGCCTCCTTGAAGATCGTCACTTTTGGAGGTGATAGAGTCTTAATGGCAGCAGGTAGGACAGAACCTTCTTGTTTATTGTGACTTGGAAAAATAAATACCCAGAAATGCCTGATAACCACCTTTTGGTTTTTTTATTCCCACTAGAATTGAGTCCTCAGCTTTTTTCCCCCTCTACTTTTGCCTTTCCTCTGATTCTATTAATGTATTTCACTTTTTTCCCCCTTTTTTTCTATTCAATACAAGATGTTATTTCAATATTATGTACTGTAGTTGATCTAGCCCCTTGTGTCACTGAATAAGGAAATTCTTTTTTTTAGTTATACTTTATCCTTTATTCCTTAACCTGTAAAGGTTGGTAACAGTGCTAGTGCAGATTGATTTGCAAGTTGCTTTGAAAGAAACCTTTCAGGTAACGCAATGGAAGACCTCTGATAAAAACATGCTTCTGTTGATTGGGAAATCTCTCCTTCACCACTGAACCCCTTCAGAGCAAGAAGCACAGTCAGTGAGTAATTCACTCAGGGAGCGGGCATTTGCTGATAGTCTCTGCAGAGCCTCATTCCTGCACCCAGGAAAGTACCAGATCTGCAGGGAGTGACTGTTTACCCCGTGCAGTTACACAGGCTGTTTCTTATTTCAAACACGTATCGGACAGGATGGAGGTAAATATGTAGAAGAACAATGATTTTTTTGCCAGTGTCAGTCCATTGGTTTGAAAGGTAGCTTGGAAGTGTGGCAAAAGCCATAGAGGAGATTCCTATAGAGAAACCCTGTTTAGAAATTACTGCTTGCTGGCAGTTCATCCTTTAAGATGGGTCTCAGCCAGAGCTCTAGTTAGGCCCTGAACATCCCTGTAGTGTGGTTTTAGGTACAGATTAAATGCTATCCCAGAGGGTGCCTGTTCTGTTATATTTTCTGACACTCCATGACAGCAGCAATGTCTTGACTGCTGTCTTTTTGACTAATCTCTAACAAAAAAGCTAAAGGAACTTTTGAAATCCTTCTCCTGAGCTTTGGCATCTGCCTTCTAAATCTGCAGTGTTCCTGCAACTGTTTGAACTTTAGGTTCTCCTCTCGCCTACTACAGCGCTAGTTTTTGCGATTGTTCTTTGACTGACATTTAGAATGGGATGCACGAATTTGTCTGCTGCCTTCACTAATAAGAAGTGAGAGTCATAGCCAAGGGGCTAATAGGGCAAGGATTATCAGCTAGCTCTCACAGTCTTTGATGAAATTAGAATCATAGGTCTGAGAAAAACAAAGAAACTGTCATAGAGTTGCCATAAACAGGGAGACCATAAAATGTGAAGAAAGAGTTGGGTAAAACTGGAGATTTAGAGGAAAACTGTGATGTGAAAGTTCTGATTTAATAAGTTTTAATGCCACCATAAATCATTTAACTCTCTATGAATGACTTTGAGCTTCTGTTTGATACAAGTAAACAGCCTGGAGAAATCATCTCCAGATAAAATACAAAATACTTCCAAAACAATTCTGTTATTTTGGAAAAATGACCCTGCAGGCATTAGTCTTAGCCTGATGTTTCTTTCATATAGTTTCTCTTTGAATCTTGCATTATTTCCTTCTGGAAGAAATTTTAAACTTGGAATTAAGTGTTGAAGATTACAAATCAACCTCAAGGTCCACATACCATAGGGAAGAACTTATAGAGAAGCAAACTGAGAAATGGTACTTTTCTTTTTTCCTGTTTTCTGATCAGGGAGAAAATAGTTGGCTTTAGATTTGAAACAAAGACTTTGCTGTAGACCTCATCTGCTTGCCAGAAGTCTGAAGTGCAGATGGAAAAGTGAATATTTAAGTTTTCCGGCCTTAATGTTCTTAAGATTCAGCATGTGAGATGTATTGCTCTAATGGATTATGTCTAATAGTGTTAAAGTACCTGATTAAAAGATCTTGGCCATGACTGTAAGGGGAAGTACATAATATAGATGAGATATGCATTCATTTTAATGCTGTTCATAACTTTATGAAGATAAATCAGAACAGAGTTTTTCTTCATAGATTGTGCATAAACTTGTATAAATAATCCACTTATACAAATAATCTATCTTTACAAGTTTTGAATAGCCACTGCCTAAGATTTATGGCTCAGTTTGGTTCAACTTCTAGCTCGCGGTCAAGCCCTAATGTTACATGAGTAACAATAGGTTTCAGTAAAATGTTAGTCCTTGTTTTGCATTAATTTGAATGTATGCAGTGATTGGAGGGTTAGAGTGATTTCAGGATCAAGAAAAATATTGAGCACCTGAGAACCAATTGCTACAAAACCCTATGCTGGATGAAATTTGTATTCCTGACAGAATTTTCACCTCAATAAAGCACTTGAGAGGAAAACTATTTCCTACCAAGAGAATTTCCAGTAGCAAACCTAAAAAATAATACACATGCATGCACATACACACACGATCCCAAGTCAGTTTGAAAAGCCAAGATTTGACTGACTCTGACCCAAGAAGCTCCAGAAGAAGTTTTTCAGTCTTAACTGATTCCTGAGCTGGGTCATGACATATAATATAAGGACTGGAGCAAGTTATTAACAGCAGGCTGGGTAGGGATCTTCTAAATCATCTCTGCTGCTGGAAAAAAATGTTAATGGAATTTTTTTCTGAGTGTCTTGGGTTCTCTGTCTCCTCTACTGCTAATCAGTATCAGATTCTGCCTCTGTTCCTCTTAAATAAAAATACCACTATCATCTCAGCATCAGGCTTAGAAGCTATTCTTAGTAACTTGTTGATATAGGACTGTGCTGAGAAATAGTTATAGTATCTAGAACTACAGGCCTCCATTGTCGTATTATTTGAGACTGTTAATAAAGAAAAATAAAATCGAGTCACATGGCCCGTTATGGAGTAGATGAATTGTTTTTCATTTATCAGCATCACTCTAAGGTTAGATGTGTCAACAAAGTGATGGCAATTTTCTGGAATACTGAAAACAAAACAGTGGTGCCAGTGTCCATAGTCAGTGGTTGTAAAAGTTTGATGAAGTAATACGGGTAAGATGCATCAGTGTTCTTTGAGATTTAAGCAAGGAGGAAAGACAATTGATGCAACTGCCTTCATAAGACTGCGAGATAAAAGCCTCACTAATTTGTTAAATTTCAGGAATGAAACACATTCTAATAGATCACCTCACTTTGTTCAATTTTATTGAGCTGTTTCAGTAAATAAGCACCTGTTAATTCTTATGACAGAAATGGATAGATATTTGGCCATAGAAGATCTTAGATGCACAAAGACCCACCAATAAATTGACATAAATTTGTACTAATATTAGAGTGCCTGAATTTTCTTTAAAAGTTTTTCTTGAATGTTCTGTTTAAGGAGTGATAATATACAAGTCTGTCTTATGAATGTCTGTTTCGGTACTTTTTTATAATTAGTTCTAGTGTTTATTTTTCTTTTCCTTTTGTTCCAACAGAATAACAGGCTTAGGAAACATGCCTTTGAGTTGAAAATGAATGACCTCACATACTTTGTGCTGGCAGCTGAAAATGAGCAGGATATGGATGACTGGATTTTTACTCTCAACAAAATCCTGCAAATAAATCCAGAGGGAACCATTCAGGAGAGGAAAAGTGCAGATCTCACTGACCTAAAATTGGGTAAGAGTGAATAGTCTCTTGTATTGTTGGGTTTCTTTTTTAATCAAATGCAAAGAATTGGAACATTTGGATATCACTATTGAATCATTTTAACTGCCTGAGTCTGTAATGGATTCTGCACCTATTGATTTCTGACGAAGCAGCACCAGTCTTTTGGCAATCCCTGAACAATGTAAGCTAACTCCCCACAGATCATTTCAAAACGCTGTAGGGGAGGTAAAGTTGCTTGCTGCAAAGTCAGCAGGAGAAACGTGGCTCTGCTTTGCATATGCAGCTCTTTTTAAATATAGTCCTCTCTGTCAATGATTTTATAGTAGTTTGTGTTTTACTGTCTTGGGAGTCTGAAGGTTTTAAAGAGTTTTGTGCTGGAGAGAGGTTCGATCAGTGCTTTTTCCAGCATTTTGTTGTCTTTAAAAATCTGGAACTAATCATGCTAAAAAAAAGTCCCAGCTTTGGTATATTGCTCTTTCCATGGAAGCTTATTGACTTCATGTCTTGCTTTTGTGACTTTATGGGTTAATATGCTTTCGCTATGGAAGAAAGACTTGGATGCTCAGTTATACTGTACTTTTCATGTGGCAGTAACTTCCACACAATAAATCCATGTTCAGTTTGGATCAACCCCAACTGAAATTCTAAGACTGAAAACACTTGAAACCTTAATACAGATTTGAACTGCTTGTGCTCTGAGCTGGATCAAAGCTTTGAATCCACATGCATGTGAATCTTGGGGAAGTTCAGAGCTAATTGAAGGCTTTAGACTGGTGTTTATAATAAATTCCAATTTTTGAGGAACAGGATGCTCTTCATATAGCCAAAGATGTTTTCCTAATTTGGAGGCACAAGAGACTTGCACTTCAGAATTGGAGAAGTACTTCTGAAAATCCCACCCATAAGGGATATTCATGAAACAGGAAGAAATATGTGTATAAAAGGTCACAGACATAAGGCTAACAGAATACAGAAGTCTCTACTGGTAAAAAAACCTGATGACGAGCAATGGGAATGTGCTATGGAGTTAACTTGTCAAAAGGCATAATGCTTTCTTGGCAGAAGAGCCGTAAGTGGCTCTAATGACTTATTTCACACTGGGCTGAATTACCTAGTGAAAGCAGAACGGTCCCTGGTGAGCTAAGTAAAGCAAAGAGGTTGCTGTGTAGTTTTGTTCTCTGGATCCATAGATATGCAGCTCATGGAGTCTGAACTGCACCCCTCCCCTTCCCGAAGAGCAGGTAAGGTCCTCCATGCCTCGCTGAAGGCTCCCTTTACTGGGAGTCCAAAGTCCTTCAGTTGACATAAACCTTTGGTGTTGCCTCAGAAGGGACCAATAGCAAGGAAGCAAAGGAAGGTGCCTTTGTTGCAGGCATGAATATTTGTCGTGTATGAATGTGTCAGATGTTTCACTGAGGAGTCAGGCCTCTTGTTTGAAAACTTACCTATAGACTGAGTTACAGAGAGGGACTTTTTACAAGAGGAATGGTTTTAAACTGAAAAAGAGGGGAGATTGAGATTAGGCATTAGGAAGAAATTTTTTACTCTGAGGGTTGTTAGGCACTGGAACAGGTTTCCCGGAGAAGCTGTGGCTGCCCCATCCCTGGGAGGGTTCAAGGCCAGGCTGGATGGGGCTTGGAGCAACCTGGTCTAGTGGAAGGTGTCACTGCCTATGGCAGTGGGGGGTTTGAACTAGATGATCTTTAACGTCCCTTCCAACCCAAACCATTCTATGATTCTATGATACAGTAAACACCAGCAGGAGGTGAAGTTGAGGAGGACAGAGGTTCACATTAGTTATCTTTTCCACCTGTTAGCCCAGTGACATTAAAAGGAATAAAAATAATAGCATGGGGATTTTTTTTTTAACCCAATGTTAATAGCCAGTGTAATAAAAACAATTTTTTTTTTTTTTTCCTTTTTCTTCTTTTCAAGACCCTGCAGAAGTTTCGGTGAATTGTGATTGCTCTCAAGAAGAGACTGATTCTTCAGAAAACACCTTGCACCCAGACTTCGCAAAAGTAATGGCAGTTATGTTTATCGTTACAAGTTTAATGGGTAGTGGTAACTAGGTGAAAAATGACTGCCAATAGATGATCACTTATACTGTGAAAGTTTTGAAAATATAGCACAGCACATTGTGATTGTTCGAAACACGACAGATGACAGGAATAATGCTCTTTCTGAACAGAAGACAGGCTTTGTTTAAATGAGAAAAGCTCCACTGAACATAAAGAAAGTAGGTGTTCCCTAGAGTGGTTTGATTTGGATGTGTGATGTCAGTAAGAATCCTATCCCTGCAGTTAGCTGTGAAATATTTATTCCTTTTAACTGCATTTCAGAAAAGTTTGGCCCTTGGAGAGACAAGATTTCCTGTGTGACTTGCAAGGAAACAAGCTGTGAACTGATCATCACTTTACATAGTTTCATTGAAAGATGTATGTAGTATCAGGGGAGGCATTTAGTCTGCTGGATCACATAAACTGCTTCATGTGGATGAGACAGTGTGATAAGAAGCTTTTTGATGGAAAACTAGATTGGAAGTGTTTCACTGCTTTTTCTTAAATGATCGTATGATCTGGTTTTGTAATCTTCTGTCAGTGAGCTGCTATAGATACTATCTACACAGCCAAATCCTAGTTGAGGATATTACTCCCACAGATTTTAACTGAAAGCTGTATATTCAAATGAGGACAGACTTTTGTCTATATTTTAATGTAGGTTGTATTCATATATATGAAGTGGTCACCTAAAATTAAAACAAAACAAAACAAAACAAAAAAAAAAAAAAAAAAAAAACCACAAAAAAAAAAAAAATACAAACTGACCAACCATATAAAATATAACTGAGCTAATGTATTAAGGACAAGAACAGTATCTGATCATCTCATCGATGGATAGATACTTTCTAATGGTTTGCATAATGCAGATATCTCGAATGTATCTTAAAGATAGCTCAAAGACCACTTGTGGCCTGCAAGGCTAAAGTAGACAGACTGCATATTCTGTGATGCTTGTATTGCCCTTTAAAGTGTTAATTCCTAGTGTGTCACCTCTCCATCCCCCTTGCTGTCTAGGCCTGACTGCAGCAGTCCCTAGTCCATGGCAGGTAAATCTTCTGATCCCATCTCAAACTAAACCAGTAGACCAGGGACACATCAGGACCTGCTTCTGCATGGGTGGGGCATGTTAGGAAGTGAACACAGAGCTCTTGATCTTGCTTATTATTTAATGTGTGTTAGCAATGTCATGCTACTGTGAAAAACACAAAATGTTGAATAGGACCTGAACAAGAGCATGTCCTGTACCATGTCAGCTAAGGTTTGTGCTCAGTCTTGGGCAACCAGGAAAGTTGTGGACTCCATTAATAGTGCAGAGATTGAAAAATAAAGAAGCATTAGGAAAAGCAAAGTGCAAAGAAAGACTGAAGGAATCGAGCATGTTTAGACTGAGGAAAAGTGTTTCAAAGGTATCATGAGGGATCTGTCAGGGGAAGGGAATGCATAGGGCATACTTTACCCATTGGATAAATGGGCTTCAATAGCAGGGGAAAAATTACCGAAGTTAGACATAAAGATAAACTTTTAAAAAGCAGGGTAGGAAAGCACCAGGTGGATTCAGGAGGTTGTTGAGTTGCTTTTATCAGAGAACTTATTATTAGCTTAGGCATGTGTCTGTCAAAAATAAAATGGGTGTGACTGATCCTGCCTTGTGACAGAAGGATGGATGTGGAGAGGACTCCCGGCCTTACTTTTGGGTGATGTGCTGCAGACTGTGTGACTGCCCACCTTGTAAGGCTGAACTGCACTTTCCTGCCCCACTTTCTGCTCTAACTCTCCCCAAGTGTTTTTCTGTGGGGACAGTTTGGTTTGCTTTGGTTTGCCCTCAACTTGGGAATCCCTAAATTTGTTTCAGCACAGTGATCTACAGTTCTGACATCTTACACAACAGTAACATTGTCTTTAGTAACATATATGAATTTTAATTACTTGATCTATTTTGGAGTTCCTTAGAAGGGTATCATGGCCTGAAAATCCTTGCTTCACAAGCATATAACACTCAAAGAGTGCTTGAAGGTGCTTTGGCATAACTACTGCAGAAATTGGAAGTGTTGTTAGAAGTGAAGCATTGATCATTCATTTAGAAGTCTTAACAACTCCATGGATTTCTGTTCTCATGCAGAAAACTAATTTATTATCTGTCACCACAGTACATCACGGAAACAGAAGAAACAGTGAAAGCTTCTCGAAATACAGAGCGGCTGAATCTTTTCTCTTTGGATCCTGATATAGCAGTAAGTGATGTATATTTATTTTTCCCCCAGGTTCTTGGAATTTTTAAAATGCAGGTGGGTTAGCTAAGCCACCAGAGTGGGTTGGAGTTCAGCAAGCAATTGGGTATACCCAAGACTTCAACTTTGAAGGGTGAGGGGAACTATCTCTAGTCTGTAGAGATTTCGGTATAGACTCTCCTGATATCTGATCGTAGAATGGTTGAAGGTGGAAGTGACTTCTGAAGGTCATCAAAGTCCAGGATAGCTAAGCTTTGAATCATCAAAGCAAACTGAAAATATTACAGCAGCAGAATCTTCCCTTCAACTGGGCATGTTATCAGGACAGTGGTTTTATTGTTATTCGTTACACTGAATTTGACTACAGAAATCTGAATGGATATAAAAAGCAGTGGGAAATTGCAGTTGGAGGTAGAAAAGGCTGTCTGTGTGAAAAGAAGTTTAGCTGGAAATGTAGGAAGTGCAGGTTGCTTTTCTTTTTATCTTCAGCTTTCTTATCATTCAGTGTCAGAGTTCATAATTGAAAGAATGTTAATCCTTGCACAGAGTGTACATTTGTTGGTGATGAAACTGGAAACTTCAGTTAGAAAGATGACATGAGAAAAGTTGGGATCAGTATATATTCAAACTTGAAGCTTTTGTCAATCAACTGCAGCACCATTATTAAAAATATTAAGTGAATTGAAACAGTATTGTGATGTATAAGTAAGGGAAAAGTTCTGAAGTCTAATCCTAAAATGTGGTGTTATAGTCTGAAAATATGAGGCTGTTTAATCTGTTTGAGGAAATTAAGATAAAAAGTTTCAGAAAGGGTAAGCAAACAAGAAACGATTAGATCCGAAATTATAGGAAACATAACTTGGATCCATCATTCTGCCTCTGACATTATGTATGCCCTCAGGTAATATTTTTCCTTTGCTTCCTAATCTGTAAATTAGGAGTAGCACTCATTTAGCAAGGCAATACCAACTTATCGGTAGTGACTCTTTGAGTTTTCCAGGTGTTTCAGTGATTGTCATAGAATCAAAGAATAGTCAGGGTTGGAAAGGACCTCAAGATCATCTAGTTCTAACCCCCCTGCCAGGGGCAGGGACACCTCACACTAAACCATGCCACCCAAGGCTATGTCCAACCCAGCCTTGATCACTGCCAGTGATAGAGCATTCACAACTTCCCTGGACAACCCATTCCAGGAAAGAAGTTCTTCCTCATATCCAATCTAAACTTCCCCTGTTTAAGTTTGAACCCGTTACCCCTTGTCCTATCACTACAGTTCCTCATGAAGAGTCCCTCCCCAGCATCCCTATAGGCCCCCTTGAGATACTGGAAGGCTGCTATGAGGTCTCCACACAGTCTTCTCTTCTCCAGGCTGAACAGCCCCAACTTTCTCATCCTATCTTCATACAGGAGGTGCTCCAGTCCCCTGATCATCCTCGTGGCTCTCCTTTGGACTTGCTCCAACAGTTCCATGTCCTTTTTATGTTGAGGACACCAGAACTGCACACAATACTCCAAGTGAGGTCTCACAAGAGCAGAGTAGAGGGGCAGGATCACAAGACCTCTAAAAAGCTCACTTAGTTTTGGCATGCCATACTTTCCCCATATATAATGTATTGCCAATTTATTTCAGTCATTAAATCCTCAGAAAAAGGAGTTCCCAGGGACAAGCTCAGGGATAAAGCCATTTGAAGAGAAGCCTGCAAAGAGGATCCTGATAACTTGCAAATCGCTCAGTTTGAATCTGCAGGCCTGTGTTACTGAAAACGAAAATGATCCTTTGACCAATGTAAGTTTTACTTATCTCCCTGTGAGTTTTCTTTCTTTTTTTTTCTTTTATTCCATCTTTCTGTGCACCTCTTTCTTTGTAAAGAGACAGTAAAGTTAAGATGCGTCATGCACCCGTACTGCATTCACTACTCCTCCTCCTCTGCCCATCCCTTAGAATTGAGTAATGAAACTGATGAACTTTTCAATAAACATCTTGAAGCTAATTTAAGTTGTAGAATGTTAGCTACAGTTCAATATGGAATTTAAAGCATTAAATCCTTGAGGTTCCTTAGCAATAGCTGTAAGAAGAAGCAGCTTAAACTGTCAAGACCAACTAGGAAGGCAACTGAATATCAGTTGCTAGTGAATAGTTATTTTTGTTTTTCACAGAGAGACCAGAAACCAAGCAGGTTAAATTACAGAAGAGAAGGCAAAATAGAAAGGACTGGCTGCTTCACCTGGTGGAAAAGCCCAGCTAAAAGCAGGAAAAACCAGGAAATGTTACGTATTCTTACTTTAAGAAAAAAGGGCAGGGAAAGCAAGACATGGGTGTCAGTCTATGGCTTTTAGTTAGCTCTCGGCTGAAGCAGGAAAGTTTTGAGAAATCAGTGTCCTGGCACCTCAACTTTCGTACATTACATATGAGGCATTGATTATTTTTTTTTCCCAATATTTTTTTTTTTTCATTTGAAGATGACCTCTGCAGTGAGTGCACATTCAGCATGATGTGATCAATACTTTTTTGGCAGACTGGAATAACTGTTTTAATGAAGACATGATAACTGTACCAAGGGCTGCAAAAGCACAGAATATTGTACCTGCTGTACATTGTTCTTTATCTCCAAAGTTTTAAGATTCTGATTTCTGGGCAGCTCAGAAGGTGTTGTTCTGAGACTGATTTATTTCGTCAGCACTGTGGAGGCTCTTTGGAGGTTACTTACAGTCATAGGATTTAATTTCCTGGCATGCAATAGAATAAGCGGGTACTGTCAGAGCAGTTTGAATGGTCTTGGTTTCCTAGCAAATGGAACATGTGTTTCCCACAGAATAATACACCCACTCATTTGTGTTTGTACCAGTAAACATTTTGCATCTACTCACATTTTGTCATCTTAATGCCACATTTCTGACGATCCCTGGAAAGCCCACCCTCATTCTTCTTTCTTTTATAATGGCTTTGAACTGACATTCTAAAAATCCTGTAAAATGTTTCTTTGTGGCTCTTCAATTTACTCTAATAGTGATGTGTCACAAATACATGTTTTCTATTCTGCAAGTTTCTGAGTTAGCTGTCAGTTACTGTTCTGTTATCAAACTACCTTTAAAAGCCCCAAAAATCACATGGTTGGAAACTAGCTTTGGCAGGGGTTTGTGTTTTTAATGCATCTCATAATTTGTAAGTCATATTTGTTTGCTTTCTGTTTTGTTTTTTTTTCTAGTTGCAGAAACCTATTTAAAGATAATCTACCACCTTGCTCTCAGTTATCGCTATTTTGTTTGTGATGTTTTCTTCAGGTAGAGCCATTCTTTGTGAGTGTGGCGCTGTATGATGTAAGGGATGGCAAGAAGATCTCTGCTGATTTTCATGTGGATTTGAACCACACACTCGTTAGACAGATGATTTCAGGTTCCTCGTTTTCAGTAGAAAATGGAACTGTTGAGAATATAGACTCAAATGAAATGGAAGAACCACAAGTGAAGGGGTTCCCAGAAGAATGGCTGAAATACCCAAAACAGGTATTCTGCATGTGACCTGCAAGACTTAGTGACTCATGTGACCTAGTTTAGTTCAGTAGTATTCTTTTTCATCAGGGAATTTATCTTGTACTCCCAGTGTTTCTTTCTTTCAAGAATACTCCTTTTTTGTGTATCGGTGGTACTTAAATACAGATCCTTGATTTTTGAGCTCCCTGTATAGCGTTTAAAACCATTTGCAGTCAAAACTTCGAAAAAGGTTGCTGTCTGTTATTTAGTGAAACCACCCGTGTTTCCTGTGCTCTTTGGGTGCATTGTTTGATGTTGCCCAAACCAACTAAACAAAATCACAACTTAAAGCGACACTTAGGTGCTACGTTACTCTCAAAGTTCTTCCACATTCTTGCTGTTGCTGCAAGCTTTACTCTGAAACTCCATGCCTTACATTTTCTTCTCCCTGTCATTGCCCTTATGTGTGACTGATTTAGGCCAGCATTTAAGTACTGTCCAAGAGGAATAGTTAGGTTAGGTGATGCTAACATGGTCATACAACTTCTTGACTTGAGTCAGTCTGTTTGCAAGGTGCTGCATATGCACAGGCTTACCTCAGCAGTAGAACAAAGATTTTATTTTTCATATGGCTGTATTGAATATGTAGAGATACTAATCCTCAATAATCCTTTCTGAATCTGGTTTATTGCTGTTCCCATCAATTGAGAGCACTGGCAGGATTTAATTTCTCCAGTATTGCTATTTACTTTTTAACTGTTCTTTCTTTTCTCCACAGGCTCTTTTCTCCATCAGTAATCCTCATTCTGAGATAGTATTAGTGGCAAAAATAGAAAAGGTGCTTACGGGAAACATTGCCAGCAGTGCTGAACCTTACATTAAAAATCCCGATTCGTTTAAGGTAATGTAACAGGAACATCAGTTCCTTCTTTGTCAGCCTCAGCTTATTGGAAGCTGAAGACGTTGCAAATTGGGCTTACAAAACTCACCAGTGTGTGGTTGCTGAACAGCACAAGTTCACAGGAGGCCCACCCTTAAGAAAACAGATATCCAAGCTCCACTGACTGAATGAATGAAGTATCATTTTGTCTGCAACATACAAATCCATTCGTGGTGCATTTTTATGGTAGTTATGTCTCACCAGAGTGAAATTCTCTTTCAGTGATCTTTCTGAAATCATGGGTTAGTGCACTTTGTATATGAGCAAAGCTGGGGTAGGCACCTCTTTCTCCCTGAAAGAAGCAGTGCATCTGCATTGGGTGTATTAAAGAAAACTGCAGTAATAACTAATTAATGCAGTTCTGACTAAAAGGATGGTGAGGGGTTTTAATTTGTCAGCATCATCATATTCATCTGTGATGTCTTTGCTGTATTCCCAGAACCTTCTATAATGGGCAATACCAGGCTAAATTATTTCAGGGACACTATACTCTCTTCAGCAGAGGTGTACTTGGATGTACTATGTGCTGCATTTCAGATATTATAATTATATTGATGGAATAATTAATATTTTCTTTTTTGTAGTGTGCACAGAAAGTGTTAAAATCCAATAAACAGTTCTGCAGCAAGCTGGGGAAATACCGTATGCCATTTGCTTGGTCAGTGAGGTGTGTATTAACTGTTATTATAATTTTATAAGCATTTAACAGCTTATTCGGCTCTTGAACTTGAATCCTCTTATTCTTTCCAACTTTTTCTGCCTGAAGCTAAACAAAGCTTTCTGCATGATCCAGGACCCCTGAGGATCCTGCAGCTTTGTTATTGCAGTGCCCTAGTATTCACACCGCTGAATGTTGGTCACTATCTCATTAAATGTTAATGTGGTGGAATCTTTTCTTTAGGTATGTAGTGGAGTAGCAAAGGTGGCTGACAGAATACCAATTTGTTGTGAGCCCCACCACTGATTTGGTGTGAAAAATTACCAAAGAGATTTCAAAGTTACAGTTTTCACACGAATTTCCAGCAAAGATAATTACAGTCTGAAGTAGAGTTGCAGCAGCCACATAAAATATAGGTGCACAAATTTGAAGCTCTCTTCTTGTAATGATGCCTGTCAGGTTTTAGGAGAAATCTAACCAAGGATTCGGAGATTATGGTGCCCTTAAAACAGTGCCTTGGAGGTAATATTAAGGGATTATGCTTCAGGTACTCTTGCATTTTTAGTGGTTAGTAGGCAACAGACAGCTGTTATTTTCTTGTTTGGCAGGTCAGTAGGGTTTCATTGCAGGTTGTGCAGTGCTAATAATGGATAATTTCTTGCTAGTCTCACCCTCAAGATTGAGGCACCCCTGTGCCTCTTGATCCCCTTCTACCAAATTAACTCACAAAACCAGATATGACTTAATTCTTTTGTTCTCCTTTCAAGTTTCTATGTAATTCCTTTCTCTGTCCTCTCAGTTTTTTTCTTCTCAGTCTTCTGTAATTTTCTCAGCTTACTGCTGCCCTAGAATGAGAGAGCTCCTTGACTGAGTCCCTTCTGTGTGTCCCTGTGACAGCTCTCCCTTCTTTCTGCCATGCATAGAACAGGGAATCACAGAATAGTTAGGGTCGGAAAGGACCTTAAGATCACCTAGTTCCAACCCCCCTGCCAGGGGCAGGGACACCGCTCACTAAACTATGATGAGAAAGTTGGGGCTGTTCAGCCTGGAGAAGAGAAGGCTATGTGGAGACCTCATAGCAGCCTTCCAATATCTCAAGGGGGCCTATAGGGATGCTGGGGAGGGACTCTTCATGAGGGACTGTAGTGAGAGGACAAGGGGTAACGGTTTCAAACTTAAACAGGGGAAGTTTAGATTGGATATGAGGAAGGAATTCTTTCCTGTAAGGGTGGTGAGGCACTGGAATGGGTTGCCCAGGGAAGTTGTGAATGCTCCATCGCTGGCGGTGTTCAAGGCCGGGTTGGACATAGCCTTGGGTATAAAATTCTATATTCCCTATAAAAAGGAAAACTGGATTTCTGAGTAAAAACATTCCTTTTTCTCTTTGGCTTCTACCATGGCAGGCCAGGTGGAGAGCTGCCTGAAGCTGTAGGGAGGAAGGAGAAGAGGAGCAGGTGCGATGTGAAAAAGTCATGTAGCATTACCCGTAACCATGAGGGATAGCTGTGGGGCTATGTGCTTCTGGTGTGGAGGTACAGAGCAAGTGCGATGTGAAAAAGTCATGTAGCATTACCCATAACCATGAGGGATAGCTGTGGGGCTATGTGCTTCTGGTGTGGAGGTACAGAGCACCCAAGTGCACAGTTTCCCCTGTTGCATGTAGGGGAAAGCTTATGATTTTAGAATATGGTGCTTAAATGGCAAAGGAGAAAGCACAGTGCAAGGTACGGCCATTTGAAGAATCCATTTATTTTTTACTGACATATTTTTTTGTCAATATCCAGTAGGAGCAGTACGTATGTGCTCCAGAGAAAGCCAGGTAATGTGTTCTGATATGTCATCACAAGCTTAGGAATACTCATTAATATTTACTACTTCGGTGTAGCCAAAGGACCATTCATCAAAATTATATTGATGGGCGCCTCTTAGGTTGACAGAACTACTTTTAGTGTGTAATGGACCATACAATGGCAAGAGGTGCAGGCTTGGCATTAGACTGACTTTAGGCTTTTTATTAGCTCCATCCTGCCTGTGGTCTCTGGTGGTGCCATCAGCAATATGTCTTGCAACTCAGTCATTGCTGTAGCTATCTTGAAGTGGCATGATGATTTTAACTAGTTCAGGGTCTGGCTAGTCACTTATGCATGTAGAGAAGGCTAAAATGTCCTTCTGCATCTTCAGCAAATCTTATCTCAGAGTGTTTCTTGCAAGGAAAAAGTACAGAAAGGTGATGTTCTTATTTTGAAGGAAGTGCATTTTCCTTTCCTAGGATTCCCCAGGTGGCAACCCCCAGTTGCCTCTCAATGAGAGGCAGTAGGCAGAGGCAGGGTTCAGGCTGTGCCATATCATACCTGTATGTGGATGCTGTGTATGTGCTGCAGCTGTACTTCTCAAGCTCATTCCATAGTACTGTCTTCGCCCAGTACTGTACCTGCACTTGCTTTTCCTAAGGCAAGTCTAACAGACATGAACAAAGTTTTACATCTATGCCTGGAAGGAGAATAGCATCCTAAATGCCTGCCAAGCTAGGGTGCACTGAGAAAATGGTGCTTTTCAGAAGATTCTCTTCTCCTTTCAGCTCTATGTTACCTCAGATACTTTTAGCATTAAAATACCCGTTGGCAATTCCTTGGTCATCTTAGATCATAGCATTATAGAATAGTTTGGGTTGGAAGAGACCTTCAAAGGCAACCTAGTCCAATCCCCCTGCAATGAGCAGAGACATCTTCAACTAGATCAAGTTGCCCAGAACCACATCCAGCCTGGCCTTGAATGTCTCCAGGGATGAGATACAGTATTATAACTGCAGAAATTTCTTTTGTAATAACAGGCAATGTTGATTTTGAGTAGGGAATAAAATCTCAATTAAATCAAGCTTGACTGAAAAATAGTGCTACACCAGATTTAAACCTGCATCTGAGTTTTTTGAATTCTAGAAACATGGCATGTAATAGCAGCAGCTTCCAGTCACTACAGCCGTGTGAGCAGAAGTGTTTTCTATAGGTGGATTGCTTTACTTAACTACTACTCATCTAAGTGGAACACAGCAGTTGCTGCTGCTGCATCCAACAGTAAGTGTTGGATAGAGGAACAGATATATTTTGGTTTTGGAATTCCATGCAGACAGTTAATTGGCAAAGGCTGGAATGTGGCAAAGGACATAAAGCAGGATGAGAGCAGTAGAGTTCCAGTAGAGGAGCTTGTTTGTGTGATACTTAGTACTGTGGGTCTGGGAATCACTGGAAGTCAGAGCCTTCTCTAGTCTGTTTCCTTGAGGCTTTTTGTGAATGGAAACTCTTGGCTCTAATCCCATATTTTCAGTTAGAGAGATGGCAATGATTTGTTTCACTGGGTATTCTCTAAGCAATTACAGGCTTCTTTTTCAATGTGCAGTTCACAGTCTTAGAAAAGAAGATCAAAATTGCCTTACTTACTGTATATACTGTATTTCTTTTTTTCCCTACTACAGGATCAGATCATTCCTAAATATATTTATCTAGCCAATACTTCTGGCTGTGATCTGCCAGATATAAATGGGAATATATGCTTGTGGTGTTGGCAGACGCACAGCAAGTTTCAACATTTTGCAGATTTACATGTGTGCATTACACAGATAGCCTGCGCATGAGCAGAGGATGTAGCTGGGGTTTTTGGACATCCCTCAGTTCCAGCAGGAAGCATTTTTGAATGGCCTCCTAATTAAGTGCTTCATTACCTATACTATTATAAAGCTTTCCTCCCATCTGTAGAACTAATTACAGAAGATACATTTGGGTGTGGTTTTCAGCCCTTAAACTTTTTCAGTATAGAAAGTTATTCATCACGTTATGAGATAACAGTTTAAAAATCATTTACCAAATACACCACATGTATGAACTTGTTGGTATCAGTGATGTTGCACAAGAACTTCAGTTAGTTCATTGGGTCAAATTCTGCACTCATTTACATCTGTTTGTGTATTAACATTACTCAGGACTCTCTTTGGTAAGAGCAAAGTATAATTTAGTCCTGTAAAATCTATTTCTATTTTCACAGCTTGAAAATAGAAGTTTCCACAGGAGGCATTTGCACTACAGGGGGAAAAAATGGTTTGGCTATGATAAATAGCTAAACCCTGGATTTGGAAATGTGTTTTCCAGTTATTTCATTTTGGCATTAACCACACTCCTGTTTTGTGTGGAAATTTTCCCCTCTTAAAGCAGTTACAGATGGTCACAGTGCGATTTTTTTCTGTATGTACACATTCAGTGAGCCAACATCTTGACAGTTGAGTATTGTACATGTGACTGAAACTCTTAATTACCTTATGTGGCATCCCATTTGCTAGCATCATTCAAAAGCATGACTCAGGGTTCCTCTCTGATTCCCTGCTAGCGTTGGTAGGATCTGGTGTCTGTGAGCTCTCACAGGTATAATTACAGCGTGTTAGAATTGCAGTGTGTCAAATCCATCTTCCATTCTCACATTCCTGCCAGAATTGCCAAAGTTTGCAAATATGTGCCTGAGCTACATATTGTGTATGTGGGGAAACTTCACTCACAGATTAGTTTTTACATTTTGCTGTTCCTTCAAGCCTTCACCACTCTAGTAAGCTTCACATTTTACAGCCTAATATTTTAATCCTTCAACAGCTTATGCAGCTTCTGGTTTGGTTTTCAGCTGGTGTAGGTTGATGTAGCTGAAGGTAGCAAGGCTGCACTGATTTACAGTAGCTGCAGATCTCACACTGAATCTCTAACCCTGGAGGTGAGCTATTTTTTGACAAATTGTAAGCCACTACTTAAAGAGTGGCTTTTTCAATGTTAAATTATGAACATTGTGTAGGTTTCCCATGCTTACAGGTTTTTTTAGGTTTGTAGTCTATCAGCTAGCAATGTCAGAACAGTAGAATCACAGAAATACTTTAAATACCGAGATGATGTTTCAGTTTCTGTAGTGAAATCTGTTGTTTTCCCCTAAATTTGTACCTTTAGAATCATTTCAGGATTTTAATTCTGTGAATTTTTTCTTATTAAAATCTCTCTGGTAAATAAGTAACTGGTAGTAAAGAATTGCTGATATATTAGACAAATATTGGACTCTTAGACTGTAAAAGTGGTTTATTATGTTTCCTTTACTTTGGTGTGATAGTTGTCATTCTCAAATGTCTTCTTTATGTTCACTGTGACACTGAGCACTCTTGCTCCACCTGCACACAGCACCCTGAAAGGATCTAGCAAGCCATGGGATTGTGGTTACTTAACTGCAGATGTGATACACACAATATTGACTGCTCTGGCAATTCTTCAGCTTTAATGAGTCAGGGGAATGGAGACACCTGTACAGTGTGACCTGCAGAAAGCCATGTAACTCTTCCCTGAGTGCATAAAACATGCCTCTTCTTAAGAAGGATTATCTTGTTTTCAGTGGACATCTAAATTGCTCTTGTAGTGGCAAGAACTTTGCATGAGTGGAGTATTGTGTGTGAGTTGGAGGGATAAAAATACGTATTTTGCATTGTGGTACCTGGTTTCATGCCTTTAATTTTGTCTTGGGGGTATGGTGCTGAATTTACAAGGAGCAGTTGTAGAGGTAGGGTGTATGATACCCAGGGAACACTGATGCTGGAGAGGAGCGGTTGTAGGTAGGAGGACTCTGTAAAGCCCTTCTGACTCCAAAACAGAGTGGCTGGAGGGGAAAAGGTGACAATGCCATGTCCCAGAGCCTCCTAGGAGTCAGTGTGCAGCACCACTGACCCAGAATGAGCTACTTCCAGCACAGACCTGGTTCTTTTTCTTTTTATACCGTGAACATCCCCAACCCTGCCTTGATAAGTACCCCTACACCCTGCTGTGCTGAGCAGTGGTTTGCTTGGTGTCAGATCCTGCCCTGGAATTAGTTAATAAGCTCCAGGAGAGCCTGGGTTTGCTCAGCATCACATTGCAGAGCCCAGTGGCACAGCATAAATCACTCACTGAATGTTTTAGTCCTCTCTGTTAGTATGGAAAAGGAAGCAGTGCTGAGGGCAAGAAATGTGTTAGTGTCACCACTACTGTAACTGTAATAATTATTAAATCTTATCTTTTCTTCTTTCTTTTTTTTTTCTTTTTTTTTTCCTTCTTTTTTTCCTGACAGCTGTTTAATAGGATTTGTAAAGTGGTGGCTGCCAGAAATTAAGTCTGGTTTCTCGCTAATAACTTCAGATTTTTGGCATGTCATGTTGGTGTGGACCTTATTCCCGCTAACTGCTGGAGGCAAAAATCTGATAAAAGAGAGTTGATTGTTCTCTACAGTTGCAAAGAAATGAAATAGTGGGGCTTCACTCAGTTAATTAGGTTAAGACATGGTGTATTTATACTTATCCTTGGGATCCTCTTCCAAAGGTTTAGTCCATTATCTTGCATCTGGCAGCAATCTGTGCTGGCATCAATTCTTCTCACTGGCAGTGGAACAGAGAAGTAAATTAAGGAAGCAAGATTGGCCAAATTATTCACAGAACAGCACTTAGTGTCAAGAACATTTTACTTTTGTTAAGCAATGTTTTTGCATACTACAGTTGAATCCAAGGTTCATTCATTTGGATAGCTGTTACATTATCCAGTCCAGCCAGCATGTGTGACCCTTGGGGATATACAAAGGGCACTGGAATGTCTTAATTAAATCCTGCAAGTGTCAATGAGCAGGAATGGAAATATCTGGCAATGTCTTCCTGTGTGCGCAACAGCTGAAACTTATTGTTCCCAGTTACAGAGAAATTTCTTTTTTTTTTTCCGTTTCATTTGGGACTTTGTAGCTAGTTCATGAAAAATTTAGTGAGTGCTCCACAATCTTGTTTTGTGTAGGAAAGCTAACCCCAGTGAGTTGGAAAGGTAATCCTCGTGAGCTAGCGTCATGCTGCTCGAGAACAGATTTAATGCATAGAAAGATTCAGTAGAGGTCTCTAACCTGGTTCTGCAAAAGAATACATTGCTTTACGTGGTGAGATATAGTGATTGGGATTTGACACCTTGCTGTGTTTTCTGTTCCTTCAAACTGTCATGGTTTTCATTGGATAGTAACTTCTTGGACAAAACAACTTCCTGCTGTAATGAATTCTTCAAAATACTTCCTTGAAATAAGGAATCAGTCTCTGTTGAAGTGAGGGGTGATGTCTTTGATGTGTGAGCAAGATGGTGAAGTGCCATCAGGCTCAGGGTTAGTGGCTGTCAGCTGGGAATGGCCTCTATGGGGCTGTCTGAGGAGCTTACTGAAAGGCTGGAGAAGGCAACCTTGCAGCCAGGGCGATGGAGTGGCAGGTAGGAGCAGAGAGCTGGCTCTGGTGAGATGCTGTACACTTCCAGCTTTCTCAAGTGAGACTTAGCCATAGAAGAGGAGGGCAAAAATGGTGGATGCTGAACTGGATGGTGGTTAATGTTCTAGCATTAAACCCCAGCAACTCCACACTGTGAGCAGTTACTGCATGTGAGGTCAGTGGGACTGAGTGCGCCATGTAAGATAAAACAAGGTCTTAAGTGTCTGTAGAACTGGGATGGGATATGCAAGTAAACTGAACTAGCCTATGCTCCTACAAGTGTACAACTTGAAGGAGCTTCCTTGTGTGAAGCTCTGCCTGATGCCGTTGAATTTGTGTAAGAATTCATATCATAACCTTTTTAAAAGATTACATGACAATTTCAAATGTTCAAATATACATATTGGGCGAATGTTTAGAGACATGTCATTCTTCTTTCTTTATAGACCAGTGTTTAAAGATAATCAGGGGAATATTGACAGAGACTCCCGATTCTCACCTTTATTCAGGCAAGAAAGTAATAAGATTTCCATGGAAGACTTGATTAAGCTAATAGCAGAGTACAGAAGGTAAGGAACAGTTTTTAATTTGGTTTGACAAGTAAAAGCTTTATAAAGCTGTGCAGGATCATTTTCACAGATTTTTTTTATTCATTTAGCACCGTGTGCTGAACTGGCCATATTAAATTAGTGTTTTTCACATTAGCCTAATACCTGCCCAAAAGTGCTTTAGGTTGGACTTTCCAGGAAAACTAAAATGTCATTTGGCATGTTCATAAATGTTGTTATAACCTAAAGGTAGTAATTTCTTAAATTAGCTTCCATCAGGGATGATGCAGGTGAAGTAGCCAACCAAGAGAGCGTTATCTTGGGAAAAGAAGGAGGGGGGGATGTGGAGAGAGAAAAATTAAACCCCATTCTTTAATGGTTTCCCCACTCCTTGCTTTTGTTTGTTTGAGTCTCCATGACAATCTGGAGAGTGGACATTGGAAGGAAAAAACTTCTCCAAATGCTTGACAGTGTGTAAATTAGCAAATAGCAGTTGGCTGGATAGTCTTTCGCAAAGGTGTAAATCAGGTTAATTTTAAAGCAGAGTCTTTGTTTATAGTGGGTAAGTGACATGAGAACTGAACCATAAGTTTTTTACTGTCCCTTCTACTCTAAATATGCCTAGAAATGAATAAATCTAAGTAACTTCTTTTCCATTTATATGAAATCAGCTCATAGAAAGATTGAAAGTCGACTACAGGGATTGGATCAGGCCCTTAATCTCCTCTGCCATCTTACTGTTCGTTGCTTGTCAAGAAGTGTTACTGGAACTCTTACTGCTCTTACTAGAGTCACCACTTCTGGGTTTGTCTGTCTAAAGCATCTTCTATATAACAGCATCACAGTTTTGGCACTTCTCAAATTGCTTTGGCACAAGGAATATGTCTTGGTCCCTTTTCAGCAGGGCAGTTGCAGAAGCCATGGTGCTATGTACTCCTCTCATCTCAGTGGTCATTGAATTCCTTTTAGAGAACATTTGATTCAGATTTTAGAAAGAAAAAGTGAATAGGTTAATTCTGATAAGGTTTGGTTCATCAGTTTCTTCCTCTTCTACAAAATATGCTGCAATATTGCTGCATAAAGAAGGCAGGGATGAGGCCAAGAAAGGAAGAACAAAACAAAACATGTTTCTTTCCTGCTATTGCATTTGATTTGGGTAAAATAGCCAATAGGTGTATGTTAAATGTGTTAAATATGTATTTGTCTTAAATCAGGGTCTGGTTTTTATTTTAAATGAATCCCTATGATGGATTTTTTTGTTCTAACTTTCTAAAATATTTTCATTCCTGTCATTGCAGAGCAGAGAAGATTAACAAAATACAGACTATACCTGGCTGTTTGGAGATTGCAGTTGATTGTGTTCCTTTGGAACATCCAAGTATGATTGCACTTTAATTATTATCATTAAATAGGACATTGTCATAGGCTTTGCAACCGTAACTACTGACTTGAGACAATTCTGGTAGAAGTGCCCATTGTATAGACAAATGTTTGATTTGTTTTAATTACACCATTCTTTGTTTCAGCCTCTACCTGTCCAGATATCCCCCAGCAATACAGGATGGTGGATCTACATGTGGTGAAAGTCCAAGTACCACAGTTTGCTCTCAAAGGGATTAGGTCAAGGAGCTGAGTGGACTTCTGTAGCTTGAGGTTAAGAGCCTTGCGCTGTTGATGGACTATGATGCTCATATTCTCTGAATTAGCACATGTGAGACATAGCAGGTTTCAAGAACACAGACTAGGTAGAGGACTTTGTTCAGAAGCCACTCTGACATCAGTTCAGCAACTGCTAAGACACAATGCTTCTAACTGGATCCTTTTACCTCTTTTTAAATTTTCTGTTTTAGGGGCCACATTTCTGTGACCCACTGTTGCAAAAAGCTCCAGACCACTGAATTTCTCTGAAGTCTATCATCATACATCTTTTTACCATCTTCATATGGTATTAGAGAAAAAATCAGTTTCAGTACCATTTCAAAAACAATCTTTAGTTTTTAAATTAAAAGAAACTGATAGCTTGGAGTAAGCAAAATGGTCCCAAGCAGCTTGGGTGTGCATTGTGGCCAAGTGAAAGTCTGGCTTTAGAGGGTATGCGCTAGTAAGTGCCCAGTTCCTGTGGAAAGTCAATGAAAATTCCCCCAGTCTATAGAGTAACAGCTTAAACATTTCTCTGGTGTAGGAAAAATTTGTCTTACTCTGAATAAGGCTGTAAAATAATTTAAAAACTGTACCTGAAAATTGCCATGCTGTAGGATTTATTAAAATCTCCATGAAAACTCTACTGACTTCAGCCAGCTCTGAAGGAAGCTTTGTAATAGCAGTAATCAGTTCTGACACCTCCTTCCCACCCGAAATAAGTTGTGCTAGACTAGTGCTAAAAGCCTTTATTGCCAAGAAAAGCCAGTGAAAAGGAAGTTGGCCAAAGATCTTGTCCAGAATTTGCCAGTACAGTTTTGTATCTAGAGACCAATGCTACCCTGCTTCGCATTAGCATCAGTTTGTAGTAGAAACAGAAGTAGATCTCTGTTTTGATAGGACTTTATTTACTACAAGGTCTGGGGCCAGTGGTCTATCAGGGGATGTTGTCTGAGTGTTTAACCTGAAACAAAACTTCTGCCTTTCCTGTTGCATATGGGGAAGCCAAACTCATGTAGCTCTAGCAAAGGAGAAGAGAGGAAAAGCTTCCTGAAGCTCCCATGTGTGCTGTGTGGTCCCTGCTTGTTCTTTGTGCTGGAAGGTCAGGCCCCCAAAGCTGGGAGCAGGTGCTGTTGCTGCTACAGCTGGTTTTGTACAAACAGCCTTTGAGTTCTCTTTGTCGAAGTTAAATGTCTCACTGATGTAATGGCACAGGCAGAGTATACTCTATCTGGTTTTAATCTCTCCCTGTCTGGGTGACAGAGTGCTTATTTTCATCTTTTGTTTCTTGATCTGATTTCAGTTATCCCAATTGTATCATATATTTGATCTATTTCTGCACTACTTGTTTCTTCATTTTGTTTACAATATTATTAGTTAATCAGAAAACTTGAGTGAGATATTGAGCTGCAAAATTAATTAGAAATTAAGTAATTTCAGTATATTCTGTTAAAACTGTCATTATACCAATGGTGCTCTTATGCCATCAGATACTCTGTGTGTCAAACGAGGTTTTCAGTGCTGCACTATGTAACTCAAGTGAGATAAATCATGTAAGGATGATATACTGTAATTGTTCTGAGGTAACATGGATGCTACTTAAGGCAGGATTTGACCTGCTGCCTTACAGCATTACTTACTCTTTACAAGTTAAGGCGAAGAATTAAGGATTTTACTTGTTCCAAGTAAATATTCAGTATTAATTAGTCTTAGTAGTAAGACTGTAAAAACAGACATAATATGTGATGGTTTTCTTTTCTGTTCTTTTGAAGATTGTGTAACTTCATCTTTTATTCCAATCAAGCCATTTAATGACGTAAAGGAGCATCAACCTACGGTGGAAGTTGAGGAGTTTGTACAGGAATCAACAAAATATTCTCGACCTTACAGAGTTTACAAGAACCAAATATACATATATCCAAAACACCTCAAGTATGATAGCCAAAAATACTTCAACAAGGTACAGTATGTAACCAGTTTGGGCCAGCATTGGGTAGTAGTTTACTGCATGAGCTCTTGTTGAAGTGAAGGAGTACTCATCATAGAGGAGGGGAAATGGTGATGTCACTGGCTTGGCTTTTGATCTTTTTGAATTTTGCAATCATAAAACATTGGTACAACTTTAATGAACTGAATCTATGGATTAATTGTAAGTTTTATCAGTGATTCAAAGAGAGATAATGTGGAATAGCTTTTTCGCAGTTCTCAGAAGGGCTGTTTTTTAATGAAATGATATGTGAAAATAAAATTAATCTGGATAATATTTGTAGTTCTTAAATGAAACGTGAATACTGTTTTTATGGTGATTGAAAATTAATTAAGGACAAGACACAGGTAAGTGCTTGTTACTTTATAATCTGCTTCTACACAGTCAATTTGCAACCTGGCTTGCATTTGCCAGCTCTTCTTGGAAATATTATTTCTAGTGCTATCACTGTGACTTAAAGTCATGTTAAATGTTGATACACCATCTGCATGTTTCTCCTAGATTTTGGAAAGTGCTTATTTCAACCCTTATAGTTTGCCTTTTTTTTTTTTTTTATGAGTACCCCATTTCTGATGTAAGTTTTCATATGTTCCTGTCTTTTCAGGCAAGGAATATAACAGTGTGCATTGAATTTAAAAGCTCTGATGAAGAAGGATCAAAGCCACTGAAGGTGAGGCGCAGCAAGGGCATATTCAGAAAACTATTTCTGAAGACATTACTTACAAAACCCAGGAATGAGGGCTATACTAACATGGAACAATTAGAAAGTGAATGTTGTCATGAATGCTTCTACATTTGCACTGTGGTTCTGTTTGATCCCAGCTGGTAATGATTCCAGCTCACAATGCCGTGTTGCAGTGCCAGTTTTCTGGCTGATGGAGGGTAAAGAAGGCAATGTTAAGAAACTCAACCATTTTTTACAGTGTAATTTTCTTAGTCTAAAATTTACCATACACCCTACTTTGCTCACTGAGATCAGGACACTTGATTGAAAAGAGTGAGGCACAAAATTAGAAGAACCTTAGACTTAATTCTTAACTTTGCTATTGACCAGGGGCGATTGCATAGCATTTCTGTACTGTAATTTTCCAACCAATAAATGAAGTTGCATCACTCAATGGTCAAGAGCCTCCAGACTGGACTCTGCCAGCAAGCAGATTAACTGGTATAGCTTTTGTAACATCGAAGAGTCAGTAAAGGCATCGTGTTGTGTATTGAACTGCATAAAAGTGAAATAGCTTTTGTAAAGCATTTTGCAGAAAACCAAAATTGATAACAGCAAGGAAGAAACAGGAGTCTGCATGGCTTAGCAGAGTGTATGGTAATTTTCACAGAATCAATGGACTTTTACTGTAAGTGTATTTAAAAAATTGCAGGTTTGAGCACTTAAAATATTTATTTCTATATTGAATCAAAGTAATTATCAATCTTTCATGATATTGTTTTCAGTGTACAAGCATATTAGATATACTAAGACTGGTATCATCAGCAGAATTTCACAATGTAATTAAAACATGTTACTTTTATCAGTGCATTTATGGGAAGCCAGGTGGACCGTTATTTGCCTCGGCAGCCTACACCGCTGTGCTACATCATTCCCAGAATCCTGATTTCTATGATGAGGTCAGTCTGCTTTTTCTCTCATTAAATGTCTGTCAATCCCACATGTTTACCAATGAGGCAGAAAAGTGTGTGTAAAGAGTACTTCTGTTACACTTGACTGTGTATCTGGATGGGCCTGTTTTATGGAGATTTTACATACAGTCTCATGTTTTGTGTTTTCTTAAATTAACTCAGTGAATCTTTCCTTTTGTAAGGTGTTCTGAGTACAGTTAAGTTGCTGTAGAATTAATTATAAACAGTCTAGCTCTCTGAAATGCGTGTCTGGATTACATTAAGGTCCAGCTGCATCTCTGCATTTAATGGAAATATTAAACATCAGCCAAATGTCCAAACAAATCCCTCTATGACATAGAAGATCTGCATTGAGACGTTCTTGTTAATCCAGTGGTCTGAATGTACAGTGATCTGTAATGGCTGCAACAAGTGAGTTAGCTGGTGCTTTCTAGGATTTAGCTGTAGAGTAGAGTTCATACATTCAGCTTTGTCAAATGTTAGTCACACGTGCATCTTTGTTTCACCAACACCAAATATTAATTATCCAGGCTTTCTGCAGGTGAATTTAATTTTGCCCTTTCAGTGACTACTGTGTTTGGTGGCCTGGAGATGTCATGTGTCTATTCTGGATTTTTGCACTACTTCTTTATATGTAGTGATGAGGCTGGCAAACACCATTAGTATGTAGCCAGCGTTTTCCAAACTCTTGGCTTGCTCTTGGGAAAACTTCCTTTTTCAGTTAAAATTTACTGTGATAAAATGGCAGAGGCAAGACCAGCAGATAATGTACAGCCACATATGAAGTATCAATTTTAAAATTCATGTTTAAGAGCTGAGCTAGAACTTAAAGCATTAACTCTTCAGAGTTTTTGAATTCCTCATGACTCCTTTGCAAGCA
Organism: Ara ararauna; assembly: GCA_028858755.1. Classification (NCBI taxonomy): domain Eukaryota; kingdom Metazoa; phylum Chordata; class Aves; order Psittaciformes; family Psittacidae; genus Ara; species Ara ararauna. The sequence continues at coordinate 19,088,043 of CM054382.1, read as the reverse complement.
GTGGTTTGGGTTTTAACATGTTTGAAAACGTCCTTCATGTGATGCTAGTGAGCCATCTGGTTTGGGCAGATTACTTTCAACTTGAACAAAGAGCTGGATTCAGCTCTTAATAGCTGATTTGGCTGGAAGAGGTGTGCACCTGTCCTAGATGTTCTTTGTAGGAAGTACAGTCTTTAAAAGAATGTAATATGTTATGGATGTCTTAATCTCCATGTCTGAATGCCCGTTTCACTTCTGTGTTTATGATACTAGATTCTTACCCATAAACTGATTTAACACTGGAAGCATTTATCAACAATTTCTAAACTTTACTATAAGCATAGGATTAGCTTGGATAAATTTTATCATAGTTCACAATTGCAAGGGGTCTTATATTATGTGGGATTTAAGACTGTAGAAATCCTAAATAAAAGTTTATATTCATATCAGCCTTTATTACTTGGTCTTTGCCATGAAATGATGATGAAGCAGTAGCAGAGATGTCATTTTAGTTTTTGCTTTGGTCATCCTGTAAATACACGAGTGGTAATGGCTATGGCTGCTAGAGTGCAGGTGATCACTTCTAAGCAGAGTCTGTCACTCTTTAGTTCTGTCCTATTTCATCTTACTCTCTTTCATCATAAATGCAAATATTCATCCACATGACAGAGTAAAAAAAAAGCTGTTTTAAGTAAAAATGATGGATGATCATCCTAAACAATTTTCTTAAGTATGCATCTATAACCCATGCAGACAAACATTAGTCACTGAAGGCAGGCTGTACTTAGACCTCTGTGTAGAGAGATATCATTCATTTAGACCATCTCTGATGCTTGGTTTAAACAATTTTTAAACTAAAGTGAGGTGTAACATTTTACATTTCAGGTGAAAATTGAACTTCCCACTCAACTCCATAAGAAACACCACATTCTGTTTTCATTTTATCATGTCACCTGTGACATAAATGCAAAAGCTAATGCCAAAAAGAAAGAGGCTCTGGAAACACCAGGTACCTGTAGTAGAATTACTTTCAATTATAAATACAAATTATGTACATTCAAATAAGGATTGCAGAATTTCTGACTGGATGATATTGTCTTCCTTTGAACTTGAGAAGTTTTTGTTTTTTTACAAAGAATCATATTGATTTGTTCTTGTGCACAGTGGGATACGCATGGCTTCCTTTGTTGAAGGATGCCCAGTTAGCTTCCCAAGAACACAACGTGCCAGTGGCAAGCACTTTGCCTCCCAATTACTTGAGCCTTCAAGAGCCAACTTGCGGAAAGGTATTTATTCATACTTTCATATTACTCAAATGGTGCAGAGCTTTTAATTGCACGTTTTACATGAGATCAGATTTGCTTTTGCACTTATCCTGAAGTGAAAATGATAATAAATAGGGCATTTGGTTTAGAATGTTCATGTGTATATTATTGAGTATATAAACTAGTTTATATAGGTACCACTGGACTCAGAGCCATATGTTGCTGATTCACAGTGTATATAGAAAAAGTTTATTTTATACCTGTGTAGTCTATACCATCATACCTAACTTCTCCAAAACATGAATTGGAGTGATCAAAAATAACCCTTTTCACAAAGTCAGGCCATATGACCCTCATTGTCCTGCTGATGTGATCTACGATCATGATTCATTCTCCAGTTCTGTGGTGTGATATCATATTTTTCCCACTGATCCTGTCCAGTTTGGATTATTTCTGTGTCCTTGTGTTTGGTTTACCATTGTCATGAGGACAGGGTGGGGCAGTGATCTGGTCCTTTGAATGATAACATCTGTGGGCTTGCCCTGAAAAGTGGGTTTGTATTGCAGTCATTCTGTAGTGTCAAAGCACAGTAGCCAGCACAGTTCACGCATGTGCATGTGCAAAACTATGCAGTGAAAATGTGATGAAGAGTTCAGTAAGTATGAAATAAGTGGAAAAATGTGACTTTTTTGTTTTTGTTTTAATAGCAGATTGGCTGTGATGTGAAATGGGTCGATAGTGGGAAACCACTTTTCAAAGTCTCTACTTTAGTTGTATCGACAGTAAATACTCAGGTAAGCCAAATTCCCTCTTAACTCTGTTACCTGCTTACAAACAAAAAGTGTCAAGGAATGTCTGAAAGAGGTTTTATAATCTCACATGAATTTGTTTCTCTAACATTTAAAGGTTATTTGAGTAGAATGGTGAGATGACAATGATTGAATACACACTTTAAGGAAAAATATAACTTATTTGAGATTATACCAACAGAAGAATTGTGGAATTTTAGTGTAACCAGCAAGAAAATAAATTGTAAGGATCAAGAAGAAAAAAAATCTGGCCATTGAAATCCCTTACATTGTGAGCTAACAAATGAGTTGCTTACAACACCAAAAAAAAAGAGTGGCCAAAGCACCTTGAAAGAAGTTGTGTGTAGCAAACTGTGCTCGCCAGTTGGTTAGGCTGAATATGTTGATCTTTCTCTGTCTTATGTTTAAGGTGGTAGGGACCACATGTTTTCGTCAGTATTACCGGTGATTGCTGTAACTAATTTATGGAGCTGAATTCTAATCTGTTCTATAATACACATTAATGTGAATGGTTATCGTTTTAGGATCCATACCTGAATAACTTTTTCCATCAGTGCCAGGAAAGGGAAAAGGATCTATCCCAGCCTCCTACCTCAAACTTTATCCATTCTTGTAAGGTAAAGTAACTGACAGCACAAACTGTGCTATAAAATTGTATTTAGGGCTTTCTCTCAACTGATCCATCACTGCACAATTCTAAACATGGCATAGACTTACTAGGAGGCAATGGGGTCTGTGGCAACTCCAGTTAGAGTTAATTGATGTGACAGATGCATTACTGGTCACAGAGCTGTCTCCCATCCCACCTCATTTAGAGCATGGCTGCATCTGCCCATCAACTTTGTTAATTCAGCCTGTGCCAAGCCTCACATCCTGTTAAAGGATGGTTTAATGTTGCTGTGTTGCACTTACATACGTATCCTTAGTGAAATACTAAAACTGGTTTTGGTTTCTCCCTGTCTTTCTCTCCCCCCTTCAGTCAGAGTAGAGCAAAATAGTGGAATTCGGAGATTTGGACAATACCTGCAGATGTGTTGATGGTTGTGTTTAGAACAAACTTCATGGAGAACTGGTCCTCTCTTTAGTTGTCCTGTTTTCCTACTATTGCACCAGTGGCTACACCATATTTTACCTGCTGAAGCAGGAAAGCAAGTAATGAGCTTTCATTGCTCATATTAGAAATCTCTCATTTTCTTTCTTACTTCTGTTACAGAATTTGCTGAGGATTGAGAAGATCCATGTAATTATGAATTTTCTTCCTGTAGTCCTTAATCAACTCTTCTGGGTTTTGGTGCAAAACAGTGATGATGAGGTTACAACAGCTGTGACCAGGTATCTGAATATTTTCTGTATGAGGAAAAGAATTCTCTCTAGAGTGCAAATGTAGGTGTTAGTCCAATTATAGCTGCTCTTCCAAAGGCTCACTATGACATTGAGACTTTAATAGGTGAGAATGCCTGCTTCCCCCTAAACACAGGTCTCTGCAAATAATAAATGGAAGAGCATAGTATCATGTGGCTCACAGATCCGAACCAGGAAACCATTTACTGTGGGGTACATGTCTGTGTACCCTAAGGCGATTGTAGGTAGAGGCCTGGTTCTTAAGGAGCTAGGTGCTTTCTAACAAAGCTGGATGTCAGTTTTGGTTTATGTTTGGGTCTGAAGATGTGGAGTTCAGCATAGGAAGAGCTTAGCAGCTTGCCCCATCCGATGCAGAGTTAACCAACCAGGTTACATTGTTCTGGGGCGTTTTTTAATTAGAGTGTATCAGCAATAACTGAAAAGCGATGGAAGCATTTTCCAGTGAGCAGGCAAACAGCTGGAATGATTTGCTAAGTCGCTCACCCCTCACATAATGAAATTGTCTTTATTGATGCTGTTAATAAGGGCAGCAAGAAAAAAAATACTGGAGGGATTATTATTGGTCTCTGCAGGAGGCAGAAGGTTGCATTGCATTTTCTTTTGGCCACAGTGGTGTTTTTGTTGTACTTCAGCCAGAAACTAAATATGAGGATGACAGTACAACTAGTGAGAAAAAGTGACAACTTTTCTCAGCAACCCTGTTAGACTAATCTGCTGTCAGTGTATTTTCTTTCTTTCCACAGATTGTTCTTCAGAATTAGTTCCTGAATAAAGTTTAATTAGGAACACTTAAAGCAAGGAAGCAGAATTCCTCATCTTAGCCTTGGAAAGCTAGACTTTCAAGGTCCTTTATCAAAGGATCATGGCGCCTTGCAGGGCAAAGTCCAGTTTTACTGCACCCAGGCAGTAGGATTTGAAGAACCTTTCCTTGTAAACATGTGTGATTTCATCACTGCATACTGTTTCCAAAGGGAGAGGGGCAGTCAGACCTTTTCAGGATTCCCTTATCACCAACAAATCAACTGATGTTAAGGCTAGATAGAGAAAATGAAGAGTTTCAGCACTGGTTAACTGACTGGAAAAGAAGTGCTATGGAAGAAGCAGCTGTTTAAAAAATAACGTTAATGGTTGGATGGAGAAATTGGAAGATGTTACTTTTTTGTGCTCAAATTTTGACTATACACCCACCTGGCCAAAAAAAAACAAAAGAAGGATTCTCATCTCAGTGTTTTTCTTGTCTATGTGTTAGCTTTTGTGCTGGTAGAGTTGATGTCAATAAGGAATATGCGTGCCTGCTGTGTATGCCATTCATTGATGTGTCCTATATATACACACATTGTAATTTGTTCTGAATAGCTTGAAGCAGCTTGTGTTGAACATATTAAAAGCAACAACAGAATGAGAGCATAGATTGGCTTATGTGTTGGGAAGAAACATTATTCCTTTTATACTCTGTCATGGTTATTTACTTGTCTGGGGTCCCAGTCATGTCATCATTTCTCTGTCTCATCTTTGCCAAAACTTGTTTCAACAGAGTAAAGGCTGAAGGACCAGAATGGGCACAACTAATTTTGTCCTAGGTTTTGTGTTTTGCTACAAGTTTTACTTCTCTAACTAGCAGTAAGAAATGAGATTGATGAAAAATACTGATTTAAAGGAATTGCAAAGCTTTTGAATTCAGTAATAAGAATTGGCAGTAAATACTCAAATCAAGTTAGTCAAAATGACTGCTTGTATGTGGACCACAGTCAGGCATATTAATAATCCATTTCTGACATACTGTTACTAAGCATACCCCTGAATTTGAGATACAGTTCAGTAATTTTGGGCATTTGAGAATCATGAACTGTTTCCTCCCCATTTTTTCAATATAAAATAAGGTTATAAAATTGCAGAGTCTTTTCTATATTAAGTATCCTGAAAAAATGGGATCCCAATAATCAAGAGGAAATCTCATGGTTAAGTTGAAGAAGACTGCTTGCTCAGACTTGTGTTTTCTGGCACAGGATGCTGTCAAAGAAAGATGACCCAGGAACAGATTGAACAGAAAACTTTGCCAAAAAACTTGATCTCAAGTAGCGCCATCTCTGCTGTTAGTAGAAGCTCAGGTTGTGAGAATGAGGCCAGCATGACCCCACTTCTTCCGTATTGCTGATCATCAAGCTGATCTGCAGAAGCTCAAATGATCTATGGTTGCACAAAATGCCCCCCCTGTCCCTGCTGAGCAGTAACAAGAGGGTGCTGTGCTCAGCCTTTTGGGCAAACAGTGCAGGAGAGGGGGCATGCTTGAGCTTGAACCCAGGCTTTTATTTGTCTTTGATTAACAGTGCTACAACAAGCAATGTATCAGTGCTTTACAGAATTACCAGTATGTGAGATGACCTGCAAAGTAACACTCCCAGAGAAAGAGGCTCTTGCCTCAATGTTTCATTAACATACTGTAATTTTTCTTATTCCAAATCACCCAAGGTCTGTATAAGCTTTAGTTAGCTAGTAGTTTTCTTTTGCTGAAATCAGTTCAGTTATAATCATTAAAACTGGATGCATTTCATTAGATGAATGCATAAATAACAGCACAGTCCATGCAAGTAGAGGGCCCAAGGAGTGACTGGATTTTCCCAGTGGGACAGTTTCTGCAAATGCTGTTCATCATTTAGATCACATCCCTCATAGACTGTTTAAATGAGGTTACAATAACAGTACAGTGATGTATCAGATGGCTTTCTCTGCCTTGTGACATAAACCAACTCAAATTTTACCTCTTTTTTTTCCTCTTTTTAACTTGCAGGGTTCTTACTAACATTGTTGCTAAGTGCCATGAAGAACAACTAGACAACTGCATCAATTCTTACGTGACGGTATGATGCTGTTATATTATTAACTATTTTATATGGGTGTTTGGGGTTTTTTTTTTCAAGGTTTTTTTTGCTGTTTATTCTTATTTGTACTTGCTTGTAGCTTTCCCTGCATTTGCATCATAGCTTTCTGCCAGGCAGGGTGACTCTGGTTAGGAAATGAAGGTAAGATTTGGAAGAGGCTTCTTGAGTCACTTCTTGAGAGAGAACTATGTCCCTTTGAGCAAATTACACTGCCTGTCTATGCTTTAAGAGCATCCTGTAGAGCAGGGACACTCCATGGAGTGTCCTTCTCCATCAAATTCAGCTGCATCCTGGCTTGCAACCTTAATTTATTGAAAAAGGTAAAGGGCGGCTCATGTTTCCTTTGTGTTTCCTAGTGCAGCTTTTTTTTCATAGGATAGCAAATTGGGCAAGCATAGGAGGAGGAGGTTGCAGTGCACCCCTAGAGGGTACTGAAATGTAGGAGGAACAAATCCCAATAGTCAGCTGATGCCTCGGGCTTGCAGTTTATATGCAAGGCCTAGTGCAAATGTGCTTCAGCTGAGCTTCTAGGATCATAGGAGCATCAGTCTTTGTGAGATGAAATTAAGAGTTTTCCACCCTGCAGGGGTTGAGAGAAGCAAAGTGGAAATATATACATGAAAGAATATGAAACCTCAGCTAGATAAATACCAGTGGGAGACATTCAATGTAATCTAAATCATAGAATCAGCTAGGTTGGAGAAGAACTTTGAGATCAAGTCCAACCTTTACCCCTGGACTGTCAAGTCCACCACTAAACCATGTCACCAAGGGCCTCATCTGTACGTTTTTTGAACACTTCCAGGGACAGTGATTCCACCTTTTCCCTGAGCAGCCTGTTCCAATGCCTAACCACCCTTTCAGTGAAGAAATTTTTCCTAATATCCAGTCTAAACCTCACCTGGTGCAGCTTGAGGCCGTTTTGTCTTGCCCTATCACTTGTTACTTGGGAGAAGAGACCAGCCACCTCCTCCTTCCATCCTCAGGCAGTTTTAGAGAGCAAACTCACTCACAATTTGCAGCATTCATCTTGATTGTGATGAGATTTATCATTTTTAAATGTATGGCCATCTGTATTATACGGGTACAGAGTTCTCCTCAATGTAGTTAAAAAGGATCCAGAAGTGGTAATTTTTATGGAAGAGGTACTTCAAGGTGCTCTTTACGGTTGCAAGGTGACAGCATGTTTCTTAGGAAGCTACAGCTTTTTAACTAAGCTTTTGATTAGTATCTTAAGTCATTATTTTAGTTTCAAGATCCTGTGTCTGTGTATGTGCTATCATACATAAATTCCTTTCTCCTCTGTGGAGTTCAGATTCTTGCAACTGTTTCCTGTTACTCAGCTTTTTTAATCTATCATTGCTTTGAAAAAGAGGGTATCTAGAGAATATATATAGATATGTTCTGTGTGTGAAATTTGGTTCTAGGCAAGCTGTGCCATTACTTAAAAAGCCGAAGGTGTGGGCTCTTTAAAGATCTCCTTGCTCTCTGTATCAATTGAATATCCATTAAATGAGTATGGATAATGCTGTTGGCTGGCAGATATCTCATCATCGGTATCTATCCAAGTTAAATAACCTATGTAACATTTAAATATAGTTAATTAAAATGGGTATTAACACTTTTCTACTTTTCAAAATTGCAATAGACACCTGTTGCAGCTAAATATCTTTGAAGTAACAAGAGATTATTAGGCTACACCAAAAGTTCATTTGGCCTGTTTTCACATTTTCAGCAGCAGTCAAAAACCAGTAACTGTTAATCACTTTCATCCATCTGGAAGGAAATGAATACCTACTTTAGAAATGGTGTTTGGGGAAATAAGTTGAGAGTTGTGAGTCACTCAGATGCAGTAATAATGAAAAATTGCACTGACTTAAATTACTGGACCCAGAAGTTTCAAACTGCATAGGGAGAAGCTTATGGCATCTGCTCTGGAAACAAACTGATTATTAATAAGATACTTTCAAGTGATATTACTTTCTTTTACCTACCTGGTTGAATTGAAAAGATATTTCATCCCAACTGCTGCACCGGCAAAGCTCTTGCTTTAGGGAAGGAGCAGTGGATCCCAGTACCAAATTATTACCTTAAATTGTTGAATAAAACTCATACTGGATTTATGAGTTCTGAGCACTTTGGTGGAGAAATTCCTGTCTTGAGGGATTGATTTCTAAAAGGGGTATAGTTTTCCCCTTCTGTCAGCTCCAGTGAGTGCTCTACGCCTTTCAGGATGAAGAGTTGTTACCAGCTCTGACTAGCTGTTGCCACTGGAAGGAGCAAGTGAAGGTAGCCCTCACTAGGTGGGTGAAAAACCCTCCGTACTTCCTCTGCTTGCTTGTTCTTTTTTTTCCCTCTGGTGAAATGGCTTGAAAGGCAGTTTAAGAGGTGTCAGGATCCTATGCCCTATTGAAAAAGTAAATTGTAGCACTTATTTCAAGCAGAAATTCTTCATGATTCACATGTTGCTGAAATCAACAGGAAGTTGTGTTTAAAACTGGGATTTTGTAAGGAGCAGGGTTGTTCTGTGACTGCTAGAGGAATTAAACTCTACATGTGTGTATTGTTCAGTCAAGGTATTTTTGTGGCAAAGATTGTCAGCAGTTGGTGTATAAATAATTTATCTTCACCCACTGAGTTTTATTTATATTTGTTTCAGTGTACATTTTGATATCTTTTATTTTTCCTTTCTTCTTCAGTATGTGTTTAGGACCAAATCATTTGAGGAAAGGACTGTTCATGAGGAGCTGGCCAAGAATATGAGTGGTCTTCTGAAGTTAAATGACCAAGTAATAGTGAAACAGGTTTTAAAGGTGAGTCGTAGCTTGAATTGGCACATTTGTAGTTCTGCTACTGGTTTCCTGCATGAAACTCATTATAATGTCTCTTTCTCCTCTCTTTCCCTGAATGAACTTGCACAAATCATATCCTGCAGTGATTCAACAGACAGACTTACTATACTTGCCACAGTTCCTCAGCATAACATGTTTCTCAGAATGCCATGGGCTGCATGATGAAATTTCTCCTTTCTGTTATAGCTCAGTCTGAGTTGGAAACTTCTTACACAATATGATGTAGGCAGCTACTTTTAGGATATTTTGTTTTATTTTTGGAAGATGCAGGGAGAATATTCATCTGTAAGTAAGGCAGTTATATCTTATTTCAGTTGCTGCTTTTGATTGACAGTGACCAAAATGAGAATGATTGAGGTTTCCTGAGGTTTCTCATATCAGACCAGGTCTACGAAGTTCATACATGTGCGAGCCCCATCACTGAACCTGCTGATTGTGGTATATGAGCTAGCTAGTCCAGATCAGGAGTTCCCAGTGGCAAAAATGTGTTCAACTGTTTAGGGTGAACCAGTTTTAGTTTCCTGTGCTGAGCCACTGGAATAGCAAAAATAGCCTGAAAAAAAGCAGAAAAGGTGGCTTGCAGAAAACCTGGGCCATGCAAAAGTACTTGTGGTTGGGTTTGTTGTGTTTTTTTTGCAATTTGTAGGCTTTTTGATTGTATTTGTTTCACATATCTCCCAAAATATGTGAGGATACAGATAAATACCTGTTAGCTATTACAAGTGGTATTTGAAGAACCACTCTGTTTAACTTTTAAACAAGTAACATCCTATTCTGGGCCAAATTAGCAATCTGCTGAAACTGACAAGGCAGTTTATTCTCAGCTTCTGTTCTCAGAGGTTCTCTGCATCATACATTTCTGCCAGTTACCTGCAAACAAACAATGAACACAGTGCTCAGCAGGAATGGAAGGATTGTAGGTGTGGTATTTGTGGGCTCCTTATTGCACAGATCCACAGTGACAAAGTGCCTGAGATGGCTTCCATTCTTCCAAGGACAGGATCTGATGTCACTCAAATACATAGCACTTGGTCTCTTTAATTTATTTGTCACATAGAGTTTATCATTGTGCATTACTGAGAAATGCAGTCCATCTATTTATTTCAGTATTCATCAGATAATAAGTTTTCCTAATCTCTTTTTTTTTCTTTCTTTTGAAAGCATTCCTGGTTCTTCTTTGCAGTTATCTTAAAATCAATGGCCCAGCACTTGGTTGATACAAAGAAAACAAAGGTAAGTATATACATGATCTCAGTTAAGCCGGCAATCAGTCTCTTAGGGAAGATATAAAATATGGTATCCTGGGAAATACACGTAGTGGGGCATCTCTTTGTCAATAAAGTAAATGCTGTTATACTTTGTGACATACTTCTCTTAAACACAAAAACCTTATATCCCCTGCTAGGCTTAAATCTATTCTTGATTGTACAGAACTGGTGGGCCAAAAATACAGTTGCATCAGCTTTGTAATGGGCAGGGAATGGAATGAGAATTCTCTTATTTCTGCTGGCTACCCAACAGGTGATTATGCCAGACAGCAAATAAATGATCTAGAAACTCTACTTTGCTTTCAGCGGACCTTACCTAGCTGGAGATTAATGCTTTGACTTACCTGCTTGATTATCAAAGATGCTCTTGGTGTACTTGTGCTGGAATTTGAAGATTTACCACTTTCTGTCTTTTGGGGTTTATGCTTGGAATAGATCCAGGGAAATCTAGGAATATATTTCTTGAATGACTTGTGTTTTATTGTATTTATTCCTGGCCTGAATGTATTTTCAGGTTTAATGTTCAACGTTGTACACTCTCAAGTGATGATCTATTCCCTGCTTAGGTTTCTCGAACTCAGAGGTTTCCAGAATCATTTCAAACTGAGCTGGATATACTTGTGATGGTCTTAGCAGACCATGTTGTTTGGAAGTACAAAGATGCTCTTGAAGAAACCAGGAATGCAAACTACAGCACTGCCAAATTTCTCAAGGTGAGATGTTCTGTCATTACAGCATATGCACTCATTTACCCATACTTAGAGCAAACTTAAGTCTGTTCTAATCTAGTCAAAGGGAATAAACACAATTCTGAGGTAATGATGGCTCAATTTACAAATTTAGTGTTGACCCGTATTTCAGTTTTTCTATGTGTTTAGGTCTTTGAGAATGCAAAAGCTTTATATAAGTCTGCTTTAAAGCAAGTCTGATTAATTTTTATCTGTTCTCTGACAGAGGCCAAGTTTTCAAATTTTGCAGATTCTTACATTGCATTCAAATAGGTAAAAGTTTGATAAGGAACAAAACTGTAGTTACAGTTGTGCTACTGTTTTTTCTTTCAATACTATAGTTCTGAATGACTGAGTGGATTAATATTTACGAATCACTACCAGAGTGGGCAGCTCTTGCAAACCAGAATAAACAAATTGCAAGTATTATGTGATATACTGTAACCTACATTTTTAATTCTGTAATGCCCTTTCATATACCAAATATGGCAAAATACATGTGTGCTTTGGAAAAGTCACTAAAAGGAGTTGCATTTTGTGGTTCTGTCCTAGTGTTTCTCAGTTGTTTTTATTTTCCAAGCATTGACTTAGCTGTGGAGCATGGGAAAATTGCCATACAGTAAGTTGTATGGCCAGATACTTAATCTAGATTTATACTGAACACACGCTCACGCTCACACGCATGCTTTTCCATTGATGGAAAGATGTCCATTACTGATGTACAGAACATTGTATATACTACACACTGAAACTCAGGCATAAATCTTTTATGATAAATTGAAGCACAGCATTAGCAGAGAGCAGTATTCCAGCAATAAAATGTTTCTGTGAGGTTATAAAGAAAACAACCACAAAATGAAGGTGGATTTTTCTCCTTTCATACATAGTGAAATAAATTATAAGCTTGCTGTCCACTGTTGGCCTCTGTTACTGATACCATATGGAAGCCCTAGTTGCTGTTGGTGTACTGACATTAAGCTGTATCTATCCATAGTGTTTCATCATGAGGAAGATGATGCTAGTTTGAGGCAGGAGCATAGACAGATGGTCTTAGTCATTAGTTGTGTGGTGTTACACCTGTGGAGCTGTTGCAGATTTGCATGCTATATTTGTGTGTTACTCAGCTAAACTGAGAACAACAGTAATGATGCATCATATGTTATGACTTATGGGTGTGTTTTAATTTCTTTTTGACTAGTCTGCCAGAAAGAATTACATAGGTTAGAGATTATACAGCTTTCTCCAGGCTGGGATTGCAGCAGCCTTCTTTGCATGCTGTGTGGCAGAAGGCTCAGAACTCCTCTAGTTTTGCAGAGTTCAGGAACATCAGCGAAGGGGGGAATTCAAGATGGCTTTCCCTATCTGGTGGGCTAACTCTGCAAGGAAAAAATGTCAGTAACTGTAGCACCAAGGCTCTCAAAAATGTTTACAACTTCTGGCTATTTAGCCCCATCAATCAACAAGAGCAGTGTTCTCATCGTGAAGTAACCTAGTGGCATATTTGCTCCCAGAGAGATAATGGAGCTCATAGGCAGCAAGTATTGCAGCTGGTTTGATTCAACAGTCACACCTCTGCCACTGAAGGAGATACTTGGGTCAGCTGCCACTTACCACCTCTAGTGTTTGAGTGTTGTAGTACATGAATAACTTTCAGTAGGTAAGCTTTCTTCTAGTGCACTGTACACTGTGATAGTTATTTTAGACTGTAGACACAGTGAAAAAGAAAAGTTTGATCAATTTATTATTACTGAAAACAAATATAAAAATCAAGCCAGATTCACCAGATTTTCAGGTATTCCTTGCTTTGTTATAAGACTAACTTCACCTGTGCAAATGATTCAAGTTTACAAGTGACACAAGGCAAACAGCCAGGTAAGTGAGGCCACATACTATTCTGACTATAAAATAATAATTCTTTTTTTTCCCCCCTTAGCGCTGCTTTACATTTATGGATCGTGGGTTTGTGTTCAAGATGGTCAACAATTATATAAGTATGTTTGGAACAGGAGACTGCAAGGTATTGTTCTGTGAAAACATTCACCATAAATACATGCTAAAGCCTCTTGGGTCTGAGGCATGTATCACCTTCTCTGGGTGTAAATATTTGCGTCCAAACAACTGCTCACTGAGTCCTAGGAGAGTAAACTTTGCAAAGGCTGCTCAGACCAAAGCATGCAAAAGGCTGAATTTAAGCTTTGATTCTTTGGAGAGTAAACTTGCGGTTTGGTCTATAAATATCAGCAGCAATTGGCAGTCATTTTCTTTGAGGAGATTAAAGTGAGAGCATATGAACAAGTCACCATTGTGTAAGTTCAAGTGAGAATGTAATATCTCAGTTACTTTGAATGTATGGTATACTCTTATCTGATTGATGATGCAAGAAAGCCAATCTGCTCCAAATTAGTTTGCACTTGCTAGGAGGAAAATTCCCTGTAGCCTGAATTTCTTCTATAATACCTATAATAATCAGTGATACAGTTTGAGCAATAAATTTCACACTGCACGAGGTCCCTTGGTAGACTCTGAGAAGTATGTGTTCCAGGTATCCTGGTTTGATGGTGGCAACAGAAATGCTACAATTGAACTTTAGGGGCTGACAGACTTAAACACAGAGCAAATAAGAGACCACTGCAAGAACTTTCTAGTGCTAGGCAAATGTTTGACTTAAATCGATGCAGCATCATATTGATGGTCCTGAATGACTGTTTCTGCCACTGAGAATAGTGAGCTGAGAAGGTGGAAATAAAAGTTTATTGTGGGATGTCATATGTTATCTGTATATCTCAGTGGCACATCATTATAGTGGAAATAATAAATTCCTGAGCTAGCTGCAAGGCTCCACAAGAGGGAGATATCAAGAAAATGATACCAAAAATACGTAATACCCAAATTCCTCAGAGCTGGAACTCACTGGCATCAATTAGAGGAAGTTTTCACCACTGTCAGTAAGTTTTGGATCTGGTCTGTGCGGCTGAAACTTTGTTGACCAAAAAACAAAGAAGAAGAAAAAAGAAAGAAGGGGTTTGGGGGAAGAAAGGCACAATAATTATGTTGCACTCAAATTTATGTAAACTGGAGAAGATATTTTGCTATGGTAATATGCTACAGTATATACCATCAAAAGAGCCAGTGTAGCTTTAAATATACCTTATATATTTAATCTGGATCAGATGTGTATTTATCAGTACATCTTCAATGAAAAACATTTTTAAAGAATCCATAAAGCTTGTTTGACTGTGACAAGTTTGGCAACAGAGATGAAACCCAGATGTTCATTATTCATGCGGCTTGATGTAAGAAGCCATAGATTTTCATTATTGGGTGTGAGTATGAATTTTTAGGTAGAAATAAGCAGTGCAGTTCTGTCTTACCATTTTCTCTGTTGTAATGTGAACTGAGCCATTGCCTGTTGTGATTTTCAGACTGTACATCAATTCAAGTTTGACTTTCTCCAAGAAGTCTGTCACCATGAGCACTTTATTCCTTTGTGCCTGCCCATACGGTCTTCAAACATTCCTGGTAAGGCACCACCCTGAAAGGGTTTTTGTACAGTGATGAATTATCAGGAGATTCTTTCAAGCATTATGCCTGCACATCAGGCACAGAAGCCCCAAATGGGTTTCCAGGTATGGCACTTTAAGCAGTGTGGTAAAAATAACATCATTTCAGTATGCTTGGACATAAATACAACCCCTGACAGCCTATTTAGGTGAGGGGAGGTGACTTTTGGTGGAATATTTGAGATGAATGAACTGCATGTTTTGTGAGGGCTGATTTCTAAAGCTGCAGTAGGTGGTGAGCTAGGGAAGCGGTTGAACAGGTACAGCAGGAACACAAAGAAGCTGAGGCAGTGATAAGGTCATTGTGAAACTTTATTATTTAAGAATAGGCTTTCCTGCTGCTGTTGGGATGTGGACATGTAACACCCTTGCTTTGTGGGGAAGATCTGAACTGGACATGCAGCATGTTTGGAAACATCCATCTCTCAGATAATCAGCCTTGGGTACTTTTTATTTTAGAAATCTTAGAAGGGTTAGAGTTGGAAGGGATCTTAAAGATCTTTTGCCTCCAGAGTATCTTGGACTAGCAGACAGGTCCCATGCAATAGACCTTTTCCTCCAACTGCATTTACTTTCTTGGCCTCTGGCAAGCCTGAACTTTATGTGCTTACCACATATGGCATTTTACCTCAAGCAGTGAGACAAGAGAGGCCCATTTCAGAATCTGGATTGTTAATAATGAGCTGTCTCTCAAGGCACAGGATACTGTGTGTAACACATTTTGCATGAACAGGTTTTGTCTATGCTCTACCACAGGAGTGAATCCGCCTTGCCCGTGCCCCAAAGGCAGCAGCCCCTGTGCATTCCATCTTTTGTGTTGAAATCCGTTATTTCAAACATTAATTTGTGACAAGTGGACAGTACTGGGTGCTTTTCTTCTTGTTTTCAAAGGCGCTGGAATTTCAACCCTGAGCACAATTCCCAGTTCTGACAGTTTTCCATGGACTCTGGGGAGTTAACCTGGGATATGGTCCTTTAAGCTGCTGATAGTGGAAGGTATCTTCCAGTGGAAGGCAGAATCATCTCTCAAACTATGGGCCCTTGTCTCCTTTTTGTTTCAGTTTTCAGCATCAAAAACTGAGTTCACTTTGATGCTCATAGCAGTTTGATTCAAGCTGTTCAATTCAAGTCAAATTTAAAAAAAATAAAGATATATAGCAAATCTATTTTTACACTTAATAAGTAAAAAATATGCATAATTTTTGCCTATTTTTTGTTTCATTTTTATGGAAAATGAAGACCCTGTGACACCTTCAGAATCAACACAGGAGTATCGAACATCAGGTATGAACAAAATGACTGCTGCCAGCAAGCAGAATTGTGCATCACGAGCTTTAAGGTTTACTTAGACTGCTGCCCCTGAACTGTGGCAAATTCAGGCAAAAATTATTTGTCATTTTCCAAAGCGGAGTTAGTCTAGAGCTCTGTGGTTTAGAACCCTTTTAGCTAGAATATGGGAGTAACAATTTAGACCATGCCTCCAAGAAGTGAATAGTCTTATTACGTGCAAAACATGAGATTTATAGGAACGTGTATATAAATATAGCATAATAAATATAAATATAATGATGTATAAAATTATCTTTTTATATTAAGTGTAAAACCTGCATAATTTTGTGAAATACTAGCAAGTGAAGGAGTAGAAAGAGGCAATCAGATCAGAAAGTCAAGATTTAACAGTGGAGTAAATCAATAGTAATTGGAAAATTGAGGGAGGGGGTATGTAACCTACATAATAATTCAAGCATTCTTGTCCATTCTGTTCCAAGACATTCCAGAGTACACACTGACCAATGAATTTTGCCGTAAGCATTTTCTAATCGGAGTCCTGCTGCGGGAGGTTGGTTTTGCCTTGCAAGAAGACCAGGATATTAGGCACTTAGCTTTGGCTGTGCTTAAAAACTTAATGGCAAAGCATTCGTTTGATGATCGATACGCAGAGCCGGTAAAGAAACTGTTTGCTTTATTCCTTTTCATTTGCTTGTTCATACAGTCACTAAACATACATGAAACTTCCTTAGCCACTAGTATACACTAATTAGTTTCTTCAGGATTATGTTGTATCTTTCATTTTTTTAGGCAAAACAAGCACAAATAGCAAACCTGTACATGCCACTCTATGGAATGCTTCTGGATAATATGCCAAGGATTTACATGAAGGATATGTTTCTTTTCAATATCAATACTTCCAATCAGGTATTTCATGTGATTTTTCGGAACACAGAAACAAACAAACTGAGATCTGACCCAGTCAATCTGGTGGGAAGAAGTCCAAGTTCATGCTGGTCACAAATTAGCTAACAAAATGCATTTCTGAAAATGCTGACTTGTTTGCACCCACAATGTTTAATTTGGAAGGTCTCAATTTGCAGAGCACCTGCAGGGCCCTGGGAGTCTCTACTGCAGGGTGTACAGACTGTGAGTCTGGAACAGACCCAGGATACTGGCTGTCCTGGGGCTGGAAACTCAAAGTTAGAGGTTTGCAGCCCCAGCCTGTCTGTCCTGTAGGTCTGCCTTGGTGCTGCAGGCTGAGGACCCTGTCCTCACCTTGGCAGGTGGCTGGGAGAGCTTTTGTTGTAAAGAAAAGCTCCAATCACCCACAGAATCTTTGCAGGGTTATGTCATGAACCCACAAGCGGTTTTACTCGTATAACAAAGGGACCATGAACTATACCAGGGAGCAGAAGGAGTGCATACAAGTAGCTTTACCTTTACCACCAAAGAAAATGTCTGTGTAAACTGCACATGTGGAGGAGCATGTTTGTTTATTTCTTAATGTATTAGATGTGTTATAATCATAGCCCTGCTTTAAAAATTAGAAACAGATTTCTGACAGGGTGTTGTGCCTTTCAATCCTTCCAGCAAACGAGCCTGTTTCATAGGATCGTTGCTAATGGCAGTTAATGGTCATTTCCCAATGCTGTGCTAGTGCTTAAGAAGCAAACACAGTTAGACTTAATCTGTCCTTTACAACTTCAATTATGAGAGGGTTTCATATTGCAGGTAAATATTTAGCATATTATGACAAGCCTTTATCTTTTAAGGCTGCCATATGTAAACAACTGAAAGTAGGTTTTCAAGCTCGGTGCCTACGAAAAGCCTGTTGGGTGTGTTGTCATTGGGAAAGTTATGAGTGATATCATTTGCTGGAGTTTCTTCTGTTTCCTTCAAAATACAGGGATCTAGGGATGACTTGAGCACAGCTGGAGGATTTCAGAGCCAGACAGCAATGAAACATGCAAACTCCGTGGACACGTCCTTTTCCAAAGATGTTCTGAACTCTATAGCAGGTATTAATGACAGATTGAACATGCACACAGGTAGATTTCTGTGTATCTCAATCCATCGTGCTTTCTGCTTAATATTCATGGAGGATATCATTAACCCATTTTATACAATATTCAGGGAAACATGGTATCAATGTTTCTCTTCCCTTTGGGTATTTTTGGATTGATTTTTATTTCTCTAGTGAAGCTGCTGCTGTTCCACTGTTTCATTTACTCGCCTGGTTTGGAATGATGCCAGTATTCAGGCTCTCGCAATTATTTGTGCTTGAGTTCATCCTTGTAGTCTCTGCCTCACATAAGAATAGTTCCAAGGTTTCTCCTGAAAACTCAGTTTTTCCAAGCTTAATGGAAGGGTAGAAAGATAACTTTGTTCACTTCCTCCAAACACCATTTCAAAATTCAGGGAAGTGCATGGGCATCTTCCCACTGGTTTTTGTTGCTTTAGGTCAGGCCTTACAGAATGCAGCAGACCATTTTAATTCCATGAATAACAGTGAATTGAATCATTTTACTTCAACTCATTGCATGTTTTCAGTACTAAACAACTCATCAATAGCTTTGCTATTGGAAGTTCAAAGCACTGGTATCAATCCAGCATGTGACACATTTTTAGTTTTCCATTTGTCTTATTATTGTATCCATAAATGTTTTAGTTTAGCATGTTTGCTGTGACTTTCATTTACAGCCTTTTCATCAATAGCTATCTCTGCAGCAAACCATGCTGACTCCAGAGCTTCCTTAGCAAGTCTTGAATCTAACCCAAGTACCAATGAAAAAAGCAGTGAGAGAACTGACACGTGTGAAAAGGTACATGTGCAAATGTTGAAAAGTTACTAGAGGTAAAATCCTATCACTATCCTTAACAAGGCCTTTTGTTGTCAATTCAACAGATCATGAGACCTTTGTCTTTGATTGGATCAACTCTTCGTTTTGACAAATTGGATCAAGCTGAAACTAGAAGCCTTCTTATGTGTTTCCTTCACATTATGAAAACCATTTCAGAAGGTGAGAAAATACGCACTCACTGCCTAATTTACTTTGTTGTAAAGTATTGTGAATGCTGAAGCCAAACAAATACAAAATCAGAATAATCATGAGTGTATTTTACAAGCTTTGGGTCAAGTTTAGTTCCCTGTAACAGAAACATAATATATTTTAATATCTTCTTTTAGATGCACTGATTTCCTACTGGTTGCGAGCACCATTCTCAGAAATAACAGACTTTTTCAGCATTTTAGAGTAAGTTCACTTTGTGGATTTTATGTTAAATGATAATGTCCTAAATGACTGATGCAAATTATATGTCTTTTAGGTTTATCCACCTAAGTTGGAGTAGACTGAGATATGTCTTGTATCTTATTATCTTCTGAAGACCTATTGAAACATTATCCTTCAGTATGTCTGTCATTTCCATGAACAGAGAGCATAATGCTCTGGGTGTTCCTCCTAAAAGAGATTTTTGTAGTACCTTTCCCATTTGGAGTTGAGATTTTATTCTCATGAGAAAAGTATTTTAGCTCTCCAAAACTTGCAAACTCTAGGAAAAGCTGTGCAATGTAGGATTCCCCGCTTTTCACATCTCCAGGGTGATTTGCTCAATCCAATCTGTGCATGTCTGCAGAATCCATGCAGGTAGCTGATTTCAGAATTTCCTCACCATTTTGTAAGTTAAACGCAAGTTACTTAACTCCAGCTGGTGAAGAAGCAATGCTTTGCAGCCAAGTTTTTGCTTCCTCACCAAGCAGGAATCTTCAACCTTGGAGCAAGGGAACAAAGGTGTGGGAAGTGGTGCCACATCTTGTGCAGCCCTAGGCTGTGAATTGCTACATTCCATTCTGTTTGTTTACTAAGAGGTGCATATGCCACAGGTCTCTTCAAGGCACTAGAATTCAGCATATTTTTGTAATTAGGAAGCAATTAATAGACAAAAAATGTGTTGTTTTATCTTTCAGGGTTTGTCTGCAAAATTTCAGATATCTAGGAAAACGCAATATTGTAAGGTAATTCTCTGGTTATAGACAGTATGTTATAGTGGTCAAATGTTACTGCATTACATTAGGCTTAAATGAGGTTGACAGTGTATCTGTCAGTTTTCTCCTGAAAGCATCAGTCTAACCCTCTGAAGCCAATGTATGCTTAATTTTTACTTTTTTTTGCAAACAATGTTATCATGGTGTTCTGGACATCTGAGTACATACGTAGTGTAAAAAAATCAATTGCATGTGATGGTATGATAGTCGCTATTGCATTTATAACCCAAAATGCAATATTTCAACCATATTTCTGTGAGTATGCCAAAGAAAAGAATTTGAACACTGCATTTTCCATCCATATAATGAAAAGAACAGTTTTGATAGACCTAGATAAATGTTCCACAGTAATTACAAAAAAAATATCTTCTGTCTTTACCCACTCTCTGAAGAAGTGTGAGATCGTGTTCCAGCTGTGAAATGTGAAATGCACACTCTGTCTCAGTTGATGTTTCATTCTTAATGTAATGTTACCACTGTGAACTTGCCTATATGTCATACTGTGGAAAAGCGAAAGGTCACCGGATGAACCAGTTCATGCTCCATTGCAGGTTTTGTCAGGCCTGTATTTATTCTTCAGAGGCTTGGCAAATGAATGTCACGTTCCGTAACAGGTTAACAGTTATTTTCTCTTAACAGGAAAATTGCTGCTGCTTTTAAGTTTGTTCAGGCCACCCAGAATAATGGAACCCTTAAAGGTTCGAACTCCTCTGGCCAGGCATTGGGTCTGCTCTCACAATGGTAATGACATGTATTATTAACTCCTATAAAACCACAAACTATTTTGTCATCGTACAGCCCTTGTATACTGTCACAGTGTTGACTGAAAAGAGGGTGATGCAGTATGTAACATATTTCAAAGCCCCTGAAGCCGTAAAACCCATGAAAGAATTAAGCCCCTTTAACTTCAGCATTACTTGTAAGCTGTTGTTTTAAGTGTTATGTTCAGAAAAATCTTTACTTACTGTCAATATTGTTAAGTATGGCAGAAACAGTAGCTGATTGTTCCAGCTCAGATTGGGCGATTTGTTCCTTCCCAATAATGTAGGGCTGGTCATTTTTATGACTATATGTTAATAAGCTGCAGGTGCAGCACATTTAATAATATTTTTGGCCCTTTCGGGGGAAAGTGGGATTCTTTTCACATTAGTAATGTGAAACTCTAGAGAGGAAGCAAACTTTTGATGCTGTGCAGCTTGTGGTTGTACCTAAGAGCATGGTGAGAAAGTTGCCCACCCTCATGAGCTTGGATCATTTACATATAGCTAGAATATGATCACTTGATCACTATTATAAGCATGTTATCTTTGAATGGAACAAGGGGGAAAAATGTTGCTTTCTCTGCCATAGTTCTTCCTTTGTTCCTCTACTGGGTAGTTTTAAAGAAGCAGCACTGATTTCATTACCCCAGCTGGAACTGGCACACAGCCTTTAGGAGACTTGTTTTGTTGCACGTTTGCAGATGAACTAATATGATGGCAATACAGAGAATAAAGTCACATTTCTGCTATCTTCAGGGCCTTCACGCTTTACCCTCTCACAGATCACCATCTGTGGTCCAAATGACTATTTGTCCTGTTGTAATACAGACCATTTTTTGGTCACGAGCTGAGAGTTGTTGCTGGTGATCACCTCTAACTTCCTCTTGTATTTTTTGTGTTTCAGTTTCCTGAAATGTTCATACAAAACCAGACTTTCCATCCCCCTGCAAAAAAATGACAAACCAAAACAAAAAACACCAAACACCACCGCAAAAAACCACCTTGGGATCAAATTTCCACAAGTCCAAACTCCATTAGTTTATTAGCTTGCTGGGATATGCATCCAAATTTTTCCACTGTGACCACTGGAAGAATTTATCATGATGATTGGCGAAAGTCTGGCCATCAATTCCATACCTGTGCTGGGACCTTAGTCAGAAATGACTTCTGTAAAAATAGCCAACCTGAAAGATGGTTTAGCTAGGTACAGGAAGTAATTCTGTCTTAGAATATTTTTGAATTATGCAAAATTAGGAAGCAACAAATTTTATTTCTTTTTTATTAAATACAACTGTATTTTAATGAGTGACCTGAATTGTGAGAGATGTTAAATCTCACTAAATTCTATAGTGGTAAAAAATTCTTTCAAAAAGTATGATGAGCACTGGTATTTTGTTTCTAAGCTTCTCATTATATATTAATGATGTGTTTGCCAGCATCAAAGAGGGTTAAGAGATCATACACATAGGCATGCTCATATTTGTACTGTCACTGTCAGTTTGTCATTATTTCTTTCTCCTCATAGAAGCAATATTAGTTCTTGCTTGAGCAGGATATATTTTTCTTGTATTGTGAGTTGAAAGAACTCATCTCAGTTTCTCTTCACCCAAAGGTAGTTTTTCAGAACATCAGCCAGCTATTTAAGCTGATGCTTTTTTTCAGTGCTGAATAAGTGCTTGTCTCCTGTGATCTGAAGAAATCCACAGCACATCTGTTTGTTTTGTCTACCTCACTGACTTTCTTCTTCATCTTTGTTTGTCTGAAAAGATTTGCATTTGTTTAACTTAGCCTTTGAAAAATACTAGAGAAAATTCTAACTGACATGGGAAAATTCTGTATAGGGGATGATAGTTTATTCTTTGCTTCCGGTTTTTAATAGTATCTTTTAATTTCAGGGTGCATTCTACTTCTAGTCACGATGGCCACAAGCATCACAGATCTCAAACGTTACCAATAATCCGTGGCAAAAATGCACTTTCTAACCCTAAACTCTTGCAGATGATAGACAGCAGCACTGCAAGTAAGTACAAAATAAATATTTACTTCCCTCTGGAGTTCTATAGGGGTTTGGATCAGGCTCTATACAATTAAATGTTGCCATGAGTGCCAATGAAAGACAGCCTGAAGCGGAGCCTAAACATAAATAGAGCTGCTGATTCTGCCTTTTTTTTCAGGTGACTAAGAAATCTGAACTTTAACTTCATCAAAGTTCATTTAGAAACAAAATTAATTACAATAACCTGACATATTTAAATAGATTTAATGACCAGTTGTTTCCCCCTTCCCGGCATCTCTTGCATCTGTGGTTATGTACCTTGCTGTACAAGCAAAAATTCACTGGCTGAAATGTTACATTTATTAGATCTAGGAATGAAAGTGAATTTTTCATGGCCAAAGGCTCTTTAAATGATGAGATTCAAGTCTTCTATCTCATTTTCCAGTTAGCTTTCTCTCCTCCTTTGAGGACAAACAGAAACAAAGGAAGAATATGTTAACATCCCTGATGCAGCTGGTGAAAGTTGACTCAAATTCCTTCCCCTTAAGGATTAGATTGTAGAATTACAGCATCTTTAACTCCACTCTGAAGGTTGTTTATCATCTTGCCTTTTATATGTTGTAGGCAGCTCCAATGAAACAGACATTGTACAGTATGTAGACACAGAAGCAAACATTGCTACAGAAGTTTCCCTCACAATCCTTGACCTGTTATGTCTTTACACTCTGAATCACCAGGTATGTTTTGCTGTTTCATTTTCTGCTTGAGCTGGTGTCGTGTGGGATATGTGGTGGAAGGAAAGCCTGGGGGAGCAGGCACACAGTAAACTTGAAATGCCTGAAACAGCAGGATAGGGAAATGTGGTATGTCAGTGCTCAGTAAAGGTATTTTATGAAGGAATTGACTTGTATGACCCAAACTGAGTAGAAGCATGTCACTGAAGACCATCCTACCTATCCAGGGCTATATACAGCCCTACTCTGCATGAAACTGTCATACATCTACTAATGTATGACTGTCATGCATCTGAACCGTGTTTATCCCACTAGATTTCAGAGATGTTAGACAAACGATTTCTGAACTACTTATCATCTGTATAGTCAGCAGGTGGATCCTCTGCCTCTTTAAAAATTGCTCTACAAATACTGGCCCAAATGATTTGCTGAAAGTCTCACAGCTACAATACAGCACGCAGCTCCATTTGGATTTAGTGTCTACTTTATGACACCTGAGCCATTAGATCTACTCTGTAGCATTCACAAATAGGAGTACAGGCATAGGAAAGTTCTGTCCTTGGAAAAACTACAAGTAAAAAGATTCTGCAGCAAGCTGGGAATGCCTCATCTGCAGAAATTTTACATCGAAAAAGTATCTTCCTAGGAACACCCTGATGTAAAGTCCAGCAGATCCTTCTGTTTATTGACTTTAATGACCAGAATGTCCTGTCTTGTCTGTGAACTTTCCAGAGGCAGCTCCAGCAATCAGATTGCCAGAATGCATTGATGAAGAAAGTCTTTGACACACACATGCTCTTTTTGCAAATCAACCAGTCAGCAGCTGCTCTCAAGCACGTCTTTGCTGCCCTGCGGCTGTTTGTAGGCAAGGTAACTGTGGTTTAATTCTGTTAGTCTGACCTATTAATATGTTATAGCAAGTACAGCTTAAGCACAGTTAGGTGCTTAAAAACAGTTCTGGTATTCACTGTATTAATGCTCATTCCTGACAAAAATATCTTCTAATTTATTGTTGCTTAAAAGTGAGAAGTTCGCACTATCTCAAAAATTCTGTTTTGGGAAATGAAAAATTGACTGAGAAAATTGAACTTGTAAATAGATAAGTAATGTCCAGGTCTGTGTTGTCTGGCTTTATCATTGGCTTTCATGCTTTCACCACCCATGGAAGAAAGCTTGCAACCCATGGTCTTCATGGCAGATGTATGGGTTGCAAAATCTGGCTAGCAGCTTATGATTAGGCTGTCCCCAGAGGAGCTAGCAGGAGCGTATTCCATACACATCACCACAAGTTCATCCAAACTGATACAGTTTCAGAATACTTTGTTTTCAACATAGAAGAGTTTTTAGACAAAAACATGCTTTTGTGTCAAACTGTTTATTTGATTGCATCACATCATAGGTCAGTGATTGCAGGCAATTAGACACTTTGTGTCAACCACATAGGCTGCGCAACTGCCAAGTCATAGATGAGATGCTCTTAAAACTAACCAGAATGTCGCACACTGGTAACCATTGCGGCTGACCTGATCTCGCAGATGTTTCTATCAAATGCAACAGTGTAGATCGGTTTAGACCATGTGGCCTCCTTCTGGTTGTTATCTCAGGGGAAAGGAGCCGGAAATCATGTTTCTCCCAGTAGCATAGCTTGAGCACATGGGGGAAATACAAAGTAACCCATCCACAGGCTGCTTTAAATTACCTACCAGGCAGTCAGGAACAGAAGAGGAGGATGAGTAAATATCCAGGATTACACCTTTCATTCAGCCTGTATCTCTCAGGACTGAATTCTCTCTTCAGAGTTCTGTGGGAACAGGGATCATGTGTGGTTTCTGCAGCAGAACCTCTCGGGCAGTACTTGAGATCTGTAGCCAAGACCTGTATCTTCCGCCTCTCCTCCGTCTTGTCTTCTGTTACATTCACCCTGCTGATAAATAGCAGGTATAGTTTGGAAAGCCATCCTTCATTCTGTGTTGTCTCCTGCTGTTCAAAGTACTGGAAATTTGCTGAATTTGCTACTGAAAGTGTTTTCTTTCTCCTGAACACCTTTTATAGTGGTGCATAATGCCACACGCATTTCCTGTTTAGCTGCTCTGCTTTTATGCTTGCTGTGTGCCAGCTGCTGTCTGGATTTCCTCTAGGCCAGTTTGTTACATTGCATATGGTGTTTGTATGAAAACCTGTGTGTAGTTTTTACTTAATCTTAATTTGCACATGGGATTATGTTTAGCTGGTAGCTAATTTTTTCAATCAACCCTAGTGTGAATTAGTATGGAAGAGAGGGTTGTTTTTACTGATGGCTTAACAAAGTATTGGCTCAGAGTAACTGTATGAAGGCCTGAGAGTAGTGCTAAACACACTTTTTCATCAACAGTTCCCATCAGCATTCTTCCAAGGACAAGCAGATCTCTGCGGTTCTCTCTGCTATGAAATCCTGAAGTGTTGTAACCATAGGTCACGTTCGACTCAGACAGAGGCATCTGCTCTTCTTTATTTTTTCATGAGAAAGAACTTTGAATTTAACAAGCAGAAATCAATAGTCAGATCCCATCTACAGGTAAGCGAAGCGTGTGATCATCAGTGTTCAGCTGGTACTGGTTTACTGCATTGGTTTGTGTCATTATTATTTTTATGCATTGTAGCAAAGTAATTCTTTTGGGGTCCTCAGGCAAGTCTCTTTGGCAGCTTGATTTTCCTGTTGAGTCTGAAGAATTGGGCTGGATTCTCTACTGTTCTTGGGCTGCTCAGCTGTGTTCCAGAGAGAGACAACTGTGAATGTAACCACATAGCCAGATAAATAGCTATTCTTGATTCACATGCACTGCTTATGGCAGTGAGAACATAGCTGATGAAGGAATTAAACAGAATATGACATTATAGTTACAGAAATAGAAAGTCCAGTATCAGTGCGCTTACATTGCAAAATGAGCAATTACAAACATTGGAAAGATTACTCATAGTCCTTGTGTTTGTATGTGTTACCTTCTTAAGACAGGTATAAAAGTAAATCTCTGCTAGCCTTATACATCAAGACATATTAAAATAGGGATTAAAAACTATTCAGAAACTTTTTTCTTTGCTAATTGCACCCTGGTTTGCTCCCCCTGTGCAGCTCATCAAAGGAGTGAGCCAGCTGATAGCGGATGCAGGGATTGGTGGATCTCGTTTTCAACATTCGCTTGCAATTATAAATAACTTTGCTAATGGAGACAAGCAGATGAAAGTAAGAAACATTTTTTTTGTCAATCATTACCTCTTGCAAAAGGTCAACAATTTCAGAGGAGCAAGTGTTTCAGTGAATAAATTTCCTGGCTTTTATTGGTGATGAATGCATTCATAGTGTGCCTTTTTCAGGCAGCCTGAAATTCATGAAAATGCTTGTGACTCAGAAGCTTAATACCTGAAAATAATTTTTGAAATAAAAAAAGTATTTTTTGTTTTAAAATTGTATTATTTGTTATTCACTTGCTTATTTTGTTTATTTGCCTGATGTCAGAGAAGGTATCATGCATTGTGACTATGACACAATTGCAGCTGACAGATTTTAGTCTGCAAACTGTCCCTTATTTTTAAGTCTGTTCAATAAATGTGTAGCAAAAACATGCATGACATTTGGGTTTTGTAACAGCTTGCAAACCCCCTGAAAAAGGCATTTAGCTCTTAGATTAGTTACCAGTGCTATTATATTCACTGTAGTAAAGGTGTTGAAAAGGATTCCAGTTTTTAATTTTTACAATTCCTGTCCAAACATTTGTCAACATGCATTTTGAATTTTATACTTTGGAGGTGTTTTTCATTCCCTGAAGGTGATTATAGGGTATCTCCACTGAGGTTAATAATAAAGTTAGTGTAAGCAAATTGGTAGGTAATTGGCATAAGTAATATGGTTCTTACTTAATAAGGTGCAGTTACAATTGTATTTGTTTTCAAAGTCCAGCTTTGATTTCCTAGTCACACTGCTTCTGTAACATGCTCATCTCTATGTGTTGTAGGGAGGGAGCATTTAATTTCATATCATTTTTCTGGATGTTTTTACTTTTAAGCAAAGGGAATGAGGGGAAAAAAGTCTGAAACTAGAAATATATTTCATTGCCATCTGAAAAAGAGAAACTACTGGGTTGAGTTAAATATGTTGAGAACAACCAATGTGAGTGGTACAAGGACTCACCTTGCTCAGTGTGAGAAGGCCAAGAGCCAGACTGTTGTGCTTTATTCCATGCAGTGAAACATGCTGTGAGTTAAGAACTATCTATAGTGCCTGGTGCTGTGCATCAGCTGAATGTGCACAAGAATCCAGTCCTGGATCCACTAAGCAACCAAGGAACAAATGTTTCAGTTTGCTGACTTCAGCAGAGTTGTTGCATACAGCCTGGTACAGCTGACTGACTGGGATATCCTGTAGGTGCCATGACGTGACGCATCATTAAAAACGTCAGGTATTTGTGTACACTATGTATGTAATGTGGAACTGTGACTCTGCTTCAAAGCCTGCTGAATAAGTGAAGGGAAAGATGGTCTTCCATAAGCAGGACTTCAGCTTGTTCAGGGGTGCTGCATGTGGCTCTTCAGATGGTTTTAGTGATGTATTGCTTATTTTTCCCAAAGAACGTTAATTTCCCAGCAGAGGTGAAGGATCTGACCAAACGCATCAGAACAGTTTTGATGGCCACAGCTCAGATGAAGGAGCATGAGAAGGACCCCGAGATGCTTGTGGATCTGCAGTACAGCCTAGCAAATTCATATGCCAGCACACCAGAATTACGTAGGACATGGCTTGAAAGCATGGCCAAGATTCACGCAAGAAATGGAGATTTATCAGAGGTAATGTGAATGAATGAATAGGAAATCCATTTGTCTTTAGGCTGAGATGTTCTGAGAAAAAAGGCTCTGAAAAAACAAGAACAGAAATGATTTAAGGTAATCATACAGTGTCTTTCATATACTTGAAAGTGGAGAGAGACAGAGGTTTTGAAAAACACCTAGCGGGGTGTTGTGCTAATTATCCCAATTTGTCTAATCACGACTACCTGATACATACTTGAGAAAAACTTGAAAATGTCTGATGGGGAAGCTGTGGTCAGTATCAAGTTAGCATCTCTGCTGCTTAACCCTAATAGGTTAAGCACAGTAGCTGTAGTGTAGATGAGGTTATGAGCAGTGCATAAACTTACATAAAGTATTTTCTTCTCCCCCACTGTGACATAGGAGAAGAGCTTTGTTTATAATGTGCTGTACTTTTCATCAAAACTTAAATGGTTGATGCAAAGCTCCATAGCGTAACCCAGGAATATCTTTATTTACTCAGTAGTGTTTCTTGAGAAAATGTATGCTTTTACCTGAGATACTTAGTGAAATTAACACTCAAGAAGGATTTCATCACTTAACCCTTTATTTTCTTAAATGGCTCTATTAATTTTGCCTTCCCTTTTCTGCAGCATGACTTGACAGTGATGAAAGTGTGTGCTCCTTGTCACATGTATGCTGTAAGTCATACAGTGTACTTTAATATATACATGTATTTTGGTCTCTCATTACAGGCTGCTATGTGCTACATTCATATCGCTGCTCTCATTGCAGAGTACCTGAAAAGAAAGGGTAAGACCAACACATTCAAAATCAACTATGTATTTATAAACATTGTTGATGAAAGTAATTTTTGGCTGTCCTGCTTGCCTTAAGTATAAAGTAGTCTTAAAGCTGCTTGAATTCTTCCCAGATACTTTATTTTTAAAATATATCATAAATGTTATTCTTAGCTCTGGAGCACTGAAAGTGTATGTTTTGTGTTAAGAGTGTAGCTTAAATATTTAGTGAGCTAGTGCTAAAAGAGAATGCTTCACTTGTTAGTCTGTTATTAAATATGCATGTATTAACACATACCAGTAGCAGTATACTAATACCATCTTACACTATCATAGGTTACTGGAAAATGGAAAAGATTTGTACCTCACGTATGCTCCTGGAAGATGGTCAAGTCTCTGATAGTAATGTGTTACTAACAACTCACAATGGAGGAAGTGAGTGCTCTAACCGTGCCTGTATATGGGTCAAATAACATAATTAGGGAATCAAATTACTGTTCTCCAATTGATCTGGAAAAATATCTACCAAAGCAAAAATATTTGTAGTGCATGTTGATGGCTGTAACAACAAGCAAGCAATATTGGAAACATTATATGTTACTTTCCTGATGCTCTTCGGCTGGTTTGATAAGTTGCTCAGAAAGTCTCTGGTAAGGGCTTTTTCAGCAAGAGGGCAGCCTGCTCTTCATCAGCAACAGAAATGCCTCTCAGGTCAATTGGTGTTTAGCATGCAAATCCATGTCCAATTCTAAAGCTGGGAGGGCAGGGGAGTGGAATTAATATCTGGTTATCCATATGTAACTTAGTACAGATAAAGATTTCTTTTTTTAACCTGTGATGCATATTAGAGAAAAAAAGTACAGTCTTTTATTTTTAAATGCATTTATGCCAACTGTTATTTAGCTTATGAAGTGTGTATTTAAAAGTAATTATTGCCATGAGATATTTTAGCAGTTTTCACAAAGAGCAACTTCTGGGGGCAAGGGCAAATATGTGGGGAAGAGAAAACTTAGTTTTGAAAACACCATAGTTCTCCACTACATCTGGAAGTGTCAGTGGGTGAGATGAAAAAGATGCATCCTTTTAGAAGGAAGCTTTCTGTGAAGAACAGTAGAGGTGGTTTACTAGTGGTAAAATGCTTTGCATGAGTAACAGATCACAGGAGGTGGAGTAAAGAATCTTATTTTAAAGCTATATTTAAATGATCTTCAAAAGTTGATAGGATGGAGTCCCTGTCTCAATATGTAAAGGTTAGCTTTTTAAGCTAACCTTTACATTGAACACAAGTTACGTTAGGATTTCATCACCTCCTCTAACATGTTTACCTTCTCTGTTCAAGAGTGGTAGTAAAACCTTCATGGGTCAAACTCTACCTGATCTGTAATGTGCAGTGCCTGTGCAAGTTGTTCGTTCTGCAACTGTTGCACTAAGTCCCAGCTTAGCAAACACTAGATATAAATTCAGTTTTAATCCTTGTGACCTTTCCCATCAGCAGCTTCTGCCACCGCCCTGAGCTTTCTACAAGAGAGTTTTTCACTTAGAGCAGTGGACACCTCACTGCCATGGTATCCTTGAGCCTGGTAAAGGCACACTGTGCTCCAGAGCAGGCATCTCTCTATGGGGTGCAGCAAGCCTGGGGCAACTGTGCCACTCTCCTTTAGGAAATCAGATGAGTGGGACAAGTGCAGATCCCAGCATGTAGCATTAAGTGCCTGTGGGTCAGGCCATGAGTTACAGCACTGGTTTTATGAGTATAAATTATCTCAACTCAGCCTGCCTATCAATTCCAGTATAGATGAGCATTGCTCATGTAGTTTTGCAAGGGCTGCCAGCATTGTACAGCTAAGGAACCAAAATGCTAAAGAGAGGAAAAGATTGCATCAGGAAAATGTTGTAGTTACCCTTTGCCTGGACAAGTGGATTTATATCATAGTGAAAATGTGTAATAGTCTCATAAATTCAGTCTGTTCCTTTTGTGCTTCTCATCACTTGGGCTGTGAAAAAAGTAACTAGTCCAGTCAAATAAAATCAGATCCATTTTAACTGCATTCAATAACTTTATTAATGATCTGGTTATTCACGGATTAATTGACATTGTTATGACTTGCACTTCAAGGCTTATTTTCCATGGGATGGCCTGCTTTTCTGAGCATTACCCCCAATATTAAAGAAGAAGGCGCTATGAAAGAAGACTCCGGGATGCAAGATACTCCTTATAATGAGGTCAACAGCATTAACATTTATATACTTGTTCTGTATTAACAGAAAGCGTTATTTCTAATGGATGCCTGTGCATGTTACAAGTTACAGTGAGGGTGTACTTCAGGCAGTATTAAAAGGAGCACAGCTTTTAAGTTAAATGTCATAGCTGTTGTACTAAATAGACTTGCTAGCAAGAACATTAAGTACCAGAGCAGGAAATTAGGGAGTCCATGAAGCCCAAGCCCATTCTTCTGGATGAAATGTCAAGTATTCAAGTATTTTCATGTTACTGTTATTTCAGGTTCTTCATCTAAAGAAGAGCTAAGTTGCTAATACCTGAGTAAACATTGTGTTACTGAAATAAACCTTAATATAGAAGACACAGAATAAAAAGGAATAGTGGGTGTGTGCTTTTGCTGCATTGCTATTAATTAAATGCCACCAGCTGTCAAGTGATCTATTTATATTTGTGGGATTGCAGAATATTCTTGTGGAGCAGCTGGAGTTGTGTGTTGAATACCTGTGGAAGTCTGAGAGATATGAGCTTATTGCTGAGGTTAACAAGCCTATCATTGCCGTTTTTGAAAAGCAGAGGGACTTTAAAGTGAGTTGGTTTATATATTTATATTTTTTAATTCTCTAAGAGAGCAGTGAAGATAATTTTTAGGGAAAAAAGGTGCTTTCTTTAAAAGGAGTCTCTTTTTTTCCTTCACGTCTGTAATTTCTTCTTTTAATACTTTGTGCTGTAAAAAAAAAAAACCCGCTGGTATCTTACTTTCCTCTTTTCAGCATCAATACAATGGTAAATAGACAAAAAATTTCAAACAAACCTCTTGTACTATCCAGTGGATGTGAATTTTTGCATGTGTTTTTAAACCAAAGGCACATTTCCATTGTATTTAGTTTTACAAAGAACTTATAAATTGTCTGATCTCTTCTCAGTCCCAGGGTTTTTTTCTTTTATTTACTTGGCAATCTCAATATATAACGCATAACCAGACAATAATCTCATTTACTGATTTTCTGGTTTTAAATTATAGTAAAAGCAACGAGGTAGGTAGCAATAAGCTGTATGCTTAGGAAGCAGGTCTTGAAGAAAATTTAACTCTACCATAGCCAAAACCAGCACACTTAGTTGAAATTTTGATTCACTATCCTGAGAAAGTGCTCTTTAGTGGTAATTGTAGATAGCATGTCTTTGCATGGGGTTGGGAGCTGATTGGAACTGTTGGCACCCTGCTCTCACCTGCACATAGGATATCCAGGTTCTCTGACCTCTTAGTAGGTCTCTGCCACTGTCTGGTGGTGGGATGCTTGTCTTCCTGTGTGACTCTATACACAGAGACACCCACTGCCACAGAACTGCTCAGAAGATGAAAGAAACCTTGAAATGACCGTTAACAAAGTTAAACTATTCCTTGAGCCTGTACAGCCATCTTTGCAAGGGTTTGGAAATCCAGTTAAGGCAAGCCATGCCTGTACAGAACTATAATAGTATTTCCCAAAGTATTTGCATGCTCTCACTTCCCCCTCTCCTCCCTGTTTCCTAATGTAGAGGCTGTCTGATTTGTACTATGACATCCACCGCTCATACCTGAAGGTTGCAGAAGTGGTGAACTCTGAGAAACGTCTCTTTGGGCGATATTACCGTGTTGCATTTTATGGGCAGGTACGTCAATGTGTTCTTTTGTCTCCGCACATTCCCAGATTTCAGCATGTTCTTGTAATCCTGATGTATTTTCAAGAAGCTAAACCGGGGAAACACTTAGCAGTGAATCATGGGGTAGAAAGTGCCTCGTGGATCAGACTCCAAGCAGGATTTTACTCGGAAAAGAGAGCACTCAGTTGCATATGTGTAAACTGCTGCTATGGATTTATTGGTGTGTTGGAGAACAGACTTGTACATCAGCTTTAGTGCTTGACTTCATCAAGCAAAACTGAGACTGAGGCAGGGCAGAGTGTTTTCTGAGTAAAATTTATATAAAACCAGGTAAGACATCTTTGCTTGATCTATGGCTCCCTTCTAGAAGAGAGCTTAAGCAGAGCAGAAGGCAGTAGATGTTTTGTTGTGTTTCTCGCTGGCTCTGACTTCTGCTTTCAGGCCACCTCTGATTCTGTGCAGTGTACTGTAGAGTAGTCTTATTCCCTCGGCTGTGCTTCAGCATCCTCAAAGCATTATTTTGTGCTTTCTCCTACTACAGACCAGTGTAGCAACCCAGCATGTTCCTTTAAGACCTGGTTTTGGCAAGCATACTATTTCCTTTACTCTTTAAGAAAAAAGTAAAATAAGAAGGTGTGTAAAAAACAGATTGCTGTGAATCACTCTGCTTTCTAATTAGATTTTAATGCAGAAATTTACTCTTTTCTCCTTTTGATCTTATTCAAGGCTGTGGTAAGTCTAGTTCTTTTGCATGTTTTGTTTAATTCTCTCCTCACACATCCTCCATCCCTCCCTGTACTGTTACTTAACATTAACTTTCCTGTGCTCTCAGTTCCTTGGTTTGTGGCAGATGAAATAACATTGTTTCATTCGTTGTTGCATCCAGCAAACTAACTTGTTTGTTCAGTTACCTCAATTACCAAGCTGTGTCTGATGCCATGTTATGTGTGCACCATGGGGCCCAATGCTGCATCATCTCATCTCAGTGGAAGTTTTTCTCTCAGCTTCACTGGGAGCAGGATTGGACCCCTTCATTCTCTGTTGAAAAACTCAGAGTAGCATTAATGCTGTTTGAATGCAAACCTGCTTTCCTGGCCTGTGCAGCAGCTCCAAAGAGAAAAGCTGTTGTGTCAGTATGATGTATGGCAATGGTAACTGCAGCGCTCTGGGCAGGGTACAGCCACGTTCCTGGTATTCCCTTGTAGGAGCAACCAAAACGGCGAGTCCTGACTCTTCATACAGATTAGTAAACCTGAACTTGCCAAATTCAAGGAGAAAGCAAGTTGCACTGAGGAAGGGTAGAGTTTTCCTTGTACCTGACCTTCCTCCAAACAGGGGGGCAGCAGTGTGGGAAACAGGACTCTTCTACTTGCAGCTTCTTGCCAGCACTCTTCCAGAGACAGCTACTTGTAAGTGGGTAATTTAGCTGCAGCAGTTCTGCTGAGCTGGGTTAAAATCTCTGTTACAGTGCAATGACTTTTCAGCTGCCAGTGCCACAAGGGCAACTTCATTTAAACAGCTTTCATGCTCTAGAGCATATGACTTTTTCATAGCTGCGTATTGCTCAGTCCTTTCCATTCCCTGGTGTCCCCGGACACTGAGCTCTAAATGCAAGCAAGTACAGCTTCCTCCTTTCCTTTTGCAGGAGAGATATTATGTGGTAGAAAGTGAGACTGCTTTGTATTGCTCCTTGCAGAGGCATAGTGACAAAAGTACATGGCAAAGTGCAAATAATTAAAGGTAGATCATTCCTGTGAGCATCACTTGTGCCTCAATTACCAAGGAAGATAGGAGTGGGTGTGCAGAACTGATTAAGGAGGGCTTACCAGTACACAAAGGACCATGGCAGATATGGGATCTACAGATGAAGCTTGGCATGAAAGGAGAGACAGAGAGAATAGTCTGTTCCCGTATACCAACTGTGGCTGCATATTTTTCCCTGAAGAAGGTTTCTTCTCGGTATTTCTCAGTCCCTTTTTCTCATGGGCCACTTGCTTCTATTTTGGCTGTGCAGATGGGAAAGTATGGGGCCTTTTGGTCCTTCAGTTGCCAAGAGTATTGCAGGTCTCCATGCTGAAAGCAGTATCAATGCCCCATCCATTTAAAACATTAAAAGCAATTCCTTTTTTTTGTGCTTCTGGCAGACTTTGCACACTTCCTCCCAAAAGCCAACAGTTGCAGGTTTTACTAGTATTTACTAGCAGTATTACACTAGTATTATTTACTAGTATTACACTAGTAACGCAATATGAACCACTCTGCTAAGGCCACTACAGAGGCAATGCCACAGAAGGAAACTTGGTATGCAGGTATGGGATGCTCGGTATGCAGGTACGGGATTCCTTTCAGTCTTGCACATACACTGTACTATAAAACACCTGTGGGCTGATACACACATATAAAAATATATTATTACACATATGCATTTATTAAACATTTTTATCAATTATGTCAGTAATGAATATATACATGTATATGTTTTGTAAAAATAGAAGGCTGCTGTTCCTTAACTGGAAAAGACCAAGCCTGTAGAGAAAGCAGTTTAAAGGACAAAAGAATAATGCAAATACTGTTTGCAGAAAGAATTTTGAGGGTTCTTAGTAGAAAAAGAAAATCTGCAGCTGCACCTGAAAACCATTGTCTCATGCGAAAAGGGAGATAGTATTTGGTTACTGCATTGCTGCAGGGACCCTCTGGAAGGATGGTTTGAATGACTGTAGGCCTTAGGAAGGATGTAGTCAGTAGTTTTTGCCAGAGAGCTTTATTTACCAGCTCAGAGATCCAAATCTCATGACAGCTGCCATTTTAGACAGCAAATTCTGTTGAGGGTCTTTGACAGCATCTCATCGCGCCACCAAGTGGCCCCACTAGCCAATGCTTATGATTTTATTCGCCGATGAGTGTTTTGAGAAGTCAGTATCTTTCTTGAATTAAAACCGAAAAGAAGCTGTCAAATATATTGAATAGCTGAAAACTCATATTGTGCTGATAAACAAAGACATTCAAGATTTGTTTTCAGAGTAGTGTTAGGTAAAAGTACAGCTGAGGTTTTGTTTTCCTATCTGTGAAAGAAGCTGTAGAAGTTGGAGGCCAGATTTTCATAGTGGGAAGCTAACTATGGGTTTATGTCTGAAGAGCAGAATATGTGTCGTGTTTTCCAAATGTGATAAAACAGCTGTAGCTTCCTTACCAAAGAACAAAACACTCTCACTTACCATAGGAGGAGATGCTCACTTGATGCAGAGAGGGAAGGATCTATTAGATGATAATTCTTGTCAGGTAAAGCAGAAGGCTTCACCTTGGCACATAGGCTGGAAGAATGGTGTGTATTCCTCCAGCAAAGGGCAGAGAAGTCTCTGATGTACTGTGAGCTCCAAGGGCTGTGTCTGAGGGCATATGGGGAGGAAGAAGGACCTTTTCAACATTCCCGCAGTGACAGTCCTAGGTCACAACTTGACTCCCAGCACGTCAGAGCTCAGTGGAAACCTGTAACTTACTGCTCAGGAGATTGTCTCCCTTCCGTTACTTTCGGCTGCTCCGTGTCATAATTTTCATCTGTAAGGCTGTGTTGTCCTTGCAGGGCAAAGCCAGCCAGTTGAAGATAATCCAGGGATATGCACTGGTAATGTAACCTTGGCTGCTTAATGTGTTTAAATCCTGAAATTGAAGGATATGTAGCTTCTGGAAGTATTTAATCTTACCTTCAATAGTCTTTGCCAGACATTTAGCATATGGCAGACATGATTATTTATAGCTCACAATTAACTTCTGCTTATCCCTTATCAGCTGAAATACTGTAGGGAATATGTACTTAAATGATGTCTCTTGCATTAGAGACAAGACAAAGTTTGTTAGTTTTTTGTGCTCAGGTTTGGTGTTTTTTTTGAGCAAAACCATTAACACAGATACCAACTTGCTGTGCCATGCAGCATTAGCACAGAGATTTGACACTCTCGTATAAACACTGTGTTCCAGCGTGCAAACATACACAGAATTAGTGGTTAAGAGCATTAACTATATTCTAGCTTGTTATGTGATTGATCTGGAGAACGTGAGGGGGTTATGTTGAAAACACAGAATAGTAGCAGAAAACAGCTGATTTTTGACAGAAGTAATTCTGAGTAGGGTGTTTAAGTATGGTTGCATGAAACTAATGAGGTTTTCTCACATAAAAGTAGTTTTGCTTCAGTAGAAACAAGATCAGAAACTAGGTTATGATTCTTCACATCTTCCCTCAGTGAAATCAATAAAGGAGTCAATTACCTGCTCAGATCAGTAAATGTTTATAGGGTGTCAACTTTTGAGCTCTAGATTTGTTTGTTACTTGTGAAGTTGTTCATATGCCTATGGAGTTTAATTGCTAATATTGTTTAAAACTGCGCAGTGTTAGAAGGTCACTCTGAGACTGATTAAGTTACAATCAGACAAGCTGCTACAATTAGTCATCAGTTTCCAGTAAAGCCCACAGTGCTCTTGGCACTTGCCAAATTGAAAGATAATTTTATTGCCCCTTGTCCTCACCAAAGGAGAAGCCAGAGATGCGTTTATTTGTTAGTCCCTATCAAAATCAAATTTGGGGATTTTTCGTAAACAAACATTGACATTTACAGCTATAAATTGTTTTCATTCTCTTTTTTTTATGAAGATCTGCCTAGTCAATAATTTTAGTGGCCAAAGTTGAAATATGCTTCAACATGAAAAGGCTGGATTTTCCATGAGTACCTTCCAAAGAGATTTGGAGGTATTTCTTGACTTCATTCATTTGTGCTTCTCTGTTTTTCAACAGATGGCAGTTTGCCTAGACATGATGTAGAATTAGCTGTTCAAGCCACATCGTGTTAAAGGGTCTTGGGTCTGAAATCATTAATGCTATCTGCGTTTCCCCTTGATCCCTGCAGCTTCAAGTATTTTCCTCTGGGTCACTTTGCATTCAGGTAAAAGGAGGGGGCTTTGGGTGCAGCTGCCACAGTTAACACTGCCAGATTTCATCTGCAGCGTATGAAATCCTAGGAGGAAGTCTGGTGCTGCACTGGGATAGTCCTATGATGGCACTGGGATAAATCCAGGCGTTGTTACTGGGGCACCTGCTACTTCCTGCTGTACCTTTGAGGTCCATGTTCATCATGTACATGTTGAGTGTTTGACCTGCACATTATGCAGTGCTATGTTAATTTTCTGAGACTGGCATTTCTTCTAAAGCCTAAGTGGTTCTTGTTCAGCTCTTCAGTGGAGGCTTTTCTTAAAGCTCTGCCGAGTCCTTCCCGTGTAATAAGTAAATAATCTTAACAAGATTGAGCTCTTTTTTTTTGTAAAGGAGCACAGTCTGTGTGGGGTTCTTTTTTGTTTGGTTTGGTTTTTCTACATAAATCTAACAGACAGATTGTCTCTGAAAATGCTGCAAT
Organism: Ara ararauna; assembly: GCA_028858755.1. Taxonomy (NCBI): domain Eukaryota; kingdom Metazoa; phylum Chordata; class Aves; order Psittaciformes; family Psittacidae; genus Ara; species Ara ararauna. The sequence continues at coordinate 19,049,690 of CM054382.1, read as the reverse complement.
TCCATGTGGCTTTCAGGATGCCACCAGAGTTCCTCTTCAGCTGCCCTGAATAGGTGCAAATCAGTTCACAGGTGCTCCCAATGCCATGGTCCTGTGTATTGTTGCAAGCAGGAGTCCACACATTACCACAGGCAACAGTGCCCAGCCTTTGTCTGCACACATGGCTCCCAGACAGGATGTGCTGGAGGTGGCATGCTGGGCTAGGCATCCCGCAAACGGCTGTTACACGCGTGTTCTGTTAGCACAGTGCTTCCAAAACAGTTAATATAAACAAATGATTAAAATTTAAAGGATTTTTAATGTCCAGTTTTTAATTCATTTGGGTTTTTTCGTCATACACACGTCAGCATTCTCAAGAAAGTGCTTTAAATCTTTAAAACAGCTAGGTCTTATATAAATAAATGTGTATGAGTTATTTCCTGGGTAACTCTGGAGGTACCAGACCAGTACAAATGCAGACCTCTAGGTGTTTGCTACAGTGGAGACTGGCAAGCTTTTGATTTAGGTGTTGGAAATGATATATTGGATGCTCTGGTGGGTATACAGACAACCTTGATTCTTGATAAAAGCACCTTTTTTAGGCTTTGTCCTGCCTGTAGTGTTCACTATATCCTTCTGTTTCATCCAAACAGGGTTTTTTTGAAGAAGAAGAAGGTAAAGAGTATATCTATAAAGAACCCAAATTAACCGGCTTGTCTGAGATCTCTCAAAGGCTGATGAAACTGTATGCAGACAAGTTTGGAATAGATAATGTGAAGATCATTCAGGATTCCAACAAGGTACAAAAGGCATGCTGGTTTTGCACAGAGGGGAGAACTGAGCACATGGTTCATGTTTTGAGAGGTGTGTTTTGAATGAATATGAACTGAGTATGTGTATTAACTTGTGTGACCTAGTTTTACAACTGAAAAAAAGATCCTCACCTTATAGTATCTGAAGAGGGGCTATAGGGATGCTGGGGAGGGACTCTTCATGAGGAACTGTAGTGAGAGGACAAGGGGTAATGGGTTCAAACTTAAACAGGGGAAGTTTAGATTGGATATAAGGAAGAAATTCTTTACTGTGAGGGTGGTGAGGCACTGGAATGGGTTGCCCAGGGAAGTTGTGAATGCTCCATCGCTGGCAGTGTTCAAGGCCGGGTTGGACAGAGCCTTGGGTGGCATGGTTTAGTGGGAGGTGTCCCTGCCCATGGCAGGGGGGTTGGAACTGGATGGTATTAAGGTCCTTTCCAGCCCTGACTATTCTATGATTCGACAGTGTGGCAGGTGCTGCATGGGAATGACAATGTTATAGCAGGGCATCACAGTCAGTGGGAAAAGAGCATATTCCAGCATATGCCTGCAGAGAGCATGCAGATGTTTACTGCAATGCGGAAGCAGGTTGTTTTCTCTCTCATTCAGTTTTCATCCACTTTTGCCAATGACGACATTCAAAAGTCCCACTGTTCTTAGGGTCCCCTTGGTTAAATATCTTTGTATTAATCTGTGGTCTTAATATTAAAATTGGAAGTCTGTTTTACTCAGTATTGCTATAAAAATATCAGAAATATAACAGATGCCTTGGAAGCTTATTAACAGAGTTTTATGTTTGCCACTGTTACACAGGTCAACCCTAAAGACCTGGATCCAAAATATGCGTATATCCAGGTGACGTATGTCACACCTTTCTTTGAAGAGAAGGAAGCCGAAGACCGAAAGACTGACTTTGAAATGCATCACAATATCAACCGCTTTGTGTTTGAGACACCTTTCACACTCTCAGGAAAAAAGCATGGAGGGGTAGAAGAGCAGTGCAAGAGGCGCACGATCCTAACAAGTACGCGTCCTCAGGATGCTTCCCCACTCCCATCCACCTTTGCCCGTTAAGCCCAGCAGTGCATTTAATGTGCCAGATTTTCTGCAGTCAGTGGGCACAGCATGCTGTGCAGAATAATAAGTAATCCCTTCAGTGTGTCCATTGGCAAAGTACGTGCTTTCTTACAACCCTGCTGACTGTCTGGGGGAAAGTTATTTTCATTTGTGGAGTCATCAGCAGTCTTATTTTCTCATGTTATTGACATCTTAACTGTTCTTGCAGTGATGTCATTTGGGAGTGGTTGTGCTGGAGGCAGTTCAGCACTCAGAACCATTGCTCTTTTAAATAATAAGCAAGTCAAAGAAGCGAAGTAGAGTGCCTATTCTAAAATGAATAAAACTTGACAGATAGGAATTTGTATTCAAAATCAGAGCAAGATACACTATATAGATTTTTTTTTAAGTGGATGTAAGATTTCATCTCATTGGGCACAGTGTTTTAAGACAGGAATGTCAGGAGGGCTAGGTATGTCAATTCTTACTGAATCATATTAAACAGAAAATGTTTAGTTCCTTGTCATGATGGAAATCTCTTTTTAAAGAAGAGATTTTTGAAACTACTTTGTGAAACTACTACTGAAACTTGACCTGTGTGTATTTTGGCTGGGAATATGAGAAACTATCTGAGATGAAGACGTTGCTGTAACGGGCAGCCAAGAGTAGAGCAACTGATGCTCACATCAAAGGCCCCTGAGTGACAGAAAATCCCATTCCCCACAGACTTCACAGCTTCCCCAAAGAGCAAAGTGAAGAAAGCTGCTTACAGTGCAGGCATAGTCACCTGAAAGTTTTGTTCTGGCAAGTCAGGAAAGAGGCACTGATGTCTGAGGGCGTCTTGTTACATGACGCAGCTTTGCTTGTAAGAAGAAAAAGGGAGAAGTGGATTATGTGTGGTTTTTTTAAGTGCTTGAGCAGCAGTAGGTGTTCTGAGATCTATATTGAAGCAGGTAGTTTCAGTGACTTGAAAGTGCAGCTGTTATGGTATGTCTGGTGAAAACAGAGGGTTTTTCTTCCAGCAGAATGTTTTCCCTAGGTTATTACATGCTGTCATCAACTGCCGCTGCTCTCAACCTGGTTCCATCTTCAGCCTTAGGTCCTTCTCTTCTCCCCGGCTTTTCCCTCTGACACCTGCATCACCTCAGTGCTTTTCTTTAAAGGAAACATATTACTCCCAACCCTCTCCATCCCTGGACTTCAATAAAGTCATGTATTTTCATTTGCTTCCTATGTAAAAAAGAAGTGCTTTCAGTCTGAGAAGTTAGCAAGGCTTATCGGTATCACTGGAAGAGCATGGAACTTGCACAGGGGTACTGAGTGGCTAGAATGGTACCTGCTAAGCCTCTCCATGCTCCAGAGCCTGCTGTCCATATTGCACCAGGCTTCACTTGTCCTCTGTGCAAGAAACTGTGGTCTGTGGATCACTGGCCCTCTGCTGTGCCTGGTTGTGACTTGTTCTTCCTGCTCTGGAAGTTCTGGGTTTCCTGCTCTCCCAGGGGACAGCCGCCATGTGAGCTGGAGCTTATGTAGGCCTGAGCCAACTGGCAGCAGATGCTCACCAGAGGAAGGAGTTTGGGAGAGCTTCCAGGTCTGTAGGGTAATCAAGAAAAGACTGTTAGCTTAAGGTGCCACACCAGTACCTTTGCCAAACTCCCTGAGATCCTTGAAAAGGCTCTGACTGGAAGGAAGGGGTTTTAATGACAAATAATTCCTGTCAGCTCCCATAGCAGTATTTAGGCTGAATGTTAAAGTAGCTCCTTACTTCTTTAAGGATGTTGTTTTAATAGTAGTTCATCTGCAGGTGAGTGATACCCAATTCAACTAAACTAGAGGCTCCTGCCTCTAACTTGAAATGTTTGGTAGAATGTTTTGAGCTGTTTGAAGTTCAGTAAAGGCTCATTGTTTGGTGCTTTAACTCAGAAGAAATTTGTGGATTCTAAAATCCAAGTGGTGGGAGTTTTTTGCCACATGAATGTGACAGAGCTTAGAATAAGCAATGGTGAAGTCAAAAGAAAATGCTCATCCAGTGCCAGGTACATCACAGTCCATTTTGGACCTGCTGTGTCATTTCCAGTCATTTGGCGATTTAAACTTTATTTGGATTGATGAAGAGATTAACAGAATCAAAAGTTAATCTTTGACTTAATTGGTTTGCTTTCTTAAATACTGTCTTGTTGCATGAGTTTCTCTGATATGTTTCTTGCTTTTGAGCAGCCAGTCACTTGTTTCCCTACGTGAAGAAGCGTATTCAAGTCATAAGCCAAACCAGCACAGAGCTGAACCCTATCGAAGTAGCGATAGATGAGATGTCCAAAAAAGTCTCAGAGCTCAATCAGCTTTGCACAATGGAAGAAGTGGACATGATCCGACTGCAGCTCAAACTCCAAGGAAGTGTCAGTGTCAAGGTAATAACAATTTGCCTTTTTTAATTTATTCTTTTTCTTTTCAATGCATCTACCTAAAATTTTGTTCTGATTTTCAGCATTCCAGGTGTATTTTCTCTGTTTTCTATTTCTGCTCATATCTGGTATTCCACTGCTGTTGGAGCCCACTCTCAAAATGTAAGAGAACAGAAAGTTTTCCACTGATGTTGATGCCTGCTGGGTTTATGTGCAAATATAACTACTCTAGTGAAATCTTCTCTAAATAAATGTTAAGACCTTTGCCACAAGACCATCACACGTCGCTTGAGAATGCAGCCTGTCACATAGCCAAGCACGCAGATACTGTAAAGGGAGCTTTGTTAGGCCTGGTTTTGTCACTTTCTATTTAGAAAAGTTGGGAATGGTGAGAGGTGCGTATATTTCTTGTACCCTCATTAAAATGCCCTCAAACATACAGCTTTCTGGATTGTTAACTAAGTGAGGGCTTTCAAAGGCCAACAAAGGTATGCAGTTTGTGCAAGGCTGACCAGCTGTCTTTCCTACAGTAAAACTCTTCTTGTCTCATCCAGGTAACAAGACGAATGAGGTGATGTTTGGTTTCGCACAGGTTTGGTTGCCTGAGGGCAGTCCCCAGTCCTTGGAACACAAGAGAAAATGACAATAAGCTGCTTGTTCTCTGTACCTAAGCTGCATATTTTTCCCCCAGGTAAATGCTGGACCAATGGCCTATGCTCGAGCTTTTCTTGAAGAGACAAATGCTAAGAGATACCCTGATAATCAAGTTAAGCTTCTGAAGGAAATCTTCAGGTAAACATTGTTCAGACTTTCCACCCTCTGCATAGTATTAAATAGCATGAGTAGTCCTGACATGAAATCAGGCTGTTATGTAAACCATGTAAACCAGGTTAGTTTACATCTGCATTTACCCTTTCTTACAAGTCATTCTCAGGAAAACATTTACTGAAGTTTTGGGCTTTTCTAATAGCCTACATTCCTGTTGATCTAAGGGTGAGCTCTGAATATCACTTCCAACAAGGTGTAATTTGAAAGGGGGAGAAGTGTGGGTGACGGGATAGAAATGTTTAACAAGTGGGTCCAGGTGTTATTGCTCTGAGCTTAAGCCTTGGTAAAGAAAACACCAGGTGTTAATGCCCTGATCTGGGGCCTAAGCCTTGGAAACAGTAAAGAGAACAATGACATGTCAAGATTGGTTAGCAAAACAAAGCAGGCGGTTTGCAAGATAAAGCAGGATGTGCATCTCAGAAACAGACCAAACAATGTAAATATTTGTAACCCTTAGTAGTTTCGCTGAATCAGGATGATAAGGCAGCAAGAGAGTGGAAAGTTACTGCTTAGCACTTAGTAGACTATAAAAGGGATGCCAGAAGTGAAATAGAGGTCTTCAGATTTCACCAGAACTGGAATCCGTCTTTGATAACGCCACAGAGAAGAGGTAGAGTGTGTGTGTATAGATAGAATTTTTTTTTCCATTACTACAGAATTTGCATGCTTGTTCTTTGTGGTTTTGTGCTTGTAGGCAATTTGCAGAAGCATGTGGACATGCTCTTGATGTCAACGAACGCCTTATTAAGGAGGACCAATTTGAGTATCAGGGAGAGATGAAGTCTCATTACAAGGATATGCTCAGCGAGCTCTCTGCAGTTATGAATGAACAGGTTAGATCATCTATTTTGGTGCTGGTTGGACTGAATGAGAGTGACTAATTGTATCTTCTAGTGACAAATGAAGCTGTAGAGCAAATTTAAAGTAAAACCTAGTAGTGCAGCAGTCACTGAGAAAACATAGTTTACTCCTTTTTTTTTTTCCCCCTCTCTTTATTTTAAATCCAGGTGTATTGTATACAGTGAATGATTGTTCAACAAAGATCTGTCCTCTGCCTGTCTTACTACGTATTGAAAAGTTGAATGTTCATGAAGCTAAATGCAGACTGAGGTCTAGAGGCATAGGAAGATTATCAGTTAAACTGGTGTTTTATGCTTTGCTTGTTTTATCCTACAGCTGTGATACATTTAATTAAAACAGTAAATTGCATTTAATACCTAGCTTGAGACTGGAGGAGGTATCCTTATAGTTCCTATTTGTATTCAGCTTTCAGAGCGAGAGTTACTCCTGGGTTTTTTTATATATATATCGAAGTACACTGTCAAAATACATGCGTGTATTTCAGCTGTTAGCAGCTTCAGAAGGATGAGCATGCATGATTGCATTCTATGAAATACATCCCAGAATACTGAACTGGACTTAAGTGCACACTTGCAGCTATTCTATTGCTGTGTCTATGCAGATATTTTTATTGTGTTTTCTGTTTTACTTTAAATATTGAGTGATTCTGCATACTAAAGTGTGAATTGAATCATGCTTAGCTGTTTCTCTGTGTGCTTGTGTGTCGGCCACCTTAATTGCATCTGCGAAGAACTTAGTTTCTACCAGTTGCATTTCCAAGTGCCTATAGCATACGTAAGCTCTACTTATGTACAGAGTTACTTTGTTTAACCATTGTTATCAGAAATAGCATCTCACAGAAGCGTCTAATTGGCACCCCATAGACCATGCTGTATTATTCATCTTCACATGTGAGGAGAATAAGGATTTACCAGCAATTTTTGGCCTATTGGTCCTGTGAAGTTGAGCTAGCTTTTCTCAGGATGTAAAGCAATGTAATTGCTTTGAAGGCTTGGTGTATGCCAAGTGGAGGTCAAGCACAGTGGTGGTTGCTGTTCCCTGCCGCTTCGGGTGTATACATATTTGTGAACCTCAAGCATTTCACTAATTTTATAACTAATATTTATCGCTGTTTGTGATCACTGGAATTTGAAAGTCCACACTGAAGACCAGTCTCCCGCTTGCAGCCTTGTGGGGCAGCCTTATGAGCAACAGCCCAGTTTTCCAGGCAGCATGGTTTTTTGTGAAAACTCTGCTCTTCCTGCAGTGGATGCATGAACTCCCTACTTCTGAGCAGAGCGTTGCCTCAGAGAAGTCATGTGCTGTAAACTGAGGCTGAAATATCTATCTCGCAGTTGGAAAGCTTGAGGGTGTCTGTGCTGTGTGCTTTACACCAGTAAGATTTGCCATCTTTCACTTTGTCGTATTCAAGAGGGTTTTGTTTGCTCACCCACTGACAGTGACTCTTTCATCACCATGTGTTTTTCTCTCTTTTGTTTTGTTTTTCTTTTCTGACAGCTCTGTCATGGTCCTTGCTTATACAGCTTCTCTTCATCCCTGTCTAACATTTCTCTCAATACTATAGCCAAAAGTGGTATGTTCATTTTTCTTACATCTGTTTTTTCTTTTAATGTCTTGTGCTTTCCTCACTTGCTGGTTTTCTACTTGATATGTTTGTTTAGTTTCATGTCTATGACTCCCTTGCTCAGAGATATATAAAAAAGAAAGGGACAAGATGTACAAGCTGCCAGAGTTGCTGGCTCAAGCACTAAAGGTGTACATGGGGGCAGCATGATCATATCTGCCCAGGTAATAAATGTGGTGTGGTTGACCTGCATCGCTGACCAGGGATAACTGGGGGAGGCCATAAGATTGCACCTGGAGCTTTGTGAAGGGGAGAGGCTTTCTCTTCCGCTATTGACCCCTGCGTGGTCAGTGGGGATGGCCCATGTCTCTGCTGTGGATGCTTCAGCACAGTGCTTCATGGAAGAAGGCAGGTTTTCAGTCTATATTTATAGAATAGGCTTTTTAGCCTATTACCAAGGCTAAAAACAACTTTAGGGAAACAAAAAGATCTTCCTTCTTGCTAAAGCCTATTTTGGGACAGGGAAGAGCAAGCTTCTGCCACTGCTTCTCCCTAAGAGCGCAGCTTTGCCTGCAGCCTCAGCCTGGCAATTGGTCCAAACCCTGCTAACAGACATACTTTTCTACTGCCATGTCTGTGAAGCTTGATGGGGATGCTGCATGCCTCCAATGAGCGTGTGGGCAGAGCTGGGGCTGGTCTGTACCACAGTCAGTAGGTGCCACTGCACCTGAAATGCAGGTGGCTTCTCGGTTGTGTCTGTATGATTGCTGTTAGAGAAACATATTTCAGGGAACACCATGAAGCACCTCTTGGCAGAAGCCGATGACCCTAGCCCAGCCCCATTTATTCCCCCAGCTCAGAAGATATCCTCCCCGTCACTGCAGCCTCCAGTCACTTCTGCATACCTGGGCAAAGATTATTTTTCTGCTGTCAGATCTTTAGCATCATAGCGTAATGAATAAAGAACAGAACAGACTTCATACATCAAACTTCAGATCTCTCTCACTTTTGCATATATTTTTTTCTTTCCTTTTTACCAAAAGATTGCATACAAGGAGGACCCAGCAAAACAGCACGGAATGGAGCGCACTTATTCACGGGTCATCAATAGAGCCAGCTCGTCTGTGCCAGCAACAACCATCCCAGCAAATCCTGATGCTTGACTGCCGTGTGGGGAACACATGACCCTGGGAAGACCTGGGGTGGCTGGGTTGGGCTTTTCCCTTGGGTTTTTTTTTTCCTTTTAGATTAATAGTACTGAAAATTAATTTGATCACGGACAATGCCGGGAAAAGGATTTGTGGTTCATGATTTTAATTTATTGGAAGTCTTCACAATGTTCTTTTTTAAAACTGCAAGCTTGATTTTGTTTTTCTTTTATTATTTTTTGCCTGCCCCAGTATTTGCACATTCCGTATCTTTTTGTTGTTGTTGTTGTCAGTTTTTGGTTTTGAGCAGCCTTTATTAAGCCAGGCTGATAATGAAATTCCCATTGAACAGATATACACAGCAAACCTAGGTTTGCTATAAATTATAATATATCTAATACTAAGTCCTAGTATACATATATTTTAAAGGTCAGAGTGGATGTTTTATAACATTTAAGTATATTGCAATTGTAAATAGAAGATGTGTAAAATAAGTCATTTTTACAAAATTTAAAAAATATCTTTTTAGTTAATTATGACAGTACTAAGAATATGGATAACATTTCATTTACCATTATATTAAAATATTTGTGTATGTGTATAAAAGCGTCCATAAACTCTTCTCTTCGAAGGTCTGTGCATTGGTTCATTGCCAGTAAACCATGCATGCCTGTCCTGGGTTCAGCAGTAGCAGTGATTTTTCTCCTTCTTAGTAGCTGGTGCAGTGCTGTGTTTTTGACTTTCAGCCTGGGAACAGCACTGATAACACTGATGTTTATAGTTGTTGCTCACTAATGTTTACTCTGACCAAGGACTTTCTGAGTCTCATGCTCTGCCAGGGAGAAGGGGAAGCTGGGAGGAAGCAGAGACAGGACACCTGACCCAGACTAGCCAAAGAGGTATTCCATACCATAGCACATCATGCCCAGTACATAAACTGGGGGCAGTTACCCGGAAGGGCTAGATCACTGCTCAGGTTGGGCTGGGTATTGGTTGGGAGGTGGTGAGCAGCTTTATTCTCTTCCCCTGTTATTTCCCTTATCATTATTAGTATTGGTGGTGGCAGCAGTGGTTTGTGTTATACCTTAGTTACTGGACTGTTCTTATCTCAACCCGTGGGAGTTACATTCTTTTGATTCTCCTTCCCATCCCTCCAGGAGTGGGGGGAAGAGAGCGAGTGGGTGAGTGGTTCTGAGTTACTGACTGGGCTTAAGCCACAACAGTGCCAGAGCGGTGGAGATGAGGATGCCTTCTGTATCCCAGCTGTCCATTTTGTTGTGGTTATTGATAGGGATGTTTATGGCTGTCTGCAGAACATGGGTTCAGATTCTGTCCATGGCCCCAGACTGAGGCCACCCTGGGAAGCAGGGACTGAGTGTAGTCCACCTGCTTGAGGCCAAAGAAGCTCTACTCTTTGAAGTTTGTGGTCCCAGGTTTTGCCCATGGTCTATTGGGTAGCTATGTGCCTTTAGTGTGGTGTTTGTTTTGGTTTCTGCATCACATTGGGATGAGTTGGAGCAGTTCTACCAGCTCTTAAAAATTCTCTCTATCCTTGGCACTCCCACACTAGTGCATGTTCATTCTTTTGTCCATAGAAAATCCCTGCTTTCAGGGATCCCTGCTCATTGTGCAAGTATGTTAGGATCCCTCTCTTCTATGCATGCAGTCCACACAATTGGGATAAGCTGTGACTCATTTTCCCTGGAGAAACCATGATGATTCCCCTGAGACCTCCACAGGTTCAGAGCAGAGGACAGTGCTGTGTGGGGATACCATGAGGGTTTTTCCAGTGCATTGCCTCATTCTGCCCTAATGTCTCTTCTCCCTGTATCTCTTCCCGTTACACCCTCAGATCACAACTGGTGAATATCCACTCAAGCCTGGCCCTGCAGGCAGGAGCCAAGCGTGGCCTCTAAATTCACCCCATCTATATGTGCAAGGCAAAAGTGCCATCATCCAGTCTCTGCCTTTTTGCCAGTGCTGCACTTGCTGCCAGTGCTTGCGTCTGTGTCTCACTGTCAGCAGATCTGGGATCTTTCAGAAGGCATCTTTGCTGAGGGTTGAAACCCACATGTAGTTCTGTCCTGGTGGGGGAAGGGGGGGAGCAGTTGGGATGGGCCCTACTCCTGCACTGGTACAGCAGCAGTGTAAGCCCGTGTCTGTGATTTGGTAACAGCTCAGGCTCTCTCCAGTGCACCACACACCAGCATTGACCATGTGGCTGCACAAGAGCGAGGCACCTTCCTCATTGTTACCTTGAAAAGCCCAGCTCTGCTCATCAGACACTGCACTGTTTAACACCAACAGTCTGCTGAAAGGAACAATTTCTGACCCAAATTTTAACCTGCTTTATACTGTACATGTAGCGGTGGATGAAGTTACCTGAATTACCTGCTCATTTGTATATATGGAGGAACCAGTCATCAGTGGCAACAGCAGAAATCATGGTACAGAGGAGGTAAGTCTGAGCATCGAGCCCTCTTGTCCCTTGGTTTGTTGATCTCACTGGACTCATTTTGCGTTAACTGTGATCTGTGCTTATGGATGGGTACTTCAGAAGCCATCAAGGTGATTTGGAGACAGAATGTTTCTAATTAATGTTCACGAGAATTGAGCAACTAAATCTGCTGGCATCTTCGGGAATAACTAGATTGCAAAAGCGTGGTTTGCGCTGAGGAAATAGTGCAAGCTGCCACTAGGCAGGTTTGAAGCCAAGCTGTGCTCTGAAAAGTGGAGGTAATGATTACCCTGGGTTGTTTTCTAAGTAGTTTGTACACAAAGTGAGTTTCATATATAAGTATAAGGGTTGTAGGGTTTGGTTTTAAGCCACCAGCTCAGCACCCTCCCAGGGTGTTTGAAAATCCAGCTCTTATTTTTGCTGTTACTTTGTTGCTAATGTTGGAGGTTTAGCTGGGTCCTTATTACAGATGGCTCTTCCTCTCCTACTGTGTTGAAGCACTTTCAACACAGTCACATGAAAGCAATTAGCAAACATTAGCTTTGAACCAGGTTGGCAACAAGAAGAGAAACCAAAGCATCAAAGTATGGATTGTCCCAGCATTCGAGGGGAAATGGTGAAAGGCATGGGAGGCTGTGGGATCATTACAAAGATGGGGTTTGGGCCTTTATCACCATAAAATTCAGCGACCAAAACCACAGAAGTTAGATATGTTGGTGCTGGATCCCACATCCACCCACATCTGTGGGATATGAAACACTCACAGGTCTGAATGGTGTGGCATCACATGCCACAGAGCAGGTGCTGTAAGAAAAGGCTCTTTTCATACAGTGGCTGCTTTTCTAACTCTTAGGATTATATGAGGTCTGTATCATTTTTTTTCTGCCAAAAGCTCCACTCTGTGACTCCTTTTGTGTAAGGCAGCCACAAGAACATAGTTCAGCTGTTCTCAGAGCTGAGGCTTTCTCCACTTAAATGTGGAATTATATAGGTGTTTACAGGTGAAACTCTGATAAGGACTGGTTTTTAGGCTATAAGCAAGATTATTAATAATGGGTAAAAAAATAATGCGTATGTCTGTGTCTTGATTTAGGACTATTGTTGGTATACTTGCTGATGCTCAGCATGTTCAACTCTCTCACATTCATATTACTTGTGTAAGCGGAAAATAGACATTTTTCTCCATTTTACCCTCATGGCAAACAGTTCTGTGTAAGAAGACTTCTAAGTGCAGGCTGAGAAGCTATGACACAGAGGAGGAATATTGTGAGGCAGGTGGAGCTGGAGGAGAGGCAGGCGTGGGGCAACACCAAGCCCTGTGAGAGATACAAAGGACAAAAAGGCCAAGGACAAAGCTGAACTCGAGGATGCTTTCACCCCCTTCAGAGTGCGAACTCTTAAGAGCGCAAGAGAAATTATTCGTGTTTGTTACTTAATGGAAGCTATCCCAGCACCCCAAAAGGAGTTACGTGTTATACATATTTTATGTTTAATCACATCTTTAGTGACACCCAACCACAACCAAAGGCTTAAATTTCAATTAGAGGGAGATGTATTAAATATTTAATAGGAATTGTTCCTTATAGGGTAATTATATCTTAACGTTCTTTGGAGAGATGTTACATTGGCAATGTGGTGGTGATCTGAACGTGGATGAATTGGGGGGGGGGGGTCTTTTGGTTTTCTTTTGGAGGTTATAATACCCAAATGAGGAAAAAGGAGGATGATCCTTACCATTCATATGCATTCCAGACACACCACCCCTCTGCTGCCCAGCCACAGGCCTGGATCTGGGGAAAAGTGAAATTACATTCCAGTGTAGCTTTGAAATGGATTTCTGGATCTCAGTGTGAAAAATGTGCCAAGAAGCGTCAGGCTGAATGTACCTTTTACTGCAGCTTTGAACATTTTTAAAACCGGTAACTGACTGCGCAGTATCTCAGCTGTAATGAATATAGGAGGATGAAGATTCAATACAGAGGAGCTATCCGAGGATATTGTAAAGGAATCTGCTATGGATTTTAATGCATTTTTTAACAAGTCTGATATGCATGCAAAAGGTTGTTCTCATCTTTAGATTGTTGCAAAAATACTGAGTGTTACGCATTCACAACAAACAAATTGAAGCCATGAAGGGAATTTTGAACCCAGGCAGTTAAAATCAAATATTGAATGAGAGCAGAGAAATGGGTTTTTGAGAAAAGCATCCAAAGCTATAGAAAAAGAAAGGGTTAAGGTGAGGGTAATGAGGCACTGGAACAGGTTACCCAGAGAAGCTGTGGCTGCCGGATCCCTGGCAGTGTTCAATGCCAGGCTGGATGGGGCTTGGAGCAACCTGGTCCAGTGGAAGGTGTCCCTGCCCATGGCAGGGGGTTGGAACCAGACAAGCTTTAAGGTCCGTTCCAACCCAAACCAGTCTGTTATTCTGAAACAAAGGGCACAGCTCCCACTCTGGTGAGCGCACACTGTGTGACAGCAGAGAGAAAACCTGCTTGCAAGTCGTTCGGGCTCCCAAATTGCTGTGGGTCAGCTCTTCTGCAAGAGAGAACCTGCTTGGCTTCTGCTCCCAGCTGAGCCTTCTGACGGGAACGGCAGGTCTGCCTGTGCAGGCTAGAACATGGTTCACAAGAGAGATCGCAGCTTGAATGCAGATGTCAAGGTAGCCAAAGTTAAGGACCATGAGTTGGTGCTTCCCAGCAGCCGGGCACGCTGGAGCAGTCCAGTTCCCAAGCTCAGCACCTAGCAGGGCTGGGGAATTTGGATCACAGGGCTGCAGCATCGCTAGCTTTTGCCTTGTTATAAACCCCATGTAGTGACAATTCACACATCTCTGCTCCTGTTGTCACCTCCAGGGCTGGCTCAATCTCTCCTGTACTCCAAACATATGATCTTTCTTATTGGAAAACAAGACTGAAATTATTTGCTAATTCAAACTGAACAGGAAAAATAATTTTAGTTGGGAAAACTTTGGAAAAGATCAAATCAATGCTTTCCTTTCAAAATGGCTAAAATCAGGGATATGCTGGAGTTTGCTCTGAATGAGGCTGGTCCCTGTGGCTGCAGCAGCCCCTGATGGTGATGCTCACCCCAGCAAGGAATGCAGTAAAACTCAACCCTCCTCTTCCCAGTGCATGGACCAGCATGTACATCAGAAGGAAAATAGACTCTCAAAGCCATTACTGGTGCAGGGGCTGTGATGGATGGGGTTCACCCTGTGTGGGTGGGGTAGGGATCCAGGCACCACAGTGGCAGGGTGGGCTTGTGGCTGGCAGCAGAGCTTGCAGACCCCAGCCTGGACACTGCATCTCTCCCCACACTGGGCCTTCCAGCAGTTTCTTGTTTGCAGTCTGCAGAGCACTGCTCTGGGCAGCCGTCAGCTCGCAGGGTGGCTTGGGCAGGAAATGAGAACATTATTATTCTTTTTGAGAGGAGTCCAGCACGGTTCCCTGGTGAAATATTAGCTATGGAAAACACCAAATACCTTCCCTACCTCTCAGGCACACGTTGGAGTATTTGGAGATGGGAAAAAAATGAGACATACAGTGAAACCAGCAGGGTTAGGGGAAGGTTGTCACAGTGTCTACATTATCAGGCCAAAGGAGTGTGAGCAGTTTAAAGGCAGAATGGTAAAAAGCTCATTTGGCATAGAGTCTCCTCATTAGTGGGCCTTCTCATTCTCTTACACATACAGCCTCAAGATGCAAAAATGTTGGCACCCAAGCAGTTCTGGCTCGCTGTACTGCAGGAGGAGGTGCTGCCTTGCAGGGAAGTTGTACCTAACAGAGGTTTTGAATACATCCTGGGCAGCCACCCATTCCCTCAGGAGCATCCCTGAGGCAGAGTGAGGTGGGAGTTAAGAGTAATGGGTGTCCTACAGGCCAGGAGGCATAGTTTGGATTGGCTACATGTGTGCTTGCTTGTGACACTCCATTAAGTTTACAATGTACAGGGTTTTTTGGCAGATTCTCAGCAGTGCAAAACTGCAATCATAATTACTGACTTTTCTGCCCAAATTGTTGAGGTTCTTTGTGCGGTTCTTACTCACTAAAAGTATCTTGAACACTAGCAAAGAAATGCAGATTTCCCTTTCTCCCAGTTAATTACCCCCAGCTTAATAGATGTTTTCTGTGTTCTTTTTAAGCTGTGTTCCCCATACGCTGCTCCCCAACTGCTGCTTCAGTTAGCTATAACCATTCATTGTTGTTGGAGAACAGCTGTGGAGAACAGTTGGAGAACAACTACTTGCCCTGCGATATATTTTCATGACCTGCAAATGCCATGTGATGTTCTCTATAGCTCTGAATCATGTTTTAGATGTATTTGCCCAGATTGCATAGCTGCACGGATGCCTCATGCACATTTTATATGGTATGTTTTGTTTAAGAAAAGAAAACTGACTAAGAAATTACTATTATTTTGAATTTTAGGATGGATTTTCTGCTTGGAGCTGCTCTGCAATCATGAGGCTATTTGCCGTGAGTGATGGCTTGTTTTAATTTGAAAGCTATCACAAGCTCTGTGCAGGTAACTGTGGGCCCAGTTGCATGCTCCTAGTTAGAAAAATCTCCAGCTGAGCATATAGATTTTCCTGCATGAGGCATGGTTTTGTACTCTGTAGCATATGTTGTGCTTGCAGGGAGCTGGCATCAAACAGATTAATTCTGATTATTCCAGACTAACTTGAGGATATATTTAAAGGGAGAGAGACACAGAGGTTTGGAAATGCAACATGGAGGGCCCGATGTGCTCTCTGAAATGTTTGGGATGTTTCTACAGCCTTGCTTCACTGCCAGCCTGGTCCAAAACTGTAGCCAAGATTTTCAGATGCAAGTTGTGAATCTCAGCATTTCTATTTCCTGCGTTCAGGTTAAGCCTGGGTTTTTGAAAGTATTGAGCATCCCCTGCTGGAATTCAGACGCTTTCAGAAACCTCAAATACTCAAAATCAAAGCAGCTGTAATAAGATGATTTGGCTGTGTACGCCAGGCTAGATGTTCAGCATGCTGCACAGGTATCCAGCTCCCTGCAGCTACTGAAGTGAGCAGGGTGCTCGTGGAGGTTTCTTTTAATAAGGCTTGCATGGAATTTTCTGTGTACATGTGTGGGGTTAAGCCGCAGTCAGGCAAATGGTCCTTACAAAAGGAAAAGGATGCTTTACAGATGCTAACAAGTTAAACAGTAGAGTTACATAGACTAATCAAATAACTTTCTTTGTACCAGCATTACCTAATTAGATTATGAAACCTGGGAATGCTTTAAACATTAACTGATTTTTGCCATCTTTCTGGGATGTTGTGGAGCTCTCTCCCCATAACTGCCTCTGCACCCAGCGTGAGCAGAAATCACCACTCAGGCGTGGTTAAAAGGGAGCGTTTAATTAGTCATGAGTGTAAGGCGAGATTTCATCGAAGCATAAAAAGCAGCCAGCTTTATACTCCCTCACACTCAGCTACACATGAGGCTGGTGAACGTTTCCACGGGTCTGCTCCCCTCGTCCTCTGCAGACACTGCTGGCCATGCCTATGTCCCCATGTGTGTCCTACTTGGTTTGCTGCTGCACTTCTCCCCTCTTCAGTGTCAAGGCGCGAGCACTGGTGCAGACTTGCAATCACGTTCTCAGCTCACCCTGCCAATCCACCGGGTAATCTTCATTCTGGTGGGAAGCTGCTGTTCACTCAGACAAACAGCTTTGTGCAGAAGTGACACGCACCGGTTGCTGTTCACGGTCTGGTGAAAGGAGGGGGAGCTAAAACTGGGGGCACTCCAAACAGCCCCACAATGCATTTAACTGGTGAATAATTAGCTGCTTGCTGCAGTGATGGCCTGAGGCTGTAGAGATTGGTACCTGTCCTCTCTGTGGAAGCTCAGCTCTGGTGAGGAGCCCAGGCTGGCCTGAGAAAGGAGTGATGGCCTTAGGGGGGCATATCTGTCAGATGTGGGCACGCAGGCTGGGGAGATGGGACCGAGAGCAGCACTTTCCCTCAGGAGTGCATAGCCAGGGCATGTTAGGAAATAGTATTGGATGCAGATGTGTTTAATACAGCAAATAGCAAACTTCAGAGGCTATGCTCTTTTGTCCAGTTATTAGAACATTTTTTATTTGTGCTGCAAAATCTTCTCTGTCATATCCATTGCCAGCAGGATGCATTTCTTTGCATGGCTGAGCGTTTGCAGATGAAATTCATTGAAAGCAAGATGCAAGCTGGCCTGGCAGAGCAGCACCTCTGGAACACTGATGTCGCTTGAGCCTGGCTGTTGGCATGTCAGGCTCAAGAGAGCAAGGGCCTTGCAGACCGTGTTGGACTTCCTACCACATCCGAGCTGCTGTTCAAGTGCTTGGAAGAAAATGCATTTGAGTAGAGCACCAATCTCAAACCTTCTGCTGAGCCTCAAGCATAGGACTGCCCAAGTAAAGCACGAGAGTAATTTACTGTCTAAAGGTCTAAATGTTGAGAAGAGTGTAAGTGGAAATATAAAAATGGAAAACGTTGAAAAATACAAAATTACTTCTTGATTAAAATGGGGCAGCTATTAAGAATTGAACAAGGAGAATACCAACCTGGAATCAAATTTTGGCATTAAATCTATTCAGCCCCTCCAGATGTACAGCAGCAGAATGATCAAAAGTGTGCGTTATTCATTTTTAGATCCACTGAAATATTCTTTTTATCCCTTTAAGCTGTACAGAGAGATTCAGAAAAGAATTAGGCTGTATTGCTCCACAATGAAGCATAAAACATACATCAAAGCCAGAAATCAAGCAAGGACTCAGGGCACAGTGATGTTCTTGCACAGTGCTGCCACCGGTGCGCCAGGGCATCGGTGTGATGTGGTGTCTCATGGCAGGTAGGGGTGAAGGTGCCGCAGGGGAGATGCATCAGAGAAGGGCAGAGCGTCATAGGGATGGAAGCCTATGGGTTAGGAGGAGTATGATGCCAGGCACAAAGGATGGGTGTTTGTTTATTGCTAAGTAGCAACAGAAAGAGTCTTTCAGTCTTGATCCTCTGATTCCATCTGCCCATGAAACCTGTGGCAGCCCAGCTCCACTCTGACCAGCACATCTGGGGGGAAGTGGGGAGCTCAGCTCAGGGTTGCAGCCCCTGCTGTGCTAGTGCAGAGTGCGGATGTTACAGCACTGTATGTGTGCATGTTTGTGGCAAGCTGGAGCCCAGTACCTGTGCTCTGCAGGTTGGGTTTAGCTCCAGAAATGATGTGCCAGCACATCTGTTTTCATGCACAGGGGCTCCTGTGCCACTGGGAGGCATGACAGCTCCCACTGCAGTGTGTCATAGAAAGCATCCACACGCTTAGTTTTCAAGGGCAAAATGTTGTGATCTAAAAAACACTCTAACGGTTTTGTTTTACTGGAGTAGCAGTGAGTCCTTTGGGGTTTTTATCTCTCTAGCCTTCAGGGGAGCAGGAGAGCAGATTTGGCCGGTGAGACAGCTAGAAAAATGTTTTCAGCAGCCACGCTAGCAGTGCAGGTGCCATTTTCTGCTGGCAGCCAGTTTCACAACATACCTTCTCCACTCAACCCTTCCCCAGGGACCCCGTGCAGCAGCCGCATGCACGCATGAGCAACTCATGTCACCGTGCCAGGCAGGGAGCTGCAGAATATCAGGTAGTGGCAGAATGAAGAGCTAAGAGCCTCCCGATTTCGGATTAAGCTGCTCCGCGAGGATTCTGTGTTTTGTTCACTGGTTCTCTGTTGCAACACTACTTGGTATGCAGTTCATACAGCTCACTGAGACGCAGCACATGCTCTAGCAGTCACATACAGGTGCTGCTCTGGGGCTGCTTGAGCCAGCAGCTGCCGGAAACTCCACCTCTCTTTTGGGTTATTTTTACTTGTGGAGAGGTTTGGATGTGACTGAAGGGAAATACAATTTACCCAGGTCCATGTCCTACCAAGCACGACGTGCTGAAGCAGTTCGGGTGTGAGAATCTGTGTCCTTTCTCTTAAATGACCGTAAGTTGAAGTGTTTCACAGCAAAACCTGCGCAGCAATAGGTGTTGGTAATACGTGCAGAAAGGAGCACTGAACATAGGACCACTGTACTTCCCACTCGTGACACACGGAGCAGCAGCACCTGGGAGCTGCCCAGCCCTACCCCAGGCTGATGGCACCATGAGTCTGTCTTGGCACATGTCTTGGACCGTACTGAATTTACAATTACAGGGCTGTGTGCATGAAGCTCTGTCTGCTTACAGGGAACATGCTGACCAGCCCAGCGGTGAATGTAGCTTTGCCAGGTTTTCAAGATCCAAACCCCCTGACTTGTCTGCCCCCTGCCCATCAGTCCTGGACAGGACTCGCAGCAGGAGCAGCAGTATGAGGTTACAAGATAAATGTCATTTCCTCAGAAGTCTCTGGTACAACACAAGGTCTGTGCCTGCTTCTGCCTGGTTCCAGTGGAGCAGTGGGCATAGGATCAGAGGAGCAGATGTCTTCAGTTGCAGCCAGGGTACGCTAATTGCTGAGCTGGCAAATGTCTACTGCCCATCTGAACCTGCCAGCTGCAGGATCAGCAGCAATATTGTAATTACACATGAGTGCTGTCACTGCTCCAATACCTGATCCACTTGTTGGAGAATCCGAAGCATAAATCTGAAACCAACTCTGCAGGGTTGCTGCTATGTTTGCAGTCCTCGGATGACTACAGGGCAGGAGTGCCTCCTCCTTCACATTTGTATGTTGTTATACCCTCAGCAACATGCATCTCTCTGGAGTGGAAGGGGAAATTCAGCATAAGCTGAAGCTTCTTGTTGATGCAATCTGGATGGGCTGGAGGGAGGACAGCCAGGACCTGCCAGGAGCTTTGCCAAGATGAATGCCAGCACATCAAGTCCAGATTGCTGCCAACCCTGCAGCCTGCAGGGGAATACAGCAGGGCCTGCCATGCTTTTCCCCTCACTGTGATTTACAACAGATGATAGATGCTGGGCTTTGTTTGCAGCCTGAAAATTCAAATCCATTTCACCTCTCTGTATGAAGCCTGAATTGTGCAAAGGCCTCTGGAGAGACTTCTGGGAGGTGATAACAGGGCTACCTGTGACTCCCATGGCTTCTGGTCCCCTGCCTTGTGCCTCTGCCACTGGAAAAAATCAGCATAGCTACGTATTCCCGCAAGTCTCACAGGAAGTGCTACCTGCCCTTGCTAGGCATGGTGTGTTGCTTCTATGTACGAGGGGGGAGTGAGCACAGCAGGAACTACAAGGAGCAACTTCACCTTTATGAAGAGCTTTTTGAGGGTGCTGCACCTGAGAAGGCAGCACCATCCACACAGGAACGTGCACAGGGGCAAAGCCCCTTGCCTGTGCATCCCTGTTTTTCTCTCAGTTCCAGCAGTTTCTGCCCAACTTTGCAACAGCTGCTGGGTGGCAGCACCTCCTTGCAGACCCGATGGTTTCCTCAGATCTGACTCACATCTGACACCCCCTGGAAAAAATAAACCTGAGTCATCTCTCGTTCTGAGCATCTCACACCAACTTCCCTTTCTTCCCCTAGCTTCCAGCAGCAAAGCATACGGCAAAAGGTCTTCTTTTTTCCCAGGTATTCCTGAGTCACTGTTCAGCTGCAGGAGAGCGAATGGTCTCAAAGTAAAAGATCTGTTAAAATTATTTTCCTGCTGTTTTCTGGCATTCTCAGTTTTGGATTTTGAAGTAAGTTGGGAAGGGAGTGAGAAGGATGGCAGAGCGGTTGGAACTAGATGATCTTAATATCCTTTCTAACCCTAACCGTTCTATGTGTCTATGATGTTCTATAGAGTTTTGCATTTTACTGCCAGAAGAAAGCTTTTTTAGGGCTAGGTGATGAAAGCAGCACAGCAGATTGTGTTTCCCCCTTATAATGCAAGATTCATGCCTGATCTGTCTCTCCTTACACAGTGGAGTGCAGGCATGCCATTCCAGCAGACTTCTCCAGGCACCTGGGAAGGAGCAGCGGGCTCTGCTGTAGCCTTTCAGGGGGGCTTTATTTTACCTGCTTGTCCACGGGAGCTGTTTGCATACTTCATTAATAACAGGGCTCTTGCACCATATCAGCTTTCACCTGGAAATGTAGTTTTCCTTTGAGAAATTGCTAATTCTTTTCCAGATGAGCAGACTGAAAATGAATAGTACATCCAGTGTTAAGGGAGAGATTAATTGCTGCCCAGCAAAGGGCAACAGCTCCCTCTGTGCCACAGAGGTGATCACTGACCTTTACAGGTAAGCCAGAGGAAATGGATTCTGTCTTCCCTGGTCCTTTCAGAGAAAACCAGAGCTGGACGTAAACAAGAGGCCCGGGTGAGGCAGTGATATTGTGTTGACAGTGATTTGTGCGGCGCGTAAGAGCCAGCCCTGCTCTGAAAAATGAGACCCTGAATGAATAAATCATGGGCCTTCTCTTAGTAACTTGACAACTCAGTCCAGCCCTCCTGGTGGGGGGAGCTGGCTGGAGCCCTGCATGCAGGGAGGGACTCATTGTCCGGAGACTTTTAAGGGCAGGATCCACCTGCCACTAGCTTAAGAGCTTCTGTGTGGGAAGCCTTGTTGTGTGGTGTGGGACCATGGAGGGAAACGCGCACCTCCTGCAGGTCATCTGCAAGATGCGTTCCCAAATCAACAAGCTGGAGAGGGAAAATAGGGCCCTGAGGGGAGAGCTGCAGGTCTGTGGGCAGAGAGCTGTGCCACCGGAGAGAGAGGCAGCCGGAGGAGGTGGGAACGGCAACATGAGGAGCCTCACCGGTGATGATGGGGAAGGACCAGATGGCTCTCCAGCATCCCTGCATGGAAGCATCGTGGCTGGTCCCGCTCCAGCACCGAAGGAGCAGAGAGGTACTGAGCAGCCAGGACTGTCCATGGCACCCACCTGTGCTACCTGTGCAGCATGTCCCAGTCCAGCTGTTACGTGTCTGCAGGGAAGGGGAGACAGCCACTAGCTGTATGCCTAGTTAACTTGATGGAAGAGCCCAGGACTCGCTCAGTGCCCATACGCAAAATCATTTTAACTGGATGTCTTATTCTGTAATATGTTTAGTGGGGTACCTGCATCTCCCAGGCTGAGCTTAGTGGAGTATTTTGCAGCTGCTCAAGCAGAGTTCAGCTAAAGGAATTCAGTTTGTCTTTGTGAAGCAGAATTTGACTTATTGCTTTGAGTTCTCATGGGCATGGACTGTCTTTCCTAAGCCTGTCCCCTGTCTGTTCAGGCAGAAAATGACGAGCAGTTGTAATCATGCTGTAACCCTTCTTGCCTTAACAAAAGATCATAACAACTCTGCAAATAGCAACAGTCACCAGTGGCGTACATCATGCCAGATGTGCAGTTTCTTTTTGCAGATAATGCAGTCAGTTTTGGCTGAAGGAGAGAGGGGCCACTATATAGGAATACACTCTCCTCACAGTTTTATCAAAGGGAAAAAAGGAAATATTCCTCAGTTATGGAAGTCTGGTTGGGACTTGGGAGGATTTAATGAAGCAGGAATTGAAACAAAATGTTGTTTGGTGTGAGAAGTAGTCATCTAGAATTGGATGTGGTTATTGGCAGTGTCAGGCGATTGCCTCCTTGTCTCGTATCTGTCATGTCCAGTTCACTGGAAAAGCTGCTTCGCTAAGACAACTTCTTGGCATTAGTGTGGTGTGTGTTATGAGTTGCAGCTGCTGTTATAGTCTATGTGCTCCATAGGACTGGAGGGTGACCTAGCCTGAGCCCTGAACCATCATCCTAGAGAGGTCTGGGCCGTGGAGAAATGCTCCCACAAATTTTGGCAGAGACAAGTCCATGAAAATGAACGAAAGGCTGAATGGTACAGCTAGATGAGTGCTGCAATCAAGTAATACCCACTGATAAGCCCACTGAGCCCAGTGCTCAGAACAGTTGACCGGTCTTCCTTCACACATGAAAGATGTGCACAGTGCTTTCGAACCTTGTGGCTTTTCCTCTCCAACTGACTTTTAGGGGCAAGGGTAGGATCCAAAGGGGCTGCTTGGCTTCTTCTGCCTTTCAGCCTCCGCACATACAAAAACTTATTTGAGCCAAAAAAAAATGATTAAAAATACAGTGAGGATATCTGAATTTTCATAGTTACTATTGTTCCTAGCTCTGCTTTTGTCTCTACTACTCAGATA
The DNA here is from genome assembly GCA_028858755.1 of Ara ararauna. Classification (NCBI taxonomy): domain Eukaryota; kingdom Metazoa; phylum Chordata; class Aves; order Psittaciformes; family Psittacidae; genus Ara; species Ara ararauna. The sequence goes on along the minus strand of CM054382.1, from coordinate 19,026,475 downwards.
CCACCATGACCGTACGGCGCTACTCCACTGCCCCATCAGCATCTGCTCCTGCCAGCACAAGGTCTCACTGGGTCAGCCAGACGCCTCCACGCAGTGGGCTCTCGAGTGTGCCACCAGCCCCTCCTGCTGCCGTACCGCTCTCCAGGGGACAGGAGAAAGGGCTTGAAAAGACAGTAGCAAACTGTCCCTCCTACAGTCATTCCAGCAAAATGAAGCTGTGTCAGGAGCACATCTATAAGTGCAGGTAGGTTCAGTTAGCCCGGGCTGGTTGCAGGTTCCACCTAATAACGTATATGGATGTTGCTTTGGGGTTTAGTTCATTGTCAATGAAATCTTTGTTCAAATGTATATGGGCATGGGGCAGGCAGGAGACGTCTTTTGGGTAAGCTGTTCTCCTTTTCTTTGCAATGCATGAAGATTGAGAGGTTTAGCAGTGTAAATTTGCTAAAGAAAGGAGAGTATGAGGGGGGAGAGAAGGGGTTTGAAATCTTCTCTCCATTAAAGCCAGGAAGAGCTTTGCAGATTGATGTGGTGTTCTGACAAGCTAAGCTTGAAAGGGATTTTTTAACTTTGAACAAAAGTCGTGGACATATCAAGGAACTCTGAACTATGCTTTTCAAAGTGTGATTAATGTGGCTCATGGATTTAAATGCACCGTATCATATTTCCATTGTAATTGAAGCATTACAAGGTAATGCATTCAGCCTTGAGACGTATATTCTCAGGACAGCTTCTAAATTAAGTGGAATGGCTGCTGGACAAGCCCCGAGTGTCTTTGCTCACTGATGAGAAGCTTTCCAGCAGAGGGCAACAATTAAAGGTAGAAGCACTAATAATGAGACTGTGATACATGATAGTCCCAGTTGCTTCCTGGTGCTGATAGACACACCCTGGGATCCATGTCGATCGCTGGTTTTAGTGCTAGTCATGCTGTGCTCAGAAGAAAAAGAATCCAACACAAAGGTGTGTGTTTGAACAGGGAGAAACCCATGGGTCCGCCTGCCCCATGCACAAACCAGGGCAGGGCTCCAGTGGCCTCTCCTTGGGACTGCATGGCTGTGGCAGGTTGTGCTGCCTGTGTTGACGTACCCATCCACATGGCACATCATGTCAGGTTTTATTCTGCAGCACCCTCACACAGCAATACATCTTCAGAGCAGCTCAGTGCACAGCCCCTCGCACTCCCAGTTAGGACCCCAGCTCTTTGCCAAGAGGCTAGATGGGGCACTGAGGTCAAGTTTTCATAGTCACCTAGGTTTTCTTGTAAGGATGTTTGAGGGGGAGATGTTTTACAGCATTTAAACACCTAAATTGAGTCCCTGGCAGGGAACTCATATCGTTTTCAAAAACACCCTGACCCTGTAACTCTGGATTTCAGCATATGCTCCACTGGGCTCAAGGAAACTTGAGACTCCCAGTGCACATAAACGTTTCTGAAAGGTTTGCCCTGAAGCCAGCTCACTTGGAAAGCGTGTGTCAGGAAACACAGGGTTAGTGTGTGGGAGCAGGGACAGCAATGGCAAATGCTGCTGCCTTCTTAATAAGGGAAAGAGCTTTCAAAATAACAACATAGATCTGTTACAAGTAATGCCTTGGGACCTACAGGTTTAAAAGCGCTGGTTACCCAGTGGCCACAGGAACAGTGCTGATTATTTTATTGCTATCTTTAGAGCTGCCTTGTTAGCTCTGAACAGCAGTGAGTGTGGTATCGTGGCTCATGTCCAGTCAGTGTTGGCTGCTTTAGGAGAAGAAATGGCTATGGAAAGAGCTGCTTACCTAGCCCTCTCCGTAGACTGGGTGATACCCTGAAGCATGAAGCTTTGTGTTTCTTATATCAAAGAGAGTTCAATATATTTTCTGCTCATAACAGTGAATGTTTCTATTATATACACAAAGGTCAAACACAGACATCGATCATAGAAAGCTTTTAACTAGTAGGATAATTTGTGGCAATGAGTTCAGCGAGCTAATTAAACCTATTCTTTTAGTAGTGACATTTGTGCTTCCCAGCATGCTGGTCCATATCAGTTTTTCGTATTCCTTGCTTATTGCAGCTTACTCACGTTCGGCTCCAAACCCATAATCATATATGTGAAGCTGAAGATTTTTGCTTTAAAATTAACTCTTTAGAAGCATCATCTTGGATTTATTTAGAATGGAGTTGCATCTAAGTAATAAAATAACAGCATTGCTAACAAATCATCACTGATTTGCGTGTCTACTGCATTTTCATTCCTGCTAAGGAATTATTTATACCATGTAATTCCCACTTCTTTGGTAAATTAAAAAAAAAAAAAAAAGATACTTTTTTTTGTGTTTTTGTTTTAGAAAAACCCAGAGAGACTAAATGTCTGAATACATTGGGTGGAATAAGAGAGACTGAGAATAGTTTTCAGGGCTATTTTAGTAAAATTACAAAAGGTACAAGGCATCTTTGGTACAAACTATCGTGGTGTTCAGGCTTGATGGCTTCATCTTCCAGTGGAACAGGTCTAATTGGCAGGTGAGAAGGGGTAAGGAAACCTCAGAGGTCCTCTGCCCTGCAGAACACCTCCCACTAATCATCAATAAATAGTTTCATGCTTTTCCTTTCTCATCCTCCTTGAGGGCCTGTGTGAGCTGATAGCGATCACAGAGGGCGGTCAGAGTGAAGACCAAAGTTCTTCAAAACCCAGCCCATTAACTTGCCAAACCAAGCAGTTTTGGAACACATAAAGGAGCATGCTTTCACAGCTGATGTAATTTACCATGCCAGCTCTCACTGCTTGAAAACCTTTTGCAGTATGTAGGTACTAATGCACATAAACCTCTTCAGTGGCTTTATTGTAGAATTATAGAATCCAAGCTAGTTGATTCTATGATTCTATAAGGCCACTGAAGGACCCTCTGGGTCCATCTGGGTGCTTATGCACTCTGAGGGGTCTATATACAGGTAGCTTTATACATACGCATCAGGCACTGATGGAGAGATGTGAGGCTCAATGGTAAAAGGCAGATGCTTCCAGCAGATGGACAGATAGGCAGACAACACTGTGCTTGGTCCCTTGGGAAGACTGTGTGAGCAGCATGAAATCCTGCCTCCATGCAGCATGTAAGTGCTGAAAAAATTACCACCTTCTTGCTGATGTGTTTGGTTTTTGTTTGTTCAGTATTTTTTCACTTTCTTTGCACATTTTATACATTTGTAATCCTCATAATGCTTTCTCATTTTTCTTTAGGGGAAAAATCAAAGCCGTTAGTTTCCTCTTACCAATGGATATGTCATCATATGCTGAAAAGCAAGATTCCCTCAAAAGCCCACAGAATCAGAGCACAAAACAGTTAACCACCATCGCTGAAAAGGATGTGTAAGCTGGTGAATTCTTAAAGGCCCATTGATTCTCCAGATAAATTGGCCTTAAATGATAGCTGCGTGTCGGGTTCCTCTCCTGCAAAATGCTTGGCAGGATGCCTGAAGAGAATCACCCAGCTTGTTTCGGGTCACTGGCCTGATGTTTAGCATGGAAATGGAAGCCACGACAAAGCCGTCTAGAAGCCCATACACCATGATGGAGCCACACGATAGCAAAGGCACTGCCACAAAGCTGCTTCACAACATGTATCAAGGGTCCCTTACCTTAGGACTGCTGTAAATAGCGTGTTGAACCTGGTTTTGATGTATTTGTCACAAAAAGTGGAAAAGATGTCACCACTTGTGTTTGCTGATTCCCTTGCCAGAAAGGTATTTTGTTGTAAATGACTAAGAAAGAGCTATTAAAGAGCCTGTGAGGTTTTCTCTCTGCATAAAACTTCACAGTACTAATGCAGCAAAGAAGGCATTTGAGAGTCAGTTAATGTTTGTTACTCTGAATTTCTGCAAAGCTTAGCTATGACTTTTTATGTCCATTTAGGTTTCACCTCTAAGGGAGTGCAGGGGAGAGTAAGTACTGATCAGTATGAAGAGATGACTACAAATCTGTTTCTGGTGTGTTCATCTGGACAGATGCTAAAGGCTCATGTTTGAACACTAAGTCAAAATATGGAGAACTGTGAATGTCAGAATTTTTCAGGAATGGCTTCTCTCAGCACAGCTTGGATCTAAAATCATTAGCAGGATTTCAGCAAATAGGTGCAAAGTAAATGCGAGAGAGGGCTACAGAGAGCTTGTAAAAAAAGAGGACTTCTTGTTAGCTCTGTTCATATGAGTGAAAATGGTGTCCCAGATGTTTATTTTTATTGCTAGTCATTATGGAACCAAAATACTGCACACTGCTATTTCTCAATGTACAGGCAGCATGATGATTGAATATTGTACAGAGAATGCATGAACAGTGGATGTTTGCACCAATAAATTTGAGGAAGACTTTCATCTCAATATCTACTCCAACTCTTGAACTTTTAAAAGTGAAAGCAGAAACCTGGTGGTAAACAGTCTCTTCTGGATTTTCCATGATGTTACATACTTGTATAAAACTCTGTGATGTTTATTTCCTTTTGCTATTCACTGTGTTTTGCATATTCAGGTACATTTTTAATATATTCTCACCAATGAAGTAATAATTCCAATTTCACTGATATTTTATTTGTGGATTTTTATGTTCAGCTTGGGTCCATACAGGGTTGCATTGTAATGTCAGAAGTAATGAATCAGACTGCTAGCAAAGGAGGTTACCATTTGTTCAGTGAAACTTTCTGAGCAGCTCATTTTAAAAGACATTTACAAGAAGCAACTTTTTAAGTGTTTTAAAGAAAGCTTCATTGTCAGAAGCTTGACACTGGATGTGTGTTCAGTTAAATACCTAAATCCAGATGATTTCACTTAGCAAAGTAACAATAAATGTCTTTGAAAATCTGGCCCCTACACCCTTAAAGTACCTGGGTTCTTGAATATTCCTGTTTGAACACCAAATTTAACAGGATTTGGGAATCCATATACATTAGACAGCTTTCAGAAGTCTCAACTTTTAAGTTTCCTAACCTTCAGTTACATGAAGCAGCAGTGGGAATTCTCATTTTCCACCCTTTTTGTGTCAATTCAATGTAGACAGATCACTGACAGCAAGACTGCATATTGGTAAGTTTATGACAATGTCAGTTGTAGTGGGCTGCTGATTGTGGTGTCACACAAATACATATAACTTTGTGTATGGTCGAGAAATTAAGCTCACTGGACATGCATTAGAGGTATAATGGTCTTGAACTTTTGTATACTTATAGGGAAAAAGAACAGAAAAAGTGGAAGGTAAAAGAGGGAAAGGAATCAAAGTAGTCATAGACAAAATGCAGCCAGCATATTAATGGAAAGATTTATTGTTTAATGTTGTTCTTGCAGTCTTTAGCAGTGCCCACAGATTTAAGAAGACAAGATGATGCACAGGTACATTAATTTTTAAAAGCGGTTGTGCAGATTTGACATAGCTCTGCACCTCCAGAAGAACCAGATTGTAGCAGAGGTCACAGAGAAACCACTGAGCACATCAGTTTTACCACAGTACAGCATGAAGTCACTTACCATGGAGCACTTAATGCCTATTAAAATATTCCAATATGAAACATTCATAGATTGTTCAGTGCAGAAAGAGCAGGTATAAGCAAAGCAGATGTTAAAATTTGGACAGAGAGATGCAGGCAACAATTGAGTCATGGTCTTTTTCCTCTTCCCAAGAGGATCCATACAAGTTTAGAGGAGTTCTGCACTTCTACCTAAAACCACACTGGAATGTATCTATATTAAGCCTGGAATATATACTAGACCTTAATCATTGATAGCCGGTCTTGTTGAACAATTCCCAATTGGAAATTCTTCCTTTCGGAGAGGTGGTCAGTGGTATTCAGCCATGCAGGTATGGGACTACAAGAGCAGCTGGGACAGCAAGAGGTTCCCTCCTGCATTAGCAGTGGCCACTGAGAGATGTACACTCCTGTGTCACACCTATGCTTGGGCCTAAGCGGCTTTATATCTCTGTAGCAAATGCCAATAAAGATGAAATCCACGACTCTCATTTGTGAGATGTGTTTTCTATTCCAACAGCACAGCTACTCAAGAGTAGTGACACATGTCTTTAGGTTGGAGACAAAGAAGTTTTGTTAGAGTTGATTCTCAAATCAATGGGATAGTGATGCTTTAACTGTTAGTTCACATTTACATCAGAGTAAGTGAGAGAGAAATTGGGTATTCTCTTTCCTTAGGAAAGTCTTTTTTAAGCTATGGTCATAACGCAGAAGTGCAAAGCCTTGAGCACTGGACCGGTGTGGAGAAGTTACTAAGAATGGTGGTGAAACTTAGATGCTGTGTGTCTGAGGGTAGCACACAGTCAAATGTTTGAAATCTTGATATTCAACTTTAACAATCCTGAGATGCATCTTCAATCTACAGTAAATCTCACCCTTGACAAAACAATGAACAGATAGAAAAATCCTTATGAATGAATAAATAAAGCAATCCTGCCATTTGTAAAACTGCACTCTCCCAGAATGGTGCTGCTCAGCTGTACCGTGGAAAGTGCTAATGTTAAAGGGTGTATCCACATCCGCATTTCAGCCAGTCAGGAGTTACCCTCCTGAGGGCATTTGCTGGTCAAACCTACTCACTGTGCTTTTTTTCACATTGTAGAGTGGTCTCAAAGCACCTGAATGGATCTCTTACTGTTGAAACTAAGTCAGAGGATGTGCTTATAAGGTGCCCCAAAAGCTAACAGGTATTTAGTGCATGGGAGCACACTAGCAAGACTTCTGAAATACCTATAGTGTGGACAGCAGCACTGTTGTTCACTTGACATGTCCTCCTCTGCTGGTCTGAGCTACTTGCTGATGTAGACAGAGATGTAGAGCACCCAGACAGGGGAGCTACTGTCGCACAGATTTAAAAATAAAATCTAACCAGGTGAAACTTCATCTTGTACTATAGAGAGGAGGAAATGCCTTTCATCAATCCTACCTCTCTGCCTGGTGTTTAAGGAGCTTCACTCTTGCTGCAGACACAGAGATGGAAATGTGATGCTCCAGACTGTAACAGAGGAGTAATATTATTAGCTTCTCCAGGGAGTTCTTGCTCAAAGTTCAAATGGTGTGCATCCTTAGACAACAAATCCACATCCAAAGTGAGTATTGTTATGTGGGGCACATCTTCTGTCCAAATCACCCTGTACAAGAACATTCCACCTACTCCAAGCTCCATTTATTTAGGAGTGAGAGCACAACTTATGTGTGCCAAAATTGCCCACAACCTTTAATCCATTGTATTTTGCTCCTGTGTCTCAAATCCCTGACAGCTGAACTTCAGTTTTTCTCAGGCATAACCTAAGGATGTATCAGCATGGAATTAATTCAGCTGGAGAGCCTCTGACACAAGGTAAGTGATGTTGATTTTTCATGTTATTTTCAATGACACTGACAACATTAATTCTAGCACTGACAGGTTTCCTCTGTAGACCTGAAACTTCAGTTTTGTTTAGCTGAGAAATTACCTTGCAACTTATTTGAAGGTCTCAAGTAGTTCAAAGGCCTTGAGCAGCCCTTCAGTGTTGTGACGAATTCAATGCTACGTAACTCCATTATGTGCATATCCTTCTATGATTATCAAAGCACAGCATGGTTCAAATGTAGCAGGTCTTGGTTTGCTGTTGGGTGCTATTATGTACATAATATTTTCTCTTCAGGAAGGAAAAATACGTGTTGTAGTAGATCTATTCTGCATGTCTACTGCACAATGCCTTTACCCAACAGAAGACCTTTTAATAGATCAATCTGTCATCGCAGTGAGAATGTAGTTCAAATTCTGCTAACCTTACACAGTGAAGTTGTTGGCTGTGCTGAAGTCAAGACAGATGGTCACTTCAGGGAATGTTTCTTTTATGGCAAGTGCTCGTTTGAGTAGGAATATTTCTAGCTGGATGAGTCACCTCTTTCTCGGTTGCTGCATCAGATGACAAAAAGTGATTTTTACATAGAGGTATTCAAAGACATGGCAGAGGCTGAAAAAAACATCTTCAAAGCGTCTTTCAGTGGTTTCCTTCTCCAGTGGGAGTATTATATGGCACATATACATTGAGTAAAAAAAAAATAATCCTCTATTGTATTCTTTTTGCTGAAAAGTGTGATGTCTTTTTTCTTTTTGTTTGCTTTTGTATTGTTTTTTTAAAAAAATCCTGTGGTACTCGATCTACAAATCAGCACAACAGCAAACTGCACAAAATCATAACAAAGTTGCTTTGTTTTAATGTAAAAAGTAAGAAACTCAGAGTAAAGTGCAAAAATTAGAACGAATGTTTCTATTCCGTGGCTCTTCAGTAGCAGGTTTGACTCTTCCCTGATTTGGAGGACAAGAACCATCATCTGCTTGCTGGCTGCCATGGAGACTTCCATCACTTTTGGAATCATAAGTTTTGCCTGAAAGGAAATACTCCTTCAGAGTGAGTTTTTAATTACTGTAGGTTTGTGTTTGTCAGCACCATATAGTGGATTAACCACCACATCTAAGCAGGTGGGAGGAAAGGGAGTAAAACATTTCTAGTAATCAGCAACAACATATTTTGTCTGTATAAAATCCACAAAACACATCCGTAGAGTTGCATTAGATTAGACTGTTATGGCATCAAATGCATATCAAATCATGCAATGTAAATCAAATGCATTAGATTAGACTATTGGCATCAAATTTGATCAAATTCATTATCAGCTACTTCAAAAGAGAATGAACTTTGGCATGGCAATAAATCCTTCTGACTCCTGCAGGAAACTGGCTTGAGGACAGCCAGGTGCATAGCCAGTCATGTCTCTTTCTCAGGGTGGAGTCAAAAAGGACTTCCCCATAACTACAAATAATGACAGCTTTTCTAGGGAAAAAAACCACATGTATGTGAACAAATGGGGCTGTTCATGGGAAGAGCGGTCTAACGTTTAGCCATTCTGTTCTGCAGTGCCAGAAGGGCTCTGGGATTTGACAGCTATGTCAGCTTCTTTCTCCCTAGTGCACAATTAACACCTGGGATTGCTCTGAAAGTGTGTTTGTTTGGCCCTAAACAGTGTGCAGAATGGTTAGTTTCACCAGCATGATATGTTGGCATGAATTTCTGGCTTGAGTAAAAAAATGGTTATTCAGAAGAGGAATATAATGATGCTGCAAGATTAAATAACTACCTGTTAAATCTGCAATTTTTGCTTGATTTCTTCTTTTGAGGCTGTTCTGTTCATCTGTGGGGCCATCAATATATTTCATTGCAATGGCTGGAGCCTGGTCCTTCTCTGGCTGAGTCTGAGTAGCTGAAAGAAGAACAGAAAAAGATAATTGAGTTGTATTAACATACATTTGTTCAAGGAGCGAAAGCTATGTCAAGTTGACTCTACCTGGTATTGTTTCCATTCTGCATTCTTGAATGGACTGAGCAGATTCACGGCCAGAATCTAAGTCCTTCACTGGCCTTCCCAAAATCTCGTTCTCTGTTGCAGCTTTATTTCTAATGAGGAAGTATGTGTGCATTTTCCCTTTGCCTTTTACTTCTATTTCTCCTCTTTCAGTCATCTCAAAATTCTTGTATTTTAGGCATCTAAAGTATCAGAAGCAAAATGACACATGAAAATTTTCAAGACTAGCAAAACTGACACTAATGCTTTAGATGAGATTTTTTAATCTAAGCAATCTAATCACAACAGTCTGGGAAAAGCAGTATTGATCTGTGAAAAACTGAGTGTTTGTTTCAACTGTTTCTTCAAGCCTGCTGGGCTTTTATAGCTTTCCATGTACAACCTGATCAAAAATCAATGGATCACATAGTCAAATACTCTAGTATGGCGGAGGGTTCTTACTGACCAGTTAATAGAAATAGTAAATAGAACTGAGGCAGCCAATATCAGTTTGACTAAACCCTCTCCACTTATTTCATCAGAGAAGGCAATCATGATTCAATCAGTCCATCAATCATGATTTACTCCTGGCAAATCCAGTGACTATTCCCAATTGCCTTCTTCATGTGTCAAAAATGCCTTCCAAGAGGACTTGATTTTCACTGACTTACATGTCATGTGACTGACATGAGGCTGACCAGCCTACAGTTGCCCACTCTCTCCGTGCCATTTTTCTATATAGGTGTAACATCTGGCTTTCTTGAGTTGCTATACTGCTGATCTTAATGACCTTCCAAAAATGACAGTAGCACTGTAACGCCATCACCCAGAGCTCTCATTACCTTTGGAGGCATCCCATCTGATCCCATACACTTCAATAGATTAAGATTTCTCAAAAGACCCCAGATCGGATCCTCTTCCAGTACTGGTATTTACCTACTCCTTGAAGCCTGGCTCTTGAAGACCTTGTTAGTGAAGACCGAGGCAAGAGAGGCCTTGAGTAACTCGGCCTTTATTCAGGGCACTGTTGCTAAATCACCTGCCACAGAAGGTCCACATTTCCATTTATACTTTACTGCTATCACAGCAGAAGCTCCTTTTACTGCCTTTGAATCTTCCTTGGCCATTTCAATACTAGTTGAGCTCTAGCTTCCCTAACATTTCTATGTGCCCAGACAACGTTTTTGTCTTCACTTCCACTTCTGGCATACACAAAGTTCTTGAAATACAGTATTTAATTTTAGTGACATGAGGCTTAGGAAAGTAAATTATTCACTGCATGAATAGGACAGCAGTTTAAGCAGTTAATTCTTTTTCACCACAAACTGTTGTGCTCAGAGAGATATGCAGGATGCCAAATGTTCTAAGTGCCTTTCTAGCATCCACATCATTCTATCCATGCTTCTAAATAAACCATCACAATTATTTTTTTCCCATAGTTTGTTCTCTAGTATCAAAACTCAAACCTCTGGCTTCACACACAAGTGCATTTGAAATAATCACAAAGAATAAAACTCTTTGCAAGCCATGATTTTTCTTTGTCAGTAAGCTGCATAGATCAGTGATTAAACACATCACCATCTACATGAAACACTGAAAGCTTCAGTTATCAAGGCAGTTGGGTTCAGCCCAGCTTTTAAGAGGGAAAGCATCCATCATAGTTACTCACTGATAGGCACTGGAGCTTAGATGAATTTTACTTGGGACACCATGACTCTCCATCCGGGAAGCTATATTCACTGTGTCTCCAAACAAGCAGTAACGAGGCATCTTCTCTCCAACAACTCCAGCCAGAACAGGACCTGTATGGATCCCAACTCTAATCTTTACAAAGACATAAAACACCCCCAAAAAATGTCACTTATTATTTAACATCTTTCTTAATGCTATCCAGCCACCTAAAAATTCATCCTAACACAACAATGGACATCAGCAAAATATCAAATATCCACATGGAGATGCTCTTCATGAAAAATGTACCATGTGGGCCTTTCTCAAAGTCAAAGAGGAGTCAGAAGAAGCTCTTTGATGCCCTACTGCAATACATTAACCGGAAGACCAACTCAAGAAGCAGACAGACACACATGCACCTTTGTGTTAACAACTTACTTGGATAGGGTTTCCAGAAACTGGGTTCTGCACATCTTTAGCTGCTATTATCATCCCCAAGGCAAAATTAGCAACTCGCTCAGCATGAGTGGATACAGGCACAGGGACCCCACCTACTACCATGTAGGCATCTCCAATTGTCTCCACCTTTAATTGAGAGGGACAAGTACGTCAGCATGCCATGCATGTCTTGCTCAGGTTAGTGCTTTGCTGTCTGGGGCTTTTCCTATCTGCACCAACTCCCCCTTTCTTCTAAAAGATGTTTCCAATCACAAAAGAGCTCTAGCACATGTGACTTTCCTTGAGATGGGGATCTTTCTTGACTTCACACTAAAAATTTCAATGCATTCTGTCCCTGCTTACTTGACACATTTTAGATATCAGCATCATAGATGCTAAGGAGAAAGAGATGCTGTGAAAGTATCAAACTTTTTTTCTTCCTCTTACCCAGGTCAGACCAATATACAAAAAACTATCTCCTTGCACAAGACTCCTGAGCCAGGAGGTTATCTGACAGCTGAATCCTCTTAATTAGCTCCAATTCACCAGTGGTGTTAAAAGTATGTTTCTTTTTCAAAAGACATTTCTTTTTCTTAAAGCCACAATAAAGCAAGGGAGCCTACTTACTGGTGATTATTATTATTATTATTATTACTAAGGGATTCACATGCAATTAAGAAACCTCCAATCTCCAGAATGTCAGAGAATGCAAAGTGTTAACTAAGCAGTTCAGGAGCATCCTTCCTTATAGCCAGCTGTTTTCCCACAACAAGCTGCAGAATGTGAAACAAATGAAGGGTTTGTCCTCCTTCAGGCATCCAGGCCCCTTGAAGTGCCTGATAAGGCACCTGAGAAATAGTTTGGGCTTTGTCCCTGGGAATAGAATAGGCCTGTTTGTTTGCAACAGAGAATTCTCAAATGTCTAAAATTCACTGTAAAAACTGTTACACATTAAGGAAATTTTCTAAACTGCTCTTATGAGACTTCACTGTTTCATTTACCATCAGTAAGTAACAGATCAGTTTAAATCAGATTAATTTGATTTCCTCAAAGTGAACACCAATAGGAGAGCAGGAACATAATTTCATCTTTGGGTTTGTTCATTAACATAATGACTATAAACTGCTCATCATGTTAGTCTTGAAGTATGTGTTCTTGCACATGCCTTCTGTCAGATAGCCAACCCCATAGTAATGCAGTAATTTTCTGTAGCAAATTAAAAACAACTGTAAAAAGTTACTAATGCAAATAGATACCCTAATTATTTTTCAGTCATGGCAGGAGATTTAGTTTAACAAGATTTTTATTCATACCTTCAGACGTTTATAAGCTTGTGCCAAGTGTCTTTGATCAGTTTCGGTATTTTATTTCTTTCTCAATTCCCTGAAATAGTAATCTCAGCCTCAGTCCTGTACCCTAGTAACTTCCTTCAATATTAATAGCAGTGATATACAGGCATCAAAAGGAGATTATTATCATGACAGATAATTTACTTATGATGGATGATTTAGCATATAATGTTAATTTATCCTAAAATCTGTGGGCTATACTCCGAATGCTTCAATTATTGAATACAGTTTCCTTGCCAAGTCAGAAATACTTCCGATTTCCTAGTACAATTTATTGCAGGATGAACTGCATGCCTTGCCTGATCAAGGAATGAATGAGACTTGAATTTCACCCTTTATTATTTCTGCCTTCCTAAATAATTAACATGGTGGGGATAGACAGAAACTTAGGACTTGCTCTTCAGCTCATCAAATCTGGGTAGCTCTGGAGATGTTAATAATGCTATTATTATCTGTCAACCAGGGCTCTGATCCCTCCAGCACAGTTTGGAGACAAGATATACATTACAGTCTAGATCTATTCAATGCTCTTTGGGGTCAACAGGAGATCTCTACCATTGCTGGAGACCTCCATGAAGCAAAACAAAGTCAAAGTATCATATGGGTATAGTTTATAATGTTATTTCCCTCTAAAGGGGACATAGTGACCTATTTACAATAGGTTGGAATAAAATAACCAGGAAAATTATTCAAATTGGTCCATAAATTAGGATATCCCAACGTGTCAGTAGGCATTTGAAAGAGAGATGTATGAAAGAACAGCATTCTGGTGCAATGCCGTGGAAAGCAACTAACCCACAACAGACATGTCTGAAAATTTTAAACATATTTAATCACACCTCTGCCTGTTTTTCAGTTTCTGTGTGGCCACTACAGATATGCAGTATTTTAGGGTTTACCTAAAATCATGCTGGGGGGAAGAGGATTTAAGTGCATTTAAAAACAAAACAAAACAAACAAAACAAGCCGACAACAGCAAAACCTTTTCCCAGATGATTTCTACAGCCTTTGTCAATCAGTACATACCTTGTACACATCATGCACCGTGGTCAGTCTGTCAAATCGCAAGTACATTGAATTTAACATGAGAACTATCTGAATAGGCTCACATTGGGCACAAATGTTGGTAAAGGTCACAACATCACTGAACAATATAGTGCACTCCTTGAACTCTCCTGTGAATAGAAAGACCAGTAGTAAGTACTTGTAATAGCTGGACAATCACACCATCTGTTTGAGATCTGTTTGCAAAGATTACATTCTCATCATTTTTCTAGGACATATGACCCATCAATTGTAAAACTCATATACGGGTGCTGGTATGAGAGAGAGATGCCGATGTAAGAGTATATCAAATATAAGAATCATTACACATCTCAATCCAGGCATCTGAATGCATCCCTTTGTCCATCCATATTCAGGATATACTCAGCTCTTTATTCCTAACTTCATATGTGTGCATACTAAAGGGAATTTAAGCATATTCTTGCTTGCTAACCTCAATAAAAATGGGAATCATGATGATGCTAGCTTTGCAGATAGCAAAGATGAGCTGTGAGAATTTTCCAGGAAAAAAACAATTTCTTTATTCCTTTCATTTTTGAGACCCCATTTCCTTTCATGACCATGTTAAAAATAAAATCTCAGTTTACTGCTGAAACACTGAATTTTATTCCCTGAATGGTCAACTGCTACCACCTTTCACCTCCTAGGAAACTATTTTGCAAACAGCGTCCGAAGCTTTGTTTAAAAGAATAGTCTAATCTTTATTACCAGAGAGATTAAGGGTCTGTGATCCTCCTCCTACTCATGAATGTCACCAAGTTGATATGTACTCCATGATAGTGGCAATGGACTGTGCCAGCACCCTCGTCCCTCTATCACCATCACCTGGTGCATAAATGCACCCTGTTCATTCACCTGCCTCAACTCGCTTCCCTTCTTTCAGCTGGTTGGCCACGTGCTGAGGAAGCATGGCATAGAGCAGAGCTTCAGTCTTTTTCTTCTCTTCCTCCAGGTGCTTTGACAGTATCCGCAGTTCTTCCTTCTTCCTCTCCAGCTGGTTTGAGAGCTCCATCTCTGCCAGTCGCTGCTGATTGAGAAGAATCAAATCCCTGGTCACGTCATGAGGTGCGATGTCTGCAATATGCATCTGTCGCTCTTCCAGTTCATGCAAAGTGCGAAGCAAAGGCGAGCAGAGATAGAGCATGCACTGCAGAGACTCCATCCAGATCATCTGGCCTGTTTGAAACAAGTACTGGTAAGAGTTTTCAGCAGCTTGGACTTTCAAGTGGTGCTCAGCATTACTGATCTCAATTTCAGGGAGCAAGTTCTAAGGACAGTGGCTTTTGGTAGGGTCTGGATCAACATAGCATTTACTCTGTTTCAGGGAATTAGAGCTGGACTTGTTCAGAGGAGGTAAAATAGAGGCAAATAAAAAAAATAATCAGGACCCAGAAAGCAGTCACTCACTCTCTGCAACTGCTAGGCAGAGCCCAACCATGCTTCAGGTCCCTACTTTTCATGAGGAACCCCAGTGCTCGAAGTATCTCTCCTCTGCTACTACTTCTTGAGCTGTTCCTGAATCCAGTCAGTCAGCATCATGCACAGGGGAACTGAGACTCACAATGATTAAGTGAAACATTCAAAGTTTAATTTCATAGTGGATAATATGTAGGCCAAATAAAATCAGCAGAGCCTTCCTTCCTGGGAGCTGGAGCTTTCAGTGACTATGATCACCTAAATAAGCAGGTACAAAAATGCCTGAAAAGTAGAACGGATTTTTGGTGGGGGAGTGAGTTGTTGTTTTCTCAATTGAGATTTGGTTATGTGCTTGGTGTTTTTATAATATTTTATTATTGTTATTATTCTTTATTTGCTTCATAAGTATCCTTGTTTTCTGAACAACAATCTAGGAATTCCTATTTATTTCTTCTTCTCTCACCCCATCCCCAGGGCAACTGGATGAGCAGCAGATTGCATCAGTAGATATATCATGTGAATTAACCCTGACAGCATAAGAGGAAGTAAAATTGTACCTGTGACTAAAGTTCCTTGTTTTGGTAGCACTATTTTTTTTTTCAAGGTCTCCCTTATCTCTGTTTTTCACTGAGTTTCAGGAATACCCAATTTGGTATTCATTATGTAAAGGTGAAAGGAGAGAAGGGAAAATTAGGTCATGTTACATAGTTCAGAGAAGCAAAATTGAGGTCACAAAACACTTAAACCAAATGCCATTACAGTTAATTGCACACAGCAGAAAATCTTTTCAAACTCATTCCTCTCAGAAAAATCAAGCAAATAAAATAATTCCAATTTGTAAATTTTTATATAATGTTGGGGGGTGGAGGGGGCAGGGGGTGAAGACAGAAATCAGGATCTGAAAATGTGACTACAAAAACTGAAAGCACAGCTAACTAATCTATTTTTATCTACACTTGAAACCCAGCCAGTAGCACATAACGCCCCTCAAAGGCATAAATTAAGAATGAATCATGTATTCACATTTTAGGAATCAAAATGCATGGAGGCACGGTGGAAGCCATTTCTTTCCTCCAGCTGTAGCAATGTTATCAGGACTTCGTCTCTAAGTAATTCCCTCATCACCTGCCCCTCCTTGCTCAGCAGACAGGAATAGGGCACTGGCAGGAGTGATGCTTGCATTGTATTATCATGGGAATGCTCATCCCATGTTTCATTATTGTCTGTATGTGCCAAAGATGCAACCCAATATCTGTGAACTGGCATTGCCTGTGTTAGGTGGCTGGGTTTAAGATGTCTTTCCATGTGCAAAGTAGTATTTCCTTGGGCAAAGAAAATTCTCAGCAGTGCAAAACGATTCTGCGTCAGGTGCATAGGCTGATGTGTGGAGCTATGGGGAAGTGAGACTTGAACAGATACTTTTCACACAGCTCAATGCATCTCCATGCTGAGCCTGGTGGCTCCACAGGCAGAAGCAGACTCTGAAGACTGGCACTGCGTCCCTTCCAGGGGTCCTCAGTGGAGCAGAAGGCTGTGGCTGAAGGCTGGGGAAGGTTCACGGGGCAACTGGCATTGAATCCCAACTAAGCCCAAGAGTAACAATACAACCGTGTTTCAGGGATCACCCCAATGTAATGCCTAACATTATATATTTGCTTCTAATCCCTGTAAAGAAAAACACGGGGTAGCATTATGGGGGAAACCTTTCCTAGGAATGAGCATGATTCTCTGAGGTGCCTGCACACAAGTGTGCACATCATGGCGAAAAAACAGGGGGAACTAGAGGTCTGTGTGCAGTTTCAGATTGTGATAGAGGCTTGGTGGGTAGGTCACACACCTGGTGTACTGCAAAGGATGAATGCAGACTCTTTAGAAAGTACAAGCTGGCAAGGAGAGGAAGCTGCCTTTTATGTGAAAGAGCAAGGGAAATGCATGGAGCTCTGCATACGGCTGGATGATGAGCCAGCTGAGAGCTTCTAGATAAGGATTAGAGGTGTCTGATACATATGTGCTGCGCAGGAAGAGCAAGTAGGTGAGTATTAAGACAAGTGCAGGAAGCTTCCTGGTGGACTTCAGCTACCTTCATATCTGCTGGACAGACAACACAGCAGGGCGCAAGCAATTCAGGAAGTTTCTGAGTTTAGCTCCTGGCTAAACTCAAATATAGAGAAGAAAGAATACAAGAGGTGAAATCTGGGTCAGGTCACCCTGGAGGAAACGACAGGATTGAAAAAGACAAAACCCACCTGGAACTGCACCTTTGAGGAACAAGAAGGGCTTCTACAGGCATAGGAGTAGCAAAAGGAAGACTAGTGAAAATGTGGTCCTGATGCTGAATGGGGCCAAGGGTCTGCTGAGAAAGGATATAGAAAAGTCTAAGGTCCTCAGGGTCTTCTTTGCTTCAGTCTTTCCTGGTAAGAATCATGCCTCAGGAGTCTGAAGGCCCTGAGACCAGTAGGAAAAGTCTGGAGTGATGAAGACCAACTATCAGCACAGGAGGCTCAAGTTAGTAAACATTTAAACAGAT
The DNA here is from genome assembly GCA_028858755.1 of Ara ararauna. NCBI lineage: Eukaryota > Metazoa > Chordata > Aves > Psittaciformes > Psittacidae > Ara > Ara ararauna. Next base: position 19,008,688 of record CM054382.1, on the reverse strand, counting down.
TTCATATACAGAAGTCCACAAGAACTGATGTGGTGCATCCAGGAGTGCTGAGGGAGCTGGCCAGTGTCATTGTGAGGCCGCTCTCAATTAGCTTTGAAAGTCATGGTGACTGGGGAATGTTCCTGAGGACTGGAAGAAAGTAAATGTCACTCCTATTTTCAAAAATTAAAGAATGGAAGACCTGGGAAGGCTTGGACCATATGTCATATAAAGAGAACCTGAGGGAGCTCGGGTTGTTCAACCTAGAGAAGACAAGCTTCAAGAGGGAGCTTATCAATACTTATAAATAACCTCAGGGAGTAAAAAGTTTTCTTAGTATTATCCAGTGAAAGGACAGAACACAACAGACGCTAACTGAAATTCAGGAATTCCATTTAAACATAAGAAAAAGCCTTTTAACTGTAAGGGTGGCTAATCACTGGAATGGGTCATCCATGGAGTCTCTATCCTTGAACATACTCAAAACCCAATTGGACATGGTCATAAGTAACCTGCTTTAGTCGATCCTGCTTTGAATTGGGATGGACTAGACAATCTCCAGAGGTCCCTTCCAAACTCAACTGGAGTTGAGTAAATTCTGTGGCTCTGAATAACTGAGATTAGAGGTGGTTTAGAAAACAATCTAATCCTCCCTTGACCTTGCCCCTGTTACTCAGGAAACCCGTAAAGATGATTTTGCAGCATTAGGAAAACAGCGTCTTTCTAAGCCTTTCAAATGGGAACACAGTTGTTACTTCCAACTGAAAGCCTTCAAAATCTGGTGAGGTAATAGCTGAATTTCTCTACAAGTATCTTCTAGTACTGTCTCTAAACAGAACCATGTAATCTTCCCCTCACTGCGCAAAGACAAAACCATTTATAGGATTTACATGAAGCCAGGAGCCTACAAAAAGGCATTAGTTCAACTCCAGCATAATTCCTGATTTAATATGAACACTTAAGCTATTGAAAACAGTGAAGTACCTCTCAGCTCTAGCATTGGCCGTTGTTTCCATGACTCTGGCATCATCTCTCTTCTAGTCTGGAAAACAAATTGGCTGTTGATGAATTTCTGAATGCTAGAGATGGTGAAGGGTACTTCTGGGTGAACAATACTGAAATAGTGATCCAAGCAGATGCCCATGGTCTGAAGACCAGGTACAATCTTTTGAATGCTCACACCAGCTTGCTTCACTCTGAGCTTAAAAAGAAAATATGGACAATGTGTTATAATTCATATCCTGTTCAGGTTCAGGCCAAGCTATAGCAAATCATTGTTTATACACTTAGATGCACTTAGGCTTGCTGTACTACATAGCTTACTTCTGAGCAAAGATTCTATTTTGGTAGTGTTTTACTACAAAGCTCTGAATGAGCCTCCTTCACGGCAAGACAAAGCCCCCAGAAAGGAATGTTATTATCCAAATGCTCTTCCCTTTCAATAGTTAAAAAGAAAAGGAGTTATTTATTTGCATTTGTGCAGGCCTAGCAAATAAATTTACAGATAGCTGCAAGTGAAAATTAGCAATATCACAGTGTCCCTTGCATTCCAGAAAGAAAATAACTGTGGCACAAAACGTCTTGGCAAATAGTAATTTTTTAATGGATGCCATGGGTTATCTTCTCTTAACCATTGCTTTGTAAAGGTTTAGTTATTCTCTTTTAGCCTGCTGACCATACACGAGCTTTTAACTCCTGCAGAAATGTCCACTCTGTCTTCACTGCTTGTCATCAGAGTTACTGAAGCTCTGACCTAACTACCAGTATGCAGGACTTGCCCTCTCTCCACACTAGTAATTTTATCAAGTTATGCAGACTGGATATATTGAAAGGTTTAAAACTGTGAACTTTGGCTAATGTGGACAGTGGCACAAAGCAGACAATGTGCTCTGGCATCTCTATCAGTGTGATGCCAAAATATGTGTCTTGAGTGCCTGTATTCAGCTTTCTCTTGCTGTTCTGTTCTCAACTTCTCCTTTCTTTGCTCCTGTCTCAAGATAAAATTGTCTGTACAGAATTGTGAGCAAGAGGAACTGTAGCTTGGTGGGAACTCAGGCTGGTTGGAAACCAGACTCAGGGCAGTCCCTGCCAAAAAAAGGGCAATCCCATTGCTGCAGAGTATGCGTGCACAGGAGAGGAGACTCAATCCTTTCCTGGAAGATACAGAGATTTTAGGGTCTAGTTCCTACCAGATGAGGTTCCATGCTGCCAGCTGGCTTTTCCCAGCAGGAGCATGTAGAGTCTCAGCTGGCAGCAAAGCATTACAAAAGCCTTTGGATAGATTAGTAACTGGGAAGCGAAGGTGACTAACTACAAGTACAAAAGTACAAAGCCAGTTTAAAGGATGGGTCAGGTCTCTGGCACATCCAAGCGCAGGAAGATGGCCAGAAACCTCAGAAAATTCTGTTCGGTGTTTGGTAACAAATAGACTGCTGCAATAAACCTTGTTGGCACATCTGCAGCTGTTTCAGACATGGTAATCTCAATAACTTCGAAGGAGATTCCTCTCTGAAATGATCCAGATCCAATTGTTAGGAGTGACTTCCTATCACTTGTCACTGTATAGAGCACTTCTGCAAATCCTACAAATGAGTGTGTACTGTATGCAGAGCACACACAGCAGTGAATCGTAGGACAGTCAAAACAGAAAAAAGTTACTATATGGTTTATGCAAACTAAAGACCCTTACCACATGTTTGTCCTACCTCTTTGTCAAAAACCATATGAAAAGGAAGTCCATTGCAAAATGTTTTTGTGTCAATCCAAAGACTCTTGGGATAAACAGGATCAAATCCTCTCAGAAGCTTACCTGTGGCAAGATAAATGTGTAGCTTTTAATCAGGTTGTACCTCATCAAACCAGTCAGCATTACTTTTTAGCACTGAGACAGGATCCTATATCATAATGAACGAAGACAAAGTAAACAGTGTGTGGGTCCAGAAAAGTGCATGTATCTGTGCTAAATGCTCTGCAGTTTAATCCACAGCTGATTAACAACTGATCTGAGTAGGCTGAGAGTCCAAAATCTAACCACACAAAAAGCACAGAGCATTAGGTACATGAAGTTATATGGAAATAAACTGTAAGAGTAGATGGAAAACTGTAGATGTTACTGCTCTATGAATTTGCAGATATAGCAATATAACACAGCTATATCACAAAAAAAAATGTACACAGAAGCATATTTCATATATTTTGCTAGCTACTAAGGACCACTTATGGATAAAAAAGCCAGCGTGGACTGGGTTTCAGTCTCCTATAATAAGAACTGTAGTCCATAACACAAAGATCAAATTACTGTTTGGTTTCTATTTTATTTACCTTGAGGTTTTTTTCAAAATGGTCACAGATCTACAGAGGAGCTATCTACAGATCCAGCAAACAGATATTTCTCTAAAACGAAGGAGTAAAACAAAAGGGTTCTTCTAACTGAAGAGCCCGGGCTTTAATCTTCACAGTATAAACTGGGTTGCCCAGAAACCCACAATAATCAAAAGGATGATTAGTTCAAGTGATCTCTGTCCCCCAGAAGGTGGCTACAACAGTTACTGCAGTAAAGACTGTTTGATAACAAATGCTCAAGTCATTTAGGAGACTGGTGAAAAAGATTACAAACACAGGCCCTGACTTTTAGACTTCTTACTGCTTTGGGGTCAGTCAGTGTGGGGTTTTCATTTTTCAAAGTCTGGCTCTCAATAACCCTTGCACTTATTGTTAAAGGATTTTATTTTGTTTTTAAGTAATAATGCTACTCTAAAGTTTTTTTTTTAATATATGTTAATTCATTACTCAGTACATCTTCCCTCGTAATGCATGTGACATTGCAACAGATGGTACCAGGTTCAACTTTTCGCTCTTCACGGAATCCAGATATTTTGGCGATACTGAGCTGGATTCTCATTCCTCTTGCGGAGTTAAAAGATCCTAACTGAAAAAATCCTTCAGTTTTGTAAAGATGAATAAACATAACATACATGAAGACATAAACAGAGATTACTAGATTGGCAGTAGATTTTGGTAGCAGAAGGTGTAATTTGACTTTCAGGATTTACTACAGTTGGTAACTTTGGGAAGGATAGCAGCTACTAAGTTAAATCACACTCATACAGTCATCATCAGGCTAGATGTTGTCTGGTGACATGAGAAGAAAATATCAAATGTACCACACAATGTCATTTTATAGAAGAATACATTTCAGATGAAAACCCTGTTTAAGAGACAGGAGCGACAGGTCATATTCCATTTAAGTGTGTCATTACTAAGCATGCTTATTATCTGCAATTTTTCTTTGATTACCAGTGTCTAACCAGAAGAAACATAACCAGAAACACTTTGAAAAGAGGCAGAGGAAATATGAATGGTAACTTTAAAATAGTTCGTGGGTGGAGAGGGGGAGGCTTACTGACTGTCTTACTGAAGACTCAGAAATGGTGACAAGCTCCCTCTGAATGATCTCTCACCTCTTCCTAGTGTGATCATTCCTCTTATTGTTTTCCAGTGACTTTTCTTGACAGGACAAACAGAGCTTCCTCTGTCTCTGACTGCATTCTTGCCTTTTTCAAGGTCCTGTTGAAATAAATCCAGAGGGAAATTCAAGGGTGGTTTTATTTTAATCATATTTTAATAATATAGTGGTAATGACTATTACAATACCTCTTTATTCTGTTGGTTCTCAATGTATTTTGCAGAGTCAGCAACATATTGAGGTGAGGAAGAAAATTCATTTCTTTCCTTGTATGAAAATACAGGGGTTTGAGTAACAAGAAAAACAATATGTTCTTTTTTCCCAGTTCTTTCTTCTTCTTCTGTTTGATTGACTATTTCCATTGAAAGCTCAATATTAAAAAAATCCAGGGCTGCTGCACCGATGATTCCTGAAGGAGAAATAAAAGACAAAGTATTGCCAAGAACAAACCCTTTCTATTTCCCCTTTAGAGGACCCAGAGTGGAATTTCACTGTTTCTGAAATAATTTTTACAAAGGACTCTGGAAGTAGAAAGCAACCTATGTCATTCCTCCTACTGTTGTTGTGACAAGAATATGTGCATAAGAGATAAGTTTTAAAGTTACTGTTTCTTTTGCCTTGTCTGATGCCAAATACTTATTTTCACTAGAAGCAGCTCAGCAGGATATAAGAAGAATGTGTCCAAATTGTCATACATACCAACAATATTAATTCCCATTAACCCAAAAAGTGCAGGGATTCTAAAGAGCTATAACAATCCATTTCTGTTGTTGCAGACCATTTTCTTTTGAAAGGAAGGAGTTATCTTTCATGAAGATCTAACATCAGTCTTCTCATTTCTGCTTAGCTATTAGGCAAAATACTGGACAACTACATGAAAAACTCTGTCTGAAATTCCAAATAGTTCCGTGCTTCAACAGGAATATGAAATGAGTTTTGACAAAGGGGTGAGTTTTGATAAGCTTCTAAATTCAGCGGTATCTATGAAAGAAATGAATATGATCATCTCCAACAGACTTACAGTTATTTAGCCCTTGCAGAAGTACAACTGTGGAGATTCCTAAAAATGCTGGTAAAAGATTCAGTTTTGAGCAGGGTTCAGTTGTAGTTTTACAGACTGCATGTACTGAAGGACTATTTATTACAGGATGGATGGGTGAATATCTTCAACTATAATTTCTATTTCACTGTAATTTAAGGTGCAGGAGTCATTGAAAAAGAATCAACATTTGGACACAATACACACCATGAACTTAAACTTTTCTTCCAGGAAGGCAATTTTATAGGAATTCTATAGCAGGAATGGACGCTTATGGCCTGGCTTTTCATATCATAAGTCTTGATAGAAGCTACTGGGAGCTAGGAGTGATCAGGCAGTAGGAAAATACCAACGTCAGGTATCTGGCGACTAAATTCTACCAGGCTTCAATTCCGTGGCCAGTCCTCAACTGAAAAAGGATTCTGAAATCTCGGCAAAGTGTAACTGCAACTATATGATTACTCGGCACATATATTGTATTGCCAGCTGATCTGTACTCTGCATTCTATCTGATTACCTGGCACAATATGGCACAGACCTCTTCTGTCTGAATAGTAATGTAAATGCATTGACCCGTCTTCATTTTTCTCTACTCTAAAGGATGGTGCGTTCATCTCCTGAGGAAAAACAAACAAAAAACTCTTCAGTATCTTTTTTTGAGGAAGAAAACTGGTGAATTCCACTTGTACAAAAGCATCCCATGTCTTAGTAAAATAAGCAGTCACGTGAATAAGCTGAATACCAGGAAATTAAATGTGCTTATCTGTGAAGGAACATCTACTATGCATCAGAGCCAATGATCTAAATAATATCTAATGCTGAGGACTACTCTGAAAACCAAAAAATATTAAAATAGCCCTAACACTTTGGGGTTATTCATTTCAGAACATAGGAGAGTCTGATATAGCCTTTTTTCTATTATTTATGTATATATATTTTGATATATTCACACCTATGAGACACTGTTCCTTGGGTTGCGACCTCTGGCAGGGTCTATCCATACCTGCTCAGTAATTACTACTTGAACTTGCCTGGTAAGAAAGGGACAGGTAGCTGTGCAATGCATCCAGGTTCTCTATGAACTCGTAGAGATTCCCACCCAGAGTCCTCAGCATGTGGTCGTAGCCTGAACGTTTACAGAATTCAAAGAAATACTCTCCAAACTCTCTCAGAACCATGTCAGCAGGAACACCTGGCAAAATAAAGGTACCTTGAGGAACAAGAAAGGAATGGAAGCTCTTGAAATGCTGACAGGTGGATTAGGAGTGAATGTAGAAAATCTGCCACATAGGGAGAGCATTTCAAAGAGCACAGGAGACTAAAACCTGGGCTGAGGTCTCAGGCTTGACCCAGAATGGTTCTTTTTTGAGGCACAGTGACACTTACCCAGCATTTTGCAAGCTTTGTCAAGGAGCTGCATTGTGATCTCATCTTTGTAAACCTCAAAAGTCAAGAAAGAGTCTTGGACTCCAGCTTGTAGTCTGCAACAGAGAAGACAATATTCTGGTCCTAGCTGTGCTGTAAATATAATATGCTTGGGTGACCCAACTGCCACTCATTTAAGCACTGTTTGCTGTTAAACCACTTCTCAGCCTCCTCCATCAAGAATTATATTGGAACATACTACTTCCCCTAATGGTTTAAGGGTGTTGCTTTAGCATGGCTTAATGGTGGCATCTATCTCTCCATTTCTGCTATTTCATGTTGTGGTATTATGGTAAACTCTCTCTAGGATTCAGGCATCATATTGTGGGGTGCGAAAGCAAAAGGAGTCTTAGTTTGTCTTCTGGTCTACTGGTCATTTTTCCATGTGGCAAAAATCTCAAGCTCTTGGGTCTCACAGGCTTGACCAGAAACTTGTATTTTCATATTGGCTTCAATGGCTATTGTGTGTATGTATGTAAGTATCATTTATATATCTTTATATCTTGGAAAATACCACAGAGCTCATAAAGAAAAGGCAAAACCAGAGAAAATGATACATTCAGCTGCTTTTCTGAAAGTGCTGGAATTAAACCGACTTCCTACCAAGGATGACATATTTTCAGTGTAATTACTTCTCAATATTGTCACAGTAAGCCAGCGAATCTGTTGCACAACTGTCTGCAAGACTAAATGTCATCCTTAGTTATCTGATACGACAAATTAATTGGGACAGATCTGTAGAGTGTGAAGGTAATAAACTCTTGCTTTTGCCCTGCTAGTTACTTCTTATAATTACTTGAGGTACACAGCAGTTGCTGTTTACCAGTGAGAAATCATAATCCTCTGCTCCTAAATTCCTGAGCATTTTCTTTCAATACACTACCTTTATTGGGAACACGTTACCTTAATTTTTCCCATGTTTCTTCACCATACTTTTCAACCACCAAAGACTTCAGGCATGTATTTATAAATCCATACTGTAAAAGCAAACATATGAACATGGAAAAGCCATACTTATTTTCAAAATACAGCCCAAACATGCCATCTTTTTATATTAAAGATTTTATGTGGTAAAAGATAAAATAATAATATCTGACAGCCATTATGCTTTCCAGTGAACAGCACAGCCTTTACCTCAGCATTTCACAAACATTCACAAAAACAGAGCAAACGCACTCAATCCTGTTGTGCAGAGAAGGGCCCAGAGGCACCAGGTCCTGGATCACGCAGCCTGGAGACGTCGCCGGCGGCGGCTGAACCGCAGCCACGCACCGCTGCATCAGCGTTAGGTAAGTTTGGCTTTGCCGTCACTGTTATTTTTTGCGTTAGTAGTGACAAACGGCACACTCCCGAAGGGGGTGGGGGGACGCAGGAAGAATAACCCTAAGTAGCACTATCACAGCAGCAAGAGCCTAAGGATGGTGTGGTTCAGACCCCCCAAAGCAACGCGGGTTAGCCTCCTGCTCCCGGCTGATCTCTCAGGTAGGAGCTGTCTGTCCCCAAAAGCCGTCTGTCCCGATTCCTGCCCCACATCCCCTCCCGCTGCCCTCCCCCGAGGCAGCCTGGCATGGCCCGGGGCTGGCGGCGGGACCGAGCTGCCCGCCCGCTCCAGCGGGTCCCAACAGCCCAGCCCGCGGACACCCCGCATCCCGCCCGCCGCTCACCATCCTGCCGCCGCCGCCGCCGCCAGCGGGCTCCGGCCGCCTCCTCCAGCGCAGCCGGTGGCGCCCGCCCCGCTGCTTGCCCGGGGGGCGGCCGCACGGCCAGGCCCGGCCCCGCCGCTCTCGCCCGCGGTGACAGCCGGTGGCCGCAGGCAGGGACGCGCTGCCGTGGCTCCCACCGCCTGCCAGCCTGGCTTTCAGCAGAAAACGTGGGTTTCCTGTAGTTGCCGGTGTTGCAGGAATGCCGGAGGATGCCGAAGAGCATCTCGGCGAAATGGCATCACTGTCACTACCGCAGTTTCCCGATCCCGCTGGTTCCCCGTTGCTGGAGCCCTTGGCACAGCCAGGCGGGATGTGGTACTGGTAGACCCGGCGGGGGGCTGCCCAGCGCAGCGGGACACCAGCCAGCTGCGAGAGGGTGACTAGAGAAGAGGGTGACTCTTGCCAAGGCTTTCTTAAAACCGGTCTTAGCAGAGCAGGAACAGCAGTGGTGGAGTCAACAACCACACGTGCCCCAGGATAGGTCTGCAGTGAGAAGCAGTGTCTTCCAGTTGGCTGCTGAGACATGTATTGCAGCCACAGGCCTGATAAGTGGGAGAGAAGCCACTTGAACACAGCTCACATCATCTAGGCTGCGCTTGCTGCCACTCAGCCCATCTGAAATGGAAGGACAGCAGTAGAGACATTAACTGGAATGCAATGATTGGATTTTGATGCAATGAATTAATGGAGTTTAGTGCTTGGCTCTTATCCCTAGTTGGAGGTTGGGAGGGCTTTTTTGGGGAAAAAATTATTCATAGATCACTTCAGAGAATGAATCCTGAGAGGAAATAATGGAGAATTGTTTTGGGGAAAACACTCTCCCCTGGATAAAGATGAGTTCCTGTCCTCTGTCAGCCAAACTCATGCAGGCAGCCCTGTGGGTGGTGAAAGCCTCATTTCACCCACCTTGCTGCTTCTGTTTGGTGCTGGGTTGTGGGACCACGTACTGAGCCAGTGCGCCGGTCTGGCAGGGAGGGTTTTGCTTGTGCTATGGTGATTCTGAGATGTACTTGTTGTACTGTCGCCAGTCACTCAGCCCTCTTTACAAGTGCTTGTACGTGTTCAGCATGCACATCGAAATCCGTGTGGCAGCCCTCAGTGGGCATGGGTGCTGCTTTCTTAATGATCGCAGCCCACGCACCAGCCCTGCTGTCACTGTCCTCCCGCAGCCTCCTCTATGCTCCCCTCAGCCCTTCTATCCCTCAAACACTGGTGACTCTCCTACTGCCTGAGTTTCTTCTTAAGAGCTAAGAGGTAGGAGCCAGCCTCAGGAAAAGAGAACTAATGAAACTCCATGTCCCTGCTGTATTCCCACAGCTGGGATTAGAGGGCTTGCTAAGCATAGAAACATTACCGCAAACCCCGCTGTATTTCCTGGACAACACCAAATATTTACGGAAGCACACACCTCAGAGACCAGCGCAGCAGCAGGTGACATCTCTCTTGGTTAGCTCTCTGCGCTGCGCCCGTGTAAGTAGCACCCTCGCCCGCTGCCGGACCCAATCCCCGCTGCATCCCGCCCGGTGGCCCCTAGGGGGGGGTCTCTCCCCGTCGGAGCCGGCGCCCTGCTCCCGACCCGCCGCTAGTGGCGGAGCTGCGTTCGGCACGGCTCTCCCCGCAGGAAGGCTGAAGGCACCCGCATTTCTGTTACCTTAAACACAGCGTGTTAACGGCGTAGCCGGGCCGGCTGCCCCATGGCAGCCTGCAAAGTAACTGAAACCAAACCGGGTTAGGAGCTCATGGCTGTCGGCGCCACAGATACTAATGTAAGTCACTGTGAAGTTACTGATTTTTATTGTGTGCAAATTTTACCCATGTAAATCTGCTGCTGCTCTGAGCGCAAATAATGTGACACTAGAAAGGACAAATCAGGATGATAACTCCAAAGGAAATGAAAAATTTATAAATTAATTTCTATTATACATAAATAAAACTAAAACCTGATTTTCAGGTTTATGAAACATGAATCATTGGATGGATTTTCAAGTAAAGTAAGTACTTTAGCTTGTTCTCTTCTAGTACTTTACTATCTTTACTTTTTATTATTGTATGCATGACACCTAAATACGCAATCCAGCGATTTTTAGTAGCAAAGATTAGTTACTACGTAGAAGGTTTGGGGATGCAATTCAGATAAGCTATCCAAAATTCACATTAATACCTGTATGCTAAATCTGTATTGCACAAAGTAATTCATACTGCAATGAAATTTATCATTATTGCTTTAGCCCTTCTTTGCTTAGAGAATTAATCCTACGATTTTTTCAGGTCTGTTTGTTGTTATGAGAGAAACTTGGATGAAGACTCTGCAAGTCAGGATTGTTTGTGTGCAAGTCACTGGGCTGCTCACCCTTCGCAGTTCATGGCCCATGATGTGCCCTCAGCCTCCTCTGATATCTCCAGCTGAATAACAGAAGCCTTCCAAGTAAGACAACAGAAAATGAGACACAAATTAACACTACTTGCGGTATGACTCTTGTTAAAATTTTCTTTATTCCTTTGGCAAAATGTAATTGGTACTTCCTAGAATTTTGAGACCAGCAGCTATTTATGTGTATAATCACCAGTCTTTAATCAAAGACAAAACACCCTACTTGTTTCTGTATCTCAGCCCACTCCGTATGAAATGAAGACAAGAGTATTCCCCTTCCCAATCTGTTGCTGTGCTCCAGTGACAGTGATTATGGTCTCTCTTGGCTCAGTGTATTCAGGCCTCCCAGTCTTTACTGGGCCCTGCCATAGTGGCCTGACGTTGACACGAACTACCACCTGCAGCAGAGCAGTTGTATTTGGGGGAGTAAAGGAGAAGCTGGAGCTTCTTTAGTTTCAGAGGGCTTCTTGCTTCCCAGAACACATAGGGTGGGTGGGGATAAGCTCAGACAGAAATGCACACTGGTATTCTGGTGCCTATCCTGTGAGGCTGAGCCTTGTTGCTTAAGGGCATAGGATACCTTCAGTTGAAGTATGTCTGAAAGTTGTGGGCTTCACATGTGCACAGTCTTATCCTTCCTCCCATAGCCAGCTCAGCATCTAGTGTTGAGGATGGGGTCAACTACTCAGCAAGTGTATCAGTCACTTATAAATTGCTAAAAGTGACGTGCCTAGGAGACAAACAGCAGCCTAAGGACTGTGCTGTTAAACCCACAAAGTCCTGTAACCTTCCCAGCAGTATGTGAGAAAGCTTGTCTTGTATTTCTTTTGCCTTTATTGCAGAAGATCCATTAATTAGGAAAGGGGGTGCTGTGGCCTTGCAAAAAAGATACTCATCCATACCTGAAAAAATAACTATACAAAAAGTCAATTTCCCATGGCCTTTTGTTGTGCTTGTACCCAGCTAGTACCAAACAGCACTCTTTAGCTCTAGGTAGTTCAGCAAAATAAATGGGCTATCTGCAAAAAATATGCTGCTTTTTCAATTAGATGAGAAGTGAAGATATGCAATATAGCAATTTATAACTTCTGGTTACAGCCTTGGAAAATGCAGTCGTAGACTTTCATCGTCTGCGTATGCAAGGATGTCCTCCTTTTCACTTCTTTTTCCTTCTGTTGTGTGATTATAAGCAACAGTGCAAAGCCATATGTTAGTCGCCATGGTGGAGGGGCTGCTCCCACAACCGTCTGAGCAGCGTACATTCTAAACATTGCCGTCTGGAGCACCAAATACCACAGCAGTAACAGAATCCTTTCTCCAAGTGGTTGCCAGCACTCTCTCCTACTGAAGACCCCTAGGACACAATCCTTTTCCGCATACTTCCTTCAAATGCAGCTTCACATCCATTGTTCGGATATCATGTGTTCACATTTGTCTTGGATTAGCCTGCGCAGTGACTTTGTAGTGACTCAAAGAGAAAAAAAATCTGTCCTTCTACCAATGGGAACCAAAAAGGAAGTTTTATATATATATATATATATATATGTACTGGTAGGCTTCCAGTACTTCACACTATCAAACCACGATGACAGCTGATGTAAAGTCTAGATTAGGAATAAAAATAAACACTGAAGATGTGCTGCCCTGCATAGTTCAGATGGCTCCAATTTTTGAACTACATGTTTAAAAACCCCAACAGTTATATTTGAATTCCTATTAAAGACTCTGGGCAAAATTTAAATGTAGCTAATGTAGATGGACTCAACAGCAGTGAAATTGTACTAGTGCAGGTTTTATCCTCAAGAAAGCTTTCAGAACCCCAGTTCTTCTGGTTATCTGTTAAGCTGAGCTGGTGATGGGAGGCTGGGTCAATAGTATTTAAATTGGCTTTGCAAAGCTGTTGGGAAAAGTTACCAGCTGAGGTCCAAAACCTATTCGCAAGTGCCCTTTACCACACTGATGGGAGGGAATTGAAGAAAAGAATGATTTGCTCTAAGAGCTGGTTGGCCTTTAACGTCATTCCTTCTCCCCTGGCTTTCCACGCATGCTGCCATGGAATTTCTTTCTCCCTGTGCATGACCTGTCCTGGCACTCATCTTCTCTGAGCTGGGGAAGTCACGGCTGCATCCATGAAAGTATGTGCCATGAATAAGGAGAAGCAGGCACTGTGGGTACGTTTGCTGTGTGAAAATTTCTGGTTAAAGTCTTTGTACATGATCCTCTGGGTATTTTCTTTAGCTTGCCTCTTGTATCACTACTTACATTCAAAAGCTATCATCTAGTATCTTTGTTTGCAACATGGAAAATGGCTCATTACTTGCATTTTTCCTCTGACTTCTATTTAATGAAATTTGTTCCAGCTTTGACATCACTGCAACAAGCCACAAAGAATCATTTGTCTCAACTGCCTGGGTCAGGCTTGCTGCTGCTGCAGCTCCCAGATGGCACAGTTATCCAGGAGACAGGAAGAATGCAGTCAAGAATGATGCAAAAATGGCTAAAAGCCAAGTCTCATCAATCTTTGGTGCATGCTATTACCTCTACATTGTTCTCTGAGCCACATAGCTTAAACGTATTAGCATATGGAGCTGTTTGGTGCTTTCTGGTGCCTTGTTCCTTTGGAAAAGTAACTACAGACTTCAAGGTGCTTGTGTCAAAGAAATAGTGCAATACCAGCCCGTACAGGCTGTGCTGTTAAACAAGGTTGTACCTGAGGGGTTTGTGGTATATTTCTCTTCTATCCCATCAGTGTCCCTTCCCTGTGCTTTGAAAAGGGGGCCTTTCAAGTGCTATTCATGTCACCTATCATCCAATAGGTGAACTCAAAAAGTTCAGTTCAAGAGCCCAAAGCAATTTGGCAGCACATCCCTAATAATATCTAACCAGTAACAGGGAAATCCTGGCACTAGCTTTATTTGGCTTTAATATTGTGAGAAATAGCTGTATTACTTTTGGAAATGATAATCCAGCTATCCTCCATTGTGGCATAGTAAATATCTGGCGTTTTGTTCTTAACAGGTGGATTCAGGTTTCCTGTAACTGTTAAATTGCGTATCTTATTGAATATGCTGATGGTTTTACTTTCCTCTCGGCTGAATTCTGCCCCAACCTCCATTGCATCCAGCTCTTTCTTCTAGTAAGCTTTTTCCTTGGCTACCTTTCCAACCAAACCATCTACCATAGATGCTCTCTTGGCACTTTAAATGTAACATTCCTCTTCCTTGCTGCTTTTACTCCTCTGAGCAATATTTTCCAAAAGTATTAATTATACAGTGTGCTTAGATACATCATACTATTATTAACAAATACATGTTTGCTCTAGCTTTCCTCATTTGAAAGCTCCTATTTGTGTCCTATATTCCATGTGTTATCTTCGACTGAAAAATACTTGGATACATTCTGTGCAAAAGTGAAGTCAAACATCCTTTTTTTGTCAATAGGGACAAACTGGTCTACAGCATAAGGAGGGGGAAAAGTCCAGCACAGTCTCTGTTTCCAAAGGACTACAGCTCCCATGATCCCCACAAAAAATTGGACCTGAGCTTTCACAGTGATGCACATTGGGAAAATAAGGAAGTATAAAACAAATTTCCCTTGCTCAAGCAAGAGAAGTTTGTACTTAATTAGGCAGTGTTAAATAGGGAGTAGTAAACTCTCCTGGAAAATCCAGGTGGAAATCTGTGTGATGGTAAAGCGAGCAAGGTCCAACTGAGAGAGGCTGAGAGAGATGGCTAAGGAGCTCTAAGTAAACTCTGTAGATTTCAAGTAGAAGGGCTATTAACCAGGCGTGTTTAAATGGCCAAGTAAGGATGACTAACAAGTTACAGGAATGTAAGTTCTAAGGAAAAAGCTTAGATTCCAGTGAAGAGGAAGGAAAAGGAAGATTGAAAGAATGAAGTGCTTGCCTCCACGTCCTGTGCGGGCCCAGGGGTCTTTAATGGCACAGTGTGATGAAGGTTCCTATTTTTCCTGCATCAGGACAAATGCTGTGATCAGGAGTAAGAAGGTGATAGGTGCTGGTTGGTTGTTAGAGCAGCTTTATTTTTTGTAATGGGCTTTACAAGGGGCAAGGGCTTAAGGGGAGAATTAAAAGTGACCTCTCTGTCTGTAATAGGGTAAATTGGTGGGAAAAGAAACTTAGATACAGACTAGCTGATAGCAAGTGGTAAGAGACAGTTGAAGGTAGCCTTGTGTTAACTGCGTCTCCACCCACAACTGTAATCTCCTTTTTGATCTCTCCTTTCGAAACTGTAGGTGTTGGTGATGATCTAACCAGCACCAGACTCGCCACCCATTTGCCCTTGGAGTGCTGGGTAGGTGTGAGGGCAGCTGTATGGTGTGATGGGAGTGGCTGTCACCCTGGCAAATCCCTTTGGAGGATTACCCCAAAATCTCCATAATTTTCCTTTTGACCTTAAACCACCTCCGTTCCATGATGAACAAACTTGAAAGGCACAGATGTGCAGAGCAGAGAACATCTAAGCTCCACACTACCAAGAAAACACAAGGAATGATTCCTCTGATATGCTTTCTGATGTTTATTGCATATTCTGTCCTCCCTGTGTATCTCTATACAATGAAATTATATTGTAATGAAGGAGGGTCAGCACAGGCTGGATGTGGCTTCGAGCAACCTGATCTAGTGGACGTGTTCCTGCCCATGGCAGGGGGGTTGGAACTAGATGATCTTGAAGGTTCCTTACAATCCAAACCATTCTGGAGTGTTCTATATGGTCCTCAACCCACAAATCAGAGCAGTGTAGCTAAACCAGCTAGCATCAGATGTTTAAAAAGATTCCCCTCAAAGTTTAAATTGTTGGCCTGACTTCTGCTGCGGCTGATTACACTAATCCTCAGGAACAGAAAGTACCTTCCTGTAAACTAGCAGTAGGAAAAAGGAAAATCCTACTGGCCCAGTCTAGCTACTGAAAATGCACTGCAACTTTTTGGTCTGTTTATAATGTACTGTGGTTACCCAATAGATCATATGGGTTAATTCAGGTACAATAGCAGTCTTTGTTTTGATTTGGGATTTGTGCTTGGTTGTGTACTGATAGAAATGCAAGATACAATACAATTGACTTTTCAAGGTTTTAATATTAGACATGGACCTACATATATTTGAGATCTCCAGCAATTCCCCTTGAGATTGATATTTTCTTCTGATAATTTGTCTTGCCAAACCTAGTGTTTTCTGTCCTTGACTGGGACCATCTTGGTTTCATCAAAACTGGTTCTATACAGTGTGTCTTTGAGTGAGGCTAGGGAGTAAATCTCTCTTATTTTAAGATTAATTATTTGTTGAAAGGCTATTTTGTTTAGAATAAGAATGTGTATCTGTGCCCCTCTCTAGTTCACTTGTAGGAGTTCGGCCCCGGCTGGATGAAGTACTTTAGTTGTAGCTACAAAGAACATGACAAAGACTGTAAAAGCTGTCCAAGAAACAAGATAAATAGCTTGATCTCAATTCTAGGCTGCTAGTAGGATCAGAATTGGCCAGCTAGAGTACATGCGCCCCATGTTCCAGGATAGACTTGTCATATCTTTAGAAAATGGCATTGTCCTTATACTGGAAGTAGCAGAAAGCTGCCCAGATTTGGACAGGTCATCAGGTTTTTATAACATTGTTTGCAACAGCAGCTAACTCCTTACTGCTGTGTGTGTGTGTGTGTGTGTGTGCCAGCTTTGCTCCTTTTTCTCCTGACTAGGACTGTTGCATTCGCTGCTGAAAGCAAGGGAAATCTATGTCCTGGTCTTTCATGGAGGGCAGGGTGGGGCAAGAGCTAGGATGGGACACTGCTGTGGAATTAGTGAAGTGGGATGGTGTGTATATGCACATGTAAAACAGGAGCTCTACTGCAATGCAAATTACAGCTCAGAGGTGTAATGCTAACTTTGGTTGCATGGGATAATATGGAGACAGCAAACACACTGTATTTTGTTTGTGTGGTCAGCAAGCACGCTGTGATTTGTATGTGTGCATATAACTATTTCAAAGCGTGCAGGACCACACTGCTGTTGGAGTAATTTGTCCTCTCTGCTGTGTGCACAGCAGTGCCTGCAGCCCCTCAAGAAGCATGCTGTGGCTTTGCTTGCCTCCTTTGTTGCTGCTTGGCTAGTTTCACCCTTTTATTTCTCCCTTTTTTTTCCTACTCTGACAGAATAGCTTTCTGGGAAAGCTGAGTATTTCTGAAGCACTGCAATGCAAGCAAACCAGCTTCAAATGAACCTTGACTGGGAAAATCTGTGCCACACAGCATAGCCATCCCAGGGAGTGGTATGTGTGAGCTGCTAGAAAAGACTGCCATGCTGGTGAGGAGCCCAAAGGACCATGCATCCTCACAGTCCTTTGCCAATAGGAAATAGTTTTTAACTAACTAGTGAATTAGTTTTAAAATGTTAATTTATTTTCATTTGATAGGCCTGTATACTGTATAAAGTAAACATCAGTTATCTGAGTATGCTCTACCACCTCTTCAAAGCCTCATACAAGTGGTATTTGTAATGCAGGTGAATGGTGATGTCCACATTTTCCTAAGGGGAAACAGAAAAGCTGTGCAACGTGCAGTGGGATACAGGGGAGATGATCCAACATATAACTCGAGAGCTTCTGGCCAACGGATCTGTACTCTGGACCTTCTTTTGTTAGCTGAAGTAAACAAGTACAAATGTAAAACTGGAGAGATGTGAGTTTCTAATTGAGAAGCAGAACCACCAAGCAGCTAATTGGGAGGAGGCTAGCTCCAACTTGTCCAGCTGCTCTGTCCCAACAGCTCACCTGATGGTGTAATATATTAAAAAAAGCAGTAATCCTGCTGTCCAGTAACGTGTGTAGGCTAGTTACTGCAGCTGAAAGCAGAGAGGTATGAAAGAGTATCACAGGTAAAGCCAACCCAAACCTATGGCAATAAGTCTTTCAAAGAATTGGCCATTGAGATGACAGACTCTTAAGTTACACTGGCTTCCACTGCTTACCAGACTGCTGCTTGCTTCCCCTAAGCCCTCATCTTCATTCTTCATTTTGCCCTGTGGCAACATCCAGCTACCAAAAACTGTAATGCAGTTTTATGCGTGGAACTTGCTGGGGCTTCTAGGGCAACACAACTTCCCTTGCTGCACCTGTAGGTATGGGCATTAAAGAGAAGACATCATTGCCGGCTTCCACACCTAAAGTGAGAGAATTGTTGAGAAGGAAATAATTAGACTACCTTTTGAAGCTGTTTTTCTAATTTAGACTGACACCCTTAGCTATATGCCCTGGTTCCCATGCTTTGGGGAAAAGAGGTAGAAACAGCAATGGAATATTCTGATGACAAAGCAGGACCTGGTCCTGAGCAGCAGGGTTGCTGCTGTCATGCAGGCTACCCGGGCATTGGGCTCGTCTGATGAGTACTGCTTATGGCATAACTGTCTGAGAATCTGTCCCATATTCAGGATTGATCCTATGACCCCTGCATCTTCTTGTGCATTGAAAATATTTCCTTGCACAATGTTTAGGCAAAGGGAAAATAAGTCAGAGCTCTTTGAACATCAAGCCATCCAGCATCAGAGCACTTAGTGCTTAAAGTAATCATGAAGAATCTTTCACATGCCACTAGAATATAATTAAGATGCAGGATTACCCAACAGACTTCTTGATTCATAGGACTAAGACTTATAAGCATGAGAAAAGTAATAGATTTTATTGGGTAATCTGTGTGTTTGGACGCACAATCCTTCAAGCTAAGTCATTCTTGTAGGCCTGGGATATCCTTGAATGACGATTTCTGCCATTGCCACAAGTCTTCATTAAAACAGAGAGCAAAATCTGCATTCCACCTCTCACGTAATACCAAGGAGAAAACACTGTGAATAAAAAGCCTTCTCTAATGGTTAAACTCCTGCCAACCTAAGTACATATCTTTTTTTCTTAAGGCTGCAGAAATGACCCCTTGGATGAAACTCCGGTCAGCAATAAGTGATTAAGCACTGTGTGGATCTGACTGCCAGCTTGAATACCGCCTCCCCAGACGCAGCAGCTGGGCTCCAATGGATTTCATGTGCAAGTAGGCCTGAAAGGTACATTAATTTTTACGTAAATGTTTAAGTTTCAAGTTTTGAAGGGCTTCTTAAGATACATGTCAGTAATATGTATGTTCGTATGAATGAGGAGGTAGGTCTTCAGCTGTGAATTGCTGGTAAGCAAACTGAAACTCTCTACTGAGAATAAAAATACATCTATATACATGCATATATATGTGTGTGTGTATACATATATGTGAATGTGTATTTTTAAGGAAAGACATCTGGCAGAAGCAATGTCTTGCAGCAATGAGAGCCTCCTGCTTTGCTCTGGTTGGTGTGGCAGTTTCAAAGATCTTGATGGCTGTGGCAGCTGCGCACAGGAGGAGTAAGCTACAGATGTTGGTACAAAGATCAGAAGGGAAAATCCTAAAGATAATGTCATAAGCTAACGCTGACACACATGGAAAGAGCTTGGCAGAGTTAGGTAAAGGATTGTTCGGTATGACAGATTTCTACACAGGGAAGGCTGGCTTGGGTGTTTTCTGTTTTTTAGTGGCAAATATCTAGGAAAGAGAGAAGTGGAAAGGGACATGAAGAGAGAGATGGAGAGTGTTAATGGTTTGGGCTCTGAAGAGCTACGACTAGAATTTTTTTTTCCCCCTATGGAAAGGATTGCATCTATTTTTTTTTTCAGCTATTCAGCCCTCTTCAGACCGTACTGGCTTTTTAGGAGTTTGGCAGAAGGTATGCAGAGCCAGACTTTGATCTTCCTCTCTTCTTTCTGCATGCATATTAAAAAGCAACTCTAGAATGTCCTAACATTTCTTCTCATAGATATCTTTTAGTTTTCTTGTTAGTAAGCACCATATGTCACTGTTTCAACAGCCCAGTACTGTATTTACTGGAACCCGAGTGTATGTGGTAACACCACAGCTCCTGTATACAATGTACCAGCTATACATTATGGCAAACTTCAATAAAGAAATCACTTTTAATCATTTCTCCCCCTTTCAGAAATGCATTTATATATGTGTTCTCTTACCCATGGTGAAGCTCTATTTGGAATATGTTATTAAGTGTAACAGATGCATTTGAATAACGGGGTTATTTTGATGTCTTATTGTTCATTGGGATAATTCCTTGAAGTCAGCGCAGTTCTGAAACGTGAAAGCAGAATTAAATAAGAAATTAAAAAAACAACAAACCCATGACACTCTCCCTCAGTGAAAATCTACAATGAAATTAGTCACTCATTTAACTAACTGAAAAATTCTTTAGACATGTTTCTGCTATGGCAACTGGGCCAGCATTAGGCTGGTTGATGGGGTTTGTGAAATGATCTTTAAAACCTTCCACTCTGATCAAAAATCTTTCAGACTCCTAATAGTCCAGCTGGCCCAGTCTCTTTTAGCAATGCAAGTATATATAAGTCCTTGGCTTTTTTCCAGCCACTCATGTAATTAAGACCATGTACTGAGTGCTAGGTGTGAAAGAAATATACATGTCTTTAAAAGTTAACAAGAGAAGGATTTTTGTTTGTTTAATTTAGAAGCTGGCATTCTCCCTCCTGCTTTTTCTAGTTGCTAATAGCAGGCAACTTCAATCTCCGCCAGGTCCTGAGAACAGCTAGAGGCACTGACTACGCAAGAGGACAGATTTACACCTTTCCATTGGGCTGAATTCGCCTAATTTGGCAGAAGAAAAATCTTTGGCATTCCTGGTTTTAAGAAGTCTGCAAATTAAGTGAGGCTTGCTGAACTGTCGTCTGAGGTCTGGGGGTTGCTAAACTGTTATAGCATTTAGAAAATGAATTGGCTAAAATAGCACAAGCATTGCTTCTATTATTCCTAAACCACCCTAGAATTTACTTGGTTTTATTTTCCTGCACAAGCCAGTACTGGGGACAAGGTTTGCAGTCAATATTCATCCCACCTGTATTTCATCAATACACATTTGTTCAGTTCTTGTTCTGCTAAGATGAATACTTGATTTAAAAACTGAAATAAATTTGGAAATCTTTGAGGAGGAGAATTCTTGAAGGTCTTTAGCTAAGGTGAACCCAAGCCCTTTAAAGTTAACTAAGAGCCTTCTTAAAGGCAAGCAGGTTGATGGCAAGGTCACAAAAGACCATTGGCCTGTTTTGGGGGAACTCTTCATGCCTAGATCAAAGATTATGTTCTAGAAAATGAAATGGAAATAAAATAAGAAACCTTGCTCAGTACCTCTGTATACCTGGAAAGTACTCAGTGCTGGGGTCTGGCACTGGACACGCTGGAAAGTGCTAAGGTCTGAGACCTAGCTTGTAGGTCAGCTTAGTCTTGGTTGGACCCTCTAGAGAGCAGAGACGGCGACAGGCAAAGGAAGGCACTGGCATAGCTTGGCCATTTCTCAGAAGTGGCTGCTGCTGGTGGGTACATGGGGCTGTGGGAAGGTAGATGTGACCCTTCTTTTGCTAACCTGCTGCTGAGAGGCCCCTCTGCCCACAGGTGCCAGCCCCCCTTGTTCCCTACCAGGAGGAGTCCAGAGGAAGAGGGGCGTCAGGAGAGGAAGTCCTGCTGCTTCCCAGCTAGTCAGTGACCACTGGTGCCACCATCCAAGCATGCCTAACAGCCCTCCCGGGTCGGGCCTGGCCCTGCTGCTGCACCTCCTGAACTTGGAGGAAATATATGATCAGTGACTCAGGGGACAGGGGCTGGAGCCTTAGCCAGCCTTAAACACTGTTTTTTCACAGGCAAACAAATGGGAAGTGTTTCTAATATATGTATATATACATACAGCTACCCTGTACCTTGCAGACATCAGAAATAACCCCTACAATGGCCTTTAAAATTGAAAGAAATGTAATATTGATCAAAAAAATGAAACTGTATCATTTTGAAAATGCCAGCATATTGTGATTGTTTTGTATTTTCACCTCCTTTTCATTTTTTTATACTATAGTCCTGAAAGACATAGAAAGTAATGAAGCATATAACTAAATCTGTATTATTGGTTGAAAAAGGTTTCTGAGTGGGAGGTGTCCCTGCCCATGGCAGGGGGGTTGGAACTAGATGATCTTCAGGTCCTTTCAAACCCTAACTATTCTATGATTCTATGATAGCACATGCCTGTTCCTAGTTGCTATAACTTCCCAACTAGAAGAACCAGGAAAGTAGGCAAGGGAGATTATAGTCAAGGGAGATTATAGTCAAGCAATTTGCAGGATTTTGTTGCTTTATTTCTCCACTCTCAGGCAGGACCCCATTGAACTGAGAAGAAAATTATATTCCAGAAATAATTCTTATTGCCTGTCTTAAATTTACTGCTAGTATTCTCTCTCTATACTGAAAGAAAAGTGTTTTACAGATTCAGATTTTCTTTACAGTGATATCAAACTTGCTGTTTGCTCAAATTAAGGAATATTATGGATATATGCAATAAAGAGTGCTATGTGCAAGGTAGCTCATCTGAGGAACATTACTTGGCTTATGCCATATGGGCAGATTCTGCACACACTCTAACAGCATTTTAAATCAAAATAGTGATTTTAGTAATGACATGAATATAACATCCCCTAGCCAGGTAGCTGGAGCCAAATAAGCCTTGCGATCTGGCCACAACTGATTTCAAACCCAAGAGAGAATTTGGCTCAGAAGGACACACTAAGAAATGTGATTGCCAACCTGAGTATCACCTGGAAAAGCTGTTACTGTTTATTACAATATCTTTGGGGTTTTTTTATCAGCACAGAGTGTTGTATAAAACACGTCAGTAACAATGAGCTTTTGTTAATATACACTGCATTTATACTAGGAAGATTTTGCCATACATCTGATACACCCATCCTGGGAAAATAGTCTTGCATGTACATTTTCATTCCAGTGTATGTAGCTTTTCATCCATTAGGAACTTGAGTTTTTACTCTACTTACTTAAGAAACTTACTGTTTCTTGAGAAGCTATAGCCATTTCATGGGAGTTGTGCTACCAAGTGTTAACATACCAGGGAATTATTTATTTAGGCAGTTCCTGAAGGTAAAACAAAACCTTTTGGCATCAAAAGCTTATCCTTACCTTGCATCTGTCATGACTACTCAAAAAGCCAGCCTCAGCACACATGGGCCTGATTTACCAAGCCTGCTAGACTGCACAAGAGAGACATATGCATACATAGGTGAGCTTGTGCATGTTCACAGCAGGTTCAAGGTATCTAGTATGTGATTTTTTTTTTTTTTTTTTTTTTTTTGTCTCCTTTAATTTAGGCCTTCCTTCAGACTGAAAGTCCAGGAACCGTAATCTCACTCCGGAGCACACACCTTCCTTCCTGCCACACCTTCCCCATAACCTGCCTTATCTACATCATTTGCGAGCTTTTTTGTAGAAGACTATTTTTTTGGTGTTTGTCTAGTGCTGTCTAAAGTGCTATAAAAGTACTGTCTTTTGGCCCGTAGATAACATTGTAGTAAAGATAGTAGCAATAATCTTATGGTTTAAAGAAACATCTTGTCTAAATTTTTTGTCATGGTATAAAATCAGTTAAAAGGTCACTTTTCTGCGTTGAACTCAACCTTGTGAGTTGAGAGCTGCTTAACAGCTGAAGGACTGTCATGTTTTACATGGGTTTCACATTTTTTATGCAGAACTAAAAAAATGAGCAGTTGTACTTTGCAATGTACTTAACTCTTTGGTGGTTGTGTGCCATTGTCATTTTGCAAACACCTTTTTACTGCTGAAAGTCTTGCTCCAGTTTTGTATTTTCACCATAGCCAGCAGTTACCGCTAGCCAAACTCTGCCAAAAAGGTGTATCCAGGTTAATAAATGCACATTACCCTGCTTCAGGCAAGTTCTGCTGGGTTAGTTCAAACAGCTGACAAAGGCAAGCTTGCACTAACCAACGCGGTTTGTCTCAGGCAGGTTAGGAAAAGAGCAGCACAACTCCAATTTATGGAGCTTCAGGAAGAGCCCTGATTTCTGGGAATGTCCATTCCAGATGCCTGGCATCTTTAGGCTGCAGAGCCAGGTCTGGAAGAGGATGTTTACCGTCAGCCTCCAAAATAATGGCTATTTTGTGAGGCTACAGTCATGCGGTCATTGTAGAAATGGCTTTGTGGCACTTGAAGACATACATTCCCACCCATAAACTGGAAATTACTCTCTTCCTGGTACAGCTCAAATGTCAGAATAAATCATCCTGGCATGTGTTTCAGCGCAAAGGCAGCAGGTTTGTAAGTGCTGGTAAATTGATGTCAGTTCACCTACCCGACTTTCCTCTGGAATTTAAACAGTGGTTCTTTTATACAAGTCTTTTGCACTAAGCAGTAGGGCTGACTGTACAGCTGCTGCAGAGTGATGACAAACACCTGGATGTCAGTCACATCTTAAACTGACACTGCTGCTTCTCCAGTAAATATCTGACCCGGGACTGAAGATTAGTTACTCTGCTTCTCAAGGCTTTTTACTGCAGTGTAAAGTACCTGGAAAGTATGCAAAGTATGGCTGGCTTGGAGATTTCTCCTGTGCAGAAGTCGCTTTGAAAACAAGGCATATATTTCAGAAGGAGGAAATGCCCATGTGGGAAACCTAGAATTCTTACCTGAATGTGAAAAGGCCACAAATGTACAGGCATCTTAAATATGCCAGGCGACAAATTCTCTGTCACTTAGCAAACAGGAAATGTCAAAATAGCTGAGGTGTGAAAGTCAGTAACAGCTACAAATAAAATAATCTCTGGTGAGTGTAACTGTGAAAACTCTGACATGTTTCTCCCTCAACTTTCAAAGCAACTTTCTGCAGTCCCAAAGGAATGGAATTGGTGTTAAGAAACTAGATCTCATAGGAATAAAATCTGTCAACTGTTGTGGAGCACATATTCTCTACCAGCATCTTGTGTGCCACAGCAACACAGTGGATGAATGCTACCAAATAGCTATAGGGCTACCAAATAGCGACAGTACCCACCTGCATCTGCATATGGTGCCAAGAGCTGCTGATGGTATTACTGCTGAAGTGAGTGCCTCAGTAATTCCAGAGCTTCTGTTTGGGAAGAAAGTGGCAATTAGCTAGTCCTGACAAAATTCACCTTGTTGTGACTCTGACTTGGTATTTAGTAGGTTACAGAGCTTCATTTGACAGGTTAAATAGTGAAGGATGTGTCTCATCTGTAGGTAAATAGTTTTAAGGAATAATTACCTTTGGTGTTGCATCATTTTTGATCTTGGTTCACTTTCCAACTGTTTTGTTGAGCTGTCTTTTCCTACTTGATTTAAATGGCAGTACTCTCACAGATCACTTTCCCACATGGGTGCTTTATACACGAAGATCAGGTCATCCCTAACCTTTTGATAAGTGTTTGTGTAGTATGATGGTGCAGTGCAACCTTTCAGTTTTCACTTGGATTTGTGCACAATATTTTCTGCCATGGTATTTAGCAGAAACTTTTTTATTTTCCTGAAAAGTCGCCTTGAGTGTTTTGCAGCATGGCTCTTTCTGGCCATCTTCTGACACGTTATATATGCACTTATTTGCCTCTCAGAGCAGATTGTCGTGATGCGGTAGGAAAAATTTCTGAACCTGAACCATGTGTCTCACTGCACTACTGCAGCTTTCACTGTTGGTTGCAACTGCTGCAGCATTAATTTCTTTTGAATGTGAGTGTTGCACAAAAGATTTGCTCTGACCAAATCTCCTGTCACACTACTAAAAGCCTGTAAAAACTCTCCACTTGACGGTGAGGCAATGGTCTCACAACTAGAAAATGGGTCTGTAACATGAGAGTGTCTTTTCTCAATGAGGTAGCACCTCCTGTTCCAGCAGTGGCAATGTAGAGCAGAGACAGGCATTTATTCTGTTACATTGTACCGCTGTAGTCCTGGTTTGACAGTGACCAAGGCATGTGTGAAAGAAGCTGACGGTGCAGTAGTTATAGCCATAAGAGAAGCTGCAGTGCTGGTGATTTACAGGCCATCATTTTGCTGGTGTATTTTGCAGTTATACTGTGCAAGATGACTGTCAAAGGCATGCATTACAGAATTGATTTTTTACTTGAACTGAGACTTGACTTAGTCTGTTAAGCACTTCATTATTATTCCATGTATTATTTCAACAATCTTGAAGTGGGTAAGGTACTGAAAGGGAAGCCAGTGCTGGTTGGACAGCATTAATTTTCATTATTATGAGCATTGTCTGGTTAGACCTGTTTTTAAAATGTGCCACTACATGATGGGCTCATTAAAGCAACCTCATCATCTCTGCTGCCAGTCCTGTAAACAGTCCACTCTGAGTCTGCTGGCGCTAGGGGCAGGTCTTGTGCAACAAGTGGTGGTGGAGTCTACTGTTGGGTTGGCTGATGAGATGGAAAGCAATACACAGAGCTCTAAGGGAGAGCATGGGCTAACAGGCAAAACCCCTTCCTGATGGGCACAGCTGAATTCAGGTCAGTAACAAGAAAAGAGGTTTGAGATAGTACCAATGTATCTTTTTCTTCCCGCTGCAAGAGCATTTGAAAGTACATTAGCCTGTGTTAATTTGGAAACTGTTGAGCTGTTTAGACTGTCATCTTTCAGCATTAACTCTATTTGTGGTGGTATTTAAATGCATCAGAAATTAAATTTAAACACAGCCCAGCCAACGTTCTAGCAACAAGTTTCCATGAGGGAACAAGCAAATAACTTTATGCTGCCAGTTTTGTTTCTTGCCTCTGCACAGCCTTTCACTGCACCCGCATGCCTCTCAGACAACCCTGCTGCCTCCAGCATGTAAAAAAACCCAACCCAATAAAACTTAACTGTGCTCCTTTCTAAAGAAAATAAAATATTATTTATATTATTTTTGTAGAATGAAAGAAGCAAAGGAAAAATATTACATATCCTCCAATATTACATATCTAGTTTTATTATGTCGAATTACATTTCTCCCTAAAGTCCTCTGAAGCAGTGATGGAAGAAGATAAAAACAAGCTTTTCTTCATCCAGGACATGCAGGAAAGAAGTCTCAAAGTGGCTAGAAATGATGTGAAACAGTATGCTTTGTAATAATTCTGTTTCTTTGAAGAGAAATGTAACATGCCCTGGAAAATCATGTTTCTGAATATTTACCATCTTTTTACAGGAACCTATTGTCCTGGTACCTATCGTAATCTATTAACCTCGTACACAGATCTGTCAATTACTGTTTTGATTTGTAGGGGAAGGATTAAGGCACTAAAAACATACATTTATCTGGTTGTACTGAACTTTGTTGTTCTGTCAGTGATTTGGAATAAGATTTTTTTTGGTAGAATCCTCAATACGATCTATTAAAAAACACCCTGCAGTTCATTCCCCAGATGCTTGTTTCGCTGGTGCGTATCTCTGCGTTGTTGCAAAAAATATACTTTTTTTCCCTCAGGTTGTGGAAATTGTAGAAAACTAATTTGTTACTGTATCTCCCAAAATAGAACCATGGGAAAGTGAGAAAACTGTCTTACACATTGATTACTGTGTCATCATTCATGCAAATCTGAACGCAACCATCACATGCAAAGTGATGCAATCACTTACAGGAAGAAAAAAAAAAAAAAATGGGGGGGGGTGGGGGGGATGGAACAGGGAAGGATGGGTAAAGGAGAGAGGAGAATAAGCTCTCCTCCGGATCCTGGGCTTTAAAGGGAAAGAAGTTACAGTTTTTCCTACCACAGTATACTGTTTCTGGGTTGTTTTTTTTTTCTGCAGTAGGTCCTTAAAGAGAGGTCAAGCCCTGAAAGCCCGCACCTGTACTTGCACTCAGGCACCTCTGCGCTCTGCGGATCAGGATGCGGTCATTCTGTTTCCTGCTGTGGTAGAAGTGCTTGTGTATTTCAGCAGTCACACACTACTGATGGTTGCAGCAGTGAGGGAGTATGTAAGGAAGACCTGAGAATATGTATGTATGATTCCATGGAGGTGATATATACTTAAAAAAAATTAATAAATAAATCTAAGTTCCTGGCTTTGGTGGAGCACAATCAAGCCTATGAGAGTATGATTTCTTTATTTCAAATGGTGACTTTTGGCTTGGTAAGGCTTGAGTTTTCTTTTTCCTGTAAGTTAAACAAGAGCCACGTTCTGCTTTTAAAGGCCTGGTTATAAAAATGTAAATTTAATTGATTCTAATGTAACATACTTTTCACATTCTTCTAAAATTTCCATCACTCTTCACATGATTAAGGTAAGTGCTAACTCAGGTTATAAAAACAGTGTTTAAATAATTAAAGATTTGTTGCTGCTTTCAAGATACACATGTCCATGAAAAAGGTCAGTCTGTTGGTGCTGACAGAAAGATGGTGATATGTCATTCTGGTGGAAATATTCTGTACGGATTAGCAGGTACCAGAGCAACTTCCACTGTTATTCATCAGTATGTAAAATCAGAGGACTGACAGGACCTCAGAAAGAAACCCAAACCAGTAAATGACTGCTGTGAATAATGCTGAGCTCTTTCCTGCACAGCTCAAGTTATTTTGGGGGCTTTCATACCTCTGCATGTTGTGATTGGTGTAAAAGGCGTTTAAGGCTGCTGTAACACACAGATATGAACTTCCCAGCAGGGGCGACCATTCCACACAAGAACCGTTACTTCACTGCCAGGCTAACACAAGATACATAAGATATGTATGTGAAATAGCAGAGGTGACCCAGTTAGGCAATTGGGTGGCTAGCTCTTCCTATGCTAATCTATCCTCCTCCACCCTCCTGTCTTCCTTCTGGCTTTGACCCGCCTAGAATTAATATTACATGCACTTAACAAACCTCTAAATTAGCTCTTTGTGTAAGCTCAAAGGATAATTTTTAGTGAAACTTCACTTTGTATGTTATGCATGGAAATAGAAAATTTGCACTAGAAAAATAGTTATTGTCTCCACCTTGGACAGTCACAGAACAGAACTCTGACACAGAACCATAGAATCACAAGCTACGGATATGCTAGTATGTTGTAGGTATAAGCTCACAGTGTAAAATAAAGCTACTTGACATGAGAATTGAGTTCACCTGGTGGGAGAGTAATTTTGGTTTCTGTTGAGCGTATTGTGACAGACTGAACAGTGTCTAAGCATGAGTCAGCACTTTTCCAACTTTCAGATAACAACGTGCATTAGTAGCAACTCCGATGAAGAGAAGGCAAGATGCTGGTGGTCCCTGGTTGCCATAAGCTTAAGGCCAGTAAGAGGAAGCACAAAAGCAATAGTTAGGGAAGTTAATTTAGGACAATCTGCAGTAATGGATACAGTAAAAGTTGTTCTTTTTCTTCTTTCTTGAAAGAAGAAATGCCAGTTCCTCAAAAAATGTGGGGAAAGTTTTGGATTTTGAAAATGGTACTAAATTTGTTGAAAAGTACTCCTGTAACATTTTCAAATTGAAAACTCTGTGTTTCAGTACAAATTTACTTCTCACTTTTGTTTTTCAAACTGTTTTAACAAGAGTCAAAACTAAACCTTTTCAAGTGACTCAATCTTAACTGTCATGGAATGAGAAAAAAAACCCATATTAACATAAAAGGCTGTCCTCATTTGCCGAAGGAAGTACATAGGAGGGGAAATAGGATTGAAATGATATTGAAGCAATGTGGAAGCTGTGTTCTTCATATTAACAAATGGCAATCTTTCCCTTGTCATTTTTGTTTCATCTGCATTTTGACTACACTGTAATTTTGTAAAGGACTGGTTTGTATTGCATAGTCATGGTGCAATCATTGTTTATTGTGTTGCTGTTACATAACATCTTTTCTAGGTGTATATACTTAATTCTGATCGGGAGATTAAAAACCACGTCGTATTCGAACATGCATACGGAAGTGGTTGTAACAAACTCAGAGAGATAAAACCGGTGAAATTACCCTTTACAGAAGGTACACTAGCTCAGAGAAGGTACATCGCTTCAGTGCCCTAAGGGCTCTTGGTGCGTAGAGGCACCTGTAGGAAAACAGTAATGATAGAGGTAAGTGGAGCTGGATGCAAAACGTACATTACAACACGCCCTGGTATTTAGAGTCCAGTTCGAGAGTCACCTAAAAGAAATTCTTTTCCTGGCTATGCCACGTACTTCCTCTGGGGGATCTTGAGCAAGGCATGTTTTGACCCAGATTTCAGTTTCATCCACCAACTTTTCAGTTAGTCCCCGGGTGACCGGGACCTAGATTTTCCTGGCTGACCAGCCTAGCTTTCAGAGGTACCACGCTGCTGCTAACTTACAGAATCTGACGTTTCCAAAACACGGTTCACTTTTACAGCCACCGTCTTTCCCCGAATGACCTATATTTAGCTCCCGGCTCATGTAAGAGCTGCCTCGGGTGACACCCTCATCTTTCAGGCATGCATTTACGACAAAAGCACAAAACATAAATAAATAAACCCGCCTTGCATCATGCCATCCTGCGAGCCTCTGCGGAGGGATACGCCTACCGGTGACATGATTCAGAGAGGCACAACTGACATCCGGGAGACTTCAAAGAGCGAGAAATAGGAAGAGGAACAAACCGCCTCTCTTTTTTTAGCTGTACATAGCGAGGTTCATACCAGATAGCCAAAGCACGGCGTAGGTGCTGTCTGTATGGGGCCACGGGCAGCGCTCACGCCACGCATAGTGCCGAGAGGCCCGCTCACGCTCCAGCTCCCATGTGGGTGTCGACACCTGCGCTTCAGCCCTAATGAATCACCCGCCACAAACACAAGAAGCGGGACATTGACGGAGCGGGAAGCACCGCCCACAACAACGCACAAGAAGCCCACCGCTCCCCGCGTCAGGCGCCGTTCTGAGACCCCCGGCCCTGCCGCGCCCGCCCGCCCCGCCTCGCCTCGTCCCTCTCCGCTAATCAGAGGCGCCCTCTCCCCCCGCGCACCTCCCCTCGCCCGCCGCGACGGTGACAGCTCGGAGCCGCCGGGCCCCGCCCGCCGGGGAAGAGCAACCGGCCATCTCGCGAGAGCGGCGGGAGCCTTGCGAGAGAGGCCGGGCGCCCGCCTCCCCTCTGGTCCCCGTTCCCCCCCCCTCCCCGCGGGCGGCGCTCCGCCCCGCGGCCCTCCCGCCGCCGCCGCCCCCGCGGCCGGATCTGTGTCTCGCTGGCTGCTGGCTGGGCGGTGGGAAGGAAAGCAGAGGAAGGGGGAGCGCTTGGCCCTGCGCACTGAGCGATGTTTGTCCGCCATCGCGGCGGAGGAGGAGGGTGAAGGAAGCGCCGCCGCCGGAGCGAGGGGCCTGCGCCGCCGCCTCGCCCCTCGCCGCCGCCTCCCCCGCCGCTCCCCCCGCCTCGCTCGGCCCGGCCCTCCCGCTCTCCGCGCAGCACCGGGGGCCGCAGCCCGGAGTGAAGGTCGCCAGCGGCCTCCCCCGCCCGGCCCCCGGCCCCGCTCCCGGGATCTGCCGCCTCGCCGCGCGTCTCCCGGCGCCCCTCCGGACGGGAGGTGCCGCAGCCGCCGGGCCCGAAGATGTCGAACCTGAGCAAGGGGACGGGCAGCCGGAAGGACACCAAGATGCGGATCCGAGCCTTCCCTGTGAGTACTGGGCCTAGGCCGGGCTGAGCGGCCGCGCCAGGCCCCGGCCTTCTCCTGCCCGCAGGCCCCGCGGCCTCGCCGCCCTGTCAGCCGCGCCGTGTGCCCGGGGCCGCGGGACGGGCGGGCTGGGCCGGCCCCGAGCAGAGGCGGCCTGCGAAGGGGCCGCGGGTGCGAGCGGTGCTGGGTGAGCTGTCAGCCGACCGGCGGCCTCGGGCACCCCCATGCGAGCTGCGGGGGGTTCGGGGGGACGTGCGGGAGCTGCATCCTGGGGAGCAGTGGTGCCTGCCGCACGGCGAGTGGGAGGTGGAGGAACTGGTCCCCGCGATTTTCGTCTCCCTCATCAGTCAAATCAATTACGAAAATCCACGCACGGCGTTAAGGGGGGGGGGGGGGGTGTCGCTTCTTTGTTTACTGGGAAAAGGCCTCAGAGGAGTCGAAGGTTATATGCTTACATCAACCAAATTAGTTAGACACGGAAGGGGGAGGTGGGGGGTTGTATTATTTAGATCTTCTGGAGAGTTTCCTCTTGATTAATTTATCGCATTCCCTGCTCTGTAAAAGGGGCTCTAAGTCGTACAGTTATGAGATTTAGGTGGCACAATGCCAGCTATTCAGAAGATGTTACTGTAAACATCTAGGTGTAGGTAACTCATGCGTGTTCGGTAGAGCTATGAGCATGCCATCCCTTTGAGTTACTGAGGGAAATGAGCCAGATGATTAATTTAAACTGCCATAAAGCTTGCTGTGTTTTGACAGTTGGTTCAATTAAAGCTTACAACAGCATTAACAACTACGATGCTATTAATGGTATTGAGAAATGAGAGAAATAGAAAAGTTTCAGTTTGCCAGAGGATGGCCAGGAAGCGTGTATGTGTTTATCGCTGTATACGTTAAAAAGAAGATACTTGGTTGAGTCACTGGCTCTTAAGGTTTAGTGTTAACTTTCTGATGATGCTACATCTGATCCCAGTAGGCAGTAGTGTAGAACTAATGTGGCTTGCCTTTATAGAGAAACTGGACATACCTGTTTATCTTCTGCAAGGAATATATCAATGTATTTGTTTCATCAAAACTTTTGCTGATGAAATTAGGGAATTCCTTATACTCTCAGCAGCTAGTTAAATCGTAGCAACCTGATTTATACAGTTTCCCTCTTACGCTTTCCTCTACTTTTAATCATTGACAGTTATGTTTAATGGTAAAAGTTAAAAAGAAAAAAAAATGGGCTATGAAATTATGAATTTCAGCTGATAAAAGGTTTTTGATCTGCGAATTATATTTACTTCTATAAACACCCTTTTCAAAGAAGTGTTGGATTGTAGGAATAAAGAAAAAGACTTACTGCAACATGGATAAGGCTAGCACACAAGTAGTAGGAAAACCTGTAAAATATAAACCATGACAAAACCAGTATGTATATCTTATTAGAAACTATACTAAGAATATGGCCATATTTTAACTTGATAAACTGATTCATTTATTCCAGCTGTGAGTATGTCAATATGGGTCAGCCAACAAAGGCAGACTTAGCAATGGAATGAACTTCAGTTTGTGTTTTACTTTTTTTCACCCGTATTGTAAATGAGCATCTGCAGTTTGTTTGGGGCGTGAAGAATGCTCGTATAGAGAATTGCTCTTGCATAAGGTTAAATGTGGTCATCAAGGTTTTTTCCTTCTGAAACTGTTTTTGCTAGCATTGTCTGTCTTTTCAGTTGCTTCAGGAATGTCTAGGTTAGAAGTTTTTAAAAAAGTCAACCTCTCCTGAAAGCAATTAAATAAGTCAGTAGGCATCAATACCTACAGATCTTAAATGTTGACATCTGTTGACAGCATTTTTGCAGGTGTCCCCTTCAATGGATTTTCTTTTTTAAGACATTTCATTGACAAGTCTGTTGATAAAGTGTTTACAGAAAAGAAGCATGTACTTGGTTGAGAAATTTGTAGGGTTTTATCTTTCATAATTGCAGAAGGGAATAGCTGCAGTTTATGCAAAAATTTTAATATGAATTTTGTGGAGGCCTAAGGGGATGTATAGCTTTGGTCCTGTGAATAGTGCCACTGACTGCAGTGGGATTATTCCTGTCAATGAGGTTGCGTTTGTGTGGGGGATAGAGCCTATATTTAGCAAGTGTACTATTTGTACTTCAGCTACTGATCTTCACTCTTTTATTTCAAATTTGGTGGTTCTGCACTTCAGTTCTCAATTAAAAATGCTTCCAGAGGTGACTTCATGGGCTGCTTCAATTTGTCGTCTTATTGATTGTCTTTCTTCAGCAGGTCTGTGTTGTAAATTAGTTTGCTTCTTGCATGGAGGTAGCTATTTACTATTGCATTAAACTTGAAGTAGCCAAATTGAACAGGAGGCACCCACCTCCATGTAGGTTCTTTAATATTTTTCATAATGTTTTTTATATTTCTGGTATTGATGTATTCTACAGTAGCTAGAGGAAAGGAGGAATAGTCATTTGCAATATATTACTGCACCAAAGTTTTCCTTTTCTGCCTTACTAGAAACTTAAGTAGAAATTGAGCAAAACATTTGAAAACCACCAGTGTTGCACATCGAGTTTATAAAGTTCTGGAATTAGTTCTATTCTAGATTCCTTCTTTATTATTTCTTGTAATCGGTGGTAGATTATCTGTCACCCCAAGTGTCCATTACTGTTTGCTAGCTTCTGGTATGTGCTCTGTGCTTTTTCTTACCTCAAGGGCAATGACTTTGAGTGCATGGCTTACTGTTTTGAAGCAGGTTTTAGAGTAATCAGAAGTGCTTGAGGAAAATAGTTTTCTGTGCATTAACCAAGTTTTCTGTTCACAATAGAAAAAAATTATTTATTTTCCTTATTCAAAAATGAACTTAGTAAAAAGAAGTTTCTTGTCTTCTCTTAGTGGTCTTGACTTAAGACAGTGATTAACTTTACATCAGAAATAATCCAGCTGAGGGTGCATTCTTTCTTGAGACTTCAAACTTGGGCATTTTTAAAAAAAAGTTTAGAAAGAATAATGGCAATATTTTTAATGAAAGTACTGTATGTTCAGTAGAACGAACTGATGAGATTAAGCTTGTGAAGTTAACTAACTGTATGTACCACCGTAGAAGACTTTGATTGTGCTACTTTCACTAACTGCTTATGGTACTTTTAACAGCTTCATCACATATAGCTGTTCTATATTTGTATAAGGCCTATCCAGATAGCGTTCAGAGCAGAGATAAAGCGAGAGATGGAATAGACTAAGAGTGCTTTTGAGTGAGTGTAGTTTTTTTGGTTTCTTAAGCAGTCTTTAAATAAACTTCCTTGTTTCAAATTCATACACATTGCAACAAATAGGATTATGTTGAGGTTGGACATGAAAAGTAACAAAATAGAATGATTGGGTTGGAAGGGAGCTTAAAGATCATCTAGTTTCATGCCCTCTGTCATTGGCAGGGACCTTCCTCTAGAAAACTGATTTCTTAAATGTCAAGTAATTGTCAGTGATGTAAGTTGGATATAGTTTGTAAGTTTTTAGGGTTTGTTTTGTTGGGGTTTTTTTATGATTTGGAGGAGTGCAGTAATATTCTTGCTGAATGCACAGTATGTACATAATGTGAAATTGCAGGTTTGGTACTTCTACAAAACATGAATTAAGTGCACCTATTTTGAGAAATGTTGAGGGTTGTTTTCTTACCTTCTGTGGTTTAGTATATAATATTCTCAGGGTCTCAGATTGGCTTTCTTTGTTTAACCCTCAGTGAGCCCCTTACTGCTGGCTAAAAGAACACTTTAAAAGCTCTCAAACAAGCTTGCAGCAAACCTAGTTTGTGGATGATTCAGTTGATATGTGAGAAGTGGTGCCAAAGAATGTTAAATTTACACATAAAACTTTTGGAAAGATGTGATGTCTATACCAGAGATATAGCATGTATAAATTATGTTTCCTGGAAGTGT
Source organism: Ara ararauna (assembly GCA_028858755.1). Taxonomy (NCBI): domain Eukaryota; kingdom Metazoa; phylum Chordata; class Aves; order Psittaciformes; family Psittacidae; genus Ara; species Ara ararauna. The sequence continues at coordinate 18,973,301 of CM054382.1, read as the reverse complement.
GTTTGAGCTGTGTTGCTGTGACTGTTTAGCTAGTGGAAAACAGTAGCCTTAAATGTGATTTTGATGGAAAAGTTGTACAAAGTAAAAAATGCACTTCTTACAGAAGTAAACAAGGAGAATTTGGAAAGCATTTTGGGAATTTATTTTCAAAAATCATGAAAGTAATGTTAAGCTGTGTTGAGTGAATGTTTTTGCAAGAACATATCCTTTTCTCAGCGCAATGTGTCAGTTGTCACCATAAAATAGTTTGGACAGATCTGTCTGAAAAGCAGCATGACCTGGTGTAGGTTACTGGGTTTGATCTTTATAGTCAGGTTTTGTTGAGTGCTTTTAATCATTTTCATTTCCTGCAGAGCTATCTTCTCCAGAGCAATGCTACAAAGTAGTGTTTTGCCAGTTCTCAGAACCGTTCCAGTAGATCAGTGTTACATGGTTACATTATGAATTCTGGAAAGTATTTAGAGAGATCCTACACATGTACTTGCAATGCAGTAAGTCTTTCATGTATGTGTGTGTTTATATATATGTATATATGTATAAAAAATTCACTGATTCATTTTGTTTGAAATACCTGTACCAGAGAAAATTCTCATTTCATCTGATCTTGTGCGAAAAGGCAGACAGCCTTTTGTTTCTTTCAGATGCGTTTGTTAGTTGATGTTGCTTCTTCCTCAAAGTTCTATAAACTTAGAAGTAAATGGCTTCAACTGTTCCATCAGAAAGTATTAAGACTCATATTTTCATTGCCACTGCACCGTTCTCCTCAGATCTAACAGCTACTTGTTTGAGGCTTTGTGTAGGCAGAAGGCATCGTTTTTTTTTCCTCAGGGAATGCTTACTGCTTCTGTGTTTTGTTCTGAATTTTGGGGAACTGATGCAAGTTGAATGAGGTTTGTTAAATTTACTCTTCAACCTAAAATGTGTATATCTACCAATTCAAGAGGCTGATCTAAATTTGATGTCTTCTGTGAGCATCTTATAGCAGATAAACAATAGAAAACATGCTGAACTGTGATTAGGTTTTTATGTGTTCAGATTATGTGAGCAATGCTTGTATTTCTGCTTTGGCCTATAACCAATACAGCATGCATGCTATACCAGTGAGTGGATAAGAGAGTTGTGGAGGATGGGATGAGGTTAGAATTGAAGATGGTTTACTGCAGGATTTTTCAGTTCTGATTAAAAAAATGTAAGCCCACTCAGTGCAGCACAATCTCTTTTGGTTAACTTAATATTTTACAGGGTCGGCTTTGTGAATCCTGATTGCTTTATATTCTCAAACATATATATAAGAGCATCCTAGCTATTAACTCATGTAGTTTATACAGCAGTAAAAAGTTAATGTTCACAACTAAAATGTTAGTAGGTTTAAAGCCTAGAATTAAACCAAAACACCTAAACCACTGTTTATCTTATTCAAAGGGAAAAGGTGTCGTGGTGTAGGTCTCTCCAGCCCTTCAGTCTTGTGTTACACAGTAGGCATCATTAAACAGGAGTTAGTGTTTTTTCCCTGGTAGTGGTAGGTAAAAGGGCTTTATGAGAGTTGCTGTAAAACTGATCAGGAGTTTTTGGTATTCTGCGTGACGAGTTATAATAACGGTAAGGAACATAAAAATTTAAGTGAATTTTACCTTAGAAAAAAAATTTACTTTGTTTCAAAATGTTTCTTTTTCTAAATGTGTTGTGCACAGGTGTACAAAGTGTAAGAGGCAACTTTTCTCAGAATTTCAAACATGTATTCTGAAGTCTTTGGCTTTGATCTACAGGGCAATTAATCAGTAGTACGGGCGCTTTGAAATTTTCATCATCTCAACTGATCTGCCGTGTCTGATAATCTATGTGATGAAAACGTTTTGTGATAGACTGGGACAGATTTTCTTAAGATTGTTTAAGTCCTTTCATAAAATGCATGGCGGTTCTGTTACAGTCCGAAATAGGTTCTTGACCTTGTGCATATGGTCACTGGATGTTATCTTTGGTTTTTAGTAGCTATACATGTGGAATAGCAACTCTTGAGAAGTGAGCTTGTGTTTCTCATTCTGAGTCAGTTTTTGCAAAAACAAGGATTAGGAAAGTGCTGTAGCAGAAAACCATAGCATGGCCAAGCATACTTCTATCTTATTATTTTTCTGAAGTTCAGTTAAAGCCAGTAGAATTTTTAAGTTGCTAATGATTCTTTCGTGAGCGTGCAAGTGCTGGCATATCAGCAGAAGTACCTACTGTTGGATGACTTGAAAGTACTTCCTTATTGACATCTTTAGCCTATGCATTTTGAGGAAGGAGAAAAGTGAATTTAATACCCAAGTACAGCAAGGAGGACAAAACTGTAATAAACATGTTTGGATGGTGCATGCTGTGGAGTTGCTGGGATTCTTCAAGTAGTTGTATGCAAAATTAGTGTTTGAGGGCTGAAACTGTCTTGCTTAAAGTTTAAATAAGGTATAATAGTATGGAAAAATATAGGCAGTAACTTGCTTTATTTGTTTATGGTTGTGGATGATGTGCATTTGTGGAAATGCCAATTTTTGGTTTAGTACTAATGAGAATAAACATTAAAGACAATAATAAATTATACATGTGAATGATATAGAGTTGGGCTAGCTTATATAATAAAATTCACAACATTCATTTCTTATACTACATATAGTCTGAGTACAGGCTGTGTGTGTCTTACATTTTGCATGGAAGAATCTTTATTGAAATTAATTCTTTTTACTTCCACACGGCTTTTTTTTTTTTAAAGCGTTGGTAGCATCTGAGCTGGCCAATTTTTTGATAACTGATATTTTTGGGGTTTTAATTAATTTTTTTTTTCCTGTTGCACTCATTCCAGCGTATGTCTTGCTCTTTCAGGCACTGCTGATTTGTGCATCCAGTCATGGTGTATGCACTATATTGTGCAAAAAATCCCCCCAGAGAAAGGGTATTGTCAGCATGCAGTGGTATTGATTATCTGTAAATGTGTAAGTGAATTATTAAGTGTATATTCCTTTCCCTCCTGAAGTAAGCAAAAAAAGAGGTCCTCTAGCCTCTTTCTATCATAAAATTTTATCTTATTTGCTGTACAAATCCTTGTATTGTTATGCTAATAGCATGATGGAGGAGGAGTTGTCATCAAGCCCCCAAAGTCTCTAAAAGCCCTTCTGTCCCTTCCTCACCCTTTCTTCCTTTATTTCCCCTCCCCAAATCATTCACTGTGTTCCATGTTTTGAAATGGCTTCAGGAAATGTGCCTACAGTCTGTATAAATTGGTGTATATTTCACATATTTCCTCTTTAAATAGTGTTGATTTGTGAACAATTGTAAAATATTGAACTACTTGAAGGTTAATTAAAACAAACAAACAAACAAAACAACAAAACCAAAAATCCCACCCTCAAAACAAAAAAAACCCCAAGAAATCCCCAAAACCGAGGAAAAAAAACAAACCAGAAATGATTCTTGTGGGATTTGCACTGAAGTTCAGTGGGCAAGGAATGGGCCATTTGTGGTTCAAGGAAGCTTTCTGAATCCAGATTATTGAGGATGGGAAGGTAATGAACTAATGGATTTATTTTTTGCTAGGAAAGATGGTACCGCAGAGGAGACTCTGCCTTCCACAGAAGGTATGGATGTAAAGAACAGCATTGCTCTTGCCTCCGGCAGTTCTTAACAGGGATTGAGGCATGCAGCATCCCCGTTATTCTTTAAAGTCATTAAAATGTTAATATTATACAAGTCGTCAACAGAAAAGATTTGCCAAAAAAAAACCCCACCATGATTTTGCCTCTTACTAGATTAATGCTATGGATTTCTACTTTGTAGTATTGGAATGATGTGATCACATACTGAATCAGAGTTTTAAACTTAGGTTTGGTTTGGTATTTTATCAAAAATAGAGGGTTAAGGGTTAGGAGTGGTACGAGTAGCAGGCTGGGGTCTGATAGTGCTGCTTCTGAGTTCAGTGACCTGTTGTCTGTTATGGCAGCTTCAAGACGAGCTACTGCATTTTACCTGCTGCAGTCCCATGCGTGGGTTTTAAAAGGAGATGGAGTGTCAGGGACCTAAATCCAATTGAAATTTCAGAGTTCCAGCTATTTCTAATCTTTGCTAGTAAGTCTTGTTAGGTTGTAAGTAAACCAGCATCTTTACTTTCTTAAGACTTTTGTGAGTTGGAAGTAATTCTAGTAGAAGAATGGGCCACCTTCCATATGCTGCAGGGTAAGGGTCTGCACATGGGCAGTTGTCCTCAAAGCAGCTTACTTGGGATATTTGCAGTTGAATGTACTTTGTGGTAGCTTGCTCATAGTCTCATAGTTCTTGGATTTTGAAAAGTGTGTCCTTGGCTGTTCTAAGATTATGTTGCTGTGGAATGCAAATGACTTGAATGAAATTTTTAGGCTCTGTCCCTTGTTTGTAGATGGGGGAAAGGCATGCCTAATAGTTTGTGAAATTTTGTGCCACTGTTTCCACTGTCTGTCATTTCACCTTTGACACGAGTGTATTTGACAGCTATGGGCACGCAGCAGAGCTCTTGAAGTGCAGATCTACCTGCCTCTCCCTGTGCCTTCTAGACCTCCAGGATCCTGCTGACATATGAGGGTGATGATTCATTCCCAGAAATTCAGCTCTTCTTCATTCCATTTCTGCTGTTCTAATTATGTTCAAATATTTTCTTTTAACACTTTGTTTAGGATCTAAAACTTAAAGCTATCGTCCTTCAGGAACATATTTCCTGCTGTTACACAAGCCTTTCAGATTTGCATCCCCCACATAACTTTGAGTGAAGTTGGTTTAGGGTTGCTGCTTCTAAAGTGGGTCAAGATGGCTCTGAATTTCTCATTAGCCTTTGAAATGTCAATATTCATTTTTATTCTTTTGGTCAGGAGAGAGGAAGTAGGCATATCTTTGGTGTCAAATCTTTGTATTTTTTCCTCCTATTGAGAATGGTTTGTTTTGTTGTGTGTTTTTTGGTTTGGTTTTTTTTTTTTTTTTGTTAAACAATCCTTTAAAGTCAGTCCTGACCTGGCTTGTTTTTTCCCCATGCATGTTACTTGCACCTTAAATAATCAATACAACTACTGAAATAAGACAAAAACTTATTTTATGTCTGAAAATGCTTTTCCTACCTTGCAAAGTTAAATGTGAAAGACTTTCTGAAGTGTAACCTTAGATCTAAACTTCAGCTCTGATGGTTTCCAAGTTAGTAAGAGAGGTTTCAGAAGTACAGACAGTTGTTCTATACTACTGTTAGGTTGAAGTGTTCTTAGGAAATAAGTAGTTTCATTGTATGTGTTTTATAATCCTCCTTCGTTTTCAGGCACTATAGTAATGAATGCTGTAGAAATGTTATTGAACATGTTGAAAAGTACCTTGGTTAATAGTACAGGCAATGTTTCTACTTTGGCTGTATAAGCACTTCCATTCTATGGTAGTGTTAACTATCTTTTGAACTAGAACTTCCTCTATTTAACCTCTTACCAGTTCAGTTCTTCTAGAAGCTTGCACAAAAACAGTTGTTATCTTTCTAAATACGACTCTTTTAAAACAAGTTTCATAATGTGATGGCAGATGGGCAGGAACTTGTACCATGGCAAGGGGAGATTTCCTCATTCACAGATGATGCTTTTTCAAAGGCATTTATATTTGTCTGCAGGTGCTGGGAGGGGGGAGGTAACTTAAAAACTGGCATTTCTGTATTTTTAATGAAATATTATTCTGCTATCCTCTTTAGGCAAAGCATGCAATTCTAGAATAAAGTCCCTGGTGTAATCAGTAGCATCCTTGAGAATTTATGTTGAGAAGAAGTTAATATTGTTTTTCCACAGTATCCCATTATGCTGGAGGACAACATCCTTCAGGCCTTCCTGACTAAAGCATATAGAATCATATATATGAAATAAACACATGTGTATTTCAAGGGGTTTGGGTCTTGTGGAAAATAAATAGTAAGACAGATGAATGTGTAAGAGACAGAGCTAAGCTTTGTCTAGGTGACTGTAAATACCATATTTACTGACTTTGATTATCCTATGGTGTTACTTAACTTACTGATGCAGTTTTTATACAGAACATTAAAGACTGGTTTATAAGAATCCATATATACCAATAAGTGAATAAAAAATGAGGCTGGTGAGCTATCATTCATTTTTCATTGACCCACTCGGACGATTAATATTCTGTATGAATATCTTATCTGTACGAATGAGAGCTGTTTCTATTAATGAGAGTGACTGTTGGAAGGTGCATTTTGTAAGTTGAGCATTATGAATTGTAAATTGAACCTGTAAGTTGATTTTTAGACTAATGTAGTTTGTCCTTAATGGACCTGTAGGAAAGGAAAAAAGATAGGTAAGTTTGTTTGTGAACTTGCATGTGTTGAGCAAGAGCCTGAATCTGTAATGGAAAAATTGAAAGAATTGCAGGGTTTCAAGTGTCTTAAAGTAGTGAATACTCATGGACCTTGTTTTGGATTAAATAGGTGCTGTTAAATGGTATGCTTCTGCATTTTACTGCTGACTATATATGAGGTGTTCTACAGTTGAGAGATGATGTGAAACCATCTTCTGAAAGACTGTTGACCTTAGTCTTTGTGTATGCCATGCATTCTTACAGTTGGATCAGTAGTAGTTACGGACATAAGACAAAACGTGTTAGCAGTGGGAAGGTATGGGAAGGTCTGGAAATGGAGAGATGTCTGTGTTCACAGAATCAGCACTGTGTAATTTTGTGTTTCAGTTTATGCTTATTTGTTTGCTTCTCCAGGTTGTCTCCATTGTTTATGTATTGTTTAAAGAAATGAAACAAGAAGTTTTAGATTATCTTTTGCTTTGCATTTATTCAGTAACTGCTCAAATTTATGTAGTTCATAGTCACAGTTCAGATGAAACAGGTAGTTGTGAGGAGTTGGTGTTCTCATTTTTTCCCCCTTTCCTCCAGGATATAATGTTCCACAGATTTGCAAGACTAAAGTTAAGGAAGGGCATTTGGGGAAAAAAAGAAGAAATTGTGTTAAATAAAAGTTGAAATTTAGAATAAGTGAAGTATGTTGGCAGTGTAGGGTTAGTCTCTTTCTTAATCAGTTCCTAAAATGTGAAAGAGAAATTAGTCTGATATTTCTTTAAATTTGTTCATACTCCTAAACATGTCAAAACTGTTGCTGCAGTATGACATTTTCTGTTAAAGACTTCTTTGAAACTTTTCATATAGGCTGTTAAATTGCTATTTTGTGGTGAAACTCTTGTCAGGTCTACCTATAGTGCTGCCACGTTATCTTTTGAGAGGAGGAACAAATCTTTTTTCCTGGGCTTTAGATTTACTAGAAAAGGAAGTTCTTGGAGGATATTACAGTTTGCTGTAAGGCTTATCAAAACCAATCAACCAAACCCCTTCCTCTTCAAGCTCCCACCCTGAAGCAGCACTTGTTTTGTGATGAGACCAGTACTACTCCTAGACAATGTCTTGGAGGTAAACCAAATCTGTCAGGCACTACACAGGAGGTACAACTTCATCTTTTAAGGAACAATCACATTTTAATCTACTTACCTGTTTTGCTCCATGCTAGCAGAATAGCTTTTAATTGCTGCAGAACTGATTCAAGCAACATGGGGAAGGAAGGGGTTTCACTGCAGCTCTTGGGTGTTTCCGTTGACCAAGAGGATTCACTTTTTTGACCTGGTTGTGTGTTTTACTTACTTCTGCTGCGTAAAGCCTGACAGAGCTGGGAGGGAGAGGTGGATATCGCGATTCCTTCATTTCTGCTACTGAGTATTGTCATGGAGCCCTGACTATTCTACAGAGGTTCAAGCGTTTTTTGGGGTCAGACTAGAGATGTTTTTTCTCTTGACTTTTATGGGATCACTGTCAGCACTGGTTACTCAGTTCATCTTGTGAGCCCAGAATGGAGCATAGTGCAGGCCATGAATATTTCTTGCGGGAGGAATCTGGAGAAGTTTAGTGTAGAGATTGCCCACCCAAACAAGGATAAGGCTTGTATCTTAAGGTATGAGTGAAGAGCAAAACATGTATATTAAAAACATATGTCAGTAGTTAATATTGAAAATGATAACTGCCAGATGCCATAAGCAAACTACAGACATGGATTCCCACCACCACACACACCCTTCTGAGGGAGTATGATAGCGTAGTAGGCATTTCCTGGCACTCCAAGGTGTGGATAATACTGGATCGTCATCTCCAGTTATTGTTATAAGTCACCTTTGAGCAAAAGCCTAGTTATTAGGATCAGTTTTGGTGGCACATTGCTATGACTTCCCTGTCACTCTTTCAGCGGATGGCCAAAGCGGGCTAGATGCAGGAGAAGAGCAGTAGGTTAGGGTGCCCCTTAGTTTCTTCATGCTCCCTCTCTTAGCTTCCGGTCATGTTTTTTGGTGTATAGCAGTCAACCTTTTCAGATAATACTATGGAGGAATTTTATGCCTGGTTATTTCGGTAGTTCAGAGATTAGTTGGTTTTATTTGTGAGTGTATGTTATGGAGTTGTTCGCTTCTTGAGTACTGATGTGTCTTAGGCAATGAGGTGTAGCCAGTATATCCTCTTCCAGATATGCTCATTGCTATACAGTGATAAAAACCTCAAAATTTGGAGAAGTGTAAATGTTGAGCTCTGCACTTGTCATTAATAGGGGTGCATTATATCTGCTCTGTAGTTGAAGAATGTGTAGTTCCATATCCTAATATGCTATTTTTCGGAGATATTCTTGGAGCAAACACTAGGCAATGGATCTCTGTCATTTCCAATTCTTGTATTTTATTTAACAATATTGGAAGGGTTTATAAAATTTCAAGTAGTGATTAGGTTCTGAGGCAGAAAATGTGTTGCTCTTGACCTTTGCTGGGTAACTTCAGCCAAGCTTCATCCAGAGGGAAGGTTCCTGGCTAAGGATGCTGAGTTATTGTGTAACAGATTATTTAATATTATCTTGGTGAATGCCCTGTCTTGAAATGGAAGTAAAGACCACTAGTTTTGTCAGCCTCCCTTGCCTTTTGGGCTGTAGGTCAGGACCCCTATGGTGGCAGTTTTAGATGGCAGCAGTCAGCTCCTGCTCATTTGGTCTGCTGATGGGTAGGAAATGAGGGAGTGAGAACAGGCTGCAATTACTAGGTACAAATGTTTACTCCCAGAGCTGCTAACTGACTTTGTTGGTATCCACTCACTTCCTTCAAGGTAGAGAGTGTAAACACTTGAGTTCTGTACTTTCAGTGGGCTCTCACTCCAGTGCTCTGGTGTATTAGACCTAAAGGGTGTCATGAAAAGGAATGAGGCAAATGATGCTTATGTTTTCTGAAAACTTTGACAAATACTGTGCTGCAGTAATCATTTCCAATTTGATCTGTTTCACCTGGTAGTGTATAGAATTGTGATAAATGCTCTGCAGCTGGTCTGTAGAAAAATTGAGTAGTGGTGTTTGACCTGTTCTGCAGTGTGTTTGCAGACTGTTTAAAACTTCTGAGGATTAACAATGCCCTATTTGGTCTGAGATCTTTGTGAGAACTTTACAGAACTTGTCTAGAAACTCCTTTTGCAAGGATGAGAAGCTATGTCTAGTCTCTAGTACTGTGAATACTAGTTCAAGTGCCTCCTGTTTTTGCTGGTCGGTAAATTCCTGCTGCATACTCCTGCTGAAATTCTGTAGGCCAGCTATTGTCTCTTCCTCACTTCCTTCTTTCACCTCTTGTTTAAGAAGACTAAGTAGCTACTTCTGGTAAAAGTAAGCTGGTGTAAACCATCAAGAATTCAACAGGTTCTTAACTGTTTACTGCTGTAAACTGCATTTACTTACAATTCATCTTTTAAGGAACTCTCATAAGTAAGAGGAGCAAGTTCTGTAGTGTTACCAGCAAAATGACCAACTGACAACATGAAATAAAGCTGTGTTTGAAGAAAACAGGGTTGCAAAAGCTAAATTGTAATTTCCATTCTATACACCCCAAAGCATTTACTTCTACACGAAGTATTCTGGATCTCCAGCAGTAAATCTGTTTGTTCTGCGTGAATCTGGGAGGTTTAGTGTTGTTCTTTAACAGTAGCTAGTAAAAGCTAGGGAAAAAATGCCTAGCTTTTCTGGTGAAAAGCATTTTGGTTTTCACCTTTGTTATCCGGCAATGCATTTCTTTTGGAAGCTGGGTACTGGCACTTTTAAAAGGTTGCATTTAACCTGTAAGCCTGGTTTTTCTGGCTTCCTCAGTATACAGCTGTAATATGTATCACCCAATCGCAGAATAGTTGAGGTTGGAAGGCACCTCCGGAGGTCATCTTGTCACACCCCCCTGCTCAAGCAGGGTCACCTAGAGCCAGTTGCTCAGGACTACCCAGATGGTTTTTGAGTTTCATTAAAGATGGAGACTCTGCAACCTCTCTGGGCAGCCTGTGCCAGTGCTTGGTCACCCTCACAGTAAAAAATGTTTTCCTGATGTTCAGAGGGAATTTTCTGTGTTTCAATTTGTGTCCATTGCCTCTCGTCCTGTCACTGGGCACCACTGGAGAGAGCCTGGCTCCCCCTTCTGTACACCCTCCCTTTAGGTATTTATATACGTTGATTTGATCCCTGCAAAGCTTCTTTAAGCTAAACAGACCTGTCTCTCTCAGCTTTCCTCATATGAAAGGTTCTCCTGGTGAGTTATCTTAGTGGCCTTTCACTGCACTTTCTCCAGTATGTCTGTGTGTGTCTTGTATAGAGGAGCCCAGAGCTGGACACAGTCCACATGTGTCTCACCAGTGATGAGTAGAGCCCTGAACCTGCTGGCAACACTCCTTCAGATGAAGCCCAGGATACCATTTAACCTTCTTTGCCTCAAGGGCACATTGGTTCATTGTCAACTTGATGTCCAAGAGCATCAGGTTGTTTTCTGCCACACTGCTTTCCAGCCAGTTGGTTCCAGCGTGGGGTTGTTCCTCCCAGGGGCTGGATGCTGCACTTCCCTTTAGACTACATGACTAGGAGGGAGATGATAATATTTTGCATGAAGTTTTATGTTAGCATCAAAGCTACTTGGATAGAGCTGTTTGACCCTTTTGATTTAAGGAATGACAAAGTTATTTGGAAGAGCTGGTGACTACTGTTAGCTTCAAGGAGGGAGAGACAGACAAATATATTCATGGCTGTTACTAGCTTTACCTGCTGGTGTCATGCTTTTCAGGTGGCAGTAGGCTGCTGACAGTGATTGTTTATTCGGTCTTGGAGACTTCAATAGGACAGACAAACATTGTTGAAGAAGGGGCTTGCGTGTGTCTGATCCTGCAGTACAGCAGTACTGTGGCATAAAGGATCTTTTGAGTCTTTTGCTGACTTTTTTTTTTTTTTTTGGTGAAACGATTGCACTTTCATATACAATGACATTTTAGTCTAATTTCCTCAAGATGTACTTCTGCTACACTCTGAGCTCAGATGTTTGTGTGTTAAAGTTGCATCTTTGAATCATTAGCATTGGGCAGCGGTTTGTGGAAGTTTTCCAACTAGCGGCTTCTTATAAACATCTCTCTCTCCTGCCAATAACAGACTTGATCTCTCTCCCATTCCCCAAGAAAGGTAATGTTCAGATAGACTGGAGTACGTTTATGTATTTCCTCTCTTTGGACACTGGTTTCTTACTATCTTGGTGAATCCAGGAGTAACCACTACTGAAATTACTGGGACTTTGCTTCTGAAAGATCTTCTCAACCTGAGAATTTGTTGGTTTTGGGTTTGGTTTTTTTTGTTGTTTTCTTCCCAAAGCACCAGCAGAAGCAGTAACCTAGTTTTTGCTTAAATCTGCAGGACCGAAAGGCACAAGCAAGGCATTACAAGTGCAACAACTGTGGAGTTCATTTTTAAAATATAACCATTGGAAGAAATCTAGGAATGAGAATGGAAAAACATCTGGATTCTGATCCTGTATTCATATTTGTGGATCACTTACAGGCTTTGTTATTGATAGGGAACTAGAGAGTTGCATAAATCTTCACTCCTGGGTCAGACTGGGAGATTAGAATCACAGTTCTCTAATAGTGATTTCAGAGATGCTTTTGTACAGAATTCTGAAAGGTGCCAAATTGTTCTAATAGCATCACAAACTTACTTATTGCTCAGTTGTTTGTGGGGGTTTTCTGTTTGGCTTTTGGTTCCTTTTTTTTTTTTTTTTTTAATCTGCATACGAGCCTGACTTAAGGAAAGGGGGTGAAGAAACATGAACCTGTGAGTTAAATACTCCAAGGGTAGATTTAATCACTGTGATTCTTACATAGCTTTGAGGGTAAATGATACAGGAAGGCCTCTTCTGTTCAAAAGCTAAACAACTGTTCAGCAGTGGAGAGGAAATAATAAACTTCTGCTTTACTGCAGTGACTTACTGTCAAATAGAATTGAGTTATTTAAAGCATTAGGAGTCTTTTCTTTGTTAGAAAACACTCCTGCAAACAAGTCAGCTACACTAGGTCTTTCTTGGAAGATAGTGCTCTTCTAACTTGATATCTTAGAACTTTAGCAAACCTGTTCCCACAAAACTTCACAGATACTAATCTGAACTCAGTAGCAGAATAGGAAGCTGCATTGAGAAGCAGAGTCCTTCATGCTTACTCTTAAAAGGTATTAAGATAAGTTTATAATACTATTTCAGACATTTCTGTGTATTTGTCCCATGGACATGTGTACCCTTTAAAATTACCTTTTACGGATCTCTCTTGCATTTCCAAAGCAGCTCATGGTGTGTTAATTGTTAAGGGGCAGAAAGCTCTGGGTTTGCATTTATGTTCAGTCACTTTGGAGCAAATAATGTTACAATCATTCCTTGATTTTTATTTATTTTGTTTTAAATAGCATTTGGATTAAAAGTAGGAGGATTAAACAGTTCACTTGTTTAGCTTTTTCTTGAACAGATCCCAGTTATTAGATATTAAAGATCACAAATGTTAAAGATCTTGAACAGATCCCAGTAATTAGGTGTGCTTATCTGTAATGTACAGAAATGTTTACTGGCTAACCAACCCAGTAAACATAAAAGCAATGCTGTATATACCTCTTCAGACTAGCGTCTGGTGATTTGCTTGTTTTATACAAGTCATACTTTTTTTTCTTTTTAAACACAGTGGGCAATTGAATTGCAGTTGAGATAAAAAGGTTGTCACGTTGGCTGGGAGGTTTTTGATTCACAAAGGGAGAAAATGGCATTGGAAGTGTTGGTTTAAGTCCATGCTTTGTCTAAAATCAAACCCTCTTTTTTTATTTTTTTTGGAAAGGAAAACTGGAAAGCTCTCTATTTGGATTGCTGTCTACAATTCTAAATGGTTGTCTTCAGTATCAGTTCTTGTAAAATTGCTTGTTCAGGAAGGCTTTCAAAAATAATTTCCCTGAAGAGGCACCAATGTAGCAAATGTAAATTAAAAAGAAAATAACTGACCTTTCAATATTACCCATAGCAAGATAAGCAAAAAGCGGGGAGGATGCCATTCCCCAATTTCTCTGTTACTTTGAGGTCTTGGTTTTTGGAGATAGGGAGCTAAGATTTTTTTTCAATGGGTTTGTGATTTGTTTGGTTGGTTTAGGTGTACAGTGACATCCCTCTTACATTTACATGCTTGTTTCAGTTTGGTTACATACAGGCTAATAGTTCTGGTATCAGGAGAGTGGGAAAAGTAGCAGTAGGATTATTTTGATTATTAAAATATTTGTATTTAACCAAAACTCAAAAAAGAAAAAGGAGGAGGATGCAGCTTGTTTCGATTTTGTTCAGCAACCCATTCCCTCCCAGTGCAGCAAATGGCCTATCGTTATGAGCTGTACTTTTGTTTCTAATGCCTAGGAAAACTGATGTTTTGAAATTGCATGTAAAAATGTACTTTTACTTTAAAAAAAAAAAAAAAAAAAAAGAGTTCTGCCAATCATTGTGTTTTATTACAAATGCTGGCAACTCTACTCTTCTGTGTCCTTCCTCTACTCACTTAGTGGGTTTCAGGTGGAAGATGGGGGAGAAGAGAGGTATACCAGGACTGGTCATGATTTTCTTCTATAATGTCATACCTTTACTCTTTTACTACTTACAGCTTTTGTTTTGAAGGCTGCTTTGGCAATATTTGTGGTCTCAAGGATATTTTCTTTCTTCACAGTAATTCTGGGAATAGTGTTTTTTTCCTCTTAAGCCTTTTTGTTAGATGTAAAATGCTAGATTAGTTCTTTTTTTGTATAAAGTAAACCAAACTTAACTTTTTAAACATTGCATTTTAAATCTGATTCAATTAAAATGTGTTTGGTTTTTGGTGGTTTTTTTTGGTTTATTTGTGTGGGGTTTTTTTTTCAGTTGGCTCAATTTCAAACTTTAAGCAATACTGACATCTGATATCTTGTTACTACTCTTGCTTGCTATCCCAGATGCTGCTTTATCTTTAAAGCATCATATTTTGAAGCACCTTGCATTGATAAAGCGCAGTTGTAAACTGATTCACGCTAAGTGCTAGATAGTAAATTTCAAAAGATGTTTTGCAGTTATATTGAGGCTATTTCTTGTAAGAGTTTCTCTCATTTTCTGATTTCTTCTTTATTGCTGTAGCTTTGTGTGAAATATTTACTGAAATACATAGTGTCTGAATAACAGACCAAGCAGATGCATATTCTCCTAACCACTTGATGCATATCCTATAGCAAGTTATTTAACCACATCTGTGCACTGGAAATATGTTCAATGCAGTTGTTAATTTTGGACATTTGTGGGGTATTTCAACACCTCTAAGTACTTAAATTATAGGGCACAATATTTTGGGCATGTAATTCTTTGGCCATTAGTACATTGCTGTAAATAAAGAATACCTAGTTAGCTCAAACAGATGACTAAGTAAGTTTGCAAACTCTGTGTCAGAGATTATTATCTTCTATTGTACAGGTTGATTTGGGATCTGGTTAAGCAAGGCAGTGTTGCATTACGATTTGTGAGCTGCCAAGTAGCATGTTAGTATGAGAGCAAAGTATGAGTACAGTCATTGTCAACACTGCAGAGAAAGTGTAGGGAAGAGACTCGTCCATGATTACCTGCCTTCTCACCTGCACAGGCTCTGGAGTTGGGTTCTGTGGATTTGCAGCTCTGAAGTAGAAAAGCATTAAAATTTTGCAAATGATGATTTTGATAACTATTTCTTGAAATCCCCATGAGTTTCATAAATAGTTTTCCTTCTGATAAATTTTGAGAAACCTTGTGCTAATGGAATTAACAAAATGTGGCAGAAACACTGCTCCTGGAGTTACAGTTTCCAGAGGTAACTTTCTGTAGTGATCTTTCTTGAGTCTAAATAATAATTTATTGTTTTGTTTTTACAGATGACTATGGATGAGAAATATGTGAACAGTATTTGGGATCTTCTAAAAAATGCAATCCAAGAAATCCAGCGTAAGAACAATAGCGGACTCAGTTTTGAGGAGCTGTATAGGAATGCATATACAATGGTGTTGCATAAACATGGAGAAAAGCTCTACACTGGACTAAGAGAAGTGGTCACTGAGCATCTAATAAACAAGGTATGTCATTTTATGAATTAAAATCAAAGTGTCTTATACAAAAGAATTCTAAATAAGTACTCAAATGACAAAATAGAACTTAATTCTATGATTCTGTGATTTATTATATTATGTTGCCTTGTGTTGAAATGGTATTGCCATCCTCAAAAATGGTAGCTTAGAGCTAACATCAAGCTTCAGTGACTTCATATTCCAGATACTTTTTGCTGTAAATTACTGATGGAGGTCAGACCATATCAAGTATTTGAAAGTGTGTAGTAGGAAACAACTTAAGCTGAAGCATAACTGTTGAGAGCTGGGAATTTTTAAGAAAAGGTTTGTGGCCTTTTGGTGGAATTTTGTGACTTTCTCAGAACAAATTTTGTTTTATTTTCTAGTCTTTTTTTTTTTTGTTTGGTTTTGCTTTTTGGGGTTTTTTTCACTCTGTGGAGCAAAATAAATAACAGTGTAAGAACATGTTTGTTTTGGGCTAATGAACTAATTCATAAGTTAATGAGAGTTGTGCTAGGATTACACCGTATGAAGAGGGGGTAGGCAATGTACAAAAGCATCAGCGTGGCAACAACGAAAAGTCCTGAATGGTGTGTATTCTATCTTTTTAGCCTTTTCAAAACCATGCAATTCGGTCAAAATGATATGCAGAAATTTCTTGTATCTGAAGATGTATCATCTGAGAAAAGAGCTTGTGACATTTTGTCTTGAATCAGTCTTTATAAGGAACGGTTAGTTATGTCACTGAAAAAAGTTTAAAACTCATTTTTTAGTAGTCTAGATAATATTTCGTGGTAATAGGATCCTAAGTATAGGGAAGATGCCTTACTCTTTGCGATAGCATCCATAGCTGCCTGTCTCTGAAAAGAGATGAATGTTCTCTCTTTGATCCCATACACTGGATATGGATCCAGATGGCGTATCTGTTCTGTTATTACAGTATTTTGAAAGGAAAGTCATGTGTGTTGAATGATCACTGCTGGCTGATAACACAATGCGTTTGGGAAGTTAATGTCTAAATAATGGGGAGTTTCTTGTTCTAACTGGAGTTACTGCTGTGACACAGAAGTGTATAATTTCTTCTCTAAAATCTGAGTTTTTAAAGGTGTGATCCAGACAAGTATAGTCTAAATTGCTTTGCATGTGGGGCTTTTTAATTGTTTGCATGAGATGAAACATACTGTATGAAGTAGCTAAATAATTTATGGCTCTCCTCTATACTTGTAGCACATCTGTGGCTTTCAAACACTTCTGTTTTCATCATCTGTGCATTCATAATCTAGGCTATTCATATAAAATGTGGCAAATGGCTGAGGCTTTTTGTGCGTTGTTCTTGTATATGCCCATGTTTAAAGTCTATACTTAATCATGACACTAACTTTTTGTTCTTCCTAGGCTTTAAGTTTATCCTAGTTTAATTAGAGGAAAGCTTCTTATCTTTGTTCTTAGCTATTATACATGTTAAAAACTACCCATGTGCAAAATTAGTTATTTTGAAGGGCTGATAGGGCAAGCTGACAAAAGAGCAGAATATCCTTTGAGTTTGTTGTGTCACTGCACGGGCTGAGAGGGTTGCACAGATACCAGCATAGAAAAAAATGACAATGTAATGCTATTGTATCTGGTCCTTAAAAAAAATCCAGAGCATCTTCTCTAGTCATCTAGTTTTCTAATCTTTAATATGATTAATCAAATTATATCAATGTGTCCAGGCAACATAAAATAGATGATCAGAAGGTTGGGATTTTTTATTTTCTAAATAAAAATGCTAACTACTGAATTTTAGTAGTAAAATGCTGTAAAGCTTAAAAGGTTAATTTATCCAGATGTCTGATGATGCCAACCTGTAAATGACAAAATCCAGGGGAAAGATTAAAAAAAAAATAAAAATTGACCTCTGTCAAAAAGCTCTGAAAAATATATAACTTCTGTAGGCTCTAAGCTACTCCTTTTGGTGGTTAGCTTAAGAAAATTGAGGGAGTTACAGATGGAGGTATGGGAAAAATAGTGCATTGTTTATTAAGAAATAGGATCGGTTCTATAACAGCATCTTATGATTGTGCCATTAGTACTTGTAAGAGAGAAAAAGTTTTTGTTTAACCACACACTTATGTAACAGCAGTTTTAGAGGAATCTTCAATGTTCAGTGCCTTTGCAAGAGCAGTTCTCTGTTAAATGTTAAGTAGCTAATTAATAATAAATGCTCTCATCACGACTCTTTGTATTCCTCAATTCAGAGAATCAGTGGTGGATGCTGGAGTTTAGAAGAGGGGGATTTTGCCAACTGAAGTGTTGTTCATGAAATCTCTTAACTTTTTTATCAAAATGAAAATGTGCAACATGAATAGATTTTAGCAAAGGACTACATTCAGTTCAGGAAGTATATCTGAGGAGCCAAACCCAAATTTTGAATTGCTAGAATCCTTGAAACAAAATTGTAATTTGCTGTGCACAGCTGCTGGTTATCTTCCTGCAAAAAAAAAGTCACATGCCTGTAGTATTTCAGTCATGCTGGTTAATTAAACGTAATGTAAAAGACTACGTAGAGGCAATGTATTTGTTAATATATTTTTACAAATAGTTTTCAAACTTGGAAAGAAAAAAATTATTTTTGGTATGGCACAGTTAAAAGATATATTTATGCTTATTTAATTGCTAGATGAAAGTTGTGCTTGCTCAGCATCTTTATTAGAAAGAAGCCAAACACTTTAAAGAAGAAAATTATTTAACTTCTGAACAAGAAAACATAATACTGTGTATTGTCTTTTTACAGCCTGTTTAATGTAAAATAAGTGCCAACATGATCTGTACACGATAAAAGCACACAAGCAAGTTACTATAAAGTATGCTTGGTTTTGAACATGCAGACCTTAATGGCTTGTAGTTGCAGTCACCAGGTTCTGGCTGCTTGATGAAGGTAGTAGTAAGCCAAGTAGCTTACTGCACATCATTGACAGGAGTCAGTGGTCTTGAACTACCTTGGCTTTACTGCAGGGTAAGGATAAGCTGAAGCTTGTATTTGCTAGTGTATTTACATCATTATTATAGTACATTTAGAATTAAATTTTAAAATAGTATGGAGAAGTGCTGAAACCTTTCATGTTAATTTAGACATTTAATTCTTGTGCATTTGGTGCTTCACTGATTCCTCCCCTTCTTGTCCTTTGGCAATCCTGTAGCTTGATGTGAACTCTCTTCCTTCATGTTTCTCAAGCCTAGTCTATTACTTCTTCACTCAAATGTTGTAAAAGTATTTTAAAAAAATGAACACACAAAGCTTAGTTTACAGCTCTCTGAACCACTTAATGATAAACAACATCACTTGTGTTGGAATAAAAAAACTTCAAGTTGAAAAGTTTGCTGGATAATACTTTTAAAATTCCCTTAGTTTTTACAAACCCTTCATAGTCTAGTGAAATCTGGACCTGTGATATGCAACATAACATATTGTGCACACTCTGTGTGTGTGGAACGAAGGAATTGATTGGTTTGTTTGCCAAGCCCACTGCAGTTTGGGGTTTTTTTTCTGTGCAGTGTGTGTGTCAGATTCAGGTGTAGGTGACTCTTCTAAACTTAAATGAACTGGAATGTGCTGGTTTGAGGAGCTACTAGAGTGTTACTGAAAAGGCAGAGGTGCTTGGGATGTTCTCATGCCTTTTAAGACTACTTGATCTTACTGAACATTTGTATTGCTTTCTGTGGCTGACATGACCAGAATGCATTGCAACATGGTGGTCATTGCTCTTGCAGCTGTTAGAGTTCAGTAGCAACAGTGCATGGAATTTCAGAGTAGTAATGAATCATAGAATAGTTAAGGTTGGAAAGGACCTTAAGATCATCTAGTTAAGGCAGGCATGCAAGAAACTGGTTCGGTAAGGAGGGTGTGGAGCCAGTCATTGTGTTAAGTGTAGAAGGAATTGTATTGGTGCAGAAGATTTAGGGCGAAGAAAGTGTTTCTACTCTGGGGCTTACAAAGTTATGTCTAGAATCCTTGGCAAGCTTTAAAATTTGCTACAGTGCTGTTGCAGAAGGAAGGGGAGAGAGAAGATAGGAAGTAATTTCAAACTCCCTTTAGAGTTTGAAATGGTATCTATGAAATAGGGGGGAATAGCATGAGGAGTTGTGTAGGAGACAAATTGATTAGTGAGCATTACAGTCTACTGTAAGCCTGAATGCTAGTGTATGAAGTGTTATCTGCCTTTATCTTTCCTTAATGATGTTTTAAAATGGTCTTGTGCAAGTCTGCAATTTTATGAAGGGCAAAAGGGTGCGAGGGAATTCCTAGGTAGTGAATGCAATTCAGAATCATCAGTATTCTTCAGTTGTAGTTGGTTTGTTTGTCATTGGTTTTTTTCCTTTCAGCAAAAGGATAGCAGCTGCAGTGGTGAACAGACGTTTCTGGTAAAGTTAATCTGTTGGGATGGTAAGATTTTAGAATACTGTCTTTTGCACTACTTGGACTTTTGTAGAAGATGAAGAAACTCCGTTAATAGAAGTTCTGGGACTTTGAGGCCTTGATTCAGCAAGTGCTGTTCTATACTGCTGCTGCACACAGGAGGTTCTGGCTGTCCTTACAGTAGTGGAAATTACATAACTGAACTATTTGTGTTGCTGCGTCAGGCTAGGCACTGTAAGAGAAAAAAAAATGAGTCTGCTTTGTGTACATTTAGTAGAGAGTTATTTAAAGGTATTGAAAGCTTATGCCAATTCTTCAGAGATTGGCAGAGGAGGATGCTATATTTCCTCAAGAATTGAGCCTGAAGTTATATACAAGATTTCATTCTTGCAAATATAAGACGACCTTATGTATGTTATGAAGTTGTTTATTTTTGAGACTGTATATGGACAGTCCTTTTTAAGCTGGATGTGCCTGCCAGTTTACTGTGTAGCTGCAAGATTGTCATAGAAATCACTGCAAGCTCAGATAGTTGAAAGTAGCACTCTGCTGATAGAAAATTTGAATCTCAAAGGATTTTTTAAGGCTTTGGAAGAGCAGCAGCTCTGTTTCTGAAGGAAGGGCTTCCTTTTCTATAGAAGAGCGTGGATTTCCAGGGGGTTTTATTACAAGCCATTTATTCCGCCAGAGGGATTTGACTGCACGTTTGCATGGCTAAGATGTTTTGTACGTTATACTAGTTTTCCTGTGCTATTGCTTTATTCACGGTCCGTAGAAGGTATGTGATCAGTGCTCATTAACTACACAGCTGTTGTAAGCAGTAATTTGGTTGATTTTTGTAGCAGCCGAAGGAACAGCTTCCCAAACCTGTCTGCAGCTTAAAGTAAATGTAGGGGAATGTCACTGAGAAGTGTTTTTTTTTCACAGTGAGACTTTTAGAGTAAATTTGTTGTACTGCACCCATTCCTGGATTTAATATGTATTTCCATAGAGCCACATGGCATACTATATGGAGCAGAGTGGGCACAGATCTCGGCATTCCTCTGTCTTATTTGGAAGCTTGTAGTCATTGCTACCTGGTAGCAAGCATCCCCTTTCGCTACAATTTGGTATGTGATTTGGCACTGGCTGGTCTAGTAGGATTATTGTGATGGATGTGTTACAAAGGCATGCTGCCTCTGTGTTGTTTAAAAAAAAATCCCTACCTTGGTTATCTGTGCTTGTAAACTACACAGGGGTTTAGTTTTGGTTTGGTAAATTTTAGTAGTGTGGGTGATCTACCAAATAATGTTTCTGGTGTTTTTCCATATTGACTAAAGAAGTAAAAGCAACTCTGCCATGCTTGTTTCTCTTTTGGAAGATTTTGCACACTCTTTACAAGCACAGTTGGTGAAGTTTTTAATGTATATTTACATTTTGGCTAAAACCTACATAGATTGGATGAAAACAGGGCACACCTTTGGGAGACCAAAGGGTAAATGATAATCACTATCATAAGGAATGGTGCTGTGACTTACAATTTCATACTGTTTTCTGAAAAGTAAGGAGGAGAGGCCTTGCTCAGGTCTTGGGAGTAGGTGTTTGAAGATTTCGCAGAGCTTTGAACAACCTACAAACATATCTGTATTACCTAGATTCAATGAAAAAGTGAATATTACAGGGGTAAGTTTCCACAGCTTCTCCAGAGGGAGACCATTGTGTTTGTACGGTACGCTATGCTATGTTTCTGGCTCATCTAAGTTTATGGAGTATATATAGTAGTGTGGCAGACTGATTTTTTTTATGTTGATTTTGCCTAATAGCATTGTAAAAAATTAAATGACAGAATGAAGTCTGTCAGATGGTTGTGTCTGATGTTGGTGCAGCTTGTGGCTGCTTGTCATATGTGTTTTGTTTTGCTGTTTGAATGCTCTATACTGTATCACACAAGTATAAATGAAAATCCATAAATGTAAAAATAGGTTCTGTTCAGTTACAAAAAAGGCAGGATGTATTCTTCAAGGTATGTCAGAAGTCAGTTGGCACACTTAAACTCTGGAATAGTTTTTTTTTACATTCCATCAGGTTTCTCTTTTACATGTGTTTAAAGCTTGAGCACTGTTGTATGTGCCTACTGTGTGAAAATCAGAACATGGAACTGAATGTTCTCTATTTTTATGAGTGAGGAGTAGTAGTGTCAAAAAGAATAAAGCCTGAAATTGATGGGACAAATGAATCAACTAACATACGCATTTGTAAAATGATGACTTGAGTTTGTAGTATGGAGCCGTGTTGGCAATTATGGACTATTAGTGTAAGAGTCTGGTCTTTACCAAGTGATTATTTCCTTTCAGAACTGTTGTTTGCTGTAACTTTATGCTGTTTCAGCATGTCTTTCTAAATGTCGTCATGGCCAGTTTTCCACCTGTACTTACTCGTGTTTTAACATCCACCAGTACTGCCCAATAATCTGAGGTTGCTTGTGATAGTAAAGTTAACATTAACAGAAACACTATAGCACAGGAAGTGAAACATTTGAGGAGTTGTAGAGAATATTTTTAACATTAGAGATTTCAGGTATTCCTTTGAAATGTAATATCCATGTTTATTTTGTTGTTCTTGTTTCTAGCCTTTTTTTTCTTACTTGTGTGAAGTCCTATTTTTCCGCAGAAGTGAAGTACAAAGTAGGGATGGTCAGCCTCCAGGAAATGCAAGAACTTGTTTGGAATATTCAAGTTCATAGCACAGCAAGATTTTATTTTTTTTTCTTTTTCAAGCAAAGCTTGTTGAAATGCAGGTGGTGCAGGAGAAACTGACTTGAGTTTGTGACTATGTGCTCCTTTTTTTGCTTCAGGTGCGAGAAGATGTTTTAAACTCCTTGAATAACAACTTTCTACAAACACTAAATCAAGCATGGAATGATCATCAAACAGCAATGGTGATGATTAGAGACATTCTGATGTATATGGTGGGTATTCTGCTTTTTCACACCTTTAACTTGATGCAGTAAATTGTCTCTTGTCAAATATGAACAGATGAGCTGCAGGGGTAAAAAAACAAGGCATCCTTACCGGTCTTGTTCCCAAGACTGCTGTCTGTTCCTTGTTTTGAATTTGCTGTGTGCATGCAAGACCATTACAGGTGTGTGATAAATTATAATTGGATTCTTCTTTCAGGTTATCTCATTATCACTTGAAAAATGAATCTGAAAAGTGGCTGGAATTCGCAATTCTTAAAAAATGTCAGACCCATTCTGGCAGGTTATAGATGTTATTTCTATATGGTGCTTTCTTATTGTGGAAAGTATGGTGTAAAGTGTCCTGAAACTTACAATACAGTTGTTCTTTAAGCTTAAGGGTTTGAAAAGGGTAACTTTACTTAGGTAGAGTCTGTGTCTTTGAATCACAGAATTATAGAATAGTTAGGGTTGGAAAGGACCTTAAGATCATCTAGCTCCAGCCCCCCTGCCATGGGCAAGGACACCACCCACTAAGCCATGCCACCCAAGGCTATGTCCAATATGGCGTTGAACACCACCAGAGATGGAGCATTCACAACTTCCCTGGGTAACCCATTCCAGTGCCTCACCACCCTTACAGTAAAGAACTTCTTCCTCATATCCAATCTAAACTTCCCCTGTTTAAGTTTGAACCCATTACCCCTTGTCCTATCACCACAGTTCCTCATGAAGAGTCCCTCCCCAGCATCCCTATAGGTCCCCTTCAGCTACTGGAAGGCTACTAGGAGGTCTCCACGCAGCCTTCTCTTCTCCAGGCTCAACAGCCCCAACTTTCTCAGCCTGTCTTCATATGGGAGGTGCTCCAGTCCCCTGATCATCCTCGTGGCCCTCCTCTGGACTTGTTCCAACAGTTCCATGTCCTTTTTGTGTTGAGGACGCCAGAACTGCACACAGTACTCCAAGTGAGGTCTCACGAGAGCAGAGTAGAAGGGCAGGATCACCTCCTTCAAATTGCTGGTCATGCTCCTTTTGATGCAGCCCAGGATATGGTTGGCTTTCTGGGCTGCAAGCGCACACTGCTGGCTCATGTTCATTTTCTCATCAACCAACCCCCCCAAGTCCTTCTCTGCAGGGCTGCTCTGAATCTCTTCTCTTCCCAACCTGTAGCTGTGCCTGGGATTGCTCCAACCCAGGTGTAGGACCTTGCACTTGTCATGGTTAAACTTCATCAGGTTGGCATCAGCCCACCTCACAAGCGTGTCAAGGTCCCTCTGGATGGCATTCCTTCCCTCCAACGTATCAACCGAACCACACAGCTTGGTGTCATCGGCAAACTTGCTGAGGGCGCACTCAATCCCACTGTCCATGTCACCAATAAAGATGTTGAACAAGACCGGTCCCAACACCAGTCCCTGAGTGACACCACTCGTTACTGGTCTCCAGCTGGAGATTGAGCCATTGAGGACAACTCTTTGCGTGCAGCCATCCAGCCAGTTCTTTATCCACCGAGTGGTCCACCTATCAAATTGACATCTCCCCAACTTGGAGACAAGGATGTTTTGTGGGACAGTGTCAAACGCTTTGCACAAGTCCAGGTAGATGACATCAACTGCTCTACCCCTGTCCATCAGGTCTGTAGTTCCATCATAGAAGGCCACCAGATTGGTCAGGCAGGATTTCCCCTTAGTGAAGCCATGCTGGCTGTCACCAAGCACCTTGTTGTTTTTCATGTGCCTTAGCATGCCTTCCAAGAGAATCTGCTCTAAGATTTTGCCAGGCACAGAGGTGAGGCTGACTGGTCTGTAGTTCCCTGGCTCATCCATTTTGCCCTTCTTGAAAATGGGGTTATATTTCCCTTTTTCTAGTTGTCCGGAACCTCACCTGACTACTATGATTTTTCAAATATGATGGACAGTGGCTTAGCAACTTCATTTGCCAGCTCTTTCAGGACCCACAGATGGATTTCATCAAGTCCCATGGACTTGTGTATGTGCAGGTTCCTAAGATAGTCTCGAACCAGATCCTCTCCTACAGTGGGCCCAGGGTCTTCATTCTCACTGTCCCTGCGTCTGCCTTCCAGGACTTGGGTGGTGTGGTCAGAGCATTTGCCAGTTAAGACTGAGGCAAAGAAGTCGTTAAGAACCTCAGCCTTCTCCAAATCCAGGGTAGCCAGTTCTCCTGATAGCTTCTGGAGAGGGTCCACATTGTCCCTAGTCTGTCTTTTATTCTCTCTGTACTTATAGAATCCCTTCCTGTTATCTTTAACATCCCTAGCCAAGTTTAATTCTAACTAGAATGTTGAATTTTAATTTAATCCTTTGCTATTCATCTACAGCTTGGGTACAATATTAAGCAGTATACATAGTTTTTAGATCTAAAAGAAAAAAGCATTCTTTGCTTGATAGCTAATAGAAAAGGCCTTTTTTTAAGAGAGAGTGCCTTAGATTCTTGTGTCTGGATTGTGTTATGCTTTAGGTAGTTGGTATATGTTTAAATTGCCAGAGTGGTGGGAATGTTTGGAGGATGCAGGAGAGTGTATTTTCACATAGCTTTTAACCAAAGGCTTTACCTTCAGGAAGAAAAAGAAATATGTGTTGAAGTACTGTGGTTTGTTTGGTTTTATGTAAAATCTTGTGTTTTCTGAAGTGTCATGCTGAAGAGCGCACTTCATGACAGTGAGGGTCAGGTAATGCTTTCTTTTTATTTGTCAAAATAAAGATGATGATCTGAGATTGTAATCTTACCTGCTGAATAGTTGGAGTTAAGATCTTGTAGCTCTTCAAGTTCTCATGCTGTAACATTGAACTTGTTGGTATTAGATGTGAAATCCTGCTTGATTAAAAAGCTGCTAAAAGCTGAAGAATTTGGAAGAGATTGTTGAAGCCACATAGTCTTTTTTTTTTTTTTTGTCAATGGATTTACTGGCTTTTGTGCTGTGGGGTTTGGTTTTGTTGGTCGGGTTTTGATGGGTTTTTTGGAGGGAGGAATGGTTTCGTTTGGGTGGTTGAGTTTTGGTTTTGGGTTTGGTTTTTTTTTTTTTTTAAGTTAGGAAAAGACCACATATCTAAAGATGGAGGACTGGACAACATGCCTTCAGTGATAGTTAATGATCTGTATATCTTATCTTGGCAAAAGAAAGATTGAGAAAGTGAAAATCGTACATCTTCAAAATAAAACTATGAGAAATCCAGGAATCGCTAATATGTCTGTAAAGGACAAATACAAATCAGTTGCTGCTAGGTGCATCTGGACAAATTCAAGAGTAGCTAACGATTAGAATAATGTTCACCAAAGCTAGTGGTGAATTTTCAGAAACATGAAGGCATGGAATTCAGAGCTTGTTAACGGAGTAGCTGATTATGTTTTGGCCATACGCATAAAACTGATATGGTTTAGCCATATACTATGTGTTATTTCAGTACAGAAAGATCTGGATGCTCCAAGGTATTTAGGTGGTCAGAGAGGATAATGCAGTATTATCTGTTGCTCTTGAATTCAGTAAATCTTTGATCCCTCAGTCAGGGTCAGCGAAAGCTGTCTTATCAGCTGTTCCTGTTTTATTTGAGTTTTTTTGTGTATTGACTAGAATATTGAGGACAAAGCCTTCCCTTTGGGGAAGGGTTACATGCTTCAGTTAGCACTTTTGGGGGGAGATGAGAGCTATTTCCTAAGTATTTTTTGTGCTCAGGAGACCAATGTCTTGACTTTTGTTTGAAGGTTGCGAGGTGCAGTTAGGACAGTCTTCTCTTTTTCCATTGAAATTCCAGAAGATGGAGACCTGCAACATTTGTGCAAGTGCAAACTGGGCTTCACTGTGTTATAATTTGGATTCAGAACAGAATGAAAAACAAAGAAACTTGAATACATAGTCTTTCATGTGCTGTTCGACAGTTCCTAGTTTCAAATGGGTGTGCGGTTGAGGCCTCCACTTGACTAATTATTTGCCTCTTGTAGACTTGTACCAAAATGAGACCCAAAGAAACAGAAGAGGCATCCACAATAAAATGTATATGTAAAAGTAAAAATATAATAATTTCTTATTTCAGAATGTTTGTATACACTTGTCAAATTTCAGGAGCACTGATATCTGTTAAACATAATATAGCATGGGTTTTATGATTATAAATTGGATCTTTATTAGATAGAACTGTCTAATGCAGGGAACTGATAGAATGGACGCACTCCCTCTTTTCTTTGACTTGGAGTGCATAATACAAATTGTCATTAGAAAACACATGCTTTGTTTACAGATTAAAGTATAAGCTATGGTTTAAAACAAGACTAGTCTCAAAAATTTGAAGTTTCACCTTTGTCACTGGGTTATCCTGTTGAGTCAAAGGTGATTCTGCTCGTTGGAAAGAGACTAAGCAGGAAACTTATAGTCTTAGTATGTGTTCATTCAAAAAGCTTGAAAAAACTGCTAGTATCACTAAATTATAAAGCAAAGAACATCTGTCAAAGATGAGACCTGACTGCTCTTCAAAGAAACAATTTTCAAGAACTTCATAAAATAAGGACTGATTTGTTCTTTTTTATTACTTTGAGTCTGAATCAGACGTAGTTTTATAGTGATACGCTTGTCAGATGTTGTTTATACTTTTTTATTCAAGTGCAGCTAATATAATTTACATTTAAAATGTTTTATCTTAAGAAAACCAAACACTGTAAACTCAGTCACCAGGCATTGTTAATTGATATGCCTGTGTTCCACCAGAAGTATATTCAATTATATAATGTTTATAAATGAAAGATAACCCAATCCTTCTCGTATCCTGTAGGCTGTCCTGGTTACTTACCCATTGGTTTCAGGAAATGTACCTATTGGTACCCAACCAACCACAGTCTGACATTAATGAACATTTAGCATCCTCTTGAATTCTGATCTTACAATCACTAGGCTGAAGAATGTAAGAGAGTGCATTTTAAACTATATCTGGTTTAATGCCATGTATGTTTTCAAGTTTATTTTCACCCATTAGCTTCTATATGATCTAACTCAAAACAAATACGTTTTCTCCTTAATCTTCCCTCTGTTTAATTTTGCCACTTCTAAATTAAAACTAATTCAAACAGATTTTTTTTTTTTTTTTTTAGAAAGGTATATGTTTTGTACACTGGGGTTTGTGCGTTGTTACGATACGTGCTGTCCAGGATTTGTGGCAGGATTTTGGTTTACATGCACAACATCTTCTGCAAGACACTCGTCAGGCTTGCCCTATAGCTGCATTTTTAAGCATATTATCTTCTCTTGTGTCATGGTTACTGTCTGGTAAAAGTCTGCTTGGTTTCAGGTCCGTTGCACTTCCACTGTGAGGTTTTGCAACCTTGAATTGCGCAATAAAGCAAAATACAACTTTCTTGAGACATTCCAGTTTCCACAATTGAATCTGAAGTTTACATGGTTCCACTGTATTTTGTAGGGTGTGTGCACTAGCTCTCCTCCTTCTGTTTTACATGTTTAGGCTACAGGAATCAGTGCCAGAATAGATGTAGTAGTCTCTGTAAATTCATGGCACTGCCTGTAGCAAGCAGTGAAGTCCTGTCCTAAGCAGCGTCTTGAGTGAGTCAAGCCATGTACTAAGACATGTTGAAGTACTGAAGTAATCTACTGCGCTTGGGCATATCTGAAATTCAGTCTCACTTTTGGCTGCAGCATAGGTAGGCATACCTAAAGTAGTTTTTATTTAGCTACTGTATGAAATAGGAGCAGTGGAGGTTCAGTTGTTTGGTCTCTTCAAGCTGCGTAAGTGTGAGTATTTTTGGAATGTCTTGGGGAAACTGGGCTAAACTGGATTCTGTGGTGTCCCTTCTTTACTATTTGTACTTGCTAAATTTAAAGCAGTTTCAGGTATGCAAGCACAGCAGTCACACCCCTGGCTGCATTATAGGCATGTGGGCAGTGCCAGTTAAACAGTGTCAGAAGTGAACAGTTACTCTTATGAATACAGCTATGTGTTTTGCAGAGGGCCAAGCATTCTCTTCTTGCCTGCGCAGTGCAGAAAGCCGGTGTCTTGAGTTAAGCTGGCACTGTCAGATCTGCAATGTGAGTTTAGACCTTAGGGCACCTGACTCTTATTGTTCATGGCTTCTGCACAAGGTAGTAAGGAGAAGTGTTGTTTTCATTTTGAGAGCTAAGATCAAAGGACCTTGTACTCTCTCTCTCTGTGTCTGTGTATATATATATATATATATATATATATGTACACACACACAGAGTGGCATCTGAAGGCTACATCATCCAGGTGCATCTATGCAGAGATGGGCAAAATGTGGCTAGTGATATTTAACAGTAGGTAACTTGGTTTATTTGAGTTCAGAATTATTCTGCAGTGTAAGCAGCATTGTAGTTCATGAATAATTGCTGTCTGAAACTCCACCCTTGTCTCCTGAGAGTTACCTTTAAGTGTCTGCTGCTTCTCCCTGCAGGAAGTGATTGCTGTTCGGTAGCATGTAACCTTGTCAGTCAAACCTGTTCCCAAATGGGGCTTCCTGTCTCTAAGACTACTTTTTTTTAGGTTGGGAGAGCTTCCAGTAAACAGTAAAAGTGTTCTGTTACCAAGGGTAAGCAAATCAACAGTATCAGAAACATTAATGCTGCTACTCTGATTTGGGTATTGTAGAGTGGTCTGGCTTTCTAAAGAGGTGTTGCTGTTACCTTGAGAAAAGTTTCTAGTGCAGTTACTATTTCATGGTGGCCACTTTTAGCAGTGCCGCAACAGAAGCTATGCAGATAAGTCAGGGCCATGGCTTTGATTCATTTTGATACCCTGCTGCCTGTTCTTCAGAAGCCTGAATATTCTTTGATAATAATGTATATATTCTCAAGTTATATAGTATATTAGACATTACTTTTTAATTTTCTCTTTCATCTCCTTGAAAGTGTACTTTAAGCTTGTCTTTATTTAGAATCATATTTCCTTCTGTTCTTGGCGCAAGTGTGTGAATAAGGAAGTGAAATAAATAACTCTCTTTCTAAATAACAGAAAGAATAGGATAATGTATTCCGAAGATCTAGACTACTATGTATTGCTAAACTGACTTCATTAGACCAATTACTAAACTTTTTGCTTTGAGGCAGAACTGAGCTTGCTTCATGAGCCACAGAGTAGTAGGCATATCTGACCTGTTCCCATCTTGGTTTTTCTTTTAAATGAAGTGCTGCATGTCTGAAAGGAGTGTGTAGGAAATCAGTCATGAACACTGTGTTTTGCTTTCCTTTGGTCATCAACTGGCAATCTGGCATATACTTAATATATGAATAATTTTGCCACGAAAATTCAGCTGCTACAGTAGTAAGGGTGTGGTGTCAGTTCCTTATGGGTTGTTGTTTGGGGCTTTTTTCTAATTGCAGAATTTATAAAAACTTAAAATTTGTAAATTTTTTTAATATTCTGGAGCATAATATTTTTTCTTTTAATAGTTTTGTTCTCTAGGTGTTTGAGTAACTTTACACTTTAATTCTGAGTGTGGTAAAGCACTTAAGAGTTGATGGAACTAGTGGAGAAGTCTATCTTTATACTCAAACTTTTATATTTCAAACATTATCTTTATACTCCATTTCAAACATTAGCCTCCATCCTTTATAGAATTTGTGTTTTGCTGTTTGTTTATAGCTGTATAAATATTCAGAAAACCTTATCACAGATTTGAGTTGGACAAACCCCTTAACTTTCTGTAATATCATCATCCTGAGACTTAAATGGTAGTAAAGCAGTATTTTTAGTAATTACCCAAGCTGTTACATTAGAAGAATGGATTATGTCCTGACAGAAATGAAAAAGTAATCATTTTTCGTCTCAGAAATAGTTTGTAAAAAACTATTGGACCACTAGATATTAAGTGAATACACTTATTTTCTGTCTGCTAATAACTTTATTAATAATCTTCCTTTTCTAGAGAGTTGGTAAGTTGGGAAAGAGGAATAGAAAAGGGGAGACCAATTTTTGGAACATTTCTGCAAGTACCAGTAAGAAACTCGAGGTGTCTGCTCAGCAGTGTCTCAGTCTACTCTGGATGATGGTTTTTGGGCTATATAGACTTGGAACACTGTTCTGAGGACCATTCTCAATTTGTAAATGTAGATAGTATAGGGGTAGCAGATGAGAAGCTTGACTGTTTCTATATGCAAAGGTTATATAGGGATAAAGAATTTAAACCTATATAGATACACAAAAATTGTTCATTCTTTGCCTTCTCTTTTTTTTTGGGGGGTGTGTGTGTGTATGTGTGAGATCTTAAGGAAACAAGATGGTTTTGAGATACTTGCTTGAGTTGAACAAAAGTGAATTTTTTGGGGGAGGGGTGCAGCAGAAGTCCTTATGTACAATTTTACAATAACAATTTATTAACATTTTGACTGTAACTCTTCTCATTTTGGCTTTACTTTTTGTTTTGCTCATCTAATGGTGCTATTTCAGGAAATTTCACTGAATATTGAGGGGGAACTTTCTACCTAAAAGGGAGTGGTAGGAAGATGCATGGGAAATGGTGAATTTTTTTTTTTTTTTCTCAAAGAGCAAAAAGGGGTGGATGGAAGTGGTTTGAGTAGATAAAAGTAAATAATACAGTAAATAATGAATAAATAAAAGTAAAATCTCTTGAGTAGATAACTAAAACCACCCCACCTGGAGTACTGCGTTCAGCTCTGGGGTCTCCAACACAAGAGGGATGTGGACCTGCTCAAGTAAGTCCAGAGGAGGCCATGAGGATTATCAGAGGGCTGGAGTACCTCTTCTATGAAGGCAGGCTGAGAGTTGGGCTTGTTCAGCCTGGAGAAGAGAAGGCTCTGAGGAGACCTTAGAGCAGCCTTTCAGTACCTAAAGGGACCTACAAGAAATGTGGGGAGACTTTTCACAAGGGCCTATAGTGGCAGGACGAGAGGGAATGGCTTTAAACTGAAAGAGGGTAGATTTAGATTAGACATTAGCAAGAAGTCGTTTACTGTGAGGGTAATGAGGCATTGGCACAGGCTTCCTTGGCAGTGTTCAAGGCCATGTTGAATGGGGCTTTGAGCGACCTGGTCTAGTGGAATGTGTCCCTGCTTTTGTGGCAGGGGGTTGGAACTAGGTGATCCTTAACATTCTTTCCAACCAAAACCATTTTCTCATTCGATGATTCTGTGATACTTTCAGGCTGTTCCATGAATTTTGTTGGTGTTTGGAGATTCCCCTGCCCACAAACAGAAAAGTGTCAAGGCTGTAGATGGTCCTGGTGTGCTTTAGTCATAAATACTGTGCATGCAGTCTTCAGCAAAGTAGATTTTCTGTGTAAGTGAAGTCTTGGAAAATGGGACTGATTTTGAGTTTTAGGGGGATTCATAATTTCATTTTATGGCAAAAGGAGAGAAGATTAATTTGGTCCTTTCTACAGTGGAAATATGACCAGTCTCTTGCAGTTGAATAGCATGGGTGTACTGAATTTTTAATTTGATTCCTGTATGTTCACTTTGTAGGACCGTGTGTATGTGCAGCAAAATAATGTGGAGAACGTCTACAATTTGGGCTTGATTATTTTTCGAGATCAAGTTGTACGCTACGGCTGCATTAGGGATCACCTGCGGCAAACGCTGCTGGATATGATTGCAAGGGAAAGGAAAGGAGAAGTTGTAGACAGGTAAGATGTTTGTAAGTGACTGTCATTTGTTATAAATAATGCCTGTCATTTTATTAAGAGTGAATCTTGAATGTACACAAATAAATCATTACTTAAAGCTGCATTACTGATTGCAAGTAAAAATTTTTTTGGAATCTGGAATAATGTATTTCTTCGTACGTTAAGGTTTAGCTTAATGGTAAATAGAGAAGCTTGTGAATACATTTTTTTTTTTTAATACTTATATTGTGTTTTTTATTAAAACTTTAATTAAATCTCTCTATTACTGCCTTGTGCCAGACCATTTGGTTGTAAAGCTGAGTTTTGACACTTCTCTGCCTCTTGCTACCCTCTATCTTTTCTGTGTTGAGAGATGGTTTAATTTTCTTGTACCTGGTTTTTTTTGTGTGTGTATTTTGGGCAGAGGGGGAGGTTGGTATTACTTTTGTTGCGGGTTTGTTTTTTGGTTTTTTTTTTTTTGTTTGGTAGTTTTTTGGTTTGGTTTTTTTTTTTTTTTTTTCCCCTTCTTCATATCTCTTACTCACGTTTTGACCCATCTGGTTTTGGTAGTTCACTTACATCTCTGAGCTTTCAAATCTTTCTTGCGTTCTCCAGCCAGTTTAGTAGATGTGAAGTTGTATGCCACACACTGCAGATACTGCAACTGGAGTAACTTCAAATTTGCAAGTTTTCTTGCATTTCTTTAGTTTCAGAGCAGCTGTTGGGTGTGGAGATTTATAAACTCCATGCTACTTTGGCTGCAGTTGTGGGACTGAGATTGCCCAACACACTATTTATGAAGAGAAAAATACTCCTTGGCCACAGCTGTGTATTGTCCCCTACTGCCAGAAAGTGGAATTTTTTCCTGGATGCAGTTCTTTTGTTTTCAGATTTTATTGATGTGTTTCTCTGCCTAACCAAATATTTAATTTGCTGATACATTTTCATTTTGTGGCTTGTTTGGGATTGGCTTTTTTTGTGTGTTGTGGGGTTTGGGTTTTGGGTTTTTTGATTTGGTTGGGTTTTTTTCAACCAACCCAAACCCCCAAACTTTGCACAGTACCTTCCATCTGTGCAATTGTTTTGAATTGCTCAATTCCAACCTATGTGTGCAGTTTTCTTTGAAGTAATATTTTTGTTATTTTTTTGTCTGTTGAAATATACTTAATAGTTTTCCAAGTTAATAAAACTTGAGACCTGCTTGCCAGTGTTTATAATATTTAATGAACATTGTCAGCTTCTCAGTTTAGAACAAAAACAGCCAATCTTGTTCCTGTAATGTTCTTGAAATCCTGTCATGTACCAGACAGATTTAGGATGGCCTTTCTCTTATTATATTTGACTGAAGCTTGTATTTTATTCTGAGTTGTTATTCTGCTAAGTACTCTGTCTTACAAGCATGTAGATTTCTCAAGTTGTTAACAACTTACTTTTTGGCAGAGGCGCAATAAGAAATGCTTGCCAGATGTTAATGATTCTAGGTCTTGAAGGAAGGTCAGTCTATGAAGAAGACTTTGAGGCTCCGTTTTTGGAGATGTCTGCAGAATTTTTTCAGGTACAGCAATGTTGTAATATTGTTTGGAATGTCGTTAAAAATTTCTGGAATTGTGAGTGTTAGTTGTATTTTAAGTAATTGCTGCTTATACGTATGCCCATCGCTATTAAGCAAAATGAGAAAAAAAATAACAAGCTTTGAAAAAAGTAAGACAAATTTTACAGAATTACCATAATTTGAATGTAGTTCAGACCTGCGTGTGCCAATAACATGTAAAGTAATTATCATGCCAATTTTGTGCCTGCTTTGGGCTATTTCATGCAACTTAGTCTATCCCTGCATTGCAGCCACAGTCTTTTTGAAACACCAGTGGCAATGAAAGGTTCAAACTGTTTCAGGCTGGGAATGGAGAGGGGAGACTACCTGCCAAACTGCCTTTGAGGAAACTTTGTTTCCTTCATGGTTTCTGTATTTGTGGGTTCATTTTTTTGTAATAAAATGAAGTGAATGGAGGAATTAAATAAATCCAAATGGTTGTCCATTTGTTGACCAGCCACCAAATGACACATTTTAAATATTTCCTGAGGATTTTTTGTGAGATAGTTTTGGAGAAAAAAGCCAATTGAATGGTGGTTGCGTGTGTTCATGCTCATGTATTGTTGGAAACCGATAGAAATTGTAAAAGCATGTTAAAAGGTATCTAGATAAGACGATTTGTCAGACTCCCAGTTCTTATGCATGATCTACTGTCATATCCTCCGATCTCCAAATTTGTTTGAAAATCAGAAGCATATGTTACACAACAGTTTAGAAGTCATTATATTCTGTTTTCTTTGGTGCTACATAAAATAAAGAGAATCATAGAATAGTTTGGAAGGGACCTTCAGAGGTCATCTCGTCCAGCCCCCCTGCACTGAACATGATTACTTTTATTTAAGTTTTATGTTTTAGCTCTGCTTTGAAAAAAATTATCTTACCTCTGAAAGACTATGCTGACCAGTATGGATAAAAATGGTTTGACATGGAATAATGTGCTCAGCATTGTCACTAATGAGAATGAGAACTGTTGATTCTCGCAACTCATAAATATTCTGTAAACAGGTATTTGAAAGGAATTTTTGCCTTTTCCCACTCCCCATCTGTCTGTGTTCTTTGGACCTGTAGCTAAAGCTGTAGTTGGTAACTGGAAGCTAAGTTGGCTTAGGTTGTTTTATTATGAAAAATCCTATGTTCATATTGCATGTACCCCCTTATGTATGCAACACAGCGTAATAGAACTTTTATTTTGTGATAAACATGTATGTAAATCTTGGGGGTATGATGGTCTCATTTCTTGGACAGGCTGTTTGATTTCAACTTGTTTATAAATGCTGATCTGAAATAAACAGTACTTTTCCTTTTTTGCTTTTAAAAACAAGTCTGAAGTATTAATTTGTGTTAATCGCAGATGGAGAGTCAGAAATTTTTAGCTGAAAACAGTGCTTCTGTATATATAAAGAAAGTAGAAGCTAGAATTAATGAAGAAATAGAACGGGTGATGCACTGTCTGGATAAATCAACAGAAGAACCAATTGTGAAAGTTGTTGAGAGGGAGCTTATTTCGAAGCATATGAAAACTATAGTGGAAATGGAGAACTCTGGGCTAGTTCATATGCTGAAAAATGGGAAGACAGAAGGTAAGACTGCATCATGTGTGAGACAGAAATACGTTACTTCTTACTGCTTTTAAACTTAGGATGAGTCAAACTTAAAACTTGTGTTCCTGTGTAACTGTAAAAATACTTCAGTGGCTCTGTTTCACAAATTCCTGAGAATCTTACTTCAGAGGCTTGGAGGGCTCTTAAAACACAGCCCATGTCTATAACCTGTTTCTGTTTAGTACCAGACACAGGTGCTTTTTTGGTAAGCCAAGTATCTCTAAAGAAAAGTACAAATCTATGGTAATAGTCTTTGTTGCCGGTTTTCCATGAGCCATTTTATTACTTCCATTCCTCTAGTATGTAGCTGTCAAAATGCATGGAAGTTTTTTGGCTCATAGGCAGTTATTTAAAAAGTACTAGTGTAAATGACTTACTTAATAAAAGTATTGTGGGACCAATTCTTGGGGAAGGGGCTTTGCTGCAGAAAAAAAGTTGGCTGTTTTTAAAGGGTATGAAGCAGCTTATTGAAGTGGTTGAAAAAGAAGGACTTGGCTTGATTTGGTTCTCCTGATAGAGGTTAATATGGGACAGAATAACTGAATGAAAGTTACTATGGAAAAAAATAGAGCATAAGTTTCTAAAGCAGCATCATGAAGAGAGTGATTGTGGTATCTGTATTTAGAAGCTGGTGCTCACGCTAAAGCCCTGAGAATGGGGAACAGACTTGCTGCTTAGATTAATGACCTTTGTTCATTAAAGCAGCTTCACAAAGTGATAGAGTGACAGAGTGAGCAAATTTCTTGGCTGTAAGAAAAAAGAGTTACTATA
Organism: Ara ararauna; assembly: GCA_028858755.1. Lineage (NCBI taxonomy): Eukaryota > Metazoa > Chordata > Aves > Psittaciformes > Psittacidae > Ara > Ara ararauna. Next base: position 18,936,944 of record CM054382.1, on the reverse strand, counting down.
TTGAAAAGGAAAGTGATGGTACTATATTTAACTTTTTTTTTCTTTAATATCTAGTTAAGATAGCCTTCAGGGCAAAGGTACAAGGGTATTGAAGGGTATTTTTAAGATAGAGAGATTAGTTTTATAACCTTGGTTTGATTTAGTTAAATACTTGAGAGGAAATACTTGTTGCATTGTGAAGACAAGATTTCACACAAATGCACAAGGATGATTCTCTTTTGGAAAGCCATGTTTAACCGAACTTCTCATGATTTTAGATGGATGAAACAAAGTAGTGTAAAATTGTATGGCTGACTTGAAGACAAATATTAATTAAACACAAATTTTTACCAGTTTTTGTTTTTAATACAGAAACAAGCATCTATTTGTTTTACCTTAGATTTTTTGAAACAACTTTTAATACAGTATTTGACTTTTAGGGTGATAGTTTCGGAAGCTGCATTCTTACATACCACTGGAAAACATAATATTACTGAAGCTTGAAGCGTGCTATCCTTCAGTACAAGCATAACTTCTGCTGGCCTGGGTATCAGCAATAACACATTCCTTGCTGCGGACAACCTAGAATAATTGTATGATATCTTTGGGTTGAATTTCGTGACTGCTGGGGTCAGCATGTTGTCAGGAGTGAAGCAGAGAAGATTCTAGTGCCTGAGCTGTTTTGGGATACTTTTTGTGGCTCAAGTGGCTGAACTTTTATTGCTGTGTTTTCTATGAGTCAGTTACAGAAGTATAACAGACTGAGGGTGTCCTGCATAATACCTTATCCTTGTTTGCAGACCTTGCTTGTATGTACAAGCTGTTTAGCCGTGTGCCAAATGGTCTGAAGACAATGTGTGAGTGCATGAGCTCATACCTGAGAGAGCAAGGCAAAGCACTAGTTTCTGAAGAGGGAGAAGGAAAGAATCCAGTCGACTACATTCAGGTAGTTAACTATTTTACCTTTCTTTTCTTCTATCTTTCCCACAGTTAACTTACATGATTGATAAGGTAAAGCTTAATATTGATTCAAAAGGGATTCTTCTTAATAAGCTATATCTGTAAGTTTGCTTCTGAATTCTCAGACATGTTTAGGACTCTTTTTTTACTTAAGTTGCTTGAAAAGTGCAGGCTCAGTTTTTGTGCTTTTGGTAACTGCTTTTATTAAATGACATTCAGGCTAATTACCGAACTGCTGAGAACTTCTTGGATTATCCTAAATGATACTTGCCTCAAGTGACTTGCATGTCTGCTTGCAAATAGCTTTGTAGTGTCCATTTTATTTAATTTTATGTAACACCAGCTATCAATGTTTGAGACAAAAATCACATAGCAGTAATTCATGGCAAGAGTAACTGAGAGGTGAATGTGATATAAATCAAAACAAATTACTTGCTTAATTCTCAGCCTCCCTGAGAACAGAACACTTCTGCATGTTAAAAGACGTAAGTGTTCATTCTTGTTCTCTCACTAGAAGTGATGTGTGCCATTAACTTATCAGCATCATAAGATATGCTTCAGGAGTGTTTGTCATCTTTTCTCTCCCATTGCCCCTGAGAAGACGGTTTTAAATTTGCACATTAAAATCTTTAGAGGTCACTGAACTTTAAGGAGATGTTTTTATAGCTGGAAGATGTTTTATACTTAATGGTAAAATGTGTATTCATTAAACTTCTAAGATTTTACTTTTAAATGTGTAGTTGAAGTCCTTGCGTCTGTTCTTTGTGAGAAACATTTAATGCTGTATGCCTATCACCTCTACTGCTTTGTTTGAAATCAGTAACTTTGCTAGAACTGGTTACTCTTAGAAGAAGCCATTTGAGTATAAAAAGATTGTTGATTGGATTATTAATTTTCTGGCAATGCTGAAGCAAACTTCTTACCAAGCTTAGACAAGAATCGCCTCTCCAAGGATTGTTAAAAAGAAGAGAGAACACCCTTTGAAATTTATTAGGCTTAATGATTCAGGGCTGTTAATGCTTTTTGTGATGGTATGATTAAAAAAAAAGGCAAATGATGTGGAAAATAAGTGTCTGGATTACTTTGAAGTAATTTACACTCCTTTTACATCCTGACGAACCTAAAGGAGAAGGAGTATCATTAAAAATTTAACCAGGAATGAGTTAAAAATTTAATTCTGAAGATGCTATTGATTTTTTTTTCGTGCTACAAAAGTGAATAGCATAATGAAGCTGAAGAAGACTTAGAGCCATAATGTGTGGGCTTTGGCAGAGCTCATTCTCTCAGCACATTAGTGTGTACCCCAACCATTTCATGAAGATGCCCTAGAGAAGAGGTTGATACATGATTACAGCTGAACCACGCACACACACACACATATGCACACACATACCCCCAACAGGTTTATCCTTTGCTACCACTGGGACAATGGAAGAAAAGAAAATTACCTATGAATTGAGAAACCTCACTCAGCCGTGTTCATCTGAATCTTTCAAGGACTTAAACAGCAGTTAGAAGACAGACAAGGAAGCTACAGTATGCCATCAAGGAAAAAACTGCTTCTGCATCATGAAATCACCAAACGCTGAGTATAATTGGCGAGATGATTGTAAAAACATTGCCAGGGGATTAGATTTAAAACTTATAATGATTTGAAGGGATGTTGAAGTGCTGCTGTAATTTAAGATACTAACAGTTTCTCCTGTTTAACACCAGGTTGTTCAGATGGTGTACTCCTGGACGGGAGACATAAGCTAACCTTGGTTAACAGAAAGATAGTGGGATTTACTTTGAATTTAAAATTTCTAATATGCATTAATTAGCCTGTGTAAAGATCATTCCTTTTAAGTGAGACGGTGAGTTCCTAAGAAACATTACTACTTTTTTAAGTAGTTCTTGAATGGCTTCTTTAGGTAACCACATATAAACTACTTAAGAAACTGAGGATTTTAAGAGCATTGAACATGAACAGTTTTTGTGGGCACTTGTTACCCATGATAAATTTAACTCTCAAGTGAAATTCCCACCCTCCTCCGTGCTGTCTTACTTATATCTAAATCCTGTGCATATCGTATATAGTTAGCAAGGTGCTCAGGTGATTTTAAGATGCTTCCCCCTTCTGCACTCAGTTGGTTTAACTCTGGGTGAAGATGGTGCAAACCCTAAAAATGATGTTAAAGATCTAATAAATTTAGCTCGGAGGAAGTACTTCAGGCCTGTGAACTTCACACTGGAGAGCTATTGCTTGTATCTAACTTTTATATGTTCACAGTGATGCTTAAAGATCAGTAGAAAAACATGTGACTAAATAATGCAGAGTGTGTCCCTAGATTGAAATTAGAGGGGGAAAAAGCCTGGCAAGATTGGGCCTGTTGTTGCAATGTGTTTTCTCAAACTTATTTAAGTAGCTCTAGGGATGCAGGTAATGGGTGCCTAGCCCCATCTTTCCTGCATTCTGAATTTATGATAGTGACTTTGTCAACGTTACTCGAAGTAGAAAAGGCTTAACAAGTACAACAAATACCTCTTTTGAGGTGTGGATTTAAAAGTAAAATCAACCTGTTTAACAAGGGTGATAAAAAAACTTCTTTAATCTTTGAGTGGCTTGTTAAAGCAAACTGCTTGAGTATTTGACACCAATATGTTAGCCAGCTTATCTGAAAATGCCTTCTATGCCAAACATAGAGAGCTTTGCAGAATCTCTGACTGTAGATGTGGTCTTTTCTATAACTTCATTTATTACTGCTGTTCTACAACTTACGACTTCACATCAGTGAAAATGTTTTTGCCCCCTTTTTTTTTTTTTTAAAGGGTTTACTGGATTTGAAGAGTAGGTTTGACCGCTTTCTGCAAGAATCTTTCAATAATGATCGACTCTTCAAACAGACTATTGCGGGTGACTTTGAGTACTTCCTCAACCTCAATTCTAGGTCTCCTGAGTACCTCTCATTATTTATTGATGATAAGCTGAAAAAGGGAGTCAAGGGAGTAAGTATAAATTAAATTAAAAAGATCATGCTCTTTATCATGAAAACTTGAATGAAATTAAGCTACTTCCAGAAGAATTAATTTTGCATTAAGATAATTGGCAATACTGCCTTAAAGTATATGTAGCACAGTATGATCTCATAAAACCTTAGATAGAAACTTACAGAAATATAAGATCTTTTGCATGTCAGAGGATTATTACCTATCTGTCTCTTCTTTCTTAAGTACAACTGTGTTCTTCAATCTTACTTCGTAGCTTCTTTCATGAAATTTTTTGAGGTATGGCACCTGGAGCTGGATAGGATGGTTCAGCTGAGGCTTCAGTGGATTTGAATAAAGCTGAATATTATTATTTGCATCTTACGCTTTGGCAATCAAGTAGCAAATTCTACTTATTTATAGAATAAGTAGTCATTTTGTTTATTGTGACACTTGATAGGATTTGCAAATGAGTCTTAACATATAAAATCTTTCATTCCAAGCTGACTTTCCATACTTATAATGCTGCGTTCCATCTGTGCTTGTTTTCTTAAAATACTTAAAAACTTACCCCGGAGCTTTTACTGTATTTATTCAGACATTCAACCCTTCCATCGTCTTCCCTCTCCCTCACAGTTGCTTTTCCGTCTATTTTAGCTCTTTTTCTCCACTCTGACTTTGTGCACTGTTCTTTTGGCTCATTTACATGTTGGATGAGTTTTGTAGGCTTCTTTATGTGCTACTGCTAGACCATATGCTTGCTGTGAATTACTTTAGGTTGTATGAGGCACTTGTGCTAGAAGGTTTTAATGAGCAAATTCTTTCTTTTACAGCTAACAGAGCAAGAAGTAGAAACTATATTGGATAAGGCAATGGTTTTGTTTAGGTTTATGCAAGAGAAAGATGTTTTTGAACGCTATTACAAACAGCACTTGGCAAGAAGACTTCTCACGAACAAGAGTGTTTCAGATGACTCTGAGAAAAATATGATATCTAAATTAAAGGTAAGACACTGTCTGCGTAATTTTATTTGATTTTTCTTTTTCCTCCTAAATACAGTTCCGTCTGCTTTTACGTAAGGGATATGTAGATAACATATATCTTGATTGCTGTTAAATACAGATTTGATTTTTTTAAAACCCCAACAGAAAATATGAAAGGCTTCTCTGAATAATTTTATGGAAAAAATGGAAATATTGGAAAGCACCTGCAATGAGAGCACAATCTTAGGAAACAAAACTAGTATTTTTCAGTTTATGACTTTCCAAATTAGAGGATAACTCCTGTTTATCTTGTAACTGGATTTGAAGGCAAGGCTGTGCTTTATCGTAGGTTTTCTGTTATTCACAGTAGAATTTTCTATTGCATGCACAGTTGGTTTTTTTAGTTGCTTCCATCTGCAGACTGATAATAATGCTCAATTCCTTTTTATTTAGGTAGTTTGAGATAGATCAGGGAAATACAAAATATCCATATCAGTGTGTGGAAACATGTTTCCCTTAGTTGTTTCCATTTACTGATTAAATAGGCCAAGAGATGAAGAAAAATGTAAAGCCTAAGTGTGAACAGTCTTTGGAGCACCTTCTAATGCAGCTTCTTCCTAAATGTCATGATAAATGTCTAGGAAACTTCCAAACCAAAGCAATTTAATCTTAAAATCAAACTTTTACTGGTCCTCATTTTTGGTTTTTGTGTTCTGTCAGTGAGCAAAGCCTGTTTGCATCAGGTTACTCCAAATTATCAGTATTAATTACAAATTATCAGTACTAATTCCTTCACAGTTGCCTCTCTACCTCTTCTAGCCTGGTGATTTAGAAGCACGGAGGATACATTTGTGATATGGGCCATCCATTTTCTTATGCACGGTGATTAGGATGCTGAAGCTAACATGCTTTCCTTTGCCATAGACATCTAAGTATGTGTTAGAAACAGATGCAAACTCTTGTATGCATAACTGAAATGCATGTGTTTGGTGCATGTATGTGTAAGCATATTCACAAAAGATGTAGTAATCTCCCCTGGTAATCTGCAGTAAACTCTTAAAATTATATGCTTGGGGGACAACAGGTTTTTTTCTTACACAAAGTTTCTTTCGCTTTTATAGTATCATGCTCAAAAGCAGGTGAGAGTGTGTGCCTTGGTCTGAAAACGTTTTGCTTTGTTTTTTGTTTTTGTTTTTTTTAATAAGATGAGGTAGGAAGCGAAAAAGAAATTGGAAATCCAATGCTGGAGAAAAGAGAAGGGAGGCAAGTTTTGTTACGTGTAGGGTTAGATCCTTATATGAAATAGGAAACTTAGAATAAGATCTGAAGTAATGCAAAAGGGAATCCCAGTAATCAGATGCACAAAAATATCATTTTAGTGAGATTTATAAACGAGCTCTTAGTCTTGCCATTCACATATCAGAAGCTCTGTATTCCTAGTGCTGGCACAACAAGTTATTTTTTGTATTTTCAGACTGAGTGTGGATGTCAGTTCACGTCTAAACTGGAAGGAATGTTCAGGGACATGAGCATCTCAAATACAACGATGGATGAGTTCAGGCAACATCTTCAGGCGACTGGGGTAAGAGTGTGGGATCTGTGTGCTTGTCCTTTCATTTCAATGCAAACCATAGACTTTTTATCAAGGCTTGTGGCTTTTAATATGTTAGTGTACGTGTGTGGGAAGAAGGATTTTGTTGGCACACTCCAATTGTACTTCTTTTCCTGTGGTTGTTATCTTACAAACTTCGTTACTATTTTCCGAAATACAAAAGTCAGTTCGAAGCTGAAATGGTGCCAATCTCGTTCCATAAAATCCGGTTTCAACTTCCACTCTGTACACATTCTTCTGCAAGGCCCCCCGCAGCAGGAGCCCAGACGCAGTCCCAATGCCGAGCGGCTATGCCGCGGCCGGCCGGCAGGGGGCGGGCTGTACCCACCCGCCCGCTCTCATCCGCCTTGTCGCGGTGTCACCACCAGTGTTCCTTTTCTCGTTCTTTAAAGGTAACCTTCCTTGAGACACGGATTTTATGCTGACAGCAAGAAAAATCTTGCTTGCTGCAGGTATTTGGAAAACACGCCATCTCGCGTTTAACTGTCCTGATGCAGCTAACGCCTGTACTAAAAACCAGACCTGCCCTTTTATTCAAATCACCAAATATGTACTTAATTGTTCAATCAGGAAGTGTTACACCTTGTTGTAAAAGTGGACCTCTGGAATGTTGCATAATGGAGAGATTGCTTCTATTTGAGATTGGTTTGCGTGCTCTGAACATACTTTTTCTATGCTGATACTCAGTAGCACTTAATAATGTGTAAGCAGCCATATAGTTCCCTGCAGGTAAGTAAACTTATCAAGCATGTTTGAATCAAATTCAAGAATGTGAATGCCAGCAGTAAGTTTGTGGAAGTACTCTGTCCCATCTCCCTGGTTTTACGGAGTGGTCTGAAATCTTTGCTGTCTTGAAGCAGTAAGCTGAAATCTTCCTCATCAGTATGCTGTGAATCATCATGAGTGAAAAAACAGGACGTTCTCAATGTAGTTTCAGAAGAGGTTGTAGAGGGTATGGATAGGTGTATATAAAGGTGCACAGGCAGCTTTACTACTGTTTTTTTTCTTTAGAGGCTAATCGTGTTTTCTCTCTAAAGTACTTGAAATATTAGTTTCAAGAAAAAGGTTGTTAGAGCACTTCATGGTTTTAGGTAGCATGTGGAACTTGTACATGATGGGGCATGTGTTAAAGATTCGTGTGCTTCATATGGCGGTTTTAAATTGAGTTATTGAATGATGTCTCAGTCTTCTTCAATGTAGCTATGTATGGCTAATAAGATGAATTCAAAATGCCTTATTTGAAACTTCATCTTATTCTTGGCAAGGGACCAGCAGTTTGCCTGATGGTTGCCTTTTGATCAGCCTAATCATGACCTTCTAAAGAAATTTTTGGTGTACTTATGATGGAAGTGTATATTTTTCTATTAGTGAATAGCATTTGAGAGGAAATACAGACAGGAAGATTTTGGGAATTTTATATTACTGATAACTTGCTGGTGGTACTGTGTTTTATATGAAGTAGTCTATTCTAGTCCTTTTTAAACAATTTGTGTACCTTGATTATGTCTGGTGCCTCCTAGAGGAGTCAGGCATCTGCTCTTCTCTAAATAATCCTACCTGCAGAGTCTCCTGCTGGATTCTATATCCTGAGATACAGGTAGTGCCAAGGACTGTGCAGGTGATTGGTTTGCTGTCAGTAAATGGAAAGTTCAGCACCAGGCAAAGTCCAAGCTTATAGATTATGAGTAATTTCTACAACTGCAGTCCTGAAACATCCATTTGTTTTAAGAAGATTAGATCACTTCAGGACACTTTCCATTAGTTCATATCATTTTTATGCTGAAAAGACATCTTCTAAAATAAACTGCTTCCGTTCATTGAGGTGAGGCATTCTAAATTAATGCTGTATTCTGGTCTGGCGAAGGCTAAAACAAATTTAGGAAACAGTTGCCGTATTAATTAAGATGTTTTGGTTCTAGATAAAGTTGTTTGCCATGGCTTTCTGTCTGCATTGATGACCTATCCCTACACTAGAGGGAGAAAACTGCTGAAGCTTTAATTTTTTTTGTGATTCACAGATGAACTAGGTTTTTTTGTTTAAAGGCCTGTTTGCATTTCTCTTGAGCCTTATGACATTGGTATTATGAAATTAGAAGCAGGGCAGTAATTCTGGCTACAGTACAGTCTTTACATGGGTGTTTACATACTTGTACGAATTGTTCCTCTTAAAGCTTAATGAAATTCAGTCAAAGGGATTTCTGTACAAGAAGCCTGTCACCGGTCTCTCTAGATTTTTTGGAAGTTTCCTAGGCACAAGGTTGCTGATGCACATAGGCATTCACCATGCATAGTATAAAAAACTCTTCTGCAGTGTGTGGAAATACTACTCTGCTATTTAATAGTGGAAGTTTCTGAGTTCATAGGAGAGTTTTGACCTCCTGAGGTATATTATGTTCTATTTCTGTGTAGTTGGTTTGTAACAAGTTGGTTATAGTATGCTTTGGGTTTTCTTGCCCATAATTTGTATTCCTTGAATTAAGTTTAATAATATTCAGCTTATATAACTAGTGAGGATTGTGCCTCACTGATAGCCAGATGTTTATCACCTACTAATACAAATACTTTATAGATCAGCAATTCAACTATAGAATGTTTCCTAACCCGTGCTGAGTATTTATAGTTATAGCTGTCTTTAGGGAATGTGCCAAAGTTGTGTCTGTACAAGTAAATAACTGTTTACATTGCAGTCCAGAGGTAAATTGCAGGAAAAGCTCTCTGTGGTTTAATGTTAGATATTCAGTATTTATAATTTATAAACAGTTTCTTTGAAATCGATACCTTTAGTAACCTGGCTTTACTGTATGCAGTCAAAAACCTGTTTAGAAAAAATTGTTATATGTATTATGAGTTCTCTTTATGATCACAGACATTTCATTCTTGATTAAGAGTTTATTTTGTTAAATTCTGTACACTCCTAAATGCCAGAGAGAAATAATGTGGAGGATTTTTGCTGTACCATTTATTCTGATAATAATGAATTCATTTGTCTGGCTTTGTAAAAGTAATATGCGTAGATACATGTCTATATTTTTTTAGCCTGTGAAAATTCTATACATTCTACAGTGATACAGAAAAATGATGAAACATGGTCCTGTTTTAAAATAGTGTATGTTTTCTTCCAATTATCCTTAGGTCTCATTAGGTGGTGTTGATCTTACAGTGCGGGTCCTCACAACAGGTTACTGGCCTACACAGTCAGCCACACCAAAGTGCAACATCCCTCCAGCTCCCAGACATGCTTTTGAAATATTTAGAAGGTATCTATTAAAGCAGATTTTTAAGTAGAGGTTTTAAGAAGATACTTTATAAACTTAACATACGGGTATATTTTACTATTAAAGACATGCTAGCATACTGCTGCTCTTCAGTTCATGCGAAAATTGGAGACTGCAATAGTCACATTATGAGGCTTGGGTTTTGGGGAGCTAGTACTTAAAGTAGAAATCTAACAAGAGTTAATGTTTTGAAAAAGCAAAAGTTAGAAATTTCTAACTTAATGTCTATGAAAAGTCTATGTAACTGTTTAAAGCAATTTTCTCTCGGATAGATGAGCTATGTATTAAGTTTTCAATTCAATTATATTACAGATTTTATTTAGCCAAACACAGTGGGCGACAGCTGACACTCCAGCATCATATGGGCTCTGCAGATCTCAATGCCACTTTCTATGGGCCTGTTAAAAAGGTAAAGCATCAAAGTTATGAAAATACTGTATCTTTTTTAAAAATAAGCAAATGCACATTTGTAAGAACTTCAGGATTTTAAAAAATGAAGGCTTAGCCACTGATAATATCAGAACATGAAAAAGATGCCTTTCATTGGCTTTGTAGTCTGATTCTTCCTATGTAGCAGTTTTGTCCAAATCTAATTTGAAATCTAATTTGAATGCATCACTCAGCATCATCTCTTCATTACTTTGTAGGAAAGTAGTAATTTTGATCTTGAAGGGACCTCAGTGGTTGAGTATTTTTGAGATTTTTGGCTATTAATTGGTCAAAAGTGAAATGAAACTTGTTTCTCTGTAGAGTAATTTTTTTAGTGTGAAAAAGTGTTGTTAGCCCCAGTTTAGCCTGCTTTTCATATGCAGAGTGCTAGCAATGTAGATAACACTTTTTTCAAACTTAAGAATCTTAGTAGAGTTAATAGAAGTATTAGTGTTTAATGTTTATGTATACCAGAAAATAATTTGCTTGTGATTTAGACCAGAATTACTTCTAGCTTAGCCTTCTAGAAATGGCGTGATGCTTGGGAAGGTAGAAGGAAACGCAGAATGAAAATAAAATTATTATAACACAAAGTGTTAATGTGCTTTTGTAAGGGTGTTAAAATTGTATTACTTGATAATTTTAAAGCTAAGAGAACTGGAGTAATGGAACAGGGGCCAGAGAGGCGGTAGAGTCTCTGTCCCTGGAGATGCCCAGTACTTGAGTCGACACAGCCCTGGGCGTCCTGCTCTAGATAACCTGACTTTGAGTGGTGGCTGGACTGTGGGACCTATAGAGAAGACTCCAGTCTCAATCACCATGTGATTCTAAGCTACTGGAGAGACATTGTGGTTATGCTGGCAGGTGTATGCCGTTCTATCACTTGTGTACACTGATCTCCTAGGTAGATATTTCATCATATAACTTCATTGTTGTGAGGTAAGGTATTTTGCAGTGGGGAATAATCTAATAGCAGTTTTGGAATTTTGAAACAGGAAGATGGCTCAGAGGTTGGCGTAGGAGGTGCCCAAGTAACTGGCTCAAATACACGGAAGCACATATTGCAAGTCTCCACTTTCCAGATGACAATATTAATGCTCTTTAACAACAGAGAAAAATACACATTTGAGGTAAGTGTTGTGGTATTATCATATGATTTTAAGTAACTGTTTTAGGCACTTTCTTGACCTCTTGAATAGGCTTTTGAAGATCAGCTGTCTCTCTTTCTATATGAGTGTGGATCAGGTCAATAAATACAGGAAGCAGATCATTAGCAGTGCACCTGGGGAGCAGTCCTAGAGGAAATTATTTGGGGATAGGAGTTTTCAAAATGTTGAAGAATTGCGAGTGTGGTTATTCCTAGGCCAGAGAGCTATAGAAAAGCTGAAGTTGGAATGCAGCCTGTGACTCTGTTTGCTCGTTTTATCTTTGAGAAATTGGATTTAGAGGCCAAAGGGTGGAAAAGGGTTTGTATCCTGGCTTTTTAAACACCAAAGTGCTTAAATTGGCAGGCTGGAGTTAGCTGTAGGATGAATCAAAGAAATCTCATCCCTTCTCTGAGCTGGTGAGCCAGAAAAGACAATCAAGAAGGTCCAGATAGATTCTTAACAAGGAGACTTGAGGGGCAATGCTGGGAAAGGTTGAAGTGGTCAGCTGATAGACAATGGTGAAGGCGGCTTTCGAAATGGAGGAGGATCCTGTGCCTATGAGGTTTGACCATTGTATTTTTAATATCGGTAGTTTTGCTTTAGACATTATCTTCTGTTTGAGAGAGCATTGGTAGCCTTGAAGAGCAGTGTGGGTGCTGTTTGAATCAGACTGGATTTCCAGGTTTTTCATCTACTTTTGTCTGTGCTGTGCATAGTAATCATTTGCCTTTTTGTTTGGATTTTGTTTCCAGCTTATTGGCATACTTCTAGCCTGTTAATGAAGAATGTTTCTTTGAAACAGTCTCAGTCGGGATTAAGGAAGGCAGGTTTTGATAAGAGGCTTGTAATAAACTACTCATAGTTCAAAAAAAGATTATTTTACAGCAAAAAAAGTCCTGTGTGTTGTGAAATCTATTGTAGGAGCATTACAGCTTTGCGTACTTTCTCTGCATAATTCTTAGGGACAGGGGGAGTCAGTGGGAGGGAGAAGAGGGGGATTTAACAGTTCATTTTTTCTTGATGTTGGTGTTGAAATTGGGCTGATGGCTACCTTATTCCACAAAACTGTAGGCTTTATGAGTAGTACAGTCTTACCCATATATGAAAAAATGACATGTGGTAGAGCAGTGAAAAGTACAATTTTAAATACTTGCTCTAAATTCTGGTTTATTTTACTTAAGACCAGATGATAGATAAATACGTCCATGTGCTTTTAGGTTGTATAGGTTTTGTTTATTTCTGGTTTGGGAGTTCTTAAACTCTTACTTAGTGTCCCACTGCAACTAAAACATCAAGAAGGCATATTTGTTTTGTTTGGTTTCTTTGGTGAAGTGTGTGGGAGTTGTCTTTAACTCCAGCCAGGAAAGCTTAGGAAAACTTGAGAGTAGAATGAATTTCATCTTTGTTCATTGATTATTGAATACCATGATAAACTGCTGAGTGCTGGGCAGCAGTTATTTTTCTGTCATATCACATTAGTGCTTTTACTGTGACATAGCATGAGAGATGACATAGTATGTGCTTGTATCAGCACAAAACTTGTCTGATATACAAGTGTTTCTATACAAGCAGATTCTCAGCTGAACAGATTAATTTGAAGTTGCCTTCACAGTTGAACACTTTATTTTGTTTTGCACTCAGCATGATTACTAACTGCAAAACTGACAAGATCCTCACAATAATCCTAATAGCCATTAAGCCATGTGATTACGAGAAAAATGGGATAATGATAATACAGAAATTATGCATAAGATACTACAGAAACTTAAAGGATTGTTGCATTGTAAAATTCCTTCACAAAAATGTATGCATTTTCCATATTCCTGTACAGCAACATTTTATATATGCAAAAGGACTGGTGGACATACGGTTCTAAGTTAATGCTACCTGAATCTAAGAGAAAAGGTCTTCATATAAACCTTGAAAGAATGCTAATATTTTCAAAGAACTTAGTTTCTTCTGATCAAGTCTCATCTAATACTTAGCATATTTTTCTGTCAGTACATCTCAATATTTTAAAAGGTAAAATGCACAATTTTTAATGATAACATAAAAAAGGGGGGAAATTTTTGGTTCTCCCTATAGGTTTAACAAAGAAATACATATGTGACTGTAGTAGAAGTAAAGTTGTTGCATAATTCTACAAAAATTGGATTACTGTTTGTCGTGGTTTAAGCCTCTCAGCCGCGCAGTTTTCTCGCTCACTCACTCCCCCCCTCTTTCTTCCCCCCGCTCCTGGAGGGATGGGAAGGAGAATCGAAAGAATGTAACTCCCACAGGTTGAGATAAGAACAGTTTAGTAACTAAAGTATAACACAAATCACTACTGCTACCACCAATAATAAGAAAAACTAGAGAAATACAAGGGAAAAAAATACAATCACTCACCACCTATACCCAGCCCAACCAAGCAGTGCACCCCCACCCTTCCAGGTCTCTGCTCTCTGTTTTTACCTCCTGGGCATGACGTGCTGTGGTATGGAATACCTCTTTGGTCAGTTTGGGTCAGGTATCCTGTTTCTGCTGCTTTCCAGCTTCCTTTCCTCCCTGGCAGAGCATGAGACTCAGAAAGTCCTTGGTCAGACCAAAACATTCTAAGCCGTAACCATAAACGTCGGTGTTACCGGTGCTGTTCCCAGACCAAAAGTCAAAAACACAGCACTGAACCAGCTATTATGAAGGAGAAATATGACTGCTGCTGCTGATCCCATGACACTGTTCTAAACTGGCTTACCTGTTTTCTCTTTTGCTGATCTCTGCTTTGGAAGATACACAAGTGGAAATCTGCAAATAAAAAACAAACTAAATTTTCAACATTGCAACAAAATGACATGATGTTTTCCTTGCGATTGCCTTCTGCATGTCTGCCTTCTAATAAGCTTTCTATTGTGTAGAACTGGACAGAGGCAGTTTTATACCTAGATTCATCTCTTTTGTAGCATCCAGATAATGCTCAGCTGGTAATATTTTTAGAGCTAAGTCTGGGTAATCAGTACTGCTCTTGTGCATGACTCCACTGTGGTCTTTAAGGCATTTTTGGAGATGGGGAAAATGTATAAATTTTTCAGTGTTACATCAAAGGCCTATATAAAAATATGTTTGGAAAAGTGATATGCTACAGACCGAAGGAAAAAGAGAGCATAAGAACATCTGTTATCCCCATTTACATTCATAATTATGCACTTTTTTATCCAACTTGAAGTTTTTGCCTTCTTCTGAGGCAGCATTTTGCAGTGCAATTCTTCCTGTCATTCTTATTTTAATGCTAGCTTATAAATTCCGAAGCCAAAATGGTTCACATACGTTAGTGGCTGAGTTGGAATGCTGTGAAGTAAAAAAAATAAACAGAAATACATAGTGGTTCATGTGAAGTTTAGCATCAAAAAAACCTTGAATTCCGTTTTAGCTCTTTGTTTCACTTCCATCAAAAGCAGGGTATATATATTAACTTGTAGAAGTGATTTAGTTTTGGAAGGATTCATTTTAGGTCTTGATCAAAAATCATAGTTTGGGAGTGTGCGTGTCATTAATAAGCTGTATTCGGTTTGTAGCCTCAAGATTTTACTTTCACCCAAGTCCTAAAATCTGAGTGTCGCCTTTGGCTTGTTAAATTTATCTGTTTCAGTAAGACTATTTGTTGTGACCATACAAAGGATTATTGTGGGTTTATGTTTTTGTGGGCTTGAGGTTGTGGGGTTTTTTTTGTTTGCTTTTGGGTTTGGGTTTTTGGGGGTTTTTTACTACTACTTTGTGCTGGACCTGCAAAAAAATTGTGAAGGTGACAGAGGTGACAGTTGTGTTTTTAAATAAAGCAACATGTAGATGAAGTCCTCAGTGATATGATTTAGTGGTGGCCTTGGCAGGCCTGCAGTAATGGTTGGACTTGATCATCTTAAAGGTCTTTTACAACCTAGTTGATTCTAAGTGAAAAAACAGTAACTTTCTATGAGCTGCTTGGGAAGAGATGTTTTGTTACGAACAAATAGTTAAAATATGAGGATGTCTAGTGAGATGCTGTGTTTGAGATGCGCTATAGTTAATTGCAGAGTCTGAATAAGGGCCAGTGCATCCAAATTGTTTCTATTGCATGTTGTCCATGGTGGGTGACCACAGAAGGGTAGCACCTTTTTCTGGATTGATCTTAAAAAACTTGAGTGTACTTAAGAAATAACATCATTTAATCTGAACTAGTTGTACTCCAAAGTCTGGGGTTTTTTTCTGGTCAGTATTTAAAGAACTTGTTAAAATGTTTTCTGTAGTTCTTCACAGATCTTAGCATTTTGATCACTGGGAGTAGTTACTGCTGCTTTTAGCCTGAAGGTCACCAGTTTGACTTGTGTACCATGAGAATTAGGAATTTATGGGGACAGTGTAAGAGTTCTATTGCTCTATAGAACTGAAGGTGTCAAAGCTGAGAAAGTGACAGCTCATGTGGACAGTTACATGTCTGTGAGGTTTATTTTTTCTATTTGGTAGTTTAATCTTTAGCTGCCAGAGGTCCCTTGAGTCTGAATGGAAATGTTGAAATCAGATATGTCTGCAGTTTCCTCAAACTAGAAAAAGGAAGAAAATAACGATAAGGCTAAAATGAAATTCTTATAAGTGGGAGCTCAGTAGGCAGGTTTTCAGGAAGCAGTAGTAGTTGCCTTACTCCTAGAGCATGCTCACACATCATTCTGCGTCCAATATAATTTGCTTACTAAGTCATGATCACTGGCGACTTGCCTAACACATGGCTCTCCTTTGTAAAGATCTTATTTTCAACAGTGTTGCTGAATGCAAATGCATTTACACAGTTCTTAGGAATGCTCATGAACACTGTGGATGGTTTCCATCACTGGGTTAATTAGAAGGTTTGGTTTCACTGTTCAGCAAAAGTTGGAAATAGTGAACAAATCCTTTCGGCCTTCTCAAAAATTGCAGGGAAATGAAACAGCTGGTTATTCATTTCTCTATTTTCAGCTTATGGTGACTATTTACTTGACAGAATCCACTGTCTGTGCATTGACCCAGGTGGGTCATTTTGCTACTGAATGAATTCAAACTTTTCAAGACCTTCAACTGCCATGGAAGTATTTTGTGTGCTTGAAGGTGCACATTAAGCATCAGTGCTGTTGTTGCAAAACATGGTACTTGCTTCTGTCCTAGCCATAAACTAACTAAGATATTTTTCTTTAGGAAATTCAACAAGAGACTGATATCCCCGAAAGAGAACTGGTTAGAGCCCTACAGTCCCTTGCATGTGGCAAACCAACGCAACGTGTTCTCACAAAAGAGCCTAAATCAAAAGAAATAGAAAATGGTCATATATTTACAGTGAATGATCAGTTCACATCTAAACTACACAGGGTCAAGATTCAGACGGGTAAGTGTATGTTCTACTGTCTTGCAGTCCCAAAACTGCCTTAAAATGACAAATTATCTTTTGCAGGATTGGTGTCTATAAAAGTAAAAGAAATAAAGTGATATGTTTCTTGTTGATGATTAGTTGCATCAAAGTAAAAATTGAAATACTGAGAGAAGTGTGGAAGTCATAGTTAAGCTTTTTATTTTACAGAATTTGTGATTAGCTATTAAAATGAAATGTTGAAATAAAATTAAAATCTTAATAAAATTATGGTACTGATTGATTCATGAATAGGAAAATGATAAGTTGCTTTAGTGCTGTGAAATTGAGTGACGTTTTTGTAGCCCATAGTACAACAGCCATTTCCAAGTCCCAGGTAGCTATAATGTTTTTAGGCAGTGATTTGGGCTTAACAAAGAGAACCTAATCAGTACAATACCACTTCATTAGCTTATGGAAGTGTTGGTTTGTCTAATGCAGAAGTAACATTAATACCTTTAGTCTGGAAATAATTTGAGTTGTAGCATTGCTGTGGGTATACTTCATAGTGTTTTGGAAGGTTAGTTCTTAGTTTTAGTACATCTAAAAATATTTTCTGACTTTGCGGATCTCTGTATATAAAATGTACAGCATCACTGGCAGTGTTTTAAGTGCAACATTGGTAATTCACATGCTGTTTGTTGCATGTAATTTAACTTGCTGGGCTTCTGTGCATCACACTGTGTCCAGGGGTGTATGTGTGTAAAACACAGTACCTACACACATGACCTTGCATGTATCCCTCTGCATGAGAGCTAGGCTTTCTCTCCGTGCACATGCACGGTGCTGTGATATCAAGACATCTGCCATGTTTTGAGAATTTTTCTGGGGAGCAGGTGAGCAGCAGCTAAATGAGGGTGTTGAGAATCCTCTGCTCAAGGCCCAAGGCATTTTCCTGGCATAATTAAAGCAAATTCTGAGACAACTGCTGGAGTTTTAATGGAATTCTGCTTTTTCTTTTCCGTTCCAGAGATGTCTGTGAATAAAGAATATGTTTTGGGGTTGAGGGTAGTTTTAGGGCAAAACTTTATCTTGTGATTTTATGTTTCTGTCTTGCGCAGAAGGCTTCTTATGTGAATCTCTTTAAAACTGAAAAATACTTGAGGCTTTGGGGTGAAGAAGGGCAGGGGGGGAAGTAGTATAGCAGTGTCGGTGTTGGAGGAAGGCTTGGTTATAATGATGCTTGGGTGAAAGGGTAAGAAAAGCTAGACAGAAGGGTAGAAATAAAGCATGAATAGGAGAGAAGAACAGAATACAAAGAATATAAATAAGTTGGAGAAGATAAAGTTGGACTGTTTCCTCTGACTGACAAACTTTTAAAGTATTTAACTAGTTTGTGAAGTAAACTTTCAATCCATTTCTATTTTGATTACTGGGTTATTTGCTATGTTAAAGAAAAATAATGGGAGCATGGGGGCTGGTGGTGCCTATAAGCAGATTTGAATGCTGTTCAAATTTTAACATAGCAATAATAAAACAACAGATTGTTACCTTGTCAGTTGCTATCAAAATATGCCAAAAAGTTATATGTTCTTAAGGCTGCTTTTCATCAAAAAGATGAGGTTTTAGAATGTCAAAACTCAGGAAAATATAACTTGATGAAATAAATAGTGAAAGCTAACACTTACACAAGGAAATCAATTTAAATTTTGCTAATATGCTTTACATTCTCTTTCTTTTCTTTAAGTTGCTGCCAAACAAGGAGAATCTGATCCAGAAAGGAAAGAAACGAGGCAGAAAGTAGATGATGACAGAAAACATGAGATAGAAGCTGCTATAGTTCGGATAATGAAATCTAGAAAGAAGATGCAACACAATGTGCTAGTAGCAGAGGTATACTTGTACACAGTTTTGATATGGGCTTGGGGGTTCTTTCTGTTTTCCCTATTAATTTGTGAAAGTTACACAGCTCTGATGTGATTCTGAAGGGCTTTGAGAGATGCTGTGTTTAATCTGTCCTTTCCCATTCTCCCCCCCCCCCAACCCTTTCCCATTCCCCCCCCCCCAGCCCTTTCCTTACTCTCTGTGTATCTGAAGAGATCTAAATCCTTTCCCTTCAGTTTAGGATGTACTCATGGGTATATCTAATTTTACTTCCTCCTTTTAGTCCTATTGTGATGTTATCAAATTCTTTGAAATAAGTTGGCAACAAAACCCTCTGTACTTAACATGAATTATTTTCTGCTTTGATGCTGTTACTGACTGTTGGGTCCAGGTTTGAGAGATTTGAGCTCTTAGCAAAGAGAAAGTCCTGCTGCTCTTAACTCCTGAGTTCTGGCATCTTTGGGAATAGTACATGTTTTCCATTCTTGAACTCCTTTAGGGTTGTGAAATTGAGAGGATTCTCAGGTTGTGACCATGCCTCAGTAGAGGTTCAGTTCTTTAAATCACATCCAAAAATGATCAAGCAGGTGATGGGAGGGGGGAACTGTCAGAAGTTTGCAGGCTGCTTCTTACGCTTCACAGTTGTAACCAGCCCTGTCTAAATGTATTTTTCTGATGATTTTGGTCAGTTAGGGTGCTTAAGGATCATACTTGTCCTGTGGTCTTACGTTATTGGTTTTGACCTTATTTTTTAGGTAACTCAGCAGCTGAAGGCCCGATTCTTACCAAGTCCAGTTGTTATTAAAAAACGTATTGAAGGACTTATTGAGAGAGAATATTTGGCACGAACACCTGAGGATCGCAAAGTATACACTTACGTAGCATAAAATGCGTTCAGAAAATTTGATTTATTCTTGGACTATACTCTTCGCATGAACTGGGAAGTTCTTTTAAATCATTAATATTAAGACGACCATCTCTTCTATTAAATTACAGTACATGTTCTAGACCATTCAGATCAAGCCTTTTACTCCTTTTGAGAGTTTTCAACATCAATTGATTGAGCTTCAGGCTTTTCAACGTTATCCCTGTAGAGATCATCCTTACAATTCTTCGGGAAAATGTGAATGTGCCGCGTTTGTTTTCAATACTGTATGAAAACAGAAAAATAAAAACAAATTTAGAAAATACAGCTCATTTAAAAAAATAAAATTGTTGGAATTTCATTTCCCCAGGTCTTCAGTGTTAATGTAAATGTGTTTCTGTAGTGTTGCTTAGCACTTCGCGCATTGTATAAGTTGGGTTTAAAAGAAACCGCAACTGGTAGGGCAGAATTCTCAGTTATATTGCTCTGCTTCCGATGTTTCATTAACTAGCCATGTTTAATTTAAATATTTGGTAAGTTTTTGAATACCCAAGTAGACAACTTGAGCATGTTTCACTCTTCCAGCTGCACTCACTGTTCCAACAACATGAATCGGGAGTTTCTGGGGGCTCAGAAATGACCATAATGATTTTGACTTTCCCTTCTGTAATTTGAGTTCTTCTAAATTAAACTCTATATTGATTAGGTTTGTTCTGGTTTCTTTATAGGAAGAAGGAAAAGATTTTAGTGTGTATAAACTGTATAATAATTTTTGCTGTTGTAGTCACTGCTGATGGTGGATTGTACAGGGCTATGTTTTTATTTCACTAAATGTAGACAAAATAAATTTAAAATAAATGGATTTAGTGTACACAAACAAATAAGTGTGTTAGAGTACAGGTCGACAATCTTTTGGAACTAAGTACTGTCTCCTGGGGAAACGTATTGGGATTATATTTTGTTCATAAACATCATAGATAGATTCATAGCCCCAGTGCTTCCCATCTTAAGTGCATATTTCAGGAGATTAAAGAGAAGCCAGCAAGCACTATTTGTTTTTAAAAGTGCATTTTAAACATGCAATAAAAAGTTGTTACTGTAATGAATTTTTTAGTTTTTACCCTGAACTTTTTTCTGATCAGTATGCTGCAAAAATAGATTACAAATTGGAGTTCAGTGGCATCATTGTTCTCATAGTTAGAAATTGTTTGAAGTGAGCACTGTACTGCAGAGTTTTTATTAAACAATATTTCCGACATTCCAGTGCACATATTATATATTACATGGTTTCTCAACTGTAGCTGTTTTCTGTTGTAATTTGAAACAGGTGTTTGGGTTGGTTTGTTGGGTTTTTTTCTTGGTTCACGTTACTTTCATCCATAGGTATAAAAAAAATATCGTTGGGATGTGATCCCAACACGTAGTGCTGCAGTTGAAACAAAGACTTAGTTGTAGAACACTAAGATACTGCCAGAGTGTTTCTTGATTAGCTGTATGAAATATGTGGTGGTGGTGTGATGTAGCAATTGGATTGGAGAGTGTTGTTCATAATGCGTCCCCAATTTCACACCTCTCCGGCCTGTTAAAATACAAACCCTGGCTATTGTTCAGTAATAGGATGTTTCTTCTACAAAGAAAAGCCTGGAATTGGGGTGGTATTTTTAGCCTGACTCTTCTGAAGCTTTTGTAAGAAGCTTTTACTTAAGTAGTGCACACCTGCCAACACACATGTATTAGCTTTTAAGTCATCGGAGGGGAGGTGGCTGAGGGACATTTCCTGCCATTGTTCATCAAGAATTTAGCTCCAAAAGAAAACAGCTAGGCCATTGACCATTCTAAAAATGTGGTGCTGACTGTCATTAAAACACCTGTGTGTCTCTGTACAGTATATGCAAAACTTCACTGGGAAGATAGTCACTGTTAGCCATAGTACAAGACTAAATAGAGGTTGGATGAGTTCTGGGGTTTGGATTGTGTTTTAAGTCATCAGAAACATCTTCCTCAAAGTGTAACTCGCTCTTCCATATATCAATGTGAAGGTTTTCTTTTATGCATACCTTATTCGTTAATAGCATGAATGTTGTGATAATTGCATGTTAATGCTTTCCCATGTGCTTTTTGGGAAGAAAGGGGTTCATGTGTTTTTATTTCCTTGTGAAGCTTATAGATACTAATGTTGCTATCTGTGACAGGAAGGCTTCATCCTTAATGTTGTGATTGCACTTCTGCTGTGCATCAGCTGAAGCTTCTACCTCTGGTGGCTTTTGAAAGTGCTTAGCCTGAATGTTATATGAATGACTGTATAATTATGTGTTTAAGGGTGTTTATTTTTACAAGCTATGTGGGCTAGAGTGTTTGCTAAAATAATAACAGGTGATGATGGCTATCTTCAGTAACAAATACTAAGGGTCTAGTTTCCATTAGAGTTTTGAAGACACTAATTATTCAGAAAGGGACTTTTGCTGAAGTCACCTTTTGGAAATGTGTCTTTTACAATAAGAAGAGAATGTGAAAACTGGTCAGAGAGAACAAGACATCCCTCGGACTTTGTTTAAGGTGAGTTTGATGCATGTGCCTTTAAGCTCTGTGTATATTTGTGAGACTTCTCTTACAGTCCATAGCAGAATTCTGCTATGCCTTACCTTATTTCACTTTTGCTGCCTTTCTTAATCTCCGTTTAAAATTTCATTGGTAGGACTGTAGACACACAAATTGAGTGTAATTATTAGTAAGTTTGGTTTCTTTGCCTTAACATGCAGCTAAATGCAGTAACAAGACGTAATTAAGATGGAGTTTACAACTTCTAATTTTTTTAATTGGAAGTAGGTTTGGAGTTTTATAGCTATTTGAAAGTACGAAGGCATGTGGTTTCCTTGTCTACAAGTTTTATTTTAAAGGGTGGAGGGTAGACTTCATTTGCTATCATAACAAATAAGATTGTCCTGTATCTCCCTCATTCAGTTCTTGCTGTTTTCAGTGTTCACTGTCTTTACAGCTTTGACTTGCTCTTTTTGTCTCCTAGAATTAATCCACACAATTTCCCTGTTTGCTGCAGAACAGATTGACATTAGGCATGTCTGCAAAGCAGACTGAGTCTTGGATGTTAAGCTACTCCTGAATTAAATGTCTCTTCTCACTCCCTTTCCTAAAGACAAACTTTTCCCAGTTGACCCTAAAGCTTTCAGTGTAATACGGTCTGGTTTTCTTGCATTTGCTCATTGAGAATTGGCAGCTGCCAGATTTACTTTTCTGGACCTTTAAAACCAGAAGCATTGCACTAAATATTCTGCATGACTGAAATATTTTTACTCAGGTATATTGTAATTAAATTGTACAGGTGGCACATATATGTATGGTAATAGAGCCTGTCATGATGCATGGTTTAGGGGATAAGCTGGCACAGAGATGGGGTTCCCCTTTTGTCAAAAGCAGCAAAACTTGGGACTCTGTGTGACCTCTAGTTGTATGTCCAAAACTGGCCAGAACCTTTTCACAGTGATTAGAGGCAAGGTGGGCACTCATCCTTGGCTCCCAGTTACTTGGAGCCCCTGTGGCTTTAGAACAAAGATTTGGCGATCCAGAACTAGGTTCGCAGCTGTGTGTAATGCTGGTAAGAAGCATCATCTTCTGGTGTCTGTACCAAAGTCCAGTTTTGATTAATAATAATTTTGTTGTCTTGAACAGTAAATGAAATAACCAATGTGCTCAATTTGAAGCATGAGTTTAATGGCTCCTCTGTCTCGTAGAATGTGTCATGTTTGTAAAATACAGAACTTTGTATGTATCCAACTGAAAGCTGGATAAAAGAACAGGAGAATAATTCACCCAACTTTCTGTTGTTCTGTGTGTGGAGAAGTGTTCCCAGAGTGTACCTGAACTGGATTGAATATTCTGAATCATTCAGCTGGCTTTATCCATGTTTTAACTCTGTATCTGGCGTGGCAGAAATGAATGTTAATGTAACAACATAAAGATGCTGGTTTAAATGAAAATCATGGCACACCTTCAACAAACAGCAGTGCAAAACAGGCAGTGTGCAACAACAGCCACATCAGCGCAACCTGGCTTACATTTTGGGATATGGTGATCTTGAGAGCAGCAGGTCTCCCCACATGCGGTGTGACCTTCCAATGTGACTGGAGCTCTCCCTGCAGGAAGGTGCTGCTGTGTTAGCATTAATACATGTCAGGTTTGTAAAACGGCTCCACTTCTGTCAGGGTCTTGCTCTTTCCTTCATTTCTCCTCCAAAACTGGAACTCTGGGGAGTGAGTCCATGGGAGCTAACGCATTTAGTTTCACTGAGATGAGCATGAAGTTTATGGATAGAAAAAGAAATAACATTTGAACTTACGGCAGTGATGTTTTTTTAATTATTCTTCCTCCTGCAGTTCAAACCTTAGCTTTTATTCCAGGTACAACAGCCACTGAGAAACCTTCCGATCTTAATGACTGCTGTTCTGTTCTTCCTCTTTGAACACTGTACTGCTGCCATTCACTTGATTTGTATACCTCATCCTTCAAACAGTTGCAAAGCATTGATGTTTGATCTGTCAGAAGCTGAAGCTAAAGCAAAGGTGGTGCAGTGCACACACAGGAAAGCAATATTTAGGCAGCAAAGTGACACGCTTGCAGTGGGGGGCTTTTCTGCTCTCACCGTAGCACATCAGCTGTCATGCAGGGAGGAAGATGCACCTCTGGGGAGAGCAAGGGAGGTGTGTGGAGCAAAGCTTGTTCAGAGATGATGGTGGGCAGGTGGTTGTTAAACCTTGAGCATTTTATTTTGTGTGTATTATTCTCGCTGTGTTGGTACCTGAAGCCTTTGTTTTGATCATATTTTATTTATCCAGTATGTGGGAAGCTACAGCGTTGGTTCTGACTTTAAGGAGCTTATCACTGTATTTGCATCTAACATGAACTTCTTTATTTTTACATTTGGAATTAAGCCAGGTTTTTCAAGGACGGATCGGCAGTTTTAGGGAAGTCCTCTCACAAACTGTGGTTCTGCCACATTTCATGCTAAGGCTTTAAGGTTCAGGCTGGTACTTCTGGTCCTGCAGTCTTCTCATTACAAACACAGTCTGACCTTTGTTTTCACACGGTTTTTTGCCTTTAAAGAAAATCTTGCAAATGTGGTGTGACTGAAACTAACACAGCAATATCTGCCTGGGTCTCCAGGCAGCCTGACACAGTCTGCCTGCTCTCAGCAGCTGCTTATCCTGAAGCAAGAAGGTGTATTGTTGTTTAAAAGAGGCAGGCCTGTCTCATCTCCTCCAGTCCTGAAACTGCTGATGTGGATTAGCTGTGGACAAGATGAGAAATTGGAGAGATGGTGGTCTGAGAGTCACATGCTGCTGTTTGCTTGAGGAGAAGCTGGGAGGGAAAGGGAATCCACCAAGCAGTGCAGATTCTATTCACTATTGATAAATAGCTTCTAGCAGTCCTGTTCTTGGGAAGAAATTATCACAGTGGAGTGTCTTGAAGTCCTCAAAGTGAAGCCACATCAGAGCCTGATAGTGCCTTACTATGGTCTTTGAGTTCATAGTAGTTCATAGGTTTGAGTGCAGCTTCTTCTTTGCCAAGTTTGCTAGAACATGCCCTAAATACTGTTAACACCTGAGTAGTTTCTTAGACCTTGTGAGCCGCTTCTGCTAATACCTGATGTTTGGATATTGCTTCTTTTGAAACTCCATTAAGGATGAAGCTAATAATCCTGCAGCTTGTCTGCCACACCATTTGTTATCAACTTAATTATGCAAATCTGTAACTCCCAACATAATGTGTGATGCAGGCCAACACTTGTTTTTTTTAATTAGAATTTGGGGTGTATCATTCTGTATCTTGGAAGGGTTGTCCTCAGGAAAGGGATTAATTAGAAGTTTTCACTCCTCTTAGGCCTGGCTTGTTTGTTAAGCTGGAGGTTGGACTCATTGGCGAGCTCACAAGCTCCTGGGGACTTGCTCTTATTAATGCTCGGTAGGGTGCAGTTTCTCTCAGTGTCTGCTGCTGACCTTCCAAGAATTTTGCCTTGAGTTGTCTTCAACAATGCTGAATGTAAGCTGATAAAATAAACACTTCGCTGGGCCCTGTGAGGCTTGGTTTGTTTAGATGTATCTGCTTTCTTTTTCTGGGAGGTTTTTTATTGCAGTGTAACTCGTGTAAAACTTGGTAGGTTAAATCTGTCGGAAACGGGTCGCTGAAGCAAGGCTCTTCAATTCACATGTAGGCAAGCTGTCTGCCCCCTTGTCCCACACAGACCTGGGTGGCAGTGGTGTCGATGCTGGGGATGTGGGCAGAGGGCTCCCAAAGATACCATCTTGGGTCAGTGCTGGATTTTGGCTCCCTGTAGTCAAGTCAACAGATTTGACTTTGTTTTCTAATACTGATTTCCGCTGTAACCTCCTATTGGCTCATTATGTTTAGTGAACCATGGATTGTGTGTATGGAGTGCTTGGGGGGGGGGGGGGGGTGTCTGATAGATTCTTCCTCAGTTTTCAGCTTGTTTAAAATATATCTGTCTGCAAGTGCCCCATAACTTGCTGAAAACACACAGCCCAAATTTTGTTGCAGTTGAATGCGAAAGCTGCATTGACCAGGTTGTAGAAATCTATATCTCTCAAACTCTGTTTCTGGCTGCGGTGGAGTGGCTGTAGTCAAGCAAAGACATGCATTGCCTTTTTGTGACCTATTTGTTACTAAAGGGCAAAGTGTACTTCACAGCATGTTGGGGCATGCAGCATGTGCCTATTGTGGACATCAAGGCTTGAACTGCATAGGAGTTTCTGCTAAGAAACTTGTGCATCTTTGGTTACATGCACTTAACTTGTAAGGCTTTCTACTTTTACCTGAGTTCAAACTGCTTGGATTTGAGCCATCTGAATGACTAGAGTCTGCTTTCTGCTTTTTGTGCTGTTCGTGGCTGTAGTGGCCATCAGCCATGTAACTGGAAGAGCACCAGTATCTGTCAGAGGCATTTGTATAACCCTGTGTGTTCTCAGGCATCTTAGGGCATCAGGAGTGGAAAAGATGACTCATGTACATAGAGGTTCTTTGTTCTTCTTCCTGACCCTTGTCTTGCCATTGGGTCTCAGAAGAGGGGTTGGACAGTGGCGGTGTTACTGTATAGTTAGTGCTATCGCTGGACTGGCTCTCACCTGACACCATTACAGACTGCAGCAGCATCCTCTCTCCCCCCATTGCCTTTCCCTTTGCTGAAGCAGATGGGAACTTGCTTGGACTGGCAGCTGCGATGTCAGTCTCATTCACATCACTGCAGTAACTTGTTCAATGTGAGGTTTCCAAGATCCTCTTGATGTTGGTATGTATTTGGAAACTCAGTCCTTGGTCTCAACTTTCCTTTTCCTGGGAGATCATTCAGGTACCAATGGTAAAAGCTTGATTGCCTCAAAGACGGTAGGAGTTCTAACATGGGCTTCGGCAGGGTCACAGTTTGGTCTGTTGCCAGCAATCTCCCTCATCTCTGTGTCTCAGTGCTGCTTTCCCAGCCTTGCACTTGCACCAAGGTCCATGTAGCTTGAGGATAACTTATTTGCTTCACTTTTATAAATGCAGTCACTAAATGTACAGGGAAAATGTGTTTTGATCCTAGTTGTTCTTCTGACAGTGTGTGCTGTAGTGCTGCAAGAATGCCTGTGCCCCCAGCCGCTGTGGCTGAGGGTCAGGAGGAGCCTTGCTCATTTAGTTTACATTCTATCTCCCATGAGCCTTGAAACTCTATCTTGTCCGTGCATCTCCCAGCATAGTGTTTTTCTGGGCAGGAGTCTCAAGTCTCTGGGTCCCGCCAACGGGAGGAGTTGCAGCCTGCTACATCAGTGTTGCTGCTGCCAGATCAGAGCTGTGATTCCCAGCAGCAGCTGAGTGTCAGCTCTCTGGGTAGCTGTGCGAGGTAAGGCAGGCTGCAGCCTGCAGCAAGCTTCCCCGGCCTCTTTATAATGGGGTTTGTTTTTCCTTCCTTTTCTGCGTTGTGCCTGTATATGCTTGGATCCTGATTTGCAGTGTGTGGTGGAGCTCTCTATGTGTCTGCTGACAGATCCTTCTTGGATTTCTACTCTTTGTTAGGTGGCTAAAAAGAAGGAACAAGAACCATTTGGGAGAGAACTCAAATAAATGTAGTAGGTTAGATGGGTTTTTGCTCTTTTGGTCATTGGGGTTTTACTTTCCTCTGAACTGAAGATGGAGTCACAAGGTTTGGAGCAAGGTACAAACTCTTTGAAAAGCTCATTGCATTCAAGTAACACCTTAATCCTGATTTTTGTCTCAGTGCTGCCTATGCTGCAGATAGCTGTCACCTAACTGGCTAATTTAGTATTTTTTGTGCTTTTTACAGGCAGAGTTTGAGGTAGGCATAAACCAAAAAATGTCTTTTAAAAGTTAGTAAGCCCAAGACGCTGCATGTATTTAACAAGGCCTGCTCCCGAGGTGCTAGGTAATTCACACCCAGTCTCTCTGAAGTTAATTATGTGCCAGTGTACAAAGCCTAAATCCTCATAAAGTAGGTTCCTTACAGATGTTACTATGAACTTATTAAATCCTGTGATGCATCATCAGTCTTCTTGGTGTCGGTGAGAGTGAAGGGCTCTGAGCACTGTGGAGGACTCGGCACATCTTAAGAATTCATTATGAAAAGGAATTTTTAATTATCTTACTGTGCCTTTCCACCACAAGAGTTGAAAAATGCAGCAGACAGTGTTCTCTGAGGCTGCACACAATAAAGCGTGCTAGTTAGTTACATTCAGATTTCTTATTATGCAGGGCTTACTGGTGTTTACGTTGGTTGTAGAGTCCAGTATTAATATTTGACCTGCTTTTATGCAAAGCTGGACTACCCTGGCAGTCTGCTGTATGTTCTCCTGTGTTGCCAGTCACCACCATGTGGGAACAGGGCTCTGATACACTTGGAGTACCACATTGTGACTACTCTTTCCCCTGCCTTCCCTCAGCAGAGCGACTTCACATAAGATTGAACAGTTGTTTTTCTAGTCTCTTAAATAAATGTTTTCTGGTATGTTCAGTAGGTCACTATGAATAATGGGCTTTTCCATTTGGCAGCCAGACCGGAAAGCTAGGGAAAGGGGAAGCACAGAGGAAGGTAACGACTCATTACTGTGGACTGTGCATAGCCAGGGTGGTGGGGTGGCCCTCTGAAGAATGGGTTCAAGCAAAGGCAAGCCCAAGCAAAGGTTCATCTCATGCTGCTCATGGTATGGATGTTGGTGAGTACCCCTGACATGGAGCTGCTGGAGAGCTTTTTGGGTCCAAGAACGAGGCAAAAGCTGTTCATTATAAAGTTCCATCAGATATAGCTCACAGGCGAGACTGCTTCCCCCTCCCACCTCAGCAAGTGTGCTGCTCACAGAGCAAATACAGCTTGGTGGCAGGGTTCAGGACTTGTCCCTCTTTGTGTGTAGGCTCAGTTTCTTGGCTGTTGTAAACCTGGTGATGCTGGAAATGGATGGCAGCTACGTCACATCCCAGCTCTGCACAGAGGAGATGCTGGTCACCTTCAGCAGTCCCTGTGGGAGGCTCCTGCCAATCTGGAAACCTTCCCAGGAGCTGGAGAGGGACATGGTGTCTACAGTGTTTCCTAGCCCCACTCCTCCTGACTCACCAGCCCTTACTTTCTACAGCTGCTTTGCAGGAGTTCACATTACCAGTACTTTATCTTCTTTGCTATAATGATGCTGCCCCCACAGGGTTTTAAACAGCCGGGATGATGTGATTCAAGTGAAGATGGAGGCAGAGAGCTGCACAAGCCTGTAGTGATGGATGGCATGGCACCATCGCCAATAGGGACCCTGAAATGCAGCTCATGCTTCCAGCTACAAACTGAGCCCTGATGAACTTTCTAGTTTCAGTGTTTTCTTGCGCAAGCAAAACTTGCCTTTTCCTCACACGCAGGAAAGGCAGATGACGGCTTGCCCCTGCCCTATAGCAAAGAGTTGATTGATCATTTCCTTCTCCATATTTCAGTAAAATTGTGCTGTTCAGAGCTCATCTAGAGTGTGTTAATGTTTTGAGCACTTGCACTCTTCTCTTTGCTCTCTTCCTGCAATTGTCCAAAGGCTGGATTTTTTTGTCTCCCTCCTAGCCATTGTTGTTACTTGCTTGGCAGTGTTAGCAGCTAGGTTTGCCTCTATCAGTGCAAATTAGGTTTTTCTTACTCATTTTCTAGCCAGCCTTTCAATACTGTGCCTGAGTGTCAGTCTGGTTTTAAAACATAAATGTGTATTTCTAGTAGAGAGAGTGATCTTGTACGTAAAGGAAACCAGGACACTGCAACTTTTACCTTTAGATCTTGGAGATTTTGCTTGGAAAGTTGAATATAAAGCTAGCATTGTATTTAAAAACATATAGAACAGAGTTTTGAGTAACAGGCTCTTATTAAAGCTGGGCTTTCTGCATGGTGCAGCGCTGCTTTGTGTGCCTGGCTGTTTGACAGAGAGGTTGATATGTTAGAGAGATGTGTTGCTCTTAATTAGATGGAGCTGAATGCATTGTCAGAGGCCCTAGTTTGATTTAAATACTGGCTGCAGTGGAGGTAGTTCAGTATAGAAAATGGGTGTTGGCTTGACTTGTATGTATTGCTCTTGGGTTGGCAAAATAAGGAGATGAAATGACAGTGTGATTTATTGTCTAGGCACTTGAAGAGGCCTGGAAAAAGAGGTGTATTTTCAGCATTCCTATACTGTAGTCTACACAATAAGCTAAACTAAGTACCAATCTGTAAACCCAAGGAGCAAGGAAAAAAGCCTGAGAGTTTGCTTAAGGGTGCTGATTACACAAGTATCTTGGAGAAGGAGGAGGAAAAAGAGGCAAAACCAGGGCACTGAAAGGAGGGAGCCTGGTACCCAGCTTTTATGGGCTATATATTACAATGCAGGACCTGCTTTGCAGCTAGCCAGCAAGCTACCTGTGTTGTGAAACGGGTAACTAGGAGCAGAGGTTTTTTGCCAAAGCCTCTTTCCTGAAGCTGATTCATATCTGCCCTTATTGTTATCTGTTATGTTCACACGGTGGTTTTTTCCTTTGTTAGCCTGTTTCCTTCCTTGTTTTTAGAGAACAGCTTATCTGCGTGCCCCAGAAGGGTGTGCCTCACAAAGATCACAGGCTTTTCACAGAGAGCTGCGGCCAGCCCACTGACTACCAGAAAATATGCTGAGCTCTTCAAACTCAGTGCCACATTGCCTTTGAAAAGGTGGGGGTTACACTGAGATGCGCACTGGTGGGACTTGCCCGGAGCTGGAGCATCTGTTTCCACTGCTGAGAGGCAAGTGCTCTTACAGCACCAACTCATCTTGGAGAGGAACTGCTTTTGTGTTTCAGAGTTCTTAATCTCTGGTGCCCTGTGGAGGACAGGAGCAGTAGGACACGGGTATTTCTGGACATGGCGGTTGCAGGTACACAGTGACCAGAGTTCAAGTTTTGGAGTCGGAAGATGAGCCTTCAGCCAAGCTCTGCTGTGATGTGAGTGACCTGGGACCAGTCACATAATGGCTCGTCACTCTTTGCCTGCCTCCTCATGTACATTAACTGCATACCTGCATATTTCATTGGGTTATTGCAAAGCCAGTAGGAGATTGAATTCATTCTGTTGAAGTCTTACAGTACAACCCTCATATTACTGAGGCCCCAGCAGCAGAGGAGAGGAAAGGCACTCTCTTTTGTCTGGAGCCTTTGCAATGGATGACAGAGCAGACTCTCTGACAGTGCATCTCCTCACCAATTCAGGACATTCGTTGCTTCTGCAGCAAACTTTGGATCGGCTTTTAGAGTGGGTCTGCCTGGACATTCGCCTTTTCCTTGTGTCTGAGAGGGTTACTCCACTGAAATGCTATGAGAGATATTGTAAGAGAAGCTGTGGCTTTCCTGGAATATCTGTTCTCCTTTTTCTACATGAGGGATTGGGAGAAGAACGGATTTTCCAGGTCCACGAGCAGTTCCAGCGTCCGCCCTGGCGCTATCGCTGTGCCCAGATTGCTAATGGGCAAAGTTATCCCTATTCACTCACTCACCAGGACTTCTATAGCCTGGATGACCAGATGCCTGTGTGGGGCATCAGGCGGGTTCACTGCGGCCCTGAAATCCTGCGTGTCACCCTCTACTGCAGTTTTGACAACTATGAGGACGCAGTGAGACTCTATGAGATGATCTTGCAGAAAGAAGCAACCGTGCAGAAAAGTAACTTCTGTGTCTTTGTGCTGTATGCAGCCCACACTACTGCTGTGCAGCTCTGCTTGAAGCAGCTGCCTATCGGGGTGGCTGCTGAGCCAAAGGAGTCATCAGCCTTGCAGTTCAAGGTGCAAGAAATCGGGCAGCTGGTACCTCTGTTGCCTAACCCGTGTATTCCCATCAGTAGCACCAGATGGCAAACACAAGACTACGAAGGAAATACAATTCTGCTTCAGGTATGTGTTTGTGGTGCTGTGAGAGGAGGTTTTTGCGCAGATCATTGGAATTTTTTTTTTATATTGTTAGATTAACATCATTGCTGCTTGTCTGACTTTGAATGTGTTGATGCTTTTTTGAGCAGGCTAGTTTAACTTCTTCCCTTCCCTGCCTGCATTAAATGAACATAGCAGCCTATTCTTTTCCTGTAAGTCATTATGTTCTAAATGGTTTCGAAAGCAGATTTTTGACGTGCAAAACCAGATGTATTGTAAGTATAGTGTTGGCACAGCATCACATGCAATAGAGTTTGTGGTCTTTTGAGTGAGTCACCGTTGGGTAAAAGTGGCAAAGAAATGTCATAGGAAATCTCTGCCTTGTCTGTTCAAGTGTGTGGTCCTGAGGTTTGTGAATACAAATAAGTGAAAACTGACGAGAGACTGTGCTGAGATGATACACAGTGGGAATTACTCATGTGAGCAGGAGGGCAGTTTGGGTCAGTGTGTTCTCCTTCCATTCAAACAACCCCTCCGATCTCTGATTGATTTGTCTTGTAATTTGGGTATTTAAATGATTTGCCCACCCTGTGTTATTTCCTTTTCCTTCCAGAGTTCATTTGTAACAAATCAAGTTAATTATTCTGCACAGCCTATTTCTATGCTACTCTGAACACTAATCCTCAGAGTTGCCTTTGAGTGCTGCTCATTCAGTGTCACTTTATAAACTGTTTTGCCCCCCGCTTGGATTGTACAAGGCTCTGAGCACCTTCATGTCGCTTTGAAGTTGATCCTGCTGGAGCAGGGGACTGGGCTCCAGGGACTCCAGAGGTCCCTTTCTAAATTACTCTGTGCTTCTTCCTGCTATAGACACAATGCCTTCAAGCTACAGACACGCATGAATTCACTGGCAGGAAACTTGGAAGCCTTTTTGAGGGGTGTAGCTAGGCTGCACTGTGCTCACAGTGAAGGAAGCTGGAGCCCACTTGAACTGGAGGATGTGTAACTTGTGTCCATGCTCTATGCAGCTTGCTGAAAGCCTAGCACATGGTGCTTTATCCTGCAGCTCTTCAGTTAATGCTGCAAATCTTAATTCTAAGTACCTGAAAATTATTTACACACATCCACCCTGCACACTTTCTGTCTTATTGCAAACCCAGTCCAAGGGTCTGCTCACGAATGCAGCCCACAGAGTTGTCATTCCCCCCGAGCCTGCAGGAAGTCATGGTTTTCTTGGTGAAGAGTTAACCCAGGCCACCTAGTTTGATAAAGAATTAAATAAACCACATCCTCTCCTTTTTTTTTGCTGAAGTTGCTTGCTAATTACTGTTTAATTTTTTCCCCAGGCTTAAAATTCCCATCATACACAATTGTTCCTTTACTGTACTTGCAATCATCCTTGTTGTCCATTTCTGAGCATTTCCAGATCCATGACACTCTGTTGTTTGCTGCAGGTGAGGGACGGGACAGGTACCATGGTCCAGCTTTGGAACTAGAGCTGCACTGAGCATAGCAATGTTCTCCATTTTGTTTGGAATAATTCTTCAGGTTTCATTTGCTTTCCAGACTGCTGTCAGGCACTGAACCGATGCTAACACAGTGCTGTCTGCAACAGAAATGAGACCCTGGGTTACAGTCAGCTTGCACCCTGGCATTTTGTATGTGAAGCTGGAGTTGTTTTTCCTCCATGTGCATCACTTTAGCTACATTAAGTTTCATCTGCCATCACCCAGGCTTGTAGGACTCCTATGCTGTTCTCTAGTGGGGCTCTGATTCACGCTGCAGGTGATTTCAGCACTTGGTTAAGCTAGAATGATTTGTTAATGGACTCCTCTCCAAACTTCCTTCAACAGGTTCAGGAGAGCTCCAAGCCCCCCGAAACAAAGGTTGGGCTTTCTCATCGGCATAATAATGGAGGCAATGACAAAACCCTGCAGGACTCTGTCACAGCCCAGCTCCCTGTCAAGTGGGGCAACCCTGGGCGGCGAAGCCAGGAGGTGAGAACCACAAAGGGCAAAACAAAACCTGACCAGAGCGAAGCTCTCACTCCTGATCCTGCTAGCGGTGACCTCCGCGGGCACTTCTGCTCTCCCCTCGGTGGTGCAGCCTGGCCGCGGTGGGAAGCCGCGTCCCTGCGCAGGCAGGGGAGCAGCAAGCTGCAGGCCTCCTTGCAGGAGAGCCGTGCCCGCCGGCAGGCAGCGGAGACCAACGTGGACACCGGGCTGGCCGTGGGCCCCGCTGCGAGCGGCTGCGGCGCTCTGAGCCGCTTCCATAGGGACCTGCGGAGCAGCCTCCTCCAGCCGCGAGCAGGGGCCGGCAGCACCCTGCCCTCCCGGGGCTGCGCCCAGCGGCTGCAGGCTGCGGCCAGATGGCATAAAAACACAGGGCAAAGAGCTTCGAGCTGCCACCTGCAGACGCAACGCACCAGTCCTGATAACAGAGCGGAGGATGATGAGGAGGAGTTCTTCATATGACTGAAAACAAGCGTGCCAGATGGGGCTCATCGTTTCCAAATGGCAGCAGAGCACTTGTGTTTGTGTTGTGCCTGCTCGTGCTGTGACCATCGATGCTCAGCTTACCTCTGAAGCTGTGACTACATTTCAGTAGTGGGTTCACTGAAGTATATGCTTACTTTCCATTGAGTGATGCTAAGAAGGCTGCAGGCGAAGCAGGAACAGTAACACTGTATTTACGAAAAGGTTTGTTTTTTTTAATGCAGAATAGATTGGAGGATTTTTGTGCAATGAATAAGAATAAGCCATATGATTATTCCAAGATGCTAAAGATAGCCAGTGACATCTTCTGATGGGGTTAGACAGTGCAGTTTGCCTAAGCTGCCCAAGCAGCTGGATGCCCTCAGCGGGGCTCATCATCCCTCTCTGGCATATTGGAACCAAGGTAGTTGTGTTGTCACAGTGGTTATGTTAATTTTCTCTGTGCTCCTTCTCACTTCCTCTGTTCATGGTATTTAAAAGAATGTTGTAAATTTTATGCAAAATATGAAACATAAGAATGTTCTTTTAAAATCTTTTTGAAGAAAAAGAAATCCTAGAGAGAGCTTTTCCCCCAATTAGCACAGTGCACACAAGAAGCAAACCCTTGCAGGGCACAGTTTGAGCTCCAGGAAGACCTGTGGCTACCTATTCATGACACTTACCAAAATAAGCCCAACAACAGGCTGGGCTCTGTTAGACCAGTGTGAGTTATCAGCAGGCAATCCTACTTGTGTTTTAATTAACAGACGACAAGAGAAGCTAATAGTCTCGGCTGAATGCTGGAGAGTAAAAAGGATACAAGAAGTGAAGTCATGTTTCAGCAACAGATGCTGAAATAACTCCCATCTTGATCAGCACTTCCTTTTCTCAAGTGGGATTAAGTAATTCTCAAAGGGAAAGAGATGAGAAAGGCATGACAGAGGAATGAAATTATAAAAAGAAAAGCCAAATCTGCTCATACCTTCCAAACAGTACAGCAAAGAGGTATTTTCTCCTTCAATATCTGAATTTTGCTTTACATGGAAGTGTGAATTTATTGGAGAGTTCCTTCTCTTTGCCTCTTCTTAGTTCATAATTCAAGTTTTACAGGCAATGGCTTCTAGTGGCCCAAGGGGAGGCAGAGGGTGATGTGCAGCAGCAGCAGGAGTTCTGCAGGGGAGTTCTGCACACTTTCATGGGTATTAACTTGTACATGTGCCAGCTGAACACAGCCCACACTGTGCTGCTGCAGCTTAGTTACCCAAGAACATCCAAGCCCACCCTTCTGCTGCTGGTGGGCTGTGCAGTCTGGTGGGTCTGGAGCATGATGCCGCTGGTGTGTGTTAGCTCTGGCTTTGGGAAGATTCTGGGGAAGTCTGGAAGTGCAGCTGAGCTGTTCTGAAGAGCTGTGGGTGGGAATAGGCCAGTCCCTGCTCTGTGCCTCCGTGTCCTCCCTGTTGGTGTTGCCCTGGAAGCACTGCTCATGTACCCTCCAGTGCAGGGAGCGAATCCTGCAGAGCGCTGAACAGGACACTTATTTCACTGGACATTTACAACCACGTTTCCATAAGCTCTGTAAAAATTTCAGCCG
Source organism: Ara ararauna (assembly GCA_028858755.1). Taxonomy (NCBI): domain Eukaryota; kingdom Metazoa; phylum Chordata; class Aves; order Psittaciformes; family Psittacidae; genus Ara; species Ara ararauna. Next base: position 18,901,053 of record CM054382.1, on the reverse strand, counting down.
TTTCAATAAATCCTTCTGTGATTCTTTACATCTCTGAAGGTGATGATTTAATCTTACCCAGCGTGCTAGAAAGAGACAGTGCTTTTCAGAGCTAGAGAACATGTTTGGTTAACTATGAAAGCAGCAAAGAGGAGAGCCTGCAAGTGTGTTGGCTCTCTGCGTTCACTGCAGTGTGTGTGAGGGTGGGCTGGGAGGGATAAGGATGGAGGAGGATAGGAGTAGGGCAGCTATCTATATAGTAAGCATAGATGGGATAGTCATGAACCCAGGAGAAAAGCCAGAAGTGGGATTCCTGGGAGAAGCAGCTTTACAGAGAGATTTAATGGTCTTCTCTCTACTCAGTCATGCCAAATGTACTTGAGTGTGAGCCTAATCTCATTTTAAGTGAGTTCTTAAGAGGTAGAAGGTCAGTGTCCAGCATAGGGGAAATGCTCTATCATTTAAAACAAAAAAGAGAAGAAAATGAGGCATGAGGTTCATCTGCCTGCAGTGGATCGCAGAAGAGAAGGACTTCAAGTCAAAGGAAAACTGCTCTGAAAATACTGCTTGCAACTGAGTATATAAAATTCACGTATTTTAAGTGCAGGATACACCTAGCATAAATGCTATATTACACAGGCAGCTGATAAGTCAAGAGGGCGCAGTTTCTCCCTGAATGCATTCAGCACTTGAAGGCAGAGATTCACGTTATCCATAGACACGTCATATCTCTGCTACCTTTATTTTACATCTCTTCCTTGCACACTGTGCTGTTTCTTTCAGGTTTTACATAAAGACTAATAGGAGAGTGTGCAGGTTGGCAGGGGTCTACGGAAGCTCTGTGCCTCAAAGAACATGTGAGGAGATCCCAGGTAAGCAGCCAGACCCAACAGCCTCTTGGGAAGGGGCAGAGGTGTGAGATGTGCAGGGTTGGCAAGGCTGGCAGCAGACTGAGCTGGGGGCTGCCTGTCTCGTGTGCTCATCCCAGCAAAGCACATGGGGAGCAAGGTCTTGGTGGAAAACTAGAGGGGGTTTTGAAGTTATGCTTAGGGATATGATGGCATTGCATCCCTGAATGGAAGAAAATTAGGTGTGGGGGTGTTCTTTTTTACCATTTGTATGTGTCATGCTTGATATAAATGATTTAGTCTGGTAAAATGCTTCTGACGTAGTTGTGGCCATCAGGAGACACAGCACTGCACCAGCTACTAAGAAGGAGAAAAATGACTGCTACTGCTGAACCCAGGACAAGGGGTGATGGTACTGTGGATACTGAGTTGCTGACTCCTCTGGTGGACACCTTGACAGACAGCAGCCAAGGGTGGTCAGCAAGGGTTGGTACCCACTAACCAGGATTTTAAGATGTGCCTTTTGAGGGTGATGGGCATCACGCGTTGTGCTGGTCTGTCTGTCAGGAGATGTTGCATCTGGGAGCGGGAGCAAGAGCATGACCCTGGGTCTCCTAAAAGCTGTGCTGTTGGGTGACCCTATTCCCAGGAGGGAGCAGAGCTGCTGCTGTGGCTGTTCTTACGAGGGATAATGGTGAGCAATCCCAGGCCAAAGGGAAAAGCTTTTCTCCTAGGCCAGTTACACAGTCTGGGTGATGAAGTAGGGAAATCCCTCCTTGCAGGAACAGGAAGCGTGCTGAGAGTGGGAGCCACTTGCAGCCAGTCAGGTGAAGCTGGAGAGCTTGTTCTGGAGCCACCACAACCCAGAGGCTGTTGTTGCTTTTGTTGTTTTAGCCCCTGGCTATAAGAATGGTCTTTTGTCTCCTTTGAAGCAGCACAGCCCTATTCCTGAGGAGGCCTGGAGGAGTGGGAGAGCTCCCCAGTGCCTGGATCTGGGCATAAAAGGCAGGGATGCCTCCCCGCTCCCTGTGCCTGGCAGGGTGCCGGGGCGCAGGCGGGCACCCAGGCAACCCTGACCTTGGCAGGCGGCCGCTGGCATCGGTAGTGATGCCGCAGGCTTGGCCTCTCCAGCTAAGGAGAAGCTGGCAAACTGGATTCTTTCGGGGAAGCAAGTGCTGAATGCACTCTTCTTTCCTGGGTTTTGGGTCAAGTTCAGCTTTCGTGAATGCCTGGGTAAACCCTGAGGTGGTGCAGCGAGCACAGCCGAGCTTTCCAGAGTTACCCTGGCGGGTCTGGGGCAGGAGTTTCTATTCTCTCAGCTGGGCAGGCTATTCTTCATCTGTGTGGACGCTGTGCTCTGTGCCCAGGGCAAAGCTTCACAGACACTTGGTGGAGGAAAAAATGTTGCATGTATCAGAAATCCTGTGTTTGTGATGGGAACACAAACCAGAAACGCTCTCTGCGAGCCGAAGAATGAGCAGCAGCTCCAGCTCCTCTTTAGGCTGCCCCATGGTGTGCTCCTGGCACCTGCACACAGCACAGCCACGGCACTGGGTCTCTGTTGCCATAAATTGCATGGAAAGGGTGTGGGGTCACTGATGTATCCCTCTATCCATTCAGTATGTGCTGTAAGCAGTAGTGTAAATTTTCCTCTTATTACTGCTCTGCCATGTTACTGGAATCCAGTCAGGTGCCCATCCCCTCACCTGTTGGCCTTTTCAGAGATCCCCTCCTTATTTTTTCCTCTTTTTTTATTATTTTTTCTTTTTTTTTCTTTTTATTTTTTTATTTCCTTTATTTTCCTTTCCTTTCCTTTCTTTCCCCTTTTTAAGGATTCATGTCTCTGTTTCTCTACTTTTCGCCTAGCCTGGCTGTAGTGGCCTGGGGTGCGCTGGATCGGTTCCCGGGGGTGCAGGGATGGCGGCTGCAGGGCCGGGGGCAGGTGAGGGAGGGGGGGGCTCAGGGCCGGGGTGCGGACGCCCATCGCTGCCTGTCCCTGACGCACCAGCTCCGCCTGCTGCCTGCAAGCGGCATCGATTCACCCGCGGGTGCGGTGCCTGTGGGGGGCTGCGCGCCCCGGGCTTTACCCGCCGGGAGCAGCAACGGATGGGAGCATGGGGACTGCGGGCAGGCTGCAGCTGCGATCTGGGTCCTCGCAGCCTCCGGCGTCACTCTACTCTCTGCCTCCCGCTCCACGTTGCGCAGACTTCCACGGAGCCGCCTGGAGGAACAGCTCCAGGTCATTCTCCCCGCCCCTGATCATGCCGGGCGATGATGTTCTTGAGGGTCGGACCGTATCGGCAGGGAGGCAGGCAGCTGCCTGCAGCCCACCCTAGCCGGGGGCCCCTCCACCAGGCTCTACCTTTCTGGAGCATCAGGTCTCCAGGCTCAGTTGTGGTCCAGTGCATCTGAGCTGCTTATAAGCCTCTTCAGTCCCCCCTGCCTTCCAGTAATTGAGGGTTTTAATCCTCGCTTTCATGAATGTTAAATTAACCTGATACATAAGAAAAAAAGAAAAAAAAGAGATGTTAACAACAAAGAAAGCAAATTCCTCTCTCATTTTTTCATTTTTCTCTGCCAGCAAGCTAGTTAATTTGGGAAGACCTGTTGTCTAAGTGATAGGGAAAAACAGAGCTCTTCCTTACTGTGCTTTACTGTTTTAATGGCAGCCTCAGGCATCAATGCTCTGCAATTGCATATGCCTTTGTTACTGTGTATCTGCTGAATGCAGAGAAAAATAAGGTACAGTACCGACATGCTTGTTACAAAGACGTTTTGTTAAAAAATGATACGGCAGATCATTTAATAACTGAAAAATACCAAATAATTAGTTTTAACTGTGGATAATTTAATTTCAAAGGTCAAAAAATTAGACTTCTCCCCTTTTCATCAATAGCCAAGCACCCAGGATTGCCCTTCAGTTGTCCTAAATAAATCCCATTCCCCTTTGTGAAGGCAATGGTCCATTATGAGATGGAGCAGGGTGGGAAGAGGGACCTTTGCTTTGGTGGAGCAGAGCAGGAGGAGATGGAGAGCACTCTGGGGTCATGGCTGCAGTCACTCTGTGCCTTGCTTGCAGAGCAAATTACAAAGCTGAAAGACCCTTAGGCTTTGCTTTTCTTTAATAATGAAGAATAGCCAGGGAATAAGAAATCTCTAATAATGAAGAATAGGAAATTTCAGCTGTAACCAAAGTGAAGCCAAGAGGTCTGGGCTGTGAAAGGGAGGCAGAGGGCTCGGGGGTGTCCCTGTGGCACCCTCGGCGCATCCTTCTCTCCTTTTCCCCTGGCAGGGCAGTGTGCGTTAGTGGTTCACCTCTCAGCACAGGAGTAATGGAAAGATGTTTCAGGACACGGAGGATTCTCCATGGCCCTTTTTGCCACAGACACCACTGGGGCTTGGAGGAAGGCCACTGCCCTCTTGCACGCTGGGATCTCCCTGCCCATTCCTGCGGTATCTCCTGCGTAGAGGCGCAGCCTTGCAGCATGGTGGGAGGTCCTGCTGCTGGGCTTCGACAGAGAACCCTGAGTAAAACACTGAATACTGGTCATGTCAGTCTGACCGGCCAGCGTGGGCAGGTGGGAATCGAGTGGAAGTGTGCATGTGCCAGGGCTGGGGGTTCAGTTTGTACAGAGCTGCCCAACCTGTGTGTGCTCCTAATGAGGGTTTGTCCTCCTCTGCAGTGTTTTCATGCAAGGCTCACCAAAACCTTTCTTTTGGTCCTAGGGAGTTGAAAACTCTTTTTTGCCTTCAGTCTTTTCAGCCCTGATATGGTAAATGCAGAAGGTGCATCCTTGCCTCTGGATGCTGTTTGCTTGGGGGCTCAGGGAACATGGGTGAGGGACTTGGCAGAAAGGGCTTCCCAGGGATGGGGCAGGATGTATGGGAATGATGCAAGTGCCTCATTTGGGCCTTGGTAAGAAACCTGGAGTATGATGCACTTCATTTCCAGCAAAGTGCCTATATGGCTGTGGGTTTTATCTAATTATGGGGCTGGTTCATCTCTACGGTGACTCAGTGCTGCAGAGGTGCTCTGCTGCTTTGTAACCCCTGTGGTCAACCACACAGGAAAGCTAACACAAGAGAACAAAATGCCTTTTAAAAGACCTGCCTGATATACTCCTGCAGTATATTCCTCAGGGTGATACTTAGTCAGGCTCATCTTCTGCCACCATCAGGTGTGCCTGCAGCCTATACTTCAGCAGCAAGTGATGCACTGGATCTGTTCCCTTTTCAGTGTCAGGTGTTTCCCATCAGCTCCATTTTCAGTTAGAGCTGCTCATTTTCAGTGCCGTATCTCAAGCTGAACACCTCCAATCCTTAGTACACAATTGAAGAGTCAGAGGTATTTCTCTGCCCCCAAAATGTAATGGCAGTCATACACAACAACAAAATACAACAGCAGTAGCAGTAAGTGATTTCTTTCCTGTTTCCATGTACCAGCTTTCATTAAGCACAGAGGATGCACCCGATCAACCTGGATTAAAAATTCAGCTATCCTGTATTTCACAGAAGAAACAGGGATCACACCCGAGTTTGGGAGGGTGCCTGCAGATTAAAATCGGTGTGTTGGGAAGCAGTCGGTACGGGTCTGTGGTCCTGGGTGCTGCCAGGAGACAGTGGTACTTCCACTGAGTTTCTCATCTTCTCTCAGCAAACTCCTCCTGACACCACAGCTGCACTGCAGGGTGCTGTGCTGCTCTCCTAATGTTTAATTCTCATAATTTGAGAGAGGTTTTGAGAGGTTTCCACCTCCTGTGGAGCACCTGCATTAATATTCCAGCTCAGGATCTCAGTTCAGCTGCTGATTACAGGCAAGGACAGATCTGATTCTTATTACTGTGAATTAATATTCTTTCAGAGTCCTGAAAGCTTTCTTCTTCCCTATCGCCCTCCTTCAGGCACTGGCAGCCTGGCTATGCTGGGAGGTGATTAGGTTTGTAAATTTGCTCCTGCAGATACTTGGTGACACCATTAGTTTCCTCATCTCACTTGTGTAGCTGAAATTGTGACAGTCTTGCTGCTTTAATTGGGATCATCTCAAGTTCTGTCTCAGCATCAGAAGGAACCTTGTAGGGTGCAGGCCTGAGTAGGCATGGAGCAGGCAGGAGCCGCTGGGGCTTTTAGCTGTCATAGCTAGTAGGATTGATCTTCGCTTTCCAAAAATGGAAGATGGGATGAGAGAGACCCTGACAACTGACTGGAGGTGGAAGAAGTCCCTTGCTCTGAAGTAACCCCCTCCTGTTGACACAACCCCCTCCTGTTGGCACAGCTGGGATACTTGGTGTAGAATAAGAGGAAAAAAGTGACTGGAGAACTGGAGATAGTGCCTCCTCTGCCTCTCGCCTTAGGTTTTGCTCACTGCTGCTCCCTTGGGAGTGGCAGAAGAGGTGGAGGGAGAAGGAGGCACCTGAGGCATCACAGCCTTTGTGCCACTGTGTAACTTCTGCCCTTGTGTCACTGGCTGTGACATGCTGGTAGCTGAGATCGTGCCTGGTGGGTGTGGTGATGGGAACAAGTGCAGGTCCTGCATCATCTCTTTGCACTCGGGCATCTGGGATAGGAAGGGGTGTAGTTGGAGCTGTGAGTCCTTGCCCTGTGCCTGGGCCACCTTTATTCTTTCTTCACGTGGTGGCAGTGAGCACTCCCACTGGGCTGGGGGTGCCAAAGGTCTCTGCAGAGCTCCACGCAGCGCTGAGTCACCCTTGGTGCCTGCATGGCAGGGAAACACCCAGCCAATGCTGCAGGCAGCGCCCGTCAGCCAGTGCTGCCTTTGTCTGCTGGCTCCCAGGTCTGCCTTGGGGAGAAGCCTCTTTTGCAATAGACACTGCCCCCACTGCTGCCCTGCTACCAGAGCATCTCTTCTTGGCCCCAGCTTCGTACCCCAGCATCACCACTTTTCCTTCCCTGTTCCCTCCCCTGCTGTTCCACAGATGATGCTCATGGGGTCTTGCAGCTGATGTGCAGAAGGGTCCAATTGGTGTGGGGCAGGAAGGCAGGCAGCTCCTTGCCTCTGCTGGGGGCACAGGGCAGTGCCCTGACACCACTGTGGTGTGCCCAGGAGAAGGGAATGGGGTGATCTACTTGGTGGGAGCTTAGCTTTAATTCCCAGTGTTTTTGAGCACCAGTAAGGAAAAAAACTTAGAGTAAGCAGTAGTCTCTGCAGTGCCTCTTTTGAGGTATATGAAAGTAACCTGGTCTAGTGGTAGGGCAGCTGGAACAAGATGAGCTTTAGGATCCCTTTCAACCCAAAACCATTCTATGATTCCATATGGAAGAATTTTTCTAGGGCCTGAGAATTACTGGCTGGTGGGATAGGCGTCTGCAGCTTAGAGTGATACTATATTTATATAAAACAAAGCATTAGGCTAATCTTCCCTTGTATCTCCTAGTTTATCCATTCCTGTCCACAGATGGTGCTGCTTGGTCAGAGGCTGCAGACATGGGAGGGCTGTCATCAGCCCGTAGCTGGAGCCTACCACACTCAAGACCCTCACAGGAGTGATTGAATTGGGTGCTTAGGCCATAAATGTGCATCTCTGATCCTGTCATTAAGCGCCTGCCTGTTCCCATGGGCTGGTCTTTCACCCTACTACAGAGGGGAGTCTTTCCCTGTGTTTATTGCTGCCAAAAACTGGAAATTGGAGAGCATGTTATCAGGGTTGGAGTGGCTGGGACACAGTAACAGTTATGGCCTGCCCTAGATGTTGTCAATGAGCCTGTCTGGCTTGTTGGACTTCCCTCTTCAGCTAGATCCTGCACTGGGCAACACCGCTGCCAGTGGTGTGCTCTGTGTCAGGCTGCTTGCTCCAGCACTGCTCTGAGCCGGGAAGCACAAACCCAGCATCCACAGGGAACATTGCTATGTGCTCTGCTCTGCCTCCCTGTGCAGGCAGCTGTCCCAGTGTGAGCTGGTCACTCCCTGGTGATGGAGAGGTGTACCTGAACTGTGGTGTTCCCATGTTGCTTCTTCTGAAGCTTCACTGATGTATGGTTGGAGTGGAAGCATGGTTTGTGTTTTTGCTTTTGTTTGCCAGAATTGGCTTAAAATGCTCCAGGGACTCTCAATTAAAACTAACAAAGGAGATTGATTATACTCAAAGACACTCCCAGGGCAATGTGGGAAATGTAATTCTGAGGGTGAGTATAAAGGAAACATGTTTTGGCCATCCCAAATGCTAGAGGATTTGTGTCTAGTGAATCTAAGCAAGCAGATCTTGGTTGTGTTCCTCTCCCTCCCTTATTTCTTGGTCATGTTAGATGGAAGCATCCTCACTGCATGACCACATGTATCAGGAATGGCATGAAGAGCAGCTTCCTTTGAACGCGACTGTGGGGAAACTGATGATGGTTGCTGGAATGGGTGTAAGAAACTGGGATGAAGTAGAAGTATTGTGAAACCTTGTGCTGTACATCAAATGCAACATTTCAAGGTATTGATATCCCACTTCCCAGGCACTTCCTTACCAGTTGGGTATGGTTATTGTGTTGGCCTCCTGCTAGTCCAGCCATTCCAGAGGTGAGTTGAGTTGTTGGAAGATGACTCATCAGATTGGTTCTGGCACCACCAGAAGTGTCTCAGTGAATGGGATACTGAATCCTGATGCCCGGGCTCCGTTGAGGGTCCTACTGGCTTCCTGCTGGCCTTGGTAGGGGTGGTTTGGCCGCTAGCTGGTTTCACCTGCAGGTTCGGTGGCTTCACACTGCAGGCAGCACTGGGCTCCCTGCCCTCAGCCTGGCTCCCCAAGCCTACAACCACAGCCTGAACCAGGCTGTGAGGGTTTCCATCCTGTCTGTGTGAGCTGGGGGGCCAGGGAAAGGGATAGGATGGGAGCAGAGGTTCCCTGACAATTTCATTGTGGTTTTTCATCTTGATTTAATTCAGAGCTACTGGGCTTTGAGGAGGGAATAGCTGGTTTCAGAAATGCCTCATGCTAATGTTTACCAGATACTCTTTTTAGATGGGAAAGACATTCCGTGTGATGAGAAATCTTGCAAATGTTAGTTTTTGTTGCAAATCAGAGTGAAACCAGATTTCAAGAGGTTTAGGCTTCTCACAGACTTGAAGTTTTGGCCACCTTTAGCTGCAGCTCTCTGACAGCCTGCTTGAGCTGCTGAGCCACCTCAGTCTGTAGCACATGGCACAAGGTGCTAACACAGTTGAGACAAGATAGGTGCCATGGGAAGCCAAGAATTTTCTATTAGGAAAAAGCAAAAGTTTTACTTTTTGTAGCTGTATTGATTCAGCAATTGTTCTTAGTGGAGACTTCTTTTTTCCCCCCAGTTTCTTTGTTTAACTCTGGTAATAACCACTGTTGTGTTTGCAAGTTTTAAGTGATGACAGGCCAAATGCCTCTCCAGCATTTCCTTTCTTCCTGTGTCAGTGTGCTGGCTTTGCCTGCCTTCATCAGCACCCAGGGCTTTCTCTCACTTGCACCGCTTGACATGTAACTGAGCTGTGGACAAGCTCTATCTTGTACCAGGCTGACATGGGTTATGCAGTCCCTGTGCCTCCCCGAATGATCAATGCCTCAAGGTGCCTCTTATTCAGATAGATTATACTCAGTCTGTAATTTGCTGGCACCAATAAGGTGAGTACTTGACGTGGGGGTCCTTAATGGCCTTCATGCTCCTTCTGGACATAATGGGGGATGAAAATGACCCCTCTCCAAGCACCAGGCCAGGCTGAGCACAACACATGCCAGGAGCAGCTCCTTCTCCTCCTCACTGTCCACATGTCCTGCTGGCACAACTCATTGCAACCGAATCCAGACAGGGGAGTGCAGCATAAGCAAACATGACAGCAGCAGCCGGTGCGACCCAAGAGGAGCCACGCATGGTAGCTGGGTGCCGAGAGTTCCCAGGATTTGGATTTCAGGATGGAAGCTGCCAAGTCATGGCCTGACGTCAGCCCGGTGGCCCCCTGCAATACCAGACAGCCCTGTCACGGCTACTTGCACAAGCTGGGTTACTTAAGCTCACTAGAGATGTGGAAAGCCATGTCCCAAAAACCCCTTCTGCTTTTAGTCAAACAAAAAAGAGAGGAGAGGAAGGAAGGAGGATCCATAAGACACTTTCCTGTAATGTCTCCCAGATTCACAGCCCTTGCCTCACTTATCTGGCTTCTGGGTTTTGTTTTCAGCTGTTAGATTCATAAGAGTGTGTCTCAGAGAGTTTAGAAGTGTCTGGACTACTTCTATTCCCCACAGTGACTCACACCATCTGTGGTGAGCCAGCCAGGTAGTGATTCCACAGCCTTGCTCCCTGGGGAAGGAGGAATGGGGTGCTGGGAATGTGGGGGCTGCCCAAGTCCCGGAGCCCCTGCAGCACTGCTGTGCAGTTTGCTGCAGTTGGGTAGTATGCAACTAAGCAAAAACAGACCAGGATAGGAATTTTCTGGGCTTAATTTGAGCTTTTCTTGATTTTGGTGTAGCTGTGAGATTTGATGGTCTCCTGAGTTTTCTGCGTTCTGCTATGCTTTTATGGCAGGAGCAATGACAAACCTCAGACCATCATCGAAACCTGATTTTAAGTTTTTTGTGAAGGAAAGTGTATTGACAATGAAAATACTTGGGAAGCATTGCAAGGCCAATGCTGAATGGAGATCTCCTCCCTCCACATCCACCATAGCTATCTTGGGCTTCCAAGAGGTGGGTGAGGACAGCAGCAGTGGGTGCCCACGAGCAGCTGACCCACAGTACATCCTGGATACTTGTCTGGATCTCTCGGTTGCTTTTCCTGGGTAGGATGTGTCCACAGGAGAATCTATCAGAGTGCAGTTACTACTTGGAGGGTGATTATTTGGGAGCATTTGTTCTGTATGTTTCTCCTTTGTGTTCTGTCTTGTTTGATCTGCACACAAAAATGCACATTGGCAGCCTCAGCCTATCTGTCTATTTTCATTAATGCTCCAGCATGTGTTTTTACTTTATAGGGGATCGCATGGTGTTGCTGATGATAATGGGAAAGGAGATGTTATGGGCATGCAGCAGCCCCTTTTAACATCGACAACATCTTGGCCGATTTTTAAAAGCCAAAGCAGTCAACCTTATGTTCTAAAAGCTGTTTGTCTGTAATGTTGAATTGTAATAATAATAACAATAGTAATAGCCCTGCTGATGCAGAGGATGTGTGGGAGAAACTGCAAATTTCCTGTGAGGCTTTGCCAAGATTGAAGTGATTATTTTTTTTCCTTTAATGACTGAAAGCCATTTCTCACAGCAGTGGGTAGCAGTTCCAGCTGCGCCATGTCAGAGCTGAGCACAGGACCAGGCTCTGGAGGCAGCACGACTGTATCCTTTTGCGAAGCATGTAGGAGGCAGCACAATAATTTCCTCTGAAATATGGGAAAGGAAGCCCGGATGTGATTGCCCTCAGTCCAGCAAGGCATCAGCAGAGTAGTCCCATCCTCCCAGCCCAGCTGTTCCCAGGTTCTGCACATCTGCATCTCGCACAGCTCAGACTTGGGCTCAGCCTTTCCTCAGAAACCCCTAGTTCATCTGGCATTGAGACTGCAAAGCCACTCATCTTGCTGGGAAGGATGCAATGCACCCGCTTGTTCCGAAGAGGCAGCAGGTTAAGACTCAGTTACCTCTTCGGGACCATGGAGGTCTCAGCTGCATAAATGCAATTTAATGCCTTGAAACCCTGGGTGTGCAGGGCAGGAGCTGGCAGGGGTGAAGAACGTGCCCTGGACTCCAGCCACCTCTGGGACCCTGCGCTGAGGCACAGAATTGATGAGACTGTCATAGGCGCAGCCATGCGGTCACGGTTGAGGAGGTGCTCTCGTCCCCAGCCTCCCTCTGGGGCTTCCAGCCTCTCCCGAAAATTACCCTGCAGAGTGTAATTTCTCATGCTTATTCCTAGCCTAATGGCGTGCAGTCAGTTTGGGGTTTGGAAGCTGGATGAAAGTTAATTTGAGTTTAAAAACTCAGTCGATCAGACATGGTTGTTGAGTTGTTTTTTGTCTTTCACCTCATGCTTCATAGATGTGGTGGGCATTGTGAGCAGTAGGGCCAACATGATTTTGTGGTGGGCTTCATAGATAGGTGGGCATTGTGAGCCGTAGGGCCAAAATGGTTTAAACCTCTCCACTGGGTAGGAAAATAGTATTATTCTCATTTTATTCAGAAGGAAATGAAAATAAAAGGATTTTGCCCAACAGCACAGGGAGTCTTTTTAATAAAAAACAGATCTCTCATCTCTTAATCTTACACGTTAACAACAACAACATCCTTCTTCCTTAATTCTCCTTTCATACACTTCAAAACTTTGCACTAACAGTTTCTTTTTATTGGGCATGGCCTTGATAAGTGATTTCTTTGAACAATAGCCAATTCACTGCCTATTGTTGAGTGGTAATGAGCTGGCTTAACATAAATGCAACAGTACACCAAGACTTTATACCTGAATAGACATCCAGAGGTCTGAACCCTATGTCTGATGTATGAAAAAAGTCCCCATTATTGTTTTGAAGAAGGATGAGAACAATTAGGAAGAGTACAAATGCAGATGTATGGCATAAATAGAGACTGCAATGATCTTGGGTACTTAGGCTGGTTTCTCTGCTTTCTTATACCATACCACCACTCCCTGTTTCAATCCTTATAATTTCTCTTTGTCAGAGGGGTAGTGAGGTGACAATGTCACCTTTAATTAGGGATGCTGGGGGGTGAGAATGGCTTCAGGAAGGCTGATCAGTGGTGGGTGGAATGGAAGTTTTGACATCTGTAAGAAGGGGAAGAAAAGGGATTTTTGGATGAGGGTGAAGAAATCCTTCTTGCCTGGAGGAATGACAAGCTATTTAGTGCATCTTTCTTCCATGTCAAGTACAGCCAACTAGACTACAGATAAGGCACTTCTTGGTGAATCTGAGTATTTCTAGGTAACAGGATTACTCAGAGAGATGTCAGTGGCGGGATCAGAAATAACTCATGAACGCTGGTTTGTTTTTTTCTCCATGCTCTTTATGTGTTCTCAGATGTTAATGCAACTGTTTCTGTCTTTTTCTTGTCTTTTTAAGGTGCTTATTACCACAGGCTGCTGGAAGATCCTGGGGACTGAGTGGTCCTACTTTGGCAGAAGCATTGATTGTGCTTGGAAATTAAGTTCTAGCAGCACTTAGAGTTTTTACCCTTCCTGTAGTCAGGAAGTGCTTGTTAGATTTGTGTACTGTACGGTGATTTGGATACTACGGAGGTAGATCCTAATGTATCTTTGTTATGCTTGTCTCTGCTGGGTTCAAGTCAGTCATCCAATGTATTGTTGTTTTTAGAAGTTATACAACTGCAGGAGGCTCGCCTCTTCCTTTGGGTGTTCTGGTACAGAAGAAGCTCCATGTCCACCCATGGGTGCTCCCTTGGTGGGCAGGCTAGGGGTGCACATCTCCAGGCTCCTACCTGCTGGTTGCAGAAGGATGCTGAGGCAGCAGCACTGGGTCTGGGGAATACTGGGGCTGCCCCTGCTCACGTGTTGCCCTGCAGAGCTGTGTCGCAATGCTGGTTCTGCAAAGCATTACTATATATTGGTTTCGTTTGTTGTTCACAACAGTTTTCTCCTGGGGCCATAGATTAGGCAGATTTGGTTTGCTCTTTTTTCAGTTTGGTTTTCATTACTATTGGGCCTCTTTGCTGCTGTTTCTTTTCTGCACGTGCTGCAATTGTAGTTATTTTGCCCTGTGCTGTGTTCTGAGAAAAACTAGGACATACTCAGGGCCTTTGGTAGATGTTATGCCTGGAAGATGGCCCAGTGCTGTAAGAAATGCTCCTGACTGAGTAATAGAAGCCAAGAAATAAAAAGTTATGATAGCGTTCCAGTTAAAACATGGGAGTACCTCACACAGTTTCAAAGTGGCTTAGCTTGTGTCATCACAGTACCAAAAGAAAGGCAGGTCCAGAGTACTGCTGTTCTCAGGAGGATGTCATTTGTGTAAATAATCACTTGCATTAGGAGTTTCCAGTGATAGCCTAAAACCACACATTCTGTACTGCGCATGCTCTTTGCTAGTCTAGCTGGAAGACAGGCCATCCTCTCTCTACAGGGACATGTCCTCCTCTATAGGGGCAGTGTCCTTACATGCAATGGACATTACTGCAGGCTCAGTACTTATCAAGAGGCAACGCATTGCTGGACTTTCTGATGGGTGTAGGTTTAGATCAGATGTTCTGCTATGCTTTCTGTGTCTGTAATTCCTTAAATCTTTTCCATGTGTGCTTCCCAGAGTGATAAGATCTCAGCAGCACAGCCTCAGCAGCAACAATTGAATTTAGCCCCATCGTCTTTCAAAAGCCTTTGCTGTCAGCAGCAGCCAGAGGCTCCTCCTCGAGGGTGGAGGAGCTCCTTGGGAACGCTGCCTGCAGCAACATGCTCCACTGGGATCATGCTCAAGCAGTGAAGCTGGAACGGGCCATCCACGAAGGCAAACAGCTGAGAGTGAGTGATGGAAATGCTAAATGAGATACGGTTGTGCCTATTAAACTCTCCTCTGGGTTAAGTAGAAGGTCAATGTTTGTGCAAGGTAAACAAATACCATTTCTCTTAGCCCACATTCAGAGGATGTGATGGTCATTATTTCCAAATAAGAGTTTTGGGATATGCAGGAACTTACTCCAAAGTTCTTGGTTTTACCCAAGAGCTGGAATAACACCTGGAATAACAGGAATCTAGGTGAGTAAATGCAATGGCGACAGAACCTTTGGAGAAGATGCCTAAATCAGTCAGTTTCCAGTGTGCTTTTTGTCAGTGTGACTTCTCTTGGCAAGAACAGTGTCTCCTGCTGTATGTTTGTAAAGTTCTTCATGTAACAGGGCTCTGACTTGCTGGTGATATTACTAAGTGATGGCTGAATATTGAAATTTTATTATACAATGCTGAACAGGCATAAACTTGCTATTTTATCATCCCTACTGAATTGTTCTTAGAATATTGTTGAATAAAACACTAACTTGTCAGCACGACATCATTTTTATTGCATTCGTGCATTGAATCTAACCTACAGACAATGGCGAGCTTCACACTGTGCTGTGGAAATGCTCCTATTTTTTGTCTTGTGCTCTTCTACACAAAGCAATCTGTGAGCTGTTCAGCTAGAGGTAAAGAAGCCTTCCTGTAAATTGAGGTATATCACAGCTTTATAAGACTTGCTTATTAATTTGCTTATTTTCCATCTGAACAAAAGATCTCGGGAACCTACAAAGAAGGTCACAATCATCTTGATCCACTTTGCTACATAGTTTTGCTTGACTGCACTGATGCTTTCTGTGTGTTTGGCAAAAGAGGGGTCAAACTCTGTGTATCTCAGCCTACTATTTCTGGCATAACCCTTGATGTTTTTAATCCTTCTTGAACATGAGTCTTCTGAGAGCTTATTTTGATTTATTAACCTGATTGTTTGAACACAGAGAAACAATCTGGAATTGTGACCTTTGGTCAGGAAAGCACATGCTCAAGTGTGTCATCTCTGAATCCCTCTAAGCTCGGTGTAGCGTGTGAAGGACCTTGATGTGCACATCAATGCTCTTCAGAGACACAGGTAAGCCTATATGCATCTCCATCTGCAAGGTTTGGGCATGGTCGGCTTGTAGTTTGTATAGGACAGTGAGACCTGCACCATGCAGCTACCCCAGTGAGATCTGATGGAGGACTCTGGTGGTATCAACAGACCTCTTCACGGCTGAGGAACCCCAGCCCAGCCAGCACTGCATGGGGGTTTCTGCTCTGGAGCAACACTGAGATGGGTTGAGCTTGCCTGGAGACCATGACAGGGGATAGCACTGAATGTATGCACTGGCCAATGGCAGGTTTGCTGTCTCAACAGCTGGGTTTTGGGGCATGTTACCCAGCACAGTTTCATTAAATAATCCTCTCTGTTTTTCCAAAAAAGATGCGGAGCTCACTTCTTCCTACGTGCTTTGGGAATGTGTGGTGACCTTGTGTCAGTATAGCTCGCATTCCCCACTTGTTCCATGGAGGTATTTGAGGGGTCCCCAGTGTAGGTGTTATGCAGACACTGCAGAGGAGAGACAGACACCATCCTGCAGTGCCTTGCAGTGTTTCCCCAGTGAGTGGCAGGATGAATAATGCTCCTAACATTTTCTGCAGAGCTCCACAGCCTATGTGACGAGGCAGCAGTCTGGGTCGTTCTACCTCCCTTCCTGTTACTCACAGAGTTACTGACTAATTCACACATTTCTGGCCAACGCTTTTCCAGCTTTGTTGCCTCAAAGAAGGCACCTCTGACGAGAGTGGATGGGTTTCAGAAGGTGCGAGGGAGTCCCTGCTGCCAAACACAGTCAACTTTGCAACTGCTGGCCTACATTTTCTGCATAATTGCAAACTCTGTAAGCATTATCAGTGCACTTGGAGCCGGGCACCTCTTCTAATCCCATGAAGCTGATCTGAACGTGCTGCAAACAGCCTGGACAGACCCAGGAGCAGTGAGGATGCACGGTGGGATGGCCCCCAGCCTATGGTGGAGCTGTTTGTGGGGCAGACTGCAGTGCAGCTGCTGCTGACAGAGTGAAGTACACAGTGGGTATACGGGGAGGTGTCTGCTGGATGCGATTAGTGCTTCTTCTGTGACTGGATGTTGGAAAGGAAGCCGATGGAAACAATAATGGGAGCCAATAAACAGCCTTGTATGCAGCAATCTTTTACATTCTCTATCTTGTAAAAAATAGCAATTGTTTGGGGCCAATATCATAAACGCCCATCTCAGAGTGCTGCTCTCCACGTTGATGATGACCAGATGTTTAGTCAAATCTGACTAACCTCTGTTTCACAAGTTCAGGCTTTTCCTGTGCTCTGGGCCAAACCCAAAGCTCATGGGTATGATGGAGGGCCTCTGTGGGATGTGGGGGCTTTGAGATGTTTTCAGAGCTCATTCACATAAATATTGGAAAGTGTTTCTCAAGCGGCTCTCACTGAATTTTGAGCATTGTTCACTTTTGGGCTTTGAAACTGTGTCAGATGTAGACATCAGAAAAAACACAGCTTTGTGAGTGACACTGGAGTGAAACCTGGGGATAGGGAGAGAGAGGATTAGAAAAGCTTAACTCATGCCACTTGTGTTATGCCTTGAATACATTTCTCTCCCTCTTCTCCAGAGAAATCTCAGTGGGCATCATGGAGGCTGCTGTGTTTCAGACATTAGTCATTGATTTTATGTGCTGACTTACAGAAAATTAAATTTTGACCCTTTGTGCTCTTTCCCAAAGCACAAACTGCAACTGCATTTTTGATTTGGGGATGATTTGCCTTGGCTTTTAATTATCAGTCTTCACTGATCCCAATATGGTTTTGTTACCTCAAGAACCCTTTTTGTCATGAAAGCTGTCTCCAAGACTATCTCCATGGGCCTGCGGGTGAAGTTCAGAGTGGCACCAGGTCTTGTGGTCATTCCTTCTCTTTTTTTAATGCAGAAGAGTAGAGCCAGACAGCTGGTGGCAGGGGAAAAATCACTGCCTTTAACTCCCAGTGACAATGAGTTATGCAGCTAAGTGTTTCTGAAGATCCTTTTTCACCCATCAGTGCTCCTGCTGGTGGAAGTGGTCCTAAAGGAGGATCCATAGCCAGACTTAGATTCATGTTATGGTCTGGTCTGCCTGATGGCCAGGACTGCTAGATCCTCAGCTGGATCAAGACTGAAAAGGTCTGGGACAGATGTTGCATTTCATGCCTTGGTTGCCTCATCATTGGCATATAGTAGCACAGTGCAATTGACTTGGGCTCAGATCTTGTCAGGGACATTTCTCTTTTAATCCATAAATGTAGGGCATCTGCCAGATTTATTCTGTTTTCCCTTATCCTGTGATACCTGCTGTGGCCTCTTTGAAGTGACGGTATGGCTTGGTGTCCTTTTGACAATTGTCCAACATATAGGTGCATCCTGGACGTGCACAGTGAAAACCCAGGCAGGGTATTTAAGCATAAAACTTCAATGCCTAAATTTCTTCTATAACTCCCCCAATTCGCATACTCAAATATAAAATCCCCAAATACTTCCTTTTTATTCTACCCCTTCTCCTGCCCAACACCTTCTCATCTTTTGCTCCCTATTGTAACAAGGCTCAGCAGAGGCAGCGGAAGGCTTGTCTGTGGTCTGCAAGGTCTGGGTCTGTAAGCATACCTGAATTATTCTTCACCTATCTAAGGATCCCTGAAACTCTTAGATATTGCATGTGCACACCAAACAGCACATTTAATTTTATTTTTAATTACTTCCCTTTCAATTAAGCTCCGATGGAGACAATTCTGGAGGAGGTATCTATGTGCTTTTCGGAACCACCATGCCTTTTCCAGAAGTGCAGCCTTCATGGCTACAGCTTGTTTCCAGTACAGGACAGCCACATTCAGGAGCTTGAACTGTGAAGTGATGAGCAGAACCCTCAGCTGCCCCATATGTTTCTCCCTGTAGATGAAGATCAGCATAATGAAGCTGGCTTGGTATTTCCAGGTAAGCTTAGAGAAGGTTTAGCAGATCAATAAATAGCTGTCTGTTAGAGAAACTTGGGGTGGAGATCTTCATGGTGGAGAATGAATCATGAACTTGTGGACTACTCAATGTTCTTGTCTAAGAAAACAAACAGTTTGTATCCAATCTGGACAAACAGGGATCTTTTTTTTTGAGCAGGACTTGTTCTAGGCCAATGATGACAGCATGTCTCATCCCAGGCTGTTACCAGAAATCCTACATTCAGTTCAACTCTCTAAATAGACTGCCTACTCATCTGCTAGGAACAGAAACCATAGTAAATGCTTTGTATGGTTTTTTCCCCTGGTGTTTCACATAACAGTACCAGCACTGATGGCTTGCACTGGTACACCCGAAATCCAAACTGTAAAAGCAATGTGCTGCTGTCGACAGCAATGCTAGCAGGATCTAAAAGGCTGGCTGTTGCTCTCCTGGCAAGCTCTTTCAGGTCCCTTGGTCTCTCTGTACAAGCCCATACCTGAAAGGCCAGATGATGCCTCTTGGACACATATGACTGTCCCAGGCAGTTGGAGATCTGAAGGGACCAGGGCTGTGGTAGCACCCAGCCTGTGCGCCAAGCCACCACTGGGTAGAGGGAAACTGACCTCAGTAGCACCAGAGACCACTCGTGTTCTCAGGAAGTGATTTGATGTGGACCAAAACACCCCCATTTTGCAATACCAAAGCTTGCAGACAGCACAAGGGATAAGTAATCTCCATGTATTTATTTGTTGATTGGGCAGTGTTCCTCTGGGACAGATTAAGCTATCTGGTAGATCTGGCCTGGCCTGGCCTGACCTCTTGTCTGCTCCTAGCAGAAGGAAATGGAGCCACCAGTATCTATTTGGTTTCCAATGACTTTTGAATTTACCTGTATCCTGTGGAGAAGGAGCCCTTTGTGCGCCCCTCATGTTAACTATGGTAGGATGAGGCATTAGTTTTGCTCCTGTTTACTTCCAGGCAAAGTTCCTGTGTGCGGGCAGAAGGAAAGCAGGTCTGGGGAGTGCTCATCGCCCCGCAGGCTCCTGTGTCAGAGTGCACACTGCTCCCTCACCCCTGCAAAGGACTATGTATGAACCAGTGTCACACACAGCTCTCCATTTCTGCCCATGTGTCTTCTGTAAGAAAAAGGATCTCTGTCTTAGCACTGACTAAAAATTAGGAAAAGTTGGTGTTTTATAGCTTGTCAGGCATGGAAGCGGGGGCTTGACCACTGTGCCAGGAGGGGACAGCATGTCCTCCCTTTCACTGTTTAAAATAGGTTGATTTCAACATTAGAACAGATTAAGGCTCTGTGGGTGTTTAACTTTCAGGATGATTGATCACCTCTCGGAGAGAGGCAGATGGTACCGTGATGAGTTCCAGATCCTTTCAATTGAGCATCTCCAGTGAAAGCTTTATGGACCATGCTGGGGGGAGGGTGCTCTTAATTAAATATATTTTTTTAAACAATGTAGGATTTCAAATTTAATCCTCCTGGCTCATAAACAGTCACTGTAAAAATCGGCTCAGTTTAACATAAACTGCCCAGGGCAGTGTAGGGTGTGGGTCAGGTGAAAAGGCCTTGGTTCACAACCCCCTGAAGGGACTCCAGGTCTCATCACAGCTACATGGTCTTGGAAGGTGATCAGTGCCACCTCCTTGGCTCTGCCAAATACGTCTACATTAATGCCCGTGTTTGGAATACCCTACTTACACACTTCTGGTCCTTGGAAAAGGAATGTGCCTTCAGACCCACTTAAAATTTTCCAGTGACTGTACTGAGGCTGTCAGCCCAATGACCCCATAAGTGGGCTGATGCTCAATGAGCTATCATTGATCTTCATCAGTGAAAAGCAATGAGCAACTAATGAGCAAAGCTCAGCAGCTTCCCAAACACATCCTGTCTCCCTGCTAGCCTTGGTTGTCTGAGTCAGGGGAGAATTGATTAGAGTCATTTGCCTTCTTGCTTTCTGGCATAGCTTTTAACACTTCCCAGCAAGTGTGTAGTGCTGCAGTCAGCCTTCTCTTCAGCTGAAACAGGTTCGCCCCAAAACAGGCTCTCGCTGTATCTCAGAGCAGTCACATGTGTCTCTGTGTTGGGGGGCTGCATCTCCGCATTCATTGTGGCCCCCACCGTTCACCAGGGAGGCTGGGAAGTCACACGTTGGCTTCAATTCGCAAAGTGTTAGCTGTATGGGTGTTCAAGGAGTAGTTAGGTTTTCGGAGGCGGTTTCTGGCCTTTATGGTGATGTGAAGTTCCTCCGTAAGCCAGTTGGCAGCAGTGCCTGGGTAAAAGCCCATGCTGTGTCACTCTTCCTTGAAGCACACTCCCAACCTGCCCAAATCCCAGCTCTGTGCCTATTTGGGCTGTCTGGCTTGACTTCTGCAATTAGTTAAAGGTTATTGTAGGTTTAAAATGTTGCCTGCTTTGGCACTCTCTGCAATCCCTTCAGGCAAAAATGCCTGTTTATTGTTATAACACCAGCTAAGCACAACACAGGGAAGTCCCTGTAGAAAACAGTATTTGAAAAGTGAAGTGGATTTTTTGTTAAAGAAGTCCTGGCTGGCCTCTGAAATGCCATTGGAAACTAATGCTAAGTTGCCTGGGTTTTTCTCCTACATCAATCATATCTTGGAGCTTTTGTTATTCTGCTTTCTTCCTGTCATATCTTCCCAGCACTGATAGAGCACTTGGCTGCTGTCCTGGATCCCCAGAGGGGAGCAAAGCTCCTGGAACTGCTCAGGGCTTCCCAGGGACTGAATAAGCCTGTGCTGTGGCCCTCAGGCACCGCACAGGATGAGACTGTGGTGAGCCAGGGCCGCGGCAGCAGCCCAGTGTGTGGTGGTGCTTTACTAGTGCTGATGGCCCCATCCCTGTATTTATTTAGTCGCAGTGCTTCTGCTGCACAAGCCTGCTTGCAAGCCAACTTTGGAAGCATGTTGGGCTGGGGAGTAACAAAAATGAGTTTGCGCTAGCTGCTGGTTGGTCTTCACCAGGGTCCGTCAACAGTGTTTTGTGCTTTACCTGAGCATCAGTGATGTTAAGACAGTCTGCCTGTGTAGTCTTGTTTCTCTATGCTGGACAATGGAGATAAAACCCCTAATAGTCTCACTCTGCTGCTGGCCTTGGTTCTCTCTAGCACAGACAGGGCTGCACACGTGTGGGGCTGGTGGCAACATGGCTCTTCTTCCAAAAGGCCAAGAGCTTTGGGGGCTGCTGAGCTGCCTGTGGCTACTTGGCATGTATTAGTGGCAGAGGTGACAGCATCACTCCCTGTGTGCTGGGGGGCGGCTGGTCACCCTGCTTCGGGCACCCAGGGGTGCCTAACTCTGCTAGGGGGTCTGTTGAGAGCCACCACATCCCAGACCTTCCGCAACAGCTCCTCTGGGTCTCGATGTCTTTAGCACCGAATACTCAGCCAGCAGGTGAGCTGCCTCCAAAAGGAGGATGTCCCACTGTAGGATGGGCTTGCATATGTATTAAAATAAACAAACACCACAAAATCTATTTTGGGCTTGTCTTCAGAGGAACTGGAATATCCAGCTTGGTATGAAAATCCCTGTATCCCTCTGTTGAAGTGAGGGATGGCTGGGAAGCGAGAGCCCGTCTGTCTGTCAGGCTGCTTCAAGGGTTTGAATGCTTGTGTATTTTTATATGTCAGAGCAGAACGGTATATGTATGTAATATATGGGTTGTTCTTTCCTCCAGCACTCATCTTCGAAGCTTTCCCTGCACTCCACTGGGGTCATGCGAAGAAGGAATCAGCCCAGAATAACTGTGTGCCTTTGTTTCATGCACATTGATGTGAAGATGCTAAATGACAGGAGAATTCAGTCCTCCTCCTGCTTAAGCTCAGGTGGGTGTAGGTGGCAATCCTGCTGCTTGGAGGGAAGAGGCAGCCCTGCTGCTTTACCAGGCCCTGAAACATTTGCTCGTTTCTGATTATTCTAAGCCAGGTAATTCTGGATCATTGTGACAATTTGGAATAAATACTGAGGTCTTTTAAATTCTCCAGCTCACTATGGCAGACATTGATCCACCATTCTGATCCTTTCCTATCATTCACCAGCAAGATAACCACAAGTGAAATGGACATATGTCTGTGTAGTTAATACCTGACTGTACAGCCTGTGTGCTAGTTGGCTGCCTGCTTGGAGTGTCTACTGATGATTTTCCAGTGATCTGGCACATGATGAGCTGGAATGATTTCTGATTTCACTCCTGACCCCCCTCATCATGCATGCATAATTTAGCAAGAATAATGAGCCACATCATCATGATACCCCAGCTGATGAAATGGCCTATCGTCTCTGCAGATAATAGCGCACCCCAGTGCGAGCAGTGTTTTGAATGTCGGCTTTTACTGCAACTACCAAAACTTCTGAGCGGTTTCTTTTGCTTTTCTCCTTGCATTTGATGTGAACTTCATGCTAATGCGTCTCAATTCTCTGGATACCCCTGTCAATATTTCAACTTTCACACCTTTGCCAGCGAGGAGCAAATCAATTAGGTCCCTAAAACTTCACAGGACTGATGGTTTCAAAGCAATTGCTTGTAAACACATTGCTCAAGGAAGATTATTAGCAGAATATTGATGGCATAAGTTTATGTTCCAGAAGGAAAAAAATCAGGCTTAAATATTTCTGTGTGCTTTATCTGTCCTACTTTCCCTTTAGCGGCTCTGTAACTATTTGAGATTCTAATATTACATAAAACTCATATTTTTGAAGAAGAGATATAGATTAAATATCTGCCTAAATCCTCAATTGTACTGTTTTTTTTTCCCTGCTTTGCTACGTGGCAACTGTGATAATGATCTTCTTGGAGGATGAGGTTTTAATAGTAGTGTATATTATAGCAATGTTTTTCTAGAAGCATGAAGTGGAATTTGCACTTAAATTATCATTTGATTAAAAGCAAGATTATGTGAACTCACAGTAATGATCTTTCAGTGAGGATAATTTCTCTCTTCTATCCCTGAGGGAGTGCTGGGAGCAACCCTCCTGAAATAATCAGAGTCAGTGTTATTGCAAACCTTCCCTAGTTTCAAGAAGAACTTGGGACAATATTTCTTGGGAATACAGTGCTAATACATGCCCGTAAAGTTACAGTGCATGCACTGCCTTTCTTTATGGTGGGTTGCAAAAATCCCTTTAGACCTCTTTTTGGTAAAGGTGAGTCTGAATATTGTGATTTTTGAAAACCTTTTATAGGGGTAAAAAAATCTATAAGCCCTATAAAGTTAATTTTTTAAATTTAAATTTAGTTTAATTTTAGTTTAGATTTTAAAAATCTCTGCTTGCTCTAAGCTGGGCAGGAGAGAGGCTTCCCCTGCAGCCCTCTGCTTGGTGAAGTCCTACCACTCCACTGCTTTCTCTCTGCATTTTAGGAACCATGCGTGTCTCTCATCCCTTTGGGCATGTGGTTTACCAATGCTTCACCGCAGCCCGGAGCCAGGGACATGATCCTGCAGAGACTGTCAAGCCACTGGAACAAGAAACAGTTTCTCTGCTTTCTTCGGTCTCCCTAGGTTTAGACATAAGCTGTTTTTCTCCCAGCTCTGTTTGGATGCCATCTTCAGAGCTTCTTCCCTGCTTGAGAAGGCCCTGTAGACAAATGCCTCTGTCCTGGGTTCAGCAGTAGCAGTCATTTTTCTCCTTCTTGGTAGCTGGTGCAGTGCTGTGTTTTTGACTTTCAGCCTGGGAACAGTGCTGACAACACCGATGTTTTCAGTTGCTGCTCAGTAGTGTTTACTCTGACCGAGGACTTTCTGAGTCTCATGCTCTGCCAGGGAGGAGGGGAAGCCGGGAGGAAGCAGAAACAGGATACCTGACCCAAACTCTAACCAAAGAGGTATTCGATACCACAGCACATCATGCCCAGGATGTAAAAAATGGAGGTAAGGACCCGGAAAGGTTAGATCACTGCCCGGGTCAGGCTGGTTATCAGTCAGCGGGTGGTGAGCGATTATATTCTCTTCCTTTGTTATTTCCCTTATTATTATTATTATTGGTGGTAGCAGCAGTGGTTTGTGTTATACCTTAGTTATTGGACTGTTCTTATCTCAACCCGTGGGAGTTACATTCTTTTGATTCTCCTCCCCGATCCCTCTGGGAGTGGGGGTAGAAAGAAGGGGAGTGAGGGAATGGCTGCATGGTTCTGAGTTACTGGCCAACTGAGCTTAAACCACGCCAGCCTCCCTGGCACTTCCCCACTCATATACATAATATAGGGGTGCCTTGCATGTGCCCTAAGTTACCAAAGCAGAGCTTCGCTACTTTGTGCTGGGGGATTACGGAATCCTTTGCCATTGTGCACACTGGACCTGAGACTCCATTGGGTGTCTGTCCCATATGCTGTTACTCAACCACGGGATCAGTTGGCATTTCACAGACAGCTGGGGGTGAGCACCCTTGCAGCTTGCTGTCGACAGCTCTGTGGCTTGTGCTAGGGTTGTAGCTTGTTGCAAATACAGAGACTTCTCTGGAAAGAGTTTGTCAGGTTAAGATGTCCTTTGAGAATTATGATTGTGCCATGGGCTTTGTATTAATTACTTTTGACACAAATATTATTTTATGAAGTTTGATTAGAGAACTAAACAGGATGGTTTGGGGGTAGTTATGTCAACGTTAAGCTGCTTTCCCATGTTAATACCCCATAAATAAAAGACAGACAACATATTCTTTGTTCAGAAGCATACACAGGCTGTTGCACAATATCCTTGCTTACTGGAGAGGAGCTTTATTTTCTGTGATTTTTGACTCACCATGGCTGGAGCAAGAGCAGCTGGGAGCTGGGGCTAAGCAGAAAACAGGCTCCTGGGATGGAGAAAGACAGGACACTGCAGCAGAGCTGGGCCAGCAGCAGGGTGACCATGGTGGCCGGGGAAGTGTGCATGGGCTCTGGGTACATGGTGGGAACCATGCCCCAAGAGGGGAGGAGTAGGCATCCATGAAGGTACTCCTGCACGTCCACAGCAGCTGATGGTGTGTAGAGGAAATGACTGGTGTTAAGCACGGTGTTTCCTATGTCAAAATTGCAGCTGGTGGCATAGGCTGGGGACCAGTGACAGCTCAGCAGGGAGGGGATGTGTCTGACCCCTCACCAGCTGATTGCCAGCCCTTTGCCGTGTTACATTACCTGTCAGTCAGTATGTATCAGGGTCCCTCAGTTAGCTGGCAAGAGCTGCATTGATCTCCTTGCTGTAATGGTTGTCCACACAGGCTTGCAGTGCCATGGTGTCCCCTTGCCCCACACATTCTGGCACCACAGCCCCTTTCCAGCTCTATACGTGGAAGTAGCTCTGCTCCATCACGGGCCTGATCTTGTAATGCTGATGCTCAAAAGGAATGATTTGACTGCTGCCAGCATTTAGATGCACAGGAGACTTTTTGTCTTGATGAGTCCTGAGCAGCAGCACACAGCAGAAGGCTGTGAAGTGGGATGCTGGAATGTACCTCTCCAGTGAGGTTGTAATGCTGACATGAACCTCCTTGCTGTGATGCTTCAGGGCCAATGTTTTCCAGAGTTACACTGGGGTAAATTAAATTAATCTATCCCAGAATTAAATCATGTGCATGGGGCTGCTTTTGCAGGCAGGCCACGGCAGGCTCTGCTCAGAGTAAGTCTGTGTAGAACAGCTCAAGTCTGTTATTCAAATTATTTCCATACTCAGCAGAAAATCACTGATGTAAGCACACTCGGTCATTAGAGGCAGCCCTGGGACCTTACACAGGCTGTGACCTCAGATGCCACTGGTGTTTTTAAGCTCACTTCTTGTGCTTCAAGTAAATACCAGGAGAGTTGAGGGACACAAAGTACCGGAGGATGCCAAAATGAGCTGCCATTTCCCTTGTCGTGAAGTTTTATAGAGGCAGCATGGCTTTGCTGTGCTTGCAGGATAGCACAGCTCTTATGAAGGGCCAGGTTCCTTCCTTTACTCGCTGCCCGACTGCCTGCCTGCAGATTTTGAGCATCCAGTCAAGTAAAAGCTAAGCAAAGCTGCCCTCCCTGCTCACAGGCTCCCAGTTTGTCTCTGTTGGCTGTACACTGCTGCTAACGGGAGCTGGCAATGCCGAGTACCAGCAGATCTCATGGCAGTGCAGATGGAAAGTCCGACAGGGGAGTGAGCACGTGCTCTGTGCCTCGCTTTCCAGCTCCAAGCCAACACGACTGAGCTGCCAGCACCGGGCAGAAGCCAGAGAGAGCCTGTGGGTCGGGAGAGGCTGAGCCGAGTTTCCACAGGAGGGATCCAGCAGGCTCTCCTCCAGCTCCTGGCATCACAGAGGCTCCCAAGCTCTTGGTTCCCTTCCCAGGGTGTTGTTCATGCTCTATCTCAACCAGTGCAGTTTATATGTTTTGTTATTTTGTTTTTCCCCCCCATCCTTCAGCAAGGTCCCAGAGTAAGCAGCAGCAGAAGGTACCCAGTGTTTCATCCATGAGCAGCTTTTGGGAGGGATGGGATACATGCCTCTCCCTTGGATGTCATGGGCAGATGCGAGATAGTTTCAGAAACTGGCTCTGTCTTTGGGGAGATTTGCAGTGATGATGGCTCCTTTCAAGCACAGTCATCACAGCTGATATCCCTGTGTTGGGCTGCTTTCCTTCTTATCTCTGTACCCTAATTTCTCCTTCTAACTTCCTGTCTCTTCCCATTGCATCCCCTATCCTGTAGTTGGGGGACAGTTGTGGCTGGGTGTCTTTCTGCAGTGGCATAGGACATAGCCTATTGAAGCAGGTATTTGCAGAAACACTGAAGGCTGCTGAGAGCACCCCTCCACAACGCCAAACCACTGCTCTGCATCCAGATCAACCGCTGTAAGGTTATAACTGAGTCAAAATGAGTAATTTTCTTTTCCCTTCTTATTTCTGATGCAAACATTCCCACTAGAATCTTCCCAAAAAACTCAGCATCAAGGAAACACCTGGCTGGGGGAAAAACTCTCAATGTGATTGATTTCAGTGGTGCAGCTTTAAAAGCACCTGAAAATGAAAGGTTTGGAGGCAGAAAGCACTAAGCAGTTGGTGGCTACAGGTACCTGCAGCACCTAGGAAGCCTTGGAATGGTGAGGAAGCAGCTGGACAGAGCGTGCTGCTTGCACAGCACCAGTGGCCAAGGCCAAGAGTGGACCTCAGCTCCCACTTCATCAGGAATTAAAGTAAAATGCTATTAGGTTTCCTTTCTCATTCTTGCTTTTCAGGGGCCACGCAAATAAGCATTTAGCATGTAGCAGTGGAGCTTTTAGTGCCTTTTGAAAGATTTCTTTAATACTAAGCCTGATTGGAAGTAGGTCAACTGAAAAATGAGTAAATTACACTTGCAAAAATGCATTAGGGGATGCGGTGTGCATAAATCTAAATGCCATTCAGCAGAGGTCCTAACAAATTAGAAATTGAAGTTTTAGATAGAAAAGGTTTCCAGGCTGCTGTGAGCAAAGCAGCCTCTGCCTCTGGGCTCTTTGCCTGCCCTGATGTTGCCCTCCCACCCTGCTGGAGAGCTGCAGGAGCAGCGTGCAGGGCAGCTCGTGGCATGACTTCAGGTGTCAGATCTCCTGTCCTTTTTGAGGTTAGATTGTTCCATATAAACCTGTTTCTTGGCGCACTCTTTATAAAAAGGATCAACGATGCTACCACTGGCAAAGCCCTGTTCAGGGACAACAAGTGCTAGGCACTCTTCTGAAAATCAAAACCTGCAGCTTATGTTGCTACAGGGTTTGGGCATGACCAGGGTTTTGAAGTTGAAAGCCTTCAGAATCCTTCCAGCCTTGGTCACTGAAAAGCCAAGCTCTCCAATGTGCAACTCTTGCTGTATTTCTAAATGTTGGGGAGTGGGGGTGGTGGGAAGAGGCCAAGGGAAAATACAGTTTCAGCAATGAAAGCTGAGTCTTTTTTAGTTTCCTTTTTAGAGAAAAAACAAAGCACCCTGAAAACCCAACCTTTCAAAACTGCAGCCTGAGTATGCCGAGCCAGAAATACCAGCAGACCTGTTTCTCAGAGGATGTTCTTTAGACTCTAACAAGCATTTAAAATACCAAGTCTCCAAGCAAAAGCAAAGCAGCTTCATGTAAATATGTTGGGTGAATTGTGGTGACAAATACTTTGAAATAAGCACGGAAAAAAAGAAAAGTGGTTTCTTGTTCTCAAGCTTGTAGTTTCTGGGTCAAATACCTTCAAACTGCAGGAAATCATGATTTTTCCTTCTCTCCTTCTCCTCCCACCTAATTTGAATGTTTTTCTCTCTTCCCCAGTGTGGTTCTTGTTCTGCTGTCTGCCAGGCATGCTTCCTCCTCCAAAGTTATACAAAACTAGTGATGTATTTAAAAATGTTTGTTATGCCCTGGAACCAGTGCTCATCCAGCTTCAGATTCATTCGGAGGTTAAGAAGTACTTGGTTTTCTTCAAAAGGTAGTAGAAGACTAGTAGACAAGAAAATAGCTTTTTAAAGTGCCTCCCTTTGAACACCTTTCTGGGTGCTTATTTTACTGACCATACATGCTCTCAGATACTCAGGCATGGAAGGTACTTCAGCCTGTGCTGCTGAAATCAGTTAGATAATCAAGTTGAAAGCACAGTGTGTAAGTGCTCACCTATATTGCAGTTTTGCCACACTAATCACAGTCACTGGGGAGTCCCGAGTACTGCCAAAGGCAGTTAGGAATGAAGACTTCTAATTGCTACTTCAGTTTATGTCATATTACTTTCACCTGTGGTAATAGTATGTAAGCCTGGAAAATTTCAGTTTAACTCTTCATTGCTGCTAGAGCTTCTTTATGATTGCATGGTGAGAAAATTCATCCTAGTACCACAAAGACAATGTGGAAAACCCACAGTGATGTGCTAAGCCCTCTTGTAAAGCAGAACCATGCTTTGAAATGTCAAGAGACTTCTTCCTTGCCGGTCTTCGTTTCCTCCTCGCTTTCACCAGCTGTTCCGCAGTGAGTTTGTCATACTTCTTCTCACTGCATCAGTTTCTAATACAGGGCTGCAGACTGACGCTGTGACTGAATTCTTCTGTCTGGTTGAAGGGGAAGTATTTACCTGAGTTTTGCTCATAATATCCTAAAAGAGGAGCAAATATGAAAACTGCAGACGTGTTTACAAATGCAGCAGGGATCCTGGACAGGGCATCCCTATGACTCTGCGGAGCAGGAGCTGCTTGCTTTGCTAGCTTAATGGTTTGTGTGCTCTAAAGCTCTGGAGTTCTGAGTGCTAAATATATGACTGTCAGCACTGGAGTCAGCAAGCGTAATTACAGTTGCAGAGATTAATGTCATGTCAGTTCATGGGATTTCTGTCCCTTGTAACCATGACCCATATGAGACAACAAGGCCTTGTAGTAAAGTTTATCTGCTTACCAAAACCCTGCTGTTACCTGTTTTCTTACATCAGCTGCATTTTTTGGCAGTAGCGTCTGCTTGGGACCTTGATCTGAACTTCCAAAATACCTTCTTGTGCCAGAACTAAGGGTTTGTGTTTGTTGCATTGTACTGACTGTCAAGCCTACATCTTTAGTTCCTCACAAAAACATTAAAATACTAAGAAAGCTATAGCATTTCTACTCTAGGTTAAATGTCTTAAATGCAGGAAGTGAATTAGCTGTAGGCAGCTAGCAGTTTCATTGTATTTTAAGTGTGTTTTCTCTCACTTTTAAATCTTTAATTAAACAGTTTGCAGGTATTTCTATCTATGTTCTTGTTTTCGTGCCAAAGCATGTGTTTTGGGCTGTTATTGTATGCACTATTGAGACAAAGAATGAAGAGGTAAGTCTGTTTCATGATGCAGAAGCATTTCTGCATCCTCAACACCATATGTAGAAGCCGATGCCTGACAGAAACTCCACTTCTGAGCAAGCTCAGCACCTTTCTCTTGGGACTGGAACAGAGGCACATGGTGATGGGGATGAGACTAGGGCTGCATACGAAATCACACGTGTGTCACTGATGGCTTTTCATCCTTGCTTGCACTGGTGTTTTCAGCCTTGTTAATGGAAAAAGCACTGAGCATTATGAGTGTGTAGGATCCTAGGAAGAAATAAAATCCCTGCCCAGGAGCTTTGCTGAGGCCTGAGCTGCAGGAGGTGGCTTTGGCCAATTTACGGAGAGAGGTAAATGAATGGGAATATTCTCCAGCTTGCAAAGGCTTTGCCACAGGAATCCTGCATGGGTCTGGAGCTTTTTGGCAGCATACAGTCTTCAACCCATATACATACACACAGCAGATGGCTATGCCTGTGCATTCAAGGCATTTTTCAACATTGCCACCGTGATGTGACTTTAAACTGCTGCTTTCCATACTCTTGTGTCCTGGCGTGGTGGGTCCTGCCTGTATAATGCGACAGGATTATCTGGGGAAGATTGAGACAATGGAAAATGAAAAAGCATTTTTGCTTAAATACATCTGAATACCTACCTGGAAAGATAAGAGATTCTGCTGCTATCAACAACGACAGGCCTGCATACCAGAAACATGTCAAGTGCAGGACTATGGTCTTCTGGTTTAATTTTGTTTGAAGCTTTTAAAACCATGGCTCTTCCTCTCCTTGGCAGCTGTAGAGTTGCACAGCTCCACTGACTGCCACAGACCTGTGCTGATTTGAGTCATTTGCATGTTGTTTTGCTGCAGAAGGTGATGGTGAGTGCCGTGAAAGCACCAGGAGTGCGATGATGCTCAGCAAGGATGGCAGCCCTGGAAAGCAGCCCTGTCCTCTGCCTCGCTGCCTGACTTTGCTCTGCACAGCATGGGCTGGCATGCATAGCTTCCTTGGAAAGATTTATTGGTTTCTCTCTAAACAGGGATCAAGTCACTTTGCTGCACTGCTGGTCACAGTTTGCTTGGGTTTTCTTAACAGTCACCATTCAGAGAATTCACCATTTCAGAGGAGGAGCAGAGGCAGGCATAAAGCCCATGGAAATGCCCTTCTTTTCTGTGTGCAAGTTGCTTATTATTGTTATATATTTTGTCACTTGGATTATACATAATCAGAAATCAAAGGCAAGCAAAACCACGATGGTAAATACATTACCATGAGCAAAATATACAGAATATTTGTGTTTGTGCTCTTTCAGTTAGCCATTCTGCACAAGGTATTTCAACAAAACGATTTCTCTTCTTCAGTTAATCTCTGTAACTGTATTAGCAGAGGTTGAATTAAATGATTGTTAAGGGTGGGTAAATTACTGTCCAACCTGGTGAATCCCACATGTTTTTGTTACCAATTAAGATTTATCTTTTGAATATTCCTCCATAGGGGACTAAGAGAACTGGCCCTTCAGATCCAGGTAACCAACTATCTATCATGTGTCTATTACCAGCAGAGGTTATGCTCTACTTAAAATCTGACTTATTCCAAATGTCACTTTCAGATGATCCAAAGGGAAGTGCTGACAGATGCCTGAGTTGAGCAGAACAGCCAGTGAAAGGGTATTACACACATCCATCTCATCAGGAAGTTTTGTCACATTGCCAAAACCCCAAAACGTATGAGTTGCCAAACCCAGTTTCTCTCGTCCTCCAAATCAGTTCAGTATGCTGTGCAGAAAAGCAGCATGAACAGCAGTGTCCTGAAGGAGCGAGTATGGCTCACTTATGTTTAATTAAGAATAATGAACGAGGCATTCAGCATATACTGGGAAACTCAAAATACGTTGCTGTTGCTGTGGGGCCAGACCTGTGACTGGTGGAGCAGAACCACGTGTTGCCTGGAGACCTTTCCTCCTCTGGAGCTGCTTGGTGTCTCCCTCTCCTCCCTGCGTGTCATCCTTGGGCTACAGTAGGGCTAAGTGTTTGTGCCCCAAACCTTTCCCTACCCCATCCCACACTGCATCGCTGCTGACCCTAATCCCAGTTCCCAGTGACTCAGCCCTTTTACAGGGCTGCTCCTCCTGCCTGCCTCCCCCTCCAAGCCTGACCTTGCATACACTCAGATGCACTTCACTTTTGCATTTTGTTTTATGTGCTTATTTGGAGTCACAAAAAGCATAAGTGGAAAAATAGCTGCTGTAACAAGTTACCTGACTTGTCCTTTTCTGCATGGCTTGGCTGCCACCCCAGCACGTCAGAGCAATGCTCAGCAGTCCCCAGGCCTCCCAAGCTCTCACATCTGGTCAACTGTCGACTGGAGCAGAAGCCAGTCATTTACAGAGGAACGGTGCTTGTGGGAGATGTTTGCATGTGGTAATGTGCCCAATGGCTCTCAGTATAAGTACTGAAAAATGCAAAACACCCTGGAAAAACTGTTGGCCTTTGGTGCTTAACTCTTTGGAGATCATGTGAAAGCAGCTAATAACTGTAATAATTTGTTTAAAAGTACATTTGTTTCCTCTTTTGCTTTTTACTTAGGAAAGAAGTTAAGTCTGACTTTCTAACCTTGTTTAGGAAATCTTTGTAGACTTTTCTTGTCTGTGTAAGAGATATTGATATTTACTTCACTCTATTCTTTTTCAGGTTTAATATCCTAGAATTTATTGAATTACTATTTGTGCCATTAGAAAGTTACCAGTTTTCAGGTCCTAGCAAGGATTAATCCATCAAGACCCTGTTTCAGAGACATACTTTCAGTGGGACTTGCTACATTAATCTTCCAAATCACATGTTGTATATGAGCACCATTTCAGTGAATTTTAACTCAGGTGTCTCCTCTTTGCTATATGAAAGTGATCCAGACTTGTGCCAACAAGGAAGGGTGACAGAAAAGTGATCTCTGCAGATAATGTCTGACAACAAAGTAGGTGACAGCTGGGACATTCACAGTGTGCTGGAGGGAGAGGGCTGCCCAGGCGTGAGGCAGCATTCCCACCACATCCATTACTGGGCAGTGGCAGTGGGGGCACTGGGAGCACAGAGGTTATGTCAGAACTAAAATACTTCTGAGAATTTCAAAGCCTGAATAGAAATATGGATTTGGGTACATAATCTTTATGCATGAACACATAATGTACAATAATGTATATTATAAAAACACATTATAAATTCCAATGTACATACAGGATGTATATACCATTAATATCTTCAGCCTTAGTCTTCTGTGTGAAAATGCGCAAGCTCCTCTGTGAACTTCCGCTGATCTTTGGTCCTTCTTCTAGCAATCAAGCACATTGTTTAATTTTTTTGGACAGCATGCACATCACTGACGAGCACCTCCTAAATATAGCTAAATCCATCCTGGCAGGCTTCACCTCTAATTTTGCAATGTGGATTTCTGTGTGAGATGACTAAGTTTTTTCCTGTTCTGACAAAAGCATCCAGCATGATTCAGGTTTCTTCTCCTGTCAGTTGTACATGCTCTGCATTCAAAATGACCAAGTTTGTCATCTGGAGGGCTGTACAGCGCTTCTGAAGCAGCAGGTGAGATGCTTTAATCTGAGATTCCTGTTGCAAAGCTGGTGCAATCAGTCCATCCAACTTCTCAAGACCTATGAGTGGGTTTTTTCCTCTCTGTCATGATGAGTGACTCACTGACTTGCAACTTCCCTGAACTACTCGGCAGAAGCAGCCTGCTTATCTGCAGTACTTGCCCTGCTCCTGTTTCTCTTGCTGTAGGAAGCAAGTTGTTGAAGAGGTGTTGCTGTTTTGGTCAGTCTCTTGGTGCTCATAGAGCCAAAGGTTTTACTGGGTTTTTTTAATGTGTT
Organism: Ara ararauna; assembly: GCA_028858755.1. Classification (NCBI taxonomy): domain Eukaryota; kingdom Metazoa; phylum Chordata; class Aves; order Psittaciformes; family Psittacidae; genus Ara; species Ara ararauna. Next base: position 18,867,147 of record CM054382.1, on the reverse strand, counting down.
TTACTTTCCTCCCTTTGTGCATGGTCTCCTTTTAGAAGCTTGGAAAGCAGAAGCATTCAGAAACAGCTGGAGCTGCTGGGTGAGAAGAAAACCATATCAGCAGTCGATTTGAATGAGAATAAGAGTTGTTGTTGGGAGGTCAAGGCTGCAGTACGTCATGTCTAACTGGCCTGCTTACCTTCTATAGCTGCTTCAGAATGTTTCTTCACTCCTTTTATTTTTTCTCAATGGAAAATCTGGGGGTGGTTCTTTCCTTTCTGCTTGTAATCTCTGGGTTTAGTTAAACCCACAAAAATGCTGCGAGAAATTGCTTAATCCCACTGAAGTCTGTCATCATCTTTCGGTTCAATATAAATTTTTGTTTGATTTTTCAGGAAACTGTCATGTAAAGTGTTATTTAGGCCATGGCAGAAGTTAATATCTATATGTCTTACGGAAAGATTTTTAATAAGTACACCTAATATATTCTGCACGCTCAGTTCTTAGTGATAGGTCAAGGAAAGGTCCTAGAGCCAGGCTGAGCAGGCTTTGTGTGCTACAGTCGAGCTAGCACAGGTTTCACTCTACATGACTAGTAAAAGTACATACCTGTGAAGGGTTTGCTTTCTGCTGTGTTTTGCTTTTATATGTCAAAGATCTCTTTCTTAGTGCAAAGCTCAACTTCCAGGCTTTATGGCATTGCTGCAGCCTGCTCCAAAGGAGATATTACGCTCTCCCTTGTTACTTCTTCTAAAATCACCTTTCATTGAACATACATGTTGTGTTCTGGGTGGTTACAGGTTTGGCAATTACCTGTTCATGCGTTTGATGGGACAAGGTCTGTAGCAGAACAAAATAGATTTATAGATGTATGTAGGCCCTGGCTTCCCAGAGGAGTTACCAGTAAGAACTGTTTTTTGGCCAGAACACCCACGACTCAGCATCCATCACTGATCTCTGAAAGTTGTCATCATACCTGTCAAAAGTTCAAGTTTTCTCTAGCTTACAAGTTTCCCAAAGTGCTATATAAAGAGCCTTTTAATTAGATCCTTCTTTAAAGTTTGTTGATTTATTAAAAAGACAATCTCTATTATCTGAGTAAGTACCATATCTCCTTCCCTTTACCTTCCATCCTTCCAAAAGATCTGCTTTTAACTGTGGCAGGTGTTTGCGTTCAATTTATCACTTCGATAAGAACAATAAGATGATCTTGTACATAGTGCTTATGTCCTTATGGATGTATTTCAGACTCATGGCTGACACTAAACTGAACTTGCTGTTGAGTTCTGCAACAGTCTGAAAACATCTGGCCTCTTGTGACCAAACTGCAAAAGCAGCAAAACTCTGTTTGTTTTTCTGTTGGTTTTTGTTTGCTTGGAATACCCATGTGCTTTTGTATTGCAGGTTTCCTGTGCTTTTTCCAAGTTGAAGCTTTAATGCTGAAAAGGCAACACGGTATAGTGTTCCAGGCTGGGGAGACACCACTTGAATGGAAAGCCGGCATCTCTTGGTGTCAAATGCTGTACAGAAGATTGCTTAAGCTGAGCTAGTTGGGAGGTTACCCTCACAATTTCCTGAGAGAAATAATGTGGTTTCAGAAAAAGGTAGTGTTTCTTTTTTTAGAAAAGAAAAAACAAATGCTTGATGTGGGGGAGGAGGGGAATGCAATTCTCCATCAAGGAAATCAAGAGGAGAAATTTCCTCTGGGAAACGTTGATGAAATGTTGATACTTGTCTGCTTTTACAACGGTGGCTCTGTGCCAGCATTTTGGCTAAACCACAGTAGCTTAACACCCTCCTGTTACTAACTCACTGCGGTGTAGGTGCTCTGTCAGGAGTTCAACACACATGTGCAGTAAGGAGCACGGGGCCTCTGAAACCAGCTTGACAGCTGCTCATCTGAGCAGGTTCATGTGGTTGATTCCCCACAAGAAGCATTTGAGCCAAGAATGCTCTGAGCTCCCACGCTTCAAGGGAGGTTTCAAAAATGTGACCTTTTGTGTTTCAGTTTAGGACAAAGCTAAACAGAGTTTCAAATGGGGTTAAACAGCGATTCTTCAGCTGTCACCCATGGCCCACCTTAAGGTCTGGTAAAGCAGGATTGATAGTACAGATACACAGGCCCTAGAGACAGTTGAAGGCTGAGCCAAAATATTTTGCAGGAACTGCAATAGAAATGGTCATGGTAGATTGCTCTCCTGCCATCACGTCTTCCTTAAAGAAAGCACTGCTGTTTAAAATGAAGAGTGAAAACCTTTTGAAAGATACAGCAGTTCAATACATTGGCTACGGACAACAGCAATGGCTCTGACTTCACCTTCTCCATCTTGCAGAGCACAACAGCAATAAGCTGTATTTAATCACCATCTGTGTGCATGCCTTCATGAAAAAGGTCTTCGCTAGAACTGCCCTGACTGCAGTCCCTGGTCAAGGCGGAAAGCATCTCATTGCATTGTTGGGATCTACGGTAAGGCAGTTAGGAGCATGGGGGAAATAAGAATCAAGTGCTAAACTCTGGGATGGAAAAGAATAGGAACCATCACTGACTTGCTTGGAAAGGTGTGGGATCAAGTATTAGTATCCCACCTTGTCTCTGTGTCACAGGGCTGCTGCTGGGCAGTAGGTAATGATTGAGCTTTTCCACCTAGTTTCCCTGTAGTTCTTCCCATCTGTTTTTCTGTTGACTGTGGGCATTGCAAAGATTGACAGGAGGCTTTGCAGCACTGAAATATTCCTAAATGACTGCAAAAGGTGTTCCCTACAGCTCAGAGGAGGTATATTACAGCATATAGATGGATTATTTTGCCTTAGTAGAAATCGTACCTCTGGGTCATAACAGATAAACCAGACTTGATCCAGTGGGCAAACAGAAGACTCCCAGCATCACCCAACTGCCATCCCACTTGGAGGTTTGAACAGAAATGTTCTGACTGCAAATACCCTTTTTCATGGCAAATAAACTATGTTTCCTGATGGAGGATTAACATAAAGCTGAAGCTCTACTGATTTCCCTTGAAAATTCCTTAGGAAGACCAGTTGCAGCCTGCTCTTCAAACTGACTTCACTCACAGCATCTTATAAAATTATGTGATAGATGAGGAACATGTGTCCCTTTTGCCTGTTTTATTCTGACCTACTTTAGCTCCCTTCTTTCGCAAAGCCTGTCTTTTGCAGTATGTCTTAGCTTGATGTAAGGGCTCCTTCTCAAATCTACATTGTTTCCACTCTAGTTAAGTGTGGAGAAAATATTGCTCAACATAGCCTAAGAAAATGAGCATAAGAAAAGTCTCATCTGGATAATTTTTGATTGAGTGAGTTTTTTTTATTCCCTTTTTTTTTTAAGTAATTGGGTTAAAGTAGTCACAAATTGTATAAACTCTTGTGAAAAAGTGCAGCCAGCATTAAACATGATAGTTAGGAAACACTCATTACAAGGCTGATGACTGTAATGATAAAAGCCTGACAGAAGCCAAAACCAGCTTGTTGTCGGTATTTGTTGGTATTGTTGGTATACTTGTACTTCTAGGCAGTAAGAATTAGCTTCCCCATTCCTTCCTGGTGGCATCTGTGTCACACCAGCTGTGAAATGAGGATGCTGTGTGGCAAAAGGTACTTTTGGGGGTTCTGGTGTCCAAGGCTGAGAACAAAATACCATGACAAGATGAATCCACTGAGTCATCTGTCTTGGGAACAGTGTGTGCTTCTGGAAATTTTTATAGCTGTTAATTTCCCAGGACAATCCCTTGGAGCAGTTTGTTTTCCCTGACATGAAGCATTCACTGTAAGTTTAAGCAGGAGATGAATTGCTTGCATTTCTGATCAGCAGGGTCAGAGGGATGACTTGGACAACCAGCCTATGGCCCTGCGGTCTGGATGAATGGGCAGCATAGCAAGGATGGAGATAATCTCACTGTCTGGGGACAGATGAAGCAGCTTGGCGAGGTCACTGGTACATTAGTTCCTGCAACATCTTCCCACCTTCCTGGCAGGCTGCATTTACCTGGTGTTGAGAAATGAGTGTTCTACCCCATGCACCTCTTCCGACAACTGGATAAAGAACTGAGACATGAAGCTGCCAGCATCAGTTTCTGGTGGGCTCCAACTGCACCTCTGAGGGCAAGTGTCCATCTTTGGGGCCTGAGCACCTGACTTCAAGCAGGGATTGCCCAAAGCTGAGCTCCTGTTAAGAGAGCATAGATAAACTCCAGGGCTTTCTGCACCAAGGAGGTCTTTAACAGGAAGGAAATGAAGGGAAAAACAAAACTCAGGCTTTCAGAGCAGATGAAAACTGCCTCTCTGATCCGAGAGCCAGGATTAGCTGTACTCACGCACAGAATGGGAGGAAGAAGCAATCATTTCCTCAGGCCTCTTTTTATGCTTGTTAGATAATGAATGCCTCTCTAGATCTATACAACTAGTTTAAGCTTGAGCACCTGGAAAGCTCTAGGTTGCATATAGCCCAAAGAAAACATGTTTTTGCTATTAAAAGCAATCTTATTTTATCTTGTCATCTTATCTATGCATTTCTTGCAGCCCATGTTAATGTTTGCAAAGGTGAGTTTCTCTTCTTGCATGGGATTATTTAGTTGGCCAAAGGTAACAGAAGGTCTCTGGAGAACACTTGACCTCACTGGAGAGAAATGTCCTGTTCTGGGTACGGAAGGTAAAAAATGTCATTTAGCTTAAATCTCATTATAACTTGTGGTCACTCTCTGGAACAGCAACACCAGTGTTGAGAGCATTGATGTACGACTCTGTACAGACCTGGCTTGTGGACTCATCAGGATCTGATACTGGCAATCCCCAGTAAAGTTTCTGAGCTGACCATAAGCAAAACAGATGCCACTGTGGGGTGGGAACTGCTCTGTTATGAGGTGACAGGAAGGAAATCTCAACCTACCACCAATAGCACAAGGGAAGAAATGTACCTTTTCTTAATAAACTGAAGTGTGAGGCTGAGAATGAGTCTATCCTTTTTTTTTTCCTTCCCAATATTACTCTATAGAGCACTTGTAAAAGGTATGGTCTTTCACAGAGTTTGTTTTTCCTTAACTTGAGGAATTTGTGATACGGAAAGATGCTCCTGATCCAATATGTTGCTGGTTAATCAAAGGATATCCTCTCTGTAAACCTGCTCTGTAAGAAGGTGTCTTACAAGTGGGTGAAGGCTGTTGGATGCTGTGCTGCTTCTAGTGCCCAGCTTTCAGTAGTTCTGCACTTGTCCTTCACTGAGATGCTGAAAACAAAGCCAGGGCTCTACTGGCAGAGTCCTTACTCCAGCTAACCTGCTAGCATTTCATACAAGGTGAATCATTATCTTTGCTTTTGGGGATTGTTTTTATCTATAGTTTAAGCATTAATAGTCTATTTAATATTGGTGAATTAGCAGCAGAACAAGGAAATAACTTGGTAAATTAACCCTTTCAAACTGAGGTGTCCAAAGTTAGGTATACAGCACAGCAACTTGGTTTCCAAATTCTTTGGAATGAATGTCAGTCTGATTTTCGTTATCCTTTTTGTGTCTGACTATCCCTTGCCACCCAAATCCGGATGCTGCAGCTGGAGACTAGCCGGGGTGGTGTGGTGAGGCATGTGGAGCCAGCCCAGCAGCCAGGCTGCGGAAGGGAAGGAAGGGCCTTCAGGATACACCATGGTTGATGTTGGAAGGAAAGAAGCCTGCAGCCTCTCCATGAGGAGCACCATCTTGGGCAGCCTGTGCACAGGAGTGATGCTGCCTCTCCACAGTGACCTCAGGAGCTGGGTGTAGTGGTGAGGAAGGCAAAAGCCTGGAGCAATAACTGCTAATGCACTGCTAAGGGGCTTGGGCTGTGGAAACAAACTGTTACCATTAGATTTTCTTGCTTTGGAGAAAATATTCCCTTTCCATCTATGTTGCTGGTAACAGCTGGGCTATCCACAGGCTCTGTGGCAGGGTGTGTTTAGCAGCATACTTCCGTTGCCAGTCTGCTCTCATCCATGTTTATGGTAGAAGAAGAGAGAGATGTTAGGAGAGATACAGCCTTTAAAAGACATATGTCTCCAGGTCTCTTACTCCCATGCCTCTGATGGGAATATTTTCCAGGCTTTTCAGGTGTGCAGCTGTTGTAGATAGCCCTTGGTACCCTAGCTATTAATTTAGAGAGCTAAAGAGAGCTGCTCTCATCCCTCAGCCCCTGGAAAGCTGGCACAGAGGGCTCTCTGTGCAGCACTGGGAAGAAGTTATTTTTACTTTGATTGTTTTCTCCTGCAGCATTTCAGCTGGGAACAGACTTGACCTGCTATATTAAACAGAGAGGACCTATGGTTTTCCTGCATGGTTGATGGAAAGCAAAATCTGCATGGCATCTCTGGCAGGGCTGGGGGGAGCCGCAGCAGCACGCAGGAGAGGGAAACTCAGATTTCTCCATTTACTCCAAAACCAGAGCTAATTGCAGAAAAGGCAAGGTATGGGTGGAAAGCATGCTGTGCTCCTGCACCCCTGCAAGCCCTAACATGCCGGGGTGAGCAAGGCTCCTAGGCAGGAGCCCAACATCACCGTTGGGTCTGCTCCTCAATGGAGTGCTCAAAGCTCCCTGGTGACCAGCTGGGAGAGGCGCAAGGAACACTGATTCGGCAGCCTTCCTGTGTTTCATCAGGCAAAGCCTGTGTCTTGGGAATGGCTGTTGTGCAGAGTTATTGCAGGGCTTAGGAGTGTTTGCTGTGGCTTGTGCTCCCTGCTGTGCCTGCTGCGCCTGCTGCTGTCAACGGTGAATAAAGTGGGATGATTCCTGCTCTCAAAACAGTGAACCTTTGTAATTTGGGGGTTACATGATTAATGGAGCTGTTCCTACATTTATTCCTACAAGGTCAAACCATTTGTTTTCCTGGGATATGCTAATATAATCTATTTTTTATGCTTTTTCAGCCATCTCTTAAAAAAAAAAAAAACACATTCTTGGAGGTTTGTTTGAGGAAGTGCTACAGATATGGTTCTATGTGACATATTTATGCATACCATCACTGATCTGAATTCAGCCCTGCACTACAGTAATAACTGATAGGTTACAATGCTTATAAACATGGCTTTGAGGTTTAAATTTAAGAGACAGGCATAGGAAATAGACCTTATCACAACACACTGTAGCCAAGTACGATCCCAACAAAGACAAATAAGGAAAACAAATTTTATATCTGGACATTAACATTCTCCCAGATGTTGGGTACCATCTGCCAGAAATTTTTAGCTCTAAAGTGAGCTGCTTTGTAATGCCTATAAACCCGGTGATTTTTTCCCCTCTTCCTCCCCTGCCACTTTTGCAAGGGAAGGATATACATAATAGTAACTCAGGGTGAAAACTTTCTGTTGGTGTATGTGGAAAACAGCATGGCATGTTCAGGGGGACTGGGCTGCATGAGCAGGACCAAGCTGAGCACTGAGAGGACTAAGTTGAATCCTCTCTAGCAATGAGCAGAAGTAGAGCCACAGTTCCAGCTTCCCATCACAGGTGCTATGGAAGGTGATGCTACAGCCAGTGGGGAATCCGCTGCTCCATTGTCATTCCCACCTCTGGGCTACCCCGACCATCAGCACTGCTGGGAAGGACTTTAGCAGGTGAGGAGGTTTTTATCTTCCAGAACATTCATGTATGGGATGCTCCCAGTTCAGTCTGGCTGGCAACAAAGCTGCTAACTTTTATTACCTTTTTAAAGGGACCCATACAGGTGTTACATGTGTTTGCATGCAGTTCATAAGTGCTACTTCCAGATACTTGATATCTCAATTTTGACCTAACAGCTATGTGCTAGTTAAATCAACAGGGTATTTTGCTTCCCTGGAACTCAGATTTTTACTGGAAAGAGGTTGATATTTACTGAAATATTGAAAAGTGTTGTCTAGTTTTGTTTCCATTCTGGATCCCAGGGATTACACAGAAAGATGAGATTTATTACAGGCTTGAATGCTCAGTTGTGTGCATTATTTCCATTGGATTGGGAGCAGATTGAAAACTGAAGAACTGGACATTCACATGGTCCAAGAAATGAAAGGTACAACTAACAATGAGATTTTTTTTCCCTCTTCTGAGTTATGCTGAAGGCAGCCATACCATTAAGGCTGAAAAGCTTATTTACTATTAAAAGGCCATATTTTCCCTTCTTATCCCAGCTTTTCTTGGCTTTCCTTGCTTGGCAGTATCCCCTTAACCACCAACACCCAGAGGCGTGGTATTAAACTGGGGTGAAAAATGAGCACGCAGAAGAATATTGGAGATTTAAGTGGGTATGGTTCTGAGAAAACTGGTGGAAAATATGTTTACTTCAAGCATCTGTAGCACCTAATTGAGGCAGTGATATTTTCTGTAAGAACACAGGGAATGCTTTTCTGCTTTCTCTTTGGCTTTGAATTTCACTTTGAATCGATGTGACATAATCCATGGCATTATTTTCTCACAGCTGCAATGGAAACTTTCTGCCAATAGACAAGGATGTGTTAATCGGGGTGAAAAAGCTGACATTCAGTCCAGCTTTGTTGCTTTCTGGAGTCTTCGTTAGGATCTCGTGCTTCCTCCTAATTTATAGAAATCTAGTACACAGTAAACACCATTATTTTTGAACTATTAATATTGCTATAAATTTGAATGGCTAGAAAAGGGTGGAGATTGTGATCAAAAGCAAGCTGATCTACAGCTGTGTGTGAAATCACTGCCGATACTAAATGTGACAGAATGAAACACGTATTTATGCGCCCATAAAGGATGATGTAGCACTCCTGGGCCCGCAGTATTGGCATCACCAAACGAATTTCTGTGAATCTAATATAGAAGAACATTAAAGAACCCATACCACCTTTAGGGCATCCACAAGTGCTGCTGGTTGGTAGGTTGCTGTTTATTCATATTGCTAATTTCTCAGGCATTGCTAATTTGAAGGCTGAGCTCCCCTCCTGTGAACATGCGGCACTGGAGAGGGTGCACAGTCCTGCTGGGATAGAGGACTGGCTACTGATGGCCAGCAGTGCCTCCTGGCCAAGGGAAGGCTCCTGGCACAGAGATCTTCCTCTGGAAGAGGTGATGGAGTGCAAGTAGGTCCTTTGTGGGGAGGCTGCCAGAATGCTGCACACTGCTCCCTGGCATTGCTTTTCTAATGCTATGTGTGTACCAGAGTCTTAATTAAATACAGCCAAGTCCTGGTCAGCAGTTTTAGCTCATTACGGTCCATTACTGGTCTCATGGTTCTCCAGTGCTATTTCAAAATAAATAAATAAAAGGCACTCTGTGTGTCCAATGGGAACACATGGACAGGGAATAACCTTTCCTGCAGCCCTGTCTCCTCCTGTTTTGAGGCACTAGGGTCCTGCAGTAGCTATCTGTTCTAAAAGCTACCCATTTAAGCATCCAAATCTTTTTTACTGCATTAATCTGCATTTATACAGGTCACTTATCTTCCCAGGGACACATCACAAAATGCAGGCAGTAAACAAGCCCACAGTGCACTCACATTGCCCAGGGAGCCACAACAGTCTCAGGTAAGGACTCATCCAGCCTCTCACCTCACTGTAGCTGCACAGCCAGGTGGGATCATCCACCACTTACCGCTTTCATCATCCTTTCACTCTTTTCTCTAACCACCTGAAGATAAGCTGCTCCTGCCAGAACTGCCCAGGGAACAGCCTGGTCCCTCACTTGGACCATGCCTGTAATCACCAGGTAGGGTCAACCCTGAAATGCTGCCCACTGTATCACCAGTGACGGCCACAGCCACGCAACAAAGGAGGGAAAACGGGTTCCCACACCTTGCTGGTCACTCTGGCTTTCCATTTCCTTGTCTTTTGTCACATGTGCTTAAACAGGAGCTGTTTCAAAAATGTCCACTTTTTTCTTTCCCAAAATACAGATTAAAATTTTTCAGAGAGCTCTGAAAATGTAAATCGACCAAGATAAATTTTAAAGCTCTTCTAATCCACATCACAGCCCTGGTTTGTGCCATATGGAGGAGCAGAGGAACAGACTGGAGATGAGAGTGAGATGAGGTGGGTGATGCGCCAAATGGTCACACCAGTGCAGATAAGCCCAAACTGGGAGACTTAATGGGCAGAGTCATGGCCATCACAACAGAGCATGATAGTGCTATCAGGGTGGCTGGAAAAGACTTGATTTTCTCATTTAACCAACTTGTGTTTTGAAGATTAACAATGAACAGAAGAGACTACTGGTGCCAGTGTTTGAGAGACAGGGACTTCAACCTCAAAAAGGGTCATCAAAAGTCCTGACTGAAAACAGCAGGGCAGTGTTCAGGCTGCGTGAGCAAGGCCAGCAACAGGCTTTGAGTAGAGATAGTTTCATGAACATATCTGTGGGGAAAATGGTCAGAGTAGACACAGCCCCAGCTGCACAACAGAAATGTAATACCCACTTCATCACAGGGACCAGTTTCCAAATGTTTCCTCAGTGAACTCTTGAAAGAAAAGCTAATGTCACTTCTTGGACAATTTTTTTCTACTCATCTTTTGGCTGGCTATCAGCCTGAGAGGTAGGCATTGTCTTTGGTATGGTGTACCATGACAATGAGGAGGTGCCTTCACAGCTGGTTTACAGCATTTCGTGCAGCAGGGAATACTTTAGGGATTTGCTTTGTCTGTCAGAGCTGCATGTTGTGAAGGGAGGAGGCTGGCTTCCCATCCCTGTGAGTGTCACTGCAAACAGTTTTGTGGTGGGGCAACTTTTGGCCTGGTGAGAAAGGGCTCTGACCTGCTGAGTAGCCGTGTGGTTGAGAGCCCCAGGACAGAGTACCTCAGGAGGTCACAGACCACAGCGGAGATGGGAAGAGGACTCCTGCTCACCTAAACATCGATTGTCTCACTTCCCATCATGAAGAGCAGGGCTTTATTCCAGGATTAGTTCCTGGGCATAAGCATGGCTCTTTCAGGCACTGGGAGCAGGGTGGTGCAGAATCCAGCTCCGCAGACTCCCTGTTGGTGTGCGCAAAGTGCAGTTGAGGGGGAAGGACAGTGGTACCTGTCACAAAGCAAAAGCAGAGGTGGAAAGAAAGTCCTTAATTTAAAGAAGACTGTTCAGACTTTGTCTCCAGCTTCCCACATGTTCAGTGCTGAGCTACATTCCCTTCTCAGTCTTAAAATCTCCTCAAACCCTGCCTCACCCCGAGTGCAGAAAGTGCCCTGATTCTACCACCCTTTTCCAACTCTCAGCCCTGTTGTGTAGTTCAGGTTTGGTTTTGTTGTGGTTACTTTGTTCTCAGCAAGATTAATCAGAGTGTAAACTGATGGGCTCAGAAGGGCAGAGCTCTTCCCTGGCTGCAGTGACCTATGCCTGCTGTGGAGATTTGTGCCTCTGCCTTACAGGGCTGGCTGCTGGGAGTCTCCTGTTTGGTGACAGCTCTTCTTGGGGCAGCTGGACTTCCACAGCTCTGTAGATATCCGAACACTGAAAGGGATTTCTAAAAATGGTTTTGAAAGTGTGTTTTTACTATTGCAAATACCATCAGCCCTTGCTGGGACCTCTGGGCTGGGCTGCAAAGAGAGTCCGCAACGTCAGGCACTAAAAGAGAAAATATTTATGCAAGGAAGTAAACCATTATAATTCCTTCTCTTTTCTGGTAAGTGTAAATTAATGGCAGCTCAGTGCTGTGCTGAAATAAGTGGGGTGAGATTGTGGGAGAGCTATTTTTAGGCAAAAATATGCGACACTTTAATTGTCACCCACTCATTTGCTTTTTAATGCGAACAAGGCTTCATCAGGCTCCACAGAGCACATACCCACTACTCACATCAGCCCTGCTCTGGAGTGGTCCCAGCCAGGGACCTCCAGTGTGTCCACAGGCAGGTTTTTAAACAGGTACAAGATGTCTACTCAGGGAGCCAAATTCCCCTTCCTGCATCTCTGACTGGGAAAAGAGCTCTATGCTTTCCAATAGTGCTAAGTTAGCACAGGAAATCTGGGACCCCCCCTGGTTTCCTACAAGACATTAATGGGTGCTAATCACCTCATCAGTTTCTGTGGTGAGGATGAGCACACAGAGAAACAGCAATCATGTGCTAGAATAGAAGGTGGTCAAGCTTTGGTTATTTTCTTCCCCACAACATGATGGATTTTGGAAGGGGAATGAGGGCTGCTCTGTGCGTGAGGGCTTTTCAGAATCCTTGTGGTGGTCTAATCCTGCTGCTACTGATCTCAGCTGCAGAAGAGTCTGAGCACTGCTGGGGATTTCTGGAAGTTAGGTCCAAACACCTAAGTGATACCCATGCGTGGGAGAGGGGCTGGACACCCCAGTGATGCTGAGTGTTGCTATTAGCCAAATAACTCTTGAGAGCCACCTCTTGTTCTTTATATTCCTTTGTATCAATGTGCAGATTCACCTTGAGTTTTTCTTGCAATTTACTATCAGGGAGATAGAATAATGATCCTCTCCATTGGTAGTGGAGTTTGAACATCATCCTTAACCACACACAGAGACCTGCATCCCTGGAGCTGTACTTGCTCCTGGGACCTTCCCACACAATCATGCGGAATAATAACCCAACATTAACAAGCTCTGTGTGTTTAGTCAGGACCAGACCTACCGTCCTCCTTCCCAATGAAATCACCGCTGGTCTGCTAGTGCTGTTTTTCCAAGTGTATGCTATTGCTATCTATTTGAGCAAGTCTTCATTTTGTTTCAAGTTTTCTTCTGAACTATCCAACAAAGCCAAAGAAAGGCAAAGCCAGGACAGCAAAGCAGAGATGAATGTGCTTAAACTGGAAAAATAATTAAAAAAAAAAAAAAAAAAAAAAAAATACAGGACCCAGGGTTCTCTTTAATTTGCAGTTTATCTGCAATTTAAAAGAGTAAACACAGTCACACTGAAGGTGCATAAATACAGCTTGGAGAGCCATTGAAATCTAGGTCAGGGTTTCAGCTCTGCCTGGGGATCTCATTACGTGAATCAGGGAGACTCTGTGCTGCCCCATGAGCCAGGTGAAGAATACTTGTTAAAGGGAATAATGAAACCAGGTAGGTTTCCGCACAATCAACAGCAGCTCCACTGCAGTCTGACAAGCAGAGCACATAAGCCATTGCCGCGCTGAAATTGCTAAATTATTACCGAATCACACCAAGCAGCCGCAACGAAGGAAGTCCGCCCTTTATTCTCTAGCAGCTTTGGTCTACAACTGTGCTCCAAGGAGGACCTAAAGCATTTGCCAGCAGTAACCAAATTGCCTTCCAGGTGCATGCAGAAAAGTATAGAGCTGTCAATCCAACAGTTGTTAACAAGATGGATGTTTTTTGGGAGGGGGGAGGTTGGGGAGGAGGAAGCTTGCACTGACCCATGTTCATTTGGTTTGCAATTCGAGCATATGACTTTTGCAGAGCATGAATCTCTTCTGTATTTGAGACCCAGTCTGTGTTTGTACTTAAAGCTAGTCTTCCAAGCAAAACATGTGAAAAGAGAACATTCAAACAGGAAGGCTTTGGTATTTTTTTTCCCTCATAAATTTCTTGTTGCTGCTAATTACTGGAGATCTCAGCACAAGAGCTTTCCTTTCTAGCAAACCAGCTTCTCATATTTCCTGCCCTTCTGTTAATCAGTTATAATCTCCTGCTCAGTTTGTTTATTTAACTTTTAAAAAGCTAATTGACTGTTTGTGACATGTGTTGGCCTGAGACTGCGAAAGCAAAGTTTGCCTGTACCTGCAGAGCAGACAGAGGGTGGGCTCTGGCCATGCTCACATCTTGCCGCTGTGTCCTCTAGATGTTCCATTCCTTATGGCCACTGAGCACTGATGTGCACGGAGGGTGGGTTCAGCCCAGCCTGCTGGCTCTGCCCCACCGTGCCTGCCCATGCACCTTTCAGAGAGGCTGTTTTCCCCAGGAGGTGTTTGGTCATTGAGGCTGGCTGGCAGCCCAGTGCCCACACAGGTAGGACACAGGCAGATGCCAGGGCTGATGACTTGCAGCCTTTCCCAGCCAAGGCAGAGCCTCAACAGGCAAGGGTGTGTTAGGAACAAGTAAGGCAGGGATGCACACAGCCTCATCCTCTGATTCTTCTGGAGGTGCTGGAAAAGCAGGTTAGAAAATAAAAAATAATGAGGAGCTTTATTTCAACCTCATTTGTGCCTCTTCTCTGTTAATTGATGGAACATGCTTATGGTGAGAGTGGTGGGCTTGTGTCTTTTTTTGCTTCACTTCCACATCCCCTCCTTGGCACAGGCGTGCTCTTTGGAAAGGCCAGGCACCTATTTCACACTGTCAACAGGACAGTAGCTGCAACCACAGCTTCTTACTGCCCCATGCCCTGGAATCAGACTTCACAAGATGCAAACCAGCACATATGGGTGTCAGGGCTTCTCTGCAGTCAGTATTGTTTTCCTTACATACATAGTACCTATATCTTCAACCTGAGTACCAAAGAAGTCTCTCCCCAGCATGTGCTCCCTGGCGGCTGTTTCCTTCACACACAGCATCTCTGGTGGGGCAGCCCAGCATGCACAAGACTGGGGCTTGTATGAGCCAGTTGGGTTGGGGTGTTACTAATGGCCTATTGAATCCTCTGAGCAAGATTAAGAGATGGCTCTTCTCAAAATCTGTAATTGATTGAAAGTGAGGTTTTTTTGACCATGTCCTTTTTGCCTTGACCCTGCAAGAATAACAAAACCACACAGATTCTTTTCCCTTTCCCTTTCCCCTTCCCTTTCCTTTTCCCCTTTCCTTTTCCTTTTCCCCTTCCCTTTTCCTTTTCCCCTTCCCTTTTCCTTTTCCCCTTCCCTTTCCTTTTCCTTTTCCCCTTTCCTTTTCCTTTTCCCCTTTCTTTTCACTTTTCTCACTTTAGAACAGGCCCCTAGCTCACAGCAGACCTTAACCCCCTTCTGGCTTTCTGTGGCTTCACATGGCTACAGTCACAAACCATAAGGCCAGTGGAGAAATCCTCTTGCCTAAGGGGAGTTTCTAAAAGGATGGGTCTGCTACAAGGTATCTTAGTCATGCTCATGCATGTATATAATTGCTACAAAAAGAGACTTATTTTTGGCAAGTACCAGCTCCTGGGATTGCAGTTCAGAGGAACTACAATCTGTAATGCAGAGATTCATCAGAAAGTCCCAGCTGAGTTCCTGGTATGACAAAACTACCATTTAACCTCAAGCCATCGAGTATGAGGCACTCTCTGTTGCTAAACTGATTTGAGACATTATGCACAGTTCTATAAAAATGCAAGCCAGAGCTGCTGTATTACCTCCTGTACTTCAGGAGATTTGGAAGAATTGGTTGATCATTTATCACTGAAAAAGCACTTCCTTAAAGCCGTGGCTGCCACATCTTCCTTTGCAGCAGGCTCTTTATGTTTGTACTTATAACATGGCAGTTTATTTCCGTAGCAACAACTACAATGTGATAGATACATTGTATCCATAATCACTTCACTGTTCTTAGAAAAGGTAAACCTGTGGCGATCGTTTTAAAACAAATTATCTGGATCCAGCTGAAATTGCACACTATAAAAAAAAACCTAAAAATTAAGCAAATTTCTTGGGTATTAAATCATGACATATTGAGCGGAGCATATGATTTTTCTCCTCTCACTGTAGAGAAGTTGCCTGATGTTCTGAGGTGCAAGTCTGCATAAGCAGGCTGGAGAGCTGAGGCTGTGGATGGACGAAGACACAAGCACTCTCATTTGTATTTTACTTCAGCTGTACCAATGTTGTTCTCTGTTTTCCCTTCCTTGAGACTCCAGTTATTCATGTGCTGTTTTCCTTTATTCTACCAAGTAATGCACAAATTGTTTCTGCATTCCAGGTTAGTTTCTGACATCCTTCTCTTCAGTGTGCATGTGGATAGTGAAGATGCTGCCCTGCTCATCGGGAAATGAGTAGGCTGCCTGACTCCAACTTGAGATGAAGTAGTTAAGCTGGATCCAGGTCAGTGAATTGCTATGGCTTACCAGTAGACCTAAATCAGGATTTACCCCAGCATTGACAGTTATTTGGTGTTTTTGCACGTGTTCAGTCTTTCCCCTATGTCCAAAATCTCAATGTTGTCCTTCACTGACAAGTTTAGGACATAACTTGGGCTCTGCTTGGATGAACACTGTGTGCAATCATTGAGGAACTAAGGGGAAAAATGCTTTTCCCTTGGTTCAAATTCCAAACCAGCCACAGGGTGTCTTTCATAGCTCTGTCTGCTGTGGGTTTTGCTTGCTTTAATTTTTTTCAGAACCCAGTAAAGGGTTTTTTTCTCTTGTGCATAAACAAATACTCTTCTTTAACCAAATAAATGAGAATCCTGCTTGTATGATGAGACTCACCTACAGAGGGTTGTAGGGCTCCACACTTGCCTAGTCTTCGATGCCATGTCTTGATTTGAATCATACTCTGGTTTTATGAGCTGGTTTAATCTATTTTAGCTGAATACTCAGCAGTGGTCAGGCTACTGGTAACATAAAATGGGGTAAGAAATACACCGTACATACGCTTTCCTGAAAATCTTATACTTCCCCCATAAACAGAAGTAAGAAACCTGGCACTGAGAGAATACAGCAGGCTATCAGAAAGGTCAGTTTAGCTGGTACAGTTGTTCTTCAGGTGATATGATTTTCCATGAATTACTGACTGCATAACCAGGTTGAGAAGTTAGACTTCTTTGAGAAAGGTAAGAGCCATGTAAGCCATTAGATCCACATGGTCATGAGCACTTGATCTTAGCTTGAAGCAGCTGGGGAAGCAAATATCACTTTTCTTCTTTGTGTGTGATTTGCGTTGAGAGTTAGAATTACGAAACAAACCTCCTCGCTGGCTGCTTTGTCTCGCTACATTTCCATAGGCCAAAAAGAACAAAAAGGCTTACATCCAACAATGCAAGAGTGGGCTTGCCTCAGCCCTGTGTTCCCTTGCCAAAGGGTGGTGAGAGGTCTCTTCCCAGCCCCTGAACACTCCTAGGACATGACCTGGTCTGGGTCTGCCTGCTCTTTGTGTGTGCTCTTCTTGCACATGGTGCTCACCTACACTGGTGCATGTATTTGACAACTCTGTGGCTGCATACAGATGTTCTGCAATCCATTAATTAATGCATGGTCTTAATTAGAATGCAGTTATGAAGAGTTGGCTCTGATGTTATTTTTGGCAAAGTTGGATAGGCCAAATTTGATTTTTGTCTTCTTTTAAATGTCCTGCTTTTCCTGTTGCACGATATTGCAGTCTTTTAACAGCTATAGGAGTCACCATGTGACATGCGCTCCTTGTTGCTGTGTGTGCTTATTTTTGCTTCACATTCAAAGTATTATCAATATTGATTCTCAAGATGGTTTTTGTGCCGTTTCTAGAGAGACATGCAAATCGAGTACTTTCCATTTAATATTAACTGAAACTCCCTGGAGCATTATCATTCGCATGGCAACCAGCAACCCACCTGTGACTAACATCAATATTACAAAGTGAAAGAGCCTGCTTTCTACATGGTAAATACTCACTGTAAAAGATCCTTATCAGATCTGAACATGGCTTAGGTGGGAAAAGCCATCCTCTCCCTAAAGCTAACTGCAGGTCACATTGTATTTCTGTTGTGAATAATGGACAGCAGTGATTCACTCCATAGCTAGTCTCATAAAAGTCTAGTCCGTATTCTCCGAGATGAATACCACTGATATTTTCATATGCAAGTGTCAGTGGTAAGTCCTGTTTTGGTCAGTTTAAACATGCAACTCCTCCTGACTCCCAGCTTCATGCAAACTGGCAGATCCACCAGTCAATTCAAACACAGGTGCTGGAGAGGTGCTTTGGAGAAGACATGCTGGCCAACCACATCATCAGAGTTGGGAATTGGGAACAAAACTGCACCTGAGCCAAATATCGAAACTCAGGAGTGCTATGCTCTACTCTTTAAGGGAAAAAGAAAAGTGCCAAGTGTCTGCTAGGGAGGAAGAAGCCTGTTCATCTAAGTAATCACAGAGAGGATTTTCACATCTTCTGATAGCCTTCTGTCTATGGGTGACATCAGTGCAGGCTGCCTGTTGGGGTTGTGCTTTCCTTTAATTTAATGGCGCTCTTCTGCTTACAAGAAATCAGCATAGTAATAATTCTGATGTGCCTTAATTATTCCTTTTCTGGTTTGCTACATATATGGCTGCTTTTATGCCTTAATGCAATATTTTCCATTGAGCAATCCTATGCAGTAGAGCAAAACCCCCCCTCTTATAACAACATGCGTAAGATTAAACTATTAAACTCACTCAAAGTATACAGTTCATAAATTAAAAGTGCTTATGCTCATACTTTGGTATTGATTGCTGAGTTTATAAAAATAGAAGAATTTGCCCTTAGGAAAAAAAATCATGGTTCCTTAGGCTTTTCTTTGTCAGGAAGCCAAAAAGACAACATTGCATGGAAATGTCGCCATTTGTTCATGTCAAATGTAGTTTATTCAATTAGATATTTCATAACTCTACTGAGTTATATGAAGGAGGCTAATATTTTTTATTGTTTTTCTTCATGCTGTGCCTCTGATACACACAAATATATCTTAGCCTAGTAAAATATACAGTGTAATTTGGTAATGTGTTTATTGGATTCCAGTAAAAGATTATGAGAAATTATTCAAGATTTTTGCTTCTTCAACTAAAATGGGCCTTTTTTTTTTCTTTTTTTTCTTTTTTTCCATAATCTTGTAAGATTTTGTTTTCTGAAAATGCTTTAAAGAAGAAATTGCTAGAAACAGTTACATTTTTTTTTTTTTCCCCAAGAGTCAGGAAAGAAAGACTTTCTGGAGAAGAATGTCTTTAGTTACTCATGTTTTCCGAAATTTAATTGTCTATGGTTCTGAAATCTATCTGACATCTTGCAGAATGGTAAATGCAAAAGAAGCCCAAATTTACAGTAACTTGCCCATTGAAATTGTCTTATGAAGAGTTCAGATCAGTCACGGTTTTATGAATGGGGGTTTACGGTAGTTTAAGCTATCAAAAAAATATTCATTCTTCTTGTGGAGTTAGTTTTCTGCCAGATTGGAGTCTGGAGCTCAACTCAGCTCCAGGGGTCAGATAAATGCCACTGCTGATGCAAGGGAGAGAGATGGGGACAAGCAGCCAGTGTAAGGGAAAGAAGAAGACCAGAGTGACACAACTTTAAGTTCACTTAACCAGTGATGGAACTGCAGCTCAAGCAGCTGGACAAAGCTATAGGTATGCTCATGATTTTTATTGAACTGGGACAGTTTTGCCACAGATGAAAAGAAAAAGAAGCAAGGCCGTTTGGCTGACTTTGGACAGAGAACCATGTATGCAGTCCATAGCTACTTCCTAAAAGTTCCTGTAAGCACTTTCACTAAGTGAATCCACAGGAGGTGACATTTCTTAAGCAGACCAACACTCTCCCTGGAAAAACTGCAGAAGTTGGGAAAATGTGGAAGTCGAACACTGCCACCCCCTTCCTCTTGTGTAATTTCAATTAGCTTATCTTAAGCAGAAGAAGTTGCTGTCCCCATGGTGTGGGGTTTAGGGCTTTTTTGAAGTCTCGTGTTGTATTAGGAACTGCTGTCATGTTTGAACTCGGTTCATGAGGACATGAAACCAACTGGAGTTTGGCGAGCTACATATATTGGAGCTAATGTTTGTCCTCTGTTAATTTACCTGCCTGTGGCTTTTTGAGCTGCGCAGGATGTGATCACAGCTTGCTCATGAGATGCTAAACACATTTGTCTGAAACTGCTGACTGCTGACTGACGGGCAGCAGCAGTGTGTCATCCTGTCCGGATACTCCTCCCTGTGGCTGGCATAGCTGCTATGCTGTAACATGGACAGACCCCAAGCCTAAGGCTTCTCTGGACTACTGCATCCCAAGTACATGAAAGGAGCTTTGAAAGGGTCTCTCACAGCAAGTACAGCTCTGGCCTGCCCTGGCTGGACAAAAGCTAGTGGTGCTGATGTGCAGAAACCCCTGCATCCAGCTTACAGGCTGCACAAAGAGAGCAGAAATGCTGAAGAGGATGGTGTGCTGCGTGGTACAGAGTTTGTGGACTAGCCTCTAGGAGGGATACTGCAAACCGTGATGACTAAGGGGGGCCACTAAGGATGTAGGTTGATGAAATGCTGAACCCAATTTAAATGCAGCTGCTTCCAACAGAGGTGGCCTCTCCACATCTCACATATGCATTCCTGCCCTCTCCCTTCGTTCGCCTCTGGGTTTTCTCGAGCCGTAGGCTGAATTGGATCATGCTGTTCATCCAGTACAAATCAGCTGACATTCTGTGTTGCAGGTTCTGTTTGTGTCAGGCCATAACTATGCATATGACAATCTGACTGAGGAGGCCCTGTCTGGTAGGACAGAGGGAGAAATACTACTCTCTCTGGTAGTCTTCACTTAGACTGGATTGAGTAAAAAGAAACTGGACTACAGCAAAACCAACCTGCATGATGCTTTGGGATGAACTGGTTTCAGCAGCTCAGGAGACTAAAAAACAGGAAACCACTGGAAATGCCTCTTAGCTACCTCAGGTAGAAGCCACACAAAACCTAGAACCTTGCACCAACCTCCAGTGAGCAGGACTGCGACAGAGGAGCTTCCTTTTGGAAATGTCCTTTGGAAGAAATCAGCCAGCCAAAGGTGGTTTGATGAGCTTGGCTGAAACACTAATACAGTTCAACAGTCTGAAGGCCAGGAAGGAGCTCTGGTTTCTAGATAAATGCCCTCTCTCCAATTCACTTTACTACTGGTCACAGCTCTCTCCCATTCGCTTTACTAATGTTTGCTCCTGTTTCAGGAGCAAATGGAGGGCATTGAAGGGTTTCCGGGACAGGGATGGGACAAGGTTTGGACAGTGCATATGTTTGCGCAGTGCTCACATAGTGCAGCAAGGAAACACAACCCTGGTATCATCTGCTCCACTGGCATCCAAAATAAACACTCTTTCATTGCTGCTGTTCTTATGCTTTGATCTTAAACACAACTTTTCCATTTCAGATGCAAACACTTCTCAGGATGATCACCTCTGGTTTCTGCAAATGGACATTTGGAAGAGCAGCGTACTGACGGGGTGAGTTCCCAGCTTCTATCAAACTGTTGCATGGCGGCTTTCCTTCTGAGCATGAGTTTGAGTCTCTGCATTGAGAAGCCTGTGGTATTACTTCTTCCAGTCTTGTCAGATGAGTGTAGTTGCAGAGTGCTAGCAAAAAGTGTCATAGGACTGCTGAGAAGTGCAGTGGCTCAGGGAGGTTTTGGGAGGTGCAGGTGGGAGCTGAAAGTGAGGGATAAGGAAGGGAGTGAAAGGCATGCCATTCCTGGAGTATGAGAAATATTTGGTAGCTGTGGGAAGGATGGAGAAGACTTCTGGGTTTTATCTATAATGCAAAAAAAAAAAAAAATCTCATAGAAATCAGGATATAAAAGTGGGGATAAAGGCAGGAAAAAATATGGGAATGCTCCTTCCAGCTTCTGCTTCTCTGTCCTGCTCCTTCTGTTCTCTCTATGCTCAGTGTTGGTGTTTTGCTGCTCTACTCTCTTGCCTGCAGTATTGTTGTGAATCCCACTCATCCTCCTCCTTGCATGGCTCACAGAGTGGGTGCTGCTGGAGGTGTTTTCTGACACGCACAAGTAAAAGCTTTACCTGGGTGAGTGCCCACCTCAGGCAGGTGGACTGGGAGCGCCATGCATTTCCAGGAGGAATGTCATGCCTACAGGCCAGTACCAGGCACCCAAACCAACACGCATGTGGGATTTGCGAGGCTTGTGTGCATAAGTGTGGCTTCCCCATGCATGATGTTGTGGGTGAAAGTCAGATGATGAAGAGAGATTTGGGAGCTGCCCAGACAACGCACCTCCCAGTTTAAGCCCATGGGCTCTACAGTAGCTTCTCTGTCACAGCTCAAGGGGGCACAGCCTGGTCAACCTGTCCCTAGCTCTGCCACTGGCCAGGGACAGTGAGGAGAGCAAGCTATCAGCACAGAGCACAAGCCCTGACCCAAGAGAGGGCTGCACAGGTACCAAAATAGAATAAATTAATTTAGATGGCCTGCTTTACACAACACATACTGCATGTACCATTGCTGAAGTCTTTAATGAGTTCCTTCTACAGTAAATTCTGATCTTTTTTTGTTATTATTTTTAAGTCAGCACAGTTCCAGAAATGTCATCCTATTCCCCACTGTCATACAAAGAGCCCAAGGCCGTGATTGAAAACCTTATGAAAAGACTCATATTCTGTTTCTAATCTGATGCTTTTCTGCCTTTAGAGCATCTGCTAGTTTCTTTTTGCCTGTGTGCCTCTTCCATTTTGATCTAACCTCTTCCTTTCCTCCCCCTGTTGCAATACCTCTGTCTGCAGTGCCAGTTTCTCCTTCACAAATAGTCGATGTGAAAAAAATACATTACCCCATATCTGGGCAGGTCAGCTTCAAGCACTCCAGAATCACAGCTTCCACTGATGTTTATTGTGGCTAACAATGAAAAGATTTTTTTACACTGAGGATAATGGTGTATTTTGCACTGTAAGATAACCCTTAGATGTAAAAATCATTATTTATTTAATGGGAACATCAAAGAATACCACTGCAGAAGGGAACTTCAAAGTTTCCCAGAATAATCAGATTTCTGCTATTATGTGCGATATTTTTTTCCTCCTGACTCCATAATAATGAGTAATAAAAGTGTAGTTATCAGAAATCATTGAAAGCATTACTAAATAGAGCTAAAAAAAGAGAATTAAGTGTTTCCTTAGAAGCTAGAAATCTAGTAAGTGACAGGACTGCAAGGCTAATGAGAGAAAGAGGAGTCTGATTTGGAGGAGACTGCAGTGCTTCTGAAACCCACTCCTAATTCCAACAAAGATTTTATTTCGGGAAGGAGGAGAAGTACCATTGGGAAAGCTCATTGCTTGATTTTCTGCAGGACTTGCCTTAATTAAATGCTTATTTAAATAAGCAGGAGCTCAGCAGTGCAAGTATCCTATAGCATCATTGTATATTGTGCTCCAGTGGTATAGAAGCATCACTGAGGGCAGGCTTGTCCCCAGGCATTACATATTCTAGGTAGAGAGTGCCACAGAAAAGACATCCTTTGTGGCTCTCTCATTACAGATTTGTCTGAACGACTTTCAAAAGCCTCTGATGACTGACTGTGAAACAAGGCCTCAGTTGATTAAGGAGCTGAGTGGTTTGGCAGAAGAATGGGGTCCCTCAGTTTAAATTCAGGCCAGTTTCCGTTTTCTTAGTCCTTTCCGTGGCTCACAGAGAAATCCCTCATCATTTTTTAACTCTTTGCTCTGCCTGGTTGAGCCCTGGGAAGATGTGGGCTGCATGGGTCACTGTGAGCTCTCTTTCTCCCTCCTGGACCAATCCTGCAGTCCACCAGAGCCTCAATGCAGGAAAAGAAAGACTGCCAGGCACAGCTTGTGGGAAAAGTGGGTCCACTTTCCTGATGGCAGGAGGGAGGAGCTGAGGGAAAAGGGAGGCATCCAGCAGGTGAAGCATGAATCTTCCAGTAGGAAGTGTTAAGGTCCAGGTGACGCAGTTTGTGGCTGGGAGGGCAGTGTGGTGGTCTCTGCCAGCCCCAAACCCACTTGAAATTTGCTGGCCCTGTGTGTGATCTGCCCGTGTCTGAAGAAATTTGGGTGGAGAGTCCCCTGCTGTGTGTGTGCCGTCCAGCGAGCAGGCCTTTGTGCCTGATGTTAATATATGCAGCTATTGCTCCAGTCCACAGATGGTTGTGTCCACAGAATTGGCAGGTTTTGCTAACAGTAGTGAAAGGTTTCTTCATCCCAAAAGAACAGGGTTAATTTCCTATTCCCACAATAGGTGCATTGTTTGCATGCATGTGTGTTGGGAAGGAAGAACAGTTTCAAAGTGGGTACCGCAAGGATCAAGGTCTCATTGAACCTGGCCTCTTGTCTCACAGCTGTCAAGGATCTGGTCAATGGTCTCCAGAAAATCACTTCATCTCCTCATGGCTCAGTTTAGTTATTGTGAAGCAGAAACAAGGGTGCTGACCCTTGGTGAAGTTCATACACTGACTTCTATTAGCAGAGGCTATGGGAGGTTATACCAGTATTATTTTTACAGCATGCATAAGGAGAATAATAGACAGAATTGGAACAAAACCAGATGCAGTGGAGGGGGGAAAGGATGGAGCTTAGACTGGAAAATATTTTATAGCAGTGACAGCAGGCAGGAAAAAGAGTTATATGAGAGCATGTCCTGTTGAATATGAGTAGCCAGTGCTGTCTCTGTACATTAGAAGATATGGGTGACCTTTTGGTGTCTGTGTCTGATGTCCTCAGATTTCTCAACAATCATTTGCGTATTGCAAAGCTCTTCCCAGCCTTTGGTTTCGTTGCTTGGAGTTCTTGGGCAGTGCTCCATAGTCCTCTGTAGGCAGCTGCAGCATACATGGCCCATTGTCTAACCTTACTGCTGGCTGCTTGTGATGCCCTGGCTCCCCAGCCTGAGTGAAAGAGCCCCACAAGGGCTTGTGGTGGTGCTTCTGGCTGCCTCACAGCATGGCTGTAACTCACTGGGCATGCCTGCATGCAGCCTCTCTGGCCCAGATGGGATCCAGTTCACCAAGTGACAACTGTTTTAGAAGCTGGCTGGTGAAGAGCAGTGACACCTCCAAAGACAGCTTAAGCTGCTTGCAGTTAGGTGTCCAGGAGCTCCAGCCAGCACATCACCCTGCCAGGGATGGCCAGTGCCATCACCAAGGTACCTGGGGTCTGTATGCAGCACAGGAATGTTTCAGGTTGGGCTGGGCTGGGGAAGGATCACTGAGTTTAGACATTCTGAGGTACTGCACTGATTAGGGCTGTTTAGGAGAGTTGTGCCTCATCTAATGTCACAGGAGACAATTTATCCTTCTGTAACTCATGCAGAACTGTTCCCTCTGACACCACTAATGAACATTTCTCGTCTTGCAGGTAGGGGATGTGTGAGCTGCATTCTCGGCTCAAGCAAAATATGCTTTCTTTCCGTTTTCCTCACAAGAGCAAAAATGGAAGGAAGTTAATTGAAACAAAACCTTTCACTTAGCTGTTTAGAAGGGGCAGCAGGGGAAAGTACTCAAAGTACACAGTGGCTGTTGCAATTGCTCCCTTCACCCACTAGTTTAAAGGCTGGACTATTTACCCAGGACATGGGGGATGTGGCCCTGACTCTTCCCTCCAACTTGCACAGGTCTCCTGGCAGCACTACCACCGCTGCAGTGCTGCTCAAGTCATCCTGCAGTTATCCCCTAAGCCTAAACTGAGAATGAGTACCCAGGGATAGTGCCACAGGTAACACTGAGCTGGAGGGGACAGTGAGTCACTCCATCCCAAAGATGAGTTCAGGATTTCACCCTGGTGGAGCCATGCAGCAAGGATGGACTGAGAAAGACTTACCCAAACCCACCATGGGTGAGCAGAGCCTGAAAGAGGGTGAGGAATAGAAGCAATGATTTAGGCCAAGAGGCACTAGGAAATAGGGAAATACTCAGAGGACAGCCTGATGAGATTAATCCTCAGAGGACAAAGAATTTTGAGACACACAAAATAGAGCATTTATGGGTGTGGTACATGGGAAAGAAGTAAGGCAAGGGACTACTCACAGATTTTGGTAACATATGGTGACTCAAGAAAGAAGGTCCCCTAAACTACAAAACCAAAGATGATATTCAGTGAGCTGTATATGAGTGATCTAAAAATATTCCTGAAGTTCAGAAATAGTTCTGAACTTGCAGATTTTAACAAGTTGCATAAGCTATTTTCAGAAGGCAAAAGAATGTAATAGAATAGCTGAAAAGGAAGAATATATTTGTCCTGAGGTCTTGAATGTTCTCTGTGTACTTGCAGATTGCATGAAAAGTATAGTGGATAAAAAAAGAATATGCCCCCTGTCCTAATAATGAACAAAATTATCATTTGTTCTCATATATACAGTCTGATTCCAGAAATATATGCAATACTATAATAGTAATTTAAAGTAATATCAAATACAAAGATACATTTTCCTTTTTCCTAAATACCATATTTTTAAAAAGTCTGTGGTTCAAGTGGTCCAAAGTAGATGATTGAAATCTTCTCAGAGATAAAATTCTGCAAGCATGTTCAAGCCCTGGACACCGATGGATCTTCCACAGAGAGTCCTTCCCATGGAAAGGGGCTCCTTCTTGCGGGATGTGCAAAACAGTAGGAATGCAAAGCTTCAAAGAATGCTGACCTATGTATAGGTGGCAAAGATACTGTCAGTTTAATTCTTAAATCAATACAGGCACTTGTAATGATTCCTAATTGCGTGATCTGAGATTCTTACATCCTTTGGCATTAGGGCTGGTGAAATCAGTGCAGAGAACTTAGGTGTGAGATTAATACAGCTCTAACCATACCAAAGGACAGGAGAGAAGGGCCAGAGATTCACAGTGCAGTTCTCCAACAGAAGGATTTTTGCTAGGTCAGGAGGAGCAAAAGGCAGGCCTAACCTCAATACAATATTGTATTTTGGGGAGAATAACACTAACCGTGAAAGCACATAGAGCTGTTATAAGGACAAATTTTTATGGATCAACCCTTAAGGAACAGGGGCTGGACCAAAAAACCCTGCAATAACGTGTGTGATATAGTACCTTCTTGAACCTAGAAAGCAAAATTAGAAGGGCTGGTAAGAGTAGTATTCTATATGAGATTTGTGGTATTTTTGTGGAGAACTGACTAACAGGTACATGATGCTTGGAGCAGCTTGGAAGAGTGGGGCGAAAGTGCTGGGACAGAAACCTGAGCTTTCAGAGAAATTAATCTCAATGACGTTAAAACAACTCCAGTTCACACATTAGTAGGAGAAAGACTCAAGTGACAGATTTCTAATGAAACAGTAGCCGTGGTCAGGCCATGAACAGCAAAGAGGCATGGCAAAGGGTTTTCAAAAATGGCAACATATTGAGGAAAATCTATATGGAATTTGTTGGTTCCAACTGCAATATCGAGACAGCTGTTGAATTGCAGCCTGAAAAAGCGTAAAATGTTGAGAACTGGTAACACAAGCTCCAATTCTGAAACACTTGTGTGACAAGCAGAAGAGAAACTCGTTAGGCAGCTGAAAATGTCATGGAACTAATTGCTTCATTTTGCTAGCTACCTTCTGTTACATGCACATCAAAAAACTCTCCATAAGATGGAGAATATTCAACTTCTGAGGAGCAGTAGTAGACCCTGTGGCATTTGAGCACCCCCATGCTCCAAACTTCTGCTGTCTGGCACCACAGTAAATAAACGCCACTACTCCCATTTTACAGACAGGGATGTAGATCAAAATAAACGAAGTGATTTTCTAAAGGCTGCACTGCGAGTTTGTTGGCAGGTCAGGGACTTAACACAAGACCCCAAAAAAGTAGTTAAATCTTTAGTCACTGGAATTTTTTACTGCTGAATTGTGAAACAGGTAATTGTTGATAGTCCAGAATTGTTATTCTTTTCTTCTTTGACAGATTTAAGAGCTTCATGTGCCACCTCCTTGTTCTCTCATGTGTTTATGTGGAGCATGCACTGCATGCTTGGTTGAAAGCCAAATGTGCCTCAGTTCCTCATCTGCTCTTTTTATGCTGCAACTTATCTCCCATCCCACCTCAGCATTGTCTTTTATAAGTGTATCCCTAATCTCAAGCAGCATTTAGCAAACCAAGATACCAGTGTCACAAGGGGTGACTGCAACAGTGGCGCTTTTAATGACCCCCCCTAGTGCATCTATGGAAAACTTGAGCAGCCCTAGGAACAGATCACTAGGTGTTTGAGATTATTTTCAAGAACCTTCACTAAGCATTCACCAGGAATAGGGAGACAGCTGTTAACACTCCAGAAATACCAAGTGAAGGTTTGAATGCCAATCCAGAAAAGGAGTTGAAAATATAGTAGATGATTTATCAAGGGCATATTGGAGAAGTGTGAATAGAGATGGTGCTGTCATGATGTATCTCACAGTGCCTGATATTGGAATGACTGCTAAGAGATTTCCAGTTAGAGACAGCAAAATTTATGATAATTACAAGTGTTGAGTGAGTACCAAAATGGGTACCAAAAGACAAAATAGGAAGAGCCTGAGGACAAGGGAATTTGTTGAGGACAATGGAATTTGGGTGGTTGGGTTTGTTGCTGGGGCTTTTTTTAGATCTGTTGTTTGGTTTGATTGTGTTGTTTGTAAATGTTCTGACAGAGCTTACTATAAAGAGGTAAGAGGAAAATGGCATTTTATCACCATCCCACTTGCCATCAGCAGCAGTTCTCTACCTCCGTAGCTCCAGAAATAAGGGATGGAGAGAGGACAGAGGTCTGGGGAAGGAGTGCTGAGTGCTGCATTGCAGTGTGGGTGGTGAGGCTTGAAGGAATAGCATCAGCTGCTTTTGTTTCCCCCACTTCATCACTACTAATTTCAGAGGCATCTGGAAGGTAGCCAGTCATACAAAGGAAGTAACTTAATCCAAATAATAGGCATTGGTAATAAAATACAAAAGCATACTTGGCAAGAGGGTTTTACAAAAGAAGAAATGCTTTAACCTGAGGTGTGATCACACCTGAGGTGTGAACTGCTGGATGCTGTGTGTTTAGGAAAGATGGATGTAAAATTGAAGGAGCTGCTGGCACTGCTTGAGTGATATGTGAACTCAGTTTTGTCTACATTACTTGGAATTGGCTTTTAGCTCCTGCTGCTCTATTATCTGCACTGTTTTGACAGTAACTTAATAAAAGTAGGAGCCAACTGCTCTGAGGGATGTGTCTCCAACCTGGGTGTTCAGTCCAAGTCCAGGCTGGTAGCTAGCTGGCCATGTGTGTGCACAGATGCCACTTCCGTGCACACAATTGCTATGCTAGTGCCAAGAGATGCGGCATGCACAATTTGTGCAGGCACACATGCAAATAGATAACTTGAAAATCTAGTCCTGAAAGTATTACGGTTATTACTAGAGATACAATTTACCTTGAATCTGTTTAATAACAGCATTTTAGAATGATGCAATCCTAATGATTACAAAAAGAGACCTGCAATAGTTTCTTCTAGCATGTTCCATTAATTTTGAATACAGTGTATGGATACTAAGCTCCAATTCTCTGCCTTTGATCCTTTGGTAGCTATTTATTCCTACACAAACTGGACTCTAAATGCTGCTGAACTGGAACTCAGTTATCCTGCATTGCTCTGCTAGTGTGAACAAACCATTTCCGAAAGGTGACTGGGCTCTGCAGTGTTTGGTGGTGGCCTGAAACTGGTTCTACACATGAGAAAGGCCGGGGTCAGCCTCACTGTATTTGGCTGGATTAGTAAAAATTCCTTTGTTTCACCTCTGAAAGGCAATCATATCCAGTAGGCAATTCTCTGCTCTTGGTGATAGTGAACACTCAGTACGAATGATGTAATACAGATCGCTGTCGTCCTGGATTCAGAACAATTGCTCAACACATGACATGAAAAAAGCTTAGAAAAAATTGGGAAGATTTATTGAGATAAACTGTGGCAAGCTACCATGAATTACTCTGTGACAGAAATAACTACCCTAAGAAAGCAGAGCCCAGGGCACCTGGGAGGACTGGGCTGGTCAGGAGTGACAGTGAGAAATGCTTTTTAAAGGAAGCAAAGGGAATTCAAAGTGCTCTTAGAAGAAATGGATGCATATGAGAGACTCATGCTTTGAGCTGTCTCAAAGCTTTTTTGAGACTAACTCCTGACTTTCTCTTACAAGTTACTAAAACCGATGGTTTGACATATGCCATTTATTCATCACAGATGATTGTTCAGCCTGAAGAAATACCAATCACAGAGGGCAGGCATAAAGGTATCGAGACTGCTACCTTTGGGCTAGCATATAAACCAAGTGGGACATGCCTGAAGAAAAGTTGAAGCTGCTTTATGTAACTCATTGCCATCTGGATTACTTTCCTGGACTTTCTTGATAACAGGAAAATTGCCAAAAATAGTTTCGTCTGATACCATAGGGCACAGGAACCAATAACATAACACTAATGTTAATGCATATGTCTCTTGTTGCTTTGCATGCCTTTTGCCCCTTCCTTTCTGAGGCATAATTAGGAGAATCCTCTATGAGGGGACTTAACTGCAGTCATTCTAAGCTGGGTGGATGTTTTATAGGGTCCGCCATGACTTCTGAATCACACAGTACACCAAATAAATTACAGATATTTGCATCTTCAAGGCACTGTGAATAAAGGGACTAGAGGGAGGTATGTGAGACACAGAGAGGGTGTCAACTGTCCAGGAACTCATGAAGTTAGAAACTGTAATCCATGTATTTATGATCTTTGAGTAACTAACTCTGGAGATAAGCTGCAATGAGCCAGCATTTCTGTGGTGATCCTATCTCTTCAAGCACTGACAGCTTTTCTGAGTACTGTCATCACAAGCGAAGGCACTGGGGCTAGAACATCAATCATTTCTGAGCTGTTGTCAAGCCCAATAGGGCAGGGGAAGCCTGAGCTGGGACGCTGCTGCCAACTTGCTAGTTTTCTGGCTTAAAAGCTTATCCACTGGGCCCAAATGGTGTGACCGGAAAACAAAGCAGCAAAACCCTAGCTGACAAAAGCAGAAGGAGGGAAGCCAGGACTACAACAAAATAAAAGCTGCGATAAAATGATCTCAGCCCAGTTAAAAAAAGAAGTCTCTCGTGTATCTAGCAGAAGTCTATGCAGTGATGGGCACAGAGTGGGTTTGGACATTGATTTATGTCCTCTCTTACAACACTGAAAAATGGTAGGGAAGGTAGAGCTGTCTGCCCAGCACAAAAAAACAAATAGTCATGTTTGTTTTCTCTTCAGAAGGTGACGTGAGACAACCTCCAGTTCATTGTGTCCTGTCTTGGTTAAGGAGTAGCTTTGATCTCTGGTCTGCTGGGCTGTGTATGTTTGAGGTGAAGAGTTGCTGACCCAAGGAATACCCTGAAAGAGAGACTTTGGTACAGAGCTGAGGTTTTCTTAGGCTAGCCCATGAGCCCACCAGTTTACATGTGGTTTCAAAATGCAGACAGTGGACAAAGCTTGGAGATACAAACATATCCCCAAGCACTATTAGGATAGCTGTGGAAGTGGCAGTCGCTGTAGAGCCACAGCAAGACAGATCACTGCAGCAATGTCCTCTGTTCATGAAGGGGCACTTGTCTTCAGGCACCAGCCAGATGTCCAGACCTGGGAGGAAAAAGTGCTCCACCAGAGCTGTTCAGACACCTAAGATGACTTCATTGTGCTAGAGGAAAGCATCAGCTGGTGCAACTCTCTAGCCTCCTGACTTCTAGCACGGTGAAAGTTTTCCAACCTGGGGCACTTTGAACGTCTTCCTTAGCCTTCCTAGTGATGCTAGGATTCAGGGACAGATCCATCTATCTGCTGAAGCCTCAGAAAGAGATTGAGATTGCAGAGGTGCTGCAGGGAAGGGGACTGACAGAGACAGGCCTGTGCATGGCAGGGGCTGGTCTCAGCCATCTGGCCCGGGCTTGACCTGTCACTGCCACCAGAAGGGCCAGAAATAAGTGAAGCGGATGGGAAGTTGTGGTGGAGGCTAACCACAGGGCAGGAGCATGGGCTGCATCTGTCCACAACACCCACGTACCAGGGGAATGGCCCTGCTGACTCCTCGGAAGCGGTTCAGCATCCTGTCTGTCCCCTGCTTCTCTGTACTTTTCCTCGTGTGATACCATTCACCGTGAGAACTGACCTGAGCAGATGTAGTGTATTTAAGCTTTAGGCAGGACTTACTTAAGTTTGGCTGTAGCTGTGTCTAAACCATTTATCTCAGAAAGGGTTTTGGCCATTATTTTTGCCCTCTTCTTAATCTACAAACTTAAGGTTTTACTTACTAGCAGCAGTGTGATGTAAAGGCCGCTGTAGACTTCAGGGCAGAGGCACTGCATGGGGAAGTACAAACCACATTCACCAGAGGAAAGGTTTCTTCCCTTGGTCTTGCCATTACTGATAAGCAGCCCAAGGTTTCAGCCAAAAATAAAGCCCACTTAGGGCACTATCTGCAGTTGTGTAAGAGTGAATTGAAGTCAAATGTGGTTTTGTTCCTTGGCTGCTGTTTGGTTGTATACAGAGACTTCTAGAGCTTTCTTAGACACCTCTACATGAAAAAGGACAGAGTTGTTTCTTCCCAAAAGTCTGTCTAGCTGTTTGTACTACAAGGCAATGCCTTTTGTCATTACAGGTGTTTGTTCTGTTATTGGTGCTTGTAAAAATTGTTTCCTGAACTTTACTGTTTCTCCTTTTTGTATCTGTCTCCCATAGTGCTACTGGGTTTTCCCTTTTCATAAAAAAGTCACATATGCTTTTCTACATATTCACCATGTATTGAAAACATAGGAAACAATTCCTACAGACTGATAGTGGGCTGCTAAAAGTCCTAATGCACAGTAGCAACTTAATCTAAAGAATTAGATTTGTCCTCATCTTTGTCTTCACTGCATCCTGTCAGCCAGTCCTCCAAAGCAGACTGCTCTTGTACCTCAGAAAATAGAGACATTAATTCACAAATTAGCCTGGCATTACTAAAAGCAAACTCCACCCCTTTCTGAAAGAATAGGTTTAAACTGTGAACCATTTGGCCTACTTCTGCCTTCAGAAACTGAAACTTCAAAAACTTCGGAAACTGACTTAAGAAACTGTTTGCCTGAACTCCAGCTCTGCAAAGGGGACAGGGGGAAGGACCTTACCCATCATCTCTCAAATTATCAAGATATGTCTAAACTCTTAAGGTTTGAACCAGTTAGTCCTGTCTTTATTGTTGTTGCAGCACAAACTGATTGAAGGGGATGTCTGGACTAAACTATAGACAATAGAAGTTAAACCAAATCTCTTCCACCAAGCAGAGAGGACCTCAGTCCTAGAAGAAGCTGGAATGCAGAAATGAATGCTGGAATGCAGAAAGAGGTAGGCAAACCCAACACACTGAGGCATCAAACATACCAAATGGAAGTGGTGGGTGGAGAAATAAATTGTGAGTTTAGGAAAAGAATGTTTATCAGTATGGTGATAGGCACTTTATATATACAAAAGAAATAGCTATATAAAAGATGTGTATAAAACTTTACCAGAGCTGAGTGTTCAATGGGTAAGCCCTAGAGACCTAGAGAGGTCACTGAAAGCGTGACAAAAGCAACAGAAGCTGAAGATCATTAGCATGATCAGAGTTTATGTTAAGGCAGGAAAATAAAGAGACCAGAAAGAATGAAATACCTTGCTAAGAAATAACAGGGTTTTGAAAGCAAGACCTGAAGTGTTAATTAGTTGAAAGGCAAAAAACCTTTACTTTTAGCCAAGGACTGCCTAATCTGCCATCTTCTATGTCATTTGGGCAATAAATGAATGAAGAAAGATTTGCTGAGTACTACTCTAGCTTACAAACTCAGAAGTTAGCCTTTGTTTTGGGAAAAGGCAAGCTAACTTGAGATGCTGATATTTAGCTATGGTGTCAGGTCTAGCTGACTTGTGATGAGGGAAGTATGTTTTGACAGAAAGCTGAAAGGTTTGTCTTTTGGGGCTATCTGTGTCCTTACCCTGATGCACAAAGGAGAAGACAGGTTATCTCAGGCAGGCAGGAGCAACCTACATTGCATTGTAACTTGGCTGCCTGCTGCTGGGTTTCCTTCCTGCCTGAATGGCAAGTGATTACAGACTGCAGCTGCTAATTATTTCAGACAGCAGTTTGAACATTTGAGGAATCAAAGCCACAGCATTTCTCTTATGGACTCTTTCTTCCTTCAGATATTTACTACTGGTGGAGCAGGGCAATAGCATGCTCTCTTGGATACTCTTAGCAGGAGCCTGTTTCATTCAAGCAGTTTGAAATCAAAACCCCGAAACAGAACCTCTACAGTTGCTGAAAGGGAATAGTAATATAAATTGATTTAATATTCTTTGGCTGAATACAGAATTTCTCTTTAGACCTTATCCTCAGAGGATACAAAGTACTTGTTAGCCTCAAAAGTCACTTAGTTGTTTGGTTTTTTTTTTTCCCACTTGGGTGGAAAATAACAAGAACAAACTGAAAAACCCAGGAAACAAGGCTCCGAAGTCTTAATCTGTTAATCTCTGGGGAGAATATTAGCTTTTTATTGTTTCCCTACCAATATAATACAGGAAATAGTCCTAACTGCCCCACCTCTAAAACTTCCCATTATTTAACACAAGAAATGTTCTTTCTAGCCTCTTTGGTTTACTCAGGCAAATATATTATGCAAACGTACCCCAGAATTCAGCATACGGAACAGAACAGATACAAACTCTGCTCAACAAAATGCAAGGTGCCTTCATGTGATGCTACTTCAGAGGGTGAGCTGACCTCTGTTTGGAGAAGTCACTGTGATTGCAGCACTAACTGAGAGTATGAAAACACCCAGGTAGTCTTGGGAAAAAGGCTAATCAGAAAGTGTCCATTGGAAAGAACATTCTGCAAACACTTGTTTTACAAATATTAATTTTAAAAATAAAATTTTAGAAGTTTTCAGATAAAGGAAGCCCTAAAATAGTGAAAAGAAACTTCAAGTTTTAAATTCTTGTGTGTCGGTTTATTTATTTCAATATTACCTATAACCTCTTTTCTTCTTCTTCAGTTTGAAAGAACTGCAGAAAATAAAATCTAAAAAAACCTGCTATAGGCAGAATATAGAGCCAAGGCTAGGTTTCGAGATGTGTCAGTAAGAAAGAAACCTGCAGCTAATAAACAAAATGCTTGGAGTTGTTATCATTAAGTTATCTTGAATAAACTATGTATTGTCTATTTCCTGAAGAGCGTGACCAAAAACTCACTGAGACCATAGATCTCCCAGTAGGTTATGGCTAGAAGCCCAACTAATGTTTTATGCCTCCTCTTGGTTCACATCCCAAAGGCTTTCTTTGTTTGTTTTCACTCATTCCTTACTCACAGAAAAGAAAAAAACCCAACAGTGAACTCAATGGGGTTTGCAATACAGAATTAATTTTTCATTTGTTAGAGAGCACTTCCTCCAGACTGCAGAGAAATTGTTTCCCAGCATAGAAAAATCTGTACTGATGTGGCTCGGACTTCAAATTTAGTAATGTATTTCCTCTACTGGGGACATTCTGAATTTCTTTAGGGCATTAGTGAGTCATTCTGGTGGTGGAACCAAACTCAACTTTTTTATGTTGAATGGCAAAACAACAACAAAAACTTGCACAAATTTGAAATTATCACTTGAAAAAGAATAAAAGCACAATTGTCTTCAGCCATTATGGCTGCCCTAATTTGAATCACACGGGAAAATGCTTTGTTAATGGCTTTCTTCTTTTACTCTTCATTGGCAACAAACCAAACCAAACTAAACGAAACCAAACCCATTTCTTTGTTCTTTTTCCTTTATGCATTGCTTTTCCATCTGGTTTGAGAAGGAGCTAGTCCTGTGGGTTAGCAATTATGCTGAAATACTAGAGATCTGGGGTCGTTTCCACAGACTTCCTTAATAGTCACAGACTGACCAATTTACCTCAACTACTATTCTGTAAAACGGGAATAATTCCACTTTTCCTCACAAGGGTGTTGCTAGAAAATCTATGTATTGCTGCAAGATGCCCAACCACCACTGGAATATTCAAGGCATACGTAATTTGTATTTTTCCTTACAAGTGTGTACTGTGTAGAGTTTAAGCTAGTAAGTCCTGACAATGATTCATGATGATATGATGATTCATAAGAGGAACAAATTTGAATAGATTTAAATATGTGCATGTAAAAGAAATATGTGCAGTCTCCCAGCACTCTTTGAAATATAAATGTGAGAATTCTTCTAGGTATAATGCTGGATACCTTCACATCAGACCATATTGGCAGGTGCCAGGAAGAAGGAGCCAGCCAAAAGGACAGATTTTTTCAGCTTTCTGCCAGCAGACCCCAAAATGCAGCAGTGGTAGGATGTGTTCCACTAATGCCATCTTCTGCTTTTAAGCCCAAGTAGGTGGTTTATTCCTGTGTGTTCTGGAGCTGTGGTCTTTTTTCTTTTTGTCTGCTTTTCTACATCAGTTTCTCCAAGTTAAATTTTCATTTTATTCCCTATATTATTCCCTTCCATATAGTACTATTTACCACTGAATAGCAAGACGTTATAGGCTGAGCAGACAGGGCACTATATATAGCAACAGCAGGGCAGTTCCCCACTCTAATCATCTCCCTCTGTTTTTATGTAGATCGTAAACGATGGGCCACCAAGGGAATTTATTTGTCTCAAGTAAACGCATGCCAAAGAAGTTTAAGCGCTGCATCCTGCCCACACCAAAGGAAGGTAATTTAGGCTTGACAGAGCAGTACTGGCTTTTCCTAGCACTGAGGAGTTGCAGAGGAGATCTGTCTTCCTTCGGCTGGGTGCCGAGAGCCCATGTTTTAGAATAGGGTATTTACAGTAGCAAATGGTAGTGTTCCCAGCCTGGAGTAACAGGCAAATTTCAGCCAAAAGGGAAAAAAACAAGTGGCATTCATTCATATCATCCCCCTCTGCTGATCCCATTGCCAACTTAAGCCTCTCCTGGCCTTGGGAACCAGGCCATGCCTTGGCCGGTGGCTCAGCTCTGCCCCACCAGGGCCTGGACCAGCCTCAAGGCTGCCATTTGCTTTGTTTGTGCTTTGGGCTCATTCCTCTGACTTGCCTCTCCCAAGCCAGCTGACTTGCCTGTGCTTTTTTTCCTCTGCCAAGTCTGCCTTGCTGCCTTCTTTCAGGTCTGAAGCTGCTCTGCTGCCTGCTCTTTTTACAGCTGTCCAAGTGAGCAGAAATAGTTGAACCAACAATAAAACTTCGCCAGCTCTGGTCACTTGGGTCCTACAACTTAAACACAGCATGCAAAAGCTCAAGCAGCAGCTTCGCTGATGGGGATTAACTCCAAATCCACTCAAATCCAAGGTAATCTGGAAGCAGCTCACTGCCTTTTCTTAGTATTAGTGTCAGGCGGCTTCGTCTGAGGTGGAGGCGGAAGAAGCTGGGAGCTGTGTGCGTGCCTTGTCAGAGAAACTTTGTGATCTAAAAGTTTTATAATCTGCATAGTGAGAACTGCCAGAAAGTTTAGTGCAGAGGTTCTGCTTTTACCAGTGCAGAGCTATGGGGCATGAGTTCAGGCCCAGCTCCAAGAAGTGACTGAGGTATTGCAACGCAAAGGAGCAGAAATGCTGTTTACAAGGCAATCAGCTAAATTCTGCCCAGCCTAACGGTTGTTCAGGTATTTTACCCACTGGTTGAATAATGTAAAATACAAAAGTATTCTGCCTGGCAAGTGGGGAGTAGAACTGCAGTCTCCACCCTCCCAAAGGATGACTTAAATATGAAGCTACTGTGCCATGCTTTTCCTTTCCTTCTGCTGATCAAATGCATTTTTAATTCTTTAATGCAAAGTAGGAAGGTGCCAAAATGAGAGCTGAAAACTCTCTCTTGCTCCAGAAAAGCCTCAGAGAGGCTGGATAGGGACCTCTCTCGGGAACACCACCAACTCCCCTCCTGCCTTTGGTGGGGCTGAAATCATACTACTCACGTTCTAAGTGACCACATAATCCATGAAGTACAGGATGAACAAAGTGCTACCTCCTCCCCAGCAGTGTGCTGGAGTATTTTGTACCCAGGTTGCAGCAGTGGCCAGTCACCCAGCGGGCCATGCCACCAGCCTCATTGTACAGGACATATGGGCAAAAGCAAAAGCATAGGTTTAGTCACCCAAGAGATATGAGCTCTTCACAGTACACTGCTGGATTTCAATGTACTTTAGGAAGCCACCATTCAGTAAGAATTGGTTTATACCCTTTGGACTATACAGAACATGAATGAATATAGTGGTCTTCCAAAAATTAAAACTGGACAGACTATTTACTCCAGATGCCTACTCATTACAGGCAAAGCATTTCAGAGACCAATGAAAGCAGTCAGTAATCTGCTGCGTTTGCAGGGTGAAACACAGTACAAATTTTTTAATCCTCTATCCAGAACTCACCTAAAAGATTTAGGGCCAAATATTTATCTTATTTACACAAGTGTAAATTTAGAGACATTTCATCCGAATTAATGTACCACCAGGTGGTAGATTTTGCCTCAGACCTCATTATTTGTTGGACCGTTATTTACATTCAGCCACTGTGTATATATACATATACAAAGCAGTAATTTTGCCAGCAATGAGAAGAGGGAGGACTTTGCTATATAAATCAATATTTCTCAGCCAACATGCTTTAACCCCTGAAGGGGTTATAAAAACCATCTGGGGGCTTGTAAAGCACTGAAAATTTTATAACTATCCAAAAGCAAAGAAAATGTCATTTCTTCCCTTGTCCATATAGCAGCACCATTTTCTTGGCAACCTGTCAAAACCATACATAAAACCATAAATTCTATAGGCTTATCACCTTTACCATAATTTTTTACTTTAGCTTTATAAAACACGTATGGTAACTACAAAGTTTCTTTTACTTTCATATAGGATTTCCAATCTGAACTGCTTGAAAAATGTTACTCTAAGATGTTTGGCCTAAAAAGGTGGTAGTTTTCATTAAAGGCCTCCACCTTAGTCTTCTCCTAAGCTGCTTGTTAAAACTACAGTCTATTTTGTCAAGCTTAGGCTTGTTTGTGTTGGAGCCAGTTTTTCTATTTCACCACAACTCCATGCCTGTCAGCTTCCTCTTTAAGCCTAAATCATACAGGGAAACACCAACATTTCCCTCTGTGGGAAGAGATGTTTTGCTTCAAGTGGAAAAAATGGATGAGATTTCCTGTATCCTCATTAGCAACTTGGTGTATGGTTTGAAATCTGCCCTTTTTAATGTGAGATATCATCTGAAGAACCTTTGTGCTTTTAAGTATAGCCTCACAGCATGTGCAGCTTGTCAGTGAATTTTGCTTTCATGTACACATCTTTCATCTCTGTGCATAGGTACTTAACTATGAAATTAATTCCAGCAGCAAGCAAGTGCATCCCACATGCACACACCTGAAGGGATCTACACCAGATCTTGCAACACCTCCTGTGGCTAAGTTTCTCCAGTGGTTTAAGCCAGTCTTGCTCCTGGCTGCTGTGGACCTGTCCGCTTTGTTGTTCCAGTGACTCCAGTATTCATCGAGCCCCTCAGAAGGCTCCTTCATAGATAAATTCAGAAAAAAGCTCTGTGTTGTGTTTTTTCTCTGCCAAAATGAGATGGGTCACACAAGGGCCTGACAAGCAGCAGAGCCAGTAAGGGTCTGGGACTCTCATCTCAGAAGGGTTTGGGCAAAATGAGCACTCTCCTTTTGGCAGCTGTTAGGTTGGATTGGCCAATCTCATGCAGCCCCATCCCAAACTCCCCTTGACTTCAACTTTTTTTGCCTGATGCTTGTATTTCTGCAAATGAGTCCTCTGCTGATGCTAAGCGCTTAATATGTGTGACGCTTCATAGTTTCTGAAGTGTGACTAGTTAACTAGTAGCCAAAAATTTGACTGCTTAAATCATTTGCTAGCAAGGAAAAACAGTGATTTCTTGCCTGAGCAAGAGGTGGTTGCCCACAGCTAGAAACTGAAGTAGCCATGGGCTATGTGGCAACAAGAAAGGAAAGGAACAGCATTGCCTTCTGGCTGCAACTCTTCAGCTTGTGTCGCTGGATTAAAACTGTGTTGTTCAAACTGAGTGTAATCAATACTGAGTCTATTTTATGGTAATTTGTTTGGAAGCTAGCCTTCCTTATCTTTTCCCTGCTTTTGCTGAAGACAGACTACGAAGTTTGCACCTGCAAAGGCTGGGTTCAGGTCCAAGCTGAGAGCATTTGGGGGGCTTGACTGTTGGCTTAGGTCTTCAGCCTTCCAGACTAGAGCCAGTATTCTTACCCCAAGATCTGTGTGCAGCTGACTGGCTCTTCTGCCTCCTCTCCATAAGTCAGATTGTACCAAAGGACTCCTAAAACCACTCAGTAACGTTTTTCCATGTGGTTTTCCTGATGTGAAGCAGTTGGGCAGGAGCTCTGACACGGTTTGCATAGCTTTCTGTCTTAATCCACGAGAGAAAATGGATACTCAAGGGTTGTCCCTGCTAATATGAAAAACCATGCAAAAGGTGGGAGTTTTGTTGTGGTTGTTTTTAATTAGTCTCATTCTCAACTCAGAAACGGATCTGTGTTTGTAGAAATGGTGACACAAGGCACTTAGGTTAGAGGAAAAAAGAGACCATTTTTAACTAAAATAGCAAAATTGAGCTAGTTAGTAAATGGCTAGTTAGTAGACAGACTGAGAAACGTCCACCTCAGTTGGCACTGTCCATGAAGACACTATTCCTCGACAGCCCAGCCTGCTGGCGCCAGAACCTGGTCTCAGCCAAATTCTCCTTGCCCTGGCTGAGGCTGAGCTCCCTGCCTTCACACACTGCCATGCTCTGCTGCCTCCCTCATCCTGCCCGCCAGCATCCTGGTTTTGCCCAGGCACAGGGGGTCTCCACAGGGAGATCCCACCTCAATAGACCTTAAAGACCAAAGCAGCCGCCATCACTGCTCCTCCAGCTCCTGCCAGGAGATGGGTTGGGGTTTTTTTATCCAGAACAGTCCAAACTCCCGAGGGAAGAAATGTGGTTTATTGCATACTTGTCCTGTTCCTTCAAAGCTGGACTGCGCCACGCATGAGAAATTTTTTGGAAAACAGGAAAGGATGACTTAGCAAAGCAGCGTGTCCTCTGCCAGACCAACACACTGCCTGCTTCTCTGGGCTTGTCAGCAGCACCGTTTTGGTATGAATAGTGGAAATTCCCTCTTGCGCTTCGCTTCGTCAGCTGAGGAGTCGGGGGCTGTCAGTCAGTGTTAACATTCACACGTGTTTTCGCAGGATTACACTTCTGTCCTGTCATGCTGCCGTGACTGTGCCCATGCTGTTACACTGGAGCGGCAGTTTGCCTCCCTCACAGCCTCCCTTACATAGTTTGTGAAGAGTAAAGCCCCAGCATCATATGAGGGATCAAGGTCCTAGGCCACTGGCACGTTTCCTCACCCTTGCTGCTAGAGGAAATGGGTGCAGCAGTCCCGGCCATGGGGAACATGAAAGGTGGTGAGAGGAGGTGTCCCTTCTGCCTAAATCCTGGAATCTCCCACAACACCACTGCCAGGAAGGGGCCTCAAGGTGTTGGGGGCCGTTGCAACCCTTGGCCTTAGTGATCCATCCGCTCACTACCCCTGCTCTATTAGCGGTCCTGCCGGGCTGAACCTTCCCCAGTGCACACCACATCTGCCTCCGCTTCCCCTTCTCCCCTCCCTATGCCCCAGAAGAGAGGAGAGAGCAGCCGGTGTGGCTCGGGAGGCACAGGGGAAGTGGCAGACCTGGGGCGAGGGGCCGCAGCCCGCCGTGCCCACCACGATGGGCCCTACAGTGCCAATGGCGGCATAGGGCGCCTCCGCGCCGCCCGCCTGCAGCCTGGCACCCCGCGGGGGAGCCGGGCTGCCCTCCTCAGACGGGGTCGGGCCAGAGCTTCCCGCCGCGGCTCCCTCCTTCTTCCCGCTCCGCGGCGGCTGCCGCGGGGCTCGGAGGAGGGGCGGGCGGGCTGGCGGGGCGGGGCGGGCCGCGGGCCCTATAAACGTCGGGCGCCGCCGCGCTCCGGCCGAGCGGCGCGGTGCAGTGCAGCGCAGCGGTGCCGCCGCGGGACCCGGCTGTGGGGCACGGAGGGGAGGTGAGTCAGTGCCGGCCGGCCCCTGGGCCGTGCTGCTGCGGGCGGAGGAAGGGCGGTCCGGAGGGCCCGGAGCAGCTGTTCGGCGCCTGGTGAAGGACGGATACCGGGCGTTGCGCCGGCTCCGCTGGGCAGGGGGCACACAGCAAAGTTTTCCCTGTTAACAACCGGGAGGCTACTGGCCGTTAGTGGTCGATCCGGCCGCGTTATCCCGGGTGCCCGCGGGCACTTCAGTGTGCTTCGCCTGTTACCTGCTCCCACAAGTTTCCTAGCGCCGGGTGCATGGCGCTGTGGTGTGAGAGGGTGCCGCTGGCGTGGGGAGCTGCTGCTTTTCCCTGCTGTTTCGGAAGCAAGGAGGCTTTTCGCCCCTCAAGAAGCGACTTTCCAAGCGGGTAGCCTTGCGCTTCGCCAGGGCCGGCCCGGCTCTGGGCGGGACCGCCTGCGCCCCTCTGCCACGGGCTCCATGCGGTGTCCCCGGCTCTGCATCCCTGCGCTGGAGTGGAAGCCCGCTCCCCAGTCACGGATGCTAGAGGTGGCACTTCCCGAGCGTCGGCTTCATCGTAAAAGCTTGAAAACTGGAAGTTGTTCACTTCGCTGGTGTCTCCCGTCCTCTATGAGCGAGAGCTTGCTTTCCATGTGCTAAAAACCCTACCAAGAATTCCTAATTCAGTTAGTAACCGAGACTTCCTTTGCGTATCGAGTGATGGAGAAATAGAAGTGTTCACCTCCATTGCAGTTCAGTTAGGAAAGGGTGTATATATTATTGGAACAGGATTTGGATAATGCTGGTGACATGAAATTGTGTGTTGAGGCAGAGAACTGGTTATCTAAAACTCATATCTTAGCTCTATCGAATAATGCGGTAGCATGCTTCATGTAATGAGTTCTGGGAGGACTGGGAAATGCAAAGTATCTCACTTCAGGAGACAGTCTTTTGTCTTCTGGTTAAAATGGTGCTCAGTACCTTGGCTTAATGTTGTGCAACACAGGAGGATCTGCACAGAGAAATAAGTCCTTTGGAGATACCGTTGTGCTGGCAAATAGCTGTTAAAATGTCAGATTTCCCTTAAAATTTGGGCATATCTGCTTCTGCAGTAGAGGCCTCAGTATGATTTGTGTGATTTACTTCTCTCCCCCTTCCTCATGCCTGCAGAATATTCCGAAACGTGGTTTGGCTTTGTGGTTTTAATTGCATTCTTGGGCAACTTCCTGAAAGAGAAACCCGGTGGACTGAGTTTCTTTTTTTTTTAACTGCACTGAAAAATGACCTCTCCTTTCACTTTCTCTTATGTGAGCATTTAGTAACATCTTACCTCCTGCTCTCCACACGAATTCATTAGAAATGTGGTTTTGTA
The DNA here is from genome assembly GCA_028858755.1 of Ara ararauna. Lineage (NCBI taxonomy): Eukaryota > Metazoa > Chordata > Aves > Psittaciformes > Psittacidae > Ara > Ara ararauna. The sequence goes on along the minus strand of CM054382.1, from coordinate 18,824,250 downwards.
GGGACTATTCACAAAACATATGTAGCTGTAAGCTACTGTCATGTAGCTTCGAAAAAGGGGAGAAGCTGCAGAAATCCATGAGTGAAGTGAAAAGCAGCTGCATGCCTGAGAAGCGATCGGATGAGTCCTTAAAGCATGTGAGGTGAAGACCATCACAAATGGAAAGGCAGAATGATTAAGTAGACCGAATCAAATATGTGTAAGATGTGCTAGCTTGGAATCTTAGCGTTTTATGGGGTGTGATTATACCTGTGAGAATAGCAGCTGTTTGGCACAGGAGTGAACTTTGAGTAATGAATGCTAGTCCAAAGCTTCCTTACAATTATGGACAAGTCGCATGTCAGGCAATCTGGCGGCAGACTTCATTAGATCTCTTAAGGTGCTGAAAAGCTGCTTGTGTGGACATTACCCTTGCATCTGCTACCTAGACATCAGGATGTTTTAAAACCTCTGCTTTGGATGATGATGTGGCCATCACTGTAGACAGCTGTCTATATATAGCTCTATGTACCTTGTGTGGGAGGTGATATAAACTCATGTTAGTACAAAAAAGAAAACAAAGAAATCTGCAGTGGATTTTTGTCTCAAGGTGTATACACAAGTGTTGAAGCTTCTGTTTGGTGTTGTCATTGACAACCGAGAGAATAGCATGTCTTAGTGGCATGCAGAGACTTTTCGTGTGGGTCTCTAAACTGCACAGTCAGAAATGTGTTCCAGTTCTAAAGCTTTGTAACAGGCAGGAAAATGTCAAGCAGTGAGCCCAGTTAGCCTGCACTAGGCATTTTTAGACTAGATTGAAGAGCATGTGAATGCATATAAATATTTAAAAATAACCACCTCACCTTATTGCTAGGAATTAAAATGGGGACATGTATAAATTATGTGCATCTACAGTAAGGGAGCACTTTGTTCAGCGGGAGCTCTGGCTAGAGACTGGTGGTGGGCTCAGTATCTACCTGGCTCATGCAGCTATTTGAGGCTTTTGATTCTTGCTAGGCAACTGCTGTGTTAGTACTTGAAAAAGCTGAGGCTCTCAGTTTTTCTTGGAAGCTAGAGTTAGGGTTTTCTGGACTACTTGGATTGCTTAATCACAAGCATGCATGAGAGAGCATGCTTTTGTAATATTAATAGGGGGGAAATCCAGTGTAATCATCGAAGTACTTCCAGTTAGTCGGGGTGTTAGCTGGATTCTACTGTTCTTTAGGGTCAAAGGTTTTATACATGGGAAGACAGGGAAAAGATGAATTAATCATCACTAATCATGAAGTGTTGCTGGGTGCAGTCATCTTGGCGTGCCTCAGGGCATCTTCTCAATTTCCTGTGACATAATTCACAAATCGTGATTTACAGCAAAGTACTAGCCTGTAAGTACCATGTAATTCAGTGCACCTGTACTAACCATAAACAGCTTTTGAATAAGCAAAGTGAGATAAAAAATTACCTCTTTTTAGCTTTGAAGAACAGGTAGAAAATCACCTACATGTGAAGTTAGAGATTAACAGTGTAAATTAAAGAACTATGAAAATATAAAAAGGTGCTGTAGTTTTTTTTTTTGTTTTTTTTTTTTTTTTACCGAAGTGTATAGCTTCTGTGTGTGAGAATGAGAGCCGAATGTGTGCAACCATGTATATGTTCAGGTGTGTCTCCTCTGTGATGGTTAAAATGATGACATTGGAGGAGACCAGAAAGAGATGAAAGTAGAGGTGGTAGCATCCTACAGCTGTAGCTACACAAATGTTTAGGCTGGCATGTTATGGAAAAAAGCTTGCCTGTGCTCTGCTTTTGCCTGTCTTGTCCTTGGTACTAGAATAGGCTTCATTACTCAGCTACATGAATACTTCTGCAAACACGGAGGTCTATTGTTGTGTCAAACACCTGCTGAAGTTGGAGACAGTGATCATGGACAGGAAGAGGAAGGGAAAATTCAGTGGCAATGCTAGTATGAGCCATACTTGAGTTGTTTGTCATGGCCTTGAAATACATTTGAGTGCTAACTGAAATGCTTTATTTATCCTTTAGTACCTCTTCTTAAGCAGAGTCTGTGGAAACACATAAGTCTTGGCAGCTACTATATCTTGCCTGTGTTCTGGTGGTCACCTTTAACAGCCAGAAGATGCTTCTGCTTGTATTTGCAGGCTGAAATTGGGAGATATCTGGTGCTGGGGTCTGTTAAATATGCTGCAAAGCAGTTTAAGTATGAAAGTTTATTCATCTGCGGATTGATCTTCCCATGGTGGGAACCTCAATCTTCCTGACCATACTTGGCAATGTGATGTAAACCGTGTATTTCAGGAAGCCTCCTGTTCTCTTCTTGGGCTTTAGAAACAGTGGCCTGAAGTTCTTTTTAGTATCTTGGAATATGACAGCAATTATGGAAGGCATCAAGACTGATTACCAACAAGTTCTGAACTGAAGACCCCAGCTCAAGGCTGTGTATATTTATTGGCCTCAGCATGCAGGTAGAAACTGTTTGCTTGTGAAAAATGTTAGTTGACAACAGACCATAAGCTACCGTTGTAAATCACAGAATTGTAAGGGTTGGAAGGGACCTTTGGAGATCATCTAGTCCAACCTCTCTGCCCGGGCAGAGTCACTTAGAGCAGATCACACAGGAGCATGTCCAGATGGGTTTTGGATGTCTTCAGAGAGGGAGTCTCTGTCACTGGCACGGATAGGTTATAGGTAAAAAAACAACAGGAGAACTGAACATACATCTAGCTTTTTCTCTTTCAGTCCATTATCTTCTTACTTTACATCCTTAAGTGATATAAGAAATCTTATTTAGAGGTTAGTGGATTTGGTAGCTGTATGTCTCCATTATGCTATATACCTTCCTCCTCTATAAGGAGTAGTTCATGTAGCTTTCTCAGCAGTGAAGGAAGCTTGAGGCCTCCAGCTGCTCTGGCAACTCAGTTTAAGAGGCTGCTTTCCCAGCTAATTGCTTACTTCCTCTGTTGAGGTTCATCATCTGTGTTACAGAAAGTGATAGACTGTGCAGCGGCTTCTCAGCCAACGCGGCCTGCAAACTTTCAATTTGAAGTGAATCACATGGCATAATATACCAGGTCATGACCTGCTCTTGCAGGATTCTTGTGCACAGTTCATACTCAGTTGTCCCTTTTTTCTATGGAAATTTAGGTCTTGCTTTTCCAGAAATCTGTAGTAAAACCTGTGGGATTAATTGGAAATGAGGACAAACTAATGAAAAGTGCGTGTTTTCTTAAATACAGGTCTTCTAAAGAGCTGCTAATTACCTTATTAACTGCATAATGTAAGTCTTCTTGCAAATGATTGAGAAGGTGTCTACCTAAGTATACAGTTAGGTTTCCCAGCACAAGGCTTCATTCCTGTGTTCTGACTGATTGTGATTCCCTGATCCTTAAAAGCATCTGTGATTTCTGATGCTTTTGGGGTTGGCTGGTTCTGCCTCTCTGAAGCTGGGAGTAGGGAGAAGATGAATATACATAAATGTCTATATGCTGTAGAGAAAAATGTAAATATACCTGTCCTTTTGGGTAACTTTTGGGCTAGTTCTGAAACGGTTGAGAAAAGGCCACTAGAGAACTAGTATCTAATGGTGAGCTTAAGTCTGCTATGGTGATGCTGTCCTGGACAGAAAATCAATATGCTTTTTTCATCTTAAATGTTAATAACTTTAATCCTTGGCTACATCACGCTTCAAGAGTTACATTTGTTATATAGATTAGAATAGCATTTCTAGACTCATTTGCAGATAGGAAGCGGTTGATTATTAGTGTTGTACAGTATGATTAATAAATGAAAGGCTAGTCACCTATCACTCTGCAGATCTCCAACCACAAGTGGAGTAGATGGAGAGATCAAGAACACTGCTCTAACAAAGTATTTTGTCAGGTTGTAGTATTCCTTAGGTACAAATGCTTGTAAGTTTCAGGTCTTGGATCAGTGAGTTTGAGTAACTACAAATTTTTATTATGATCAGAGGCCATGGGAGTTATTCCAATTTACTTTTATGATGGAATGAGTGTATCAAATATAACTGTGTAACTTTATAGAACTGCCAACACTGTTATTACTGTCGCCTTACCTTTTGTAGGAGGAAGAATAAGTAAAAACTTAATAATTTCAGGTGGGATTTCTTAAAGGCCACTTGGAAGACTGAGAACCTGCAGTTCAGCATCCCTAACCAAAGCATGCATGTGGCTGGTGCATCCTGCCATCCCTTAGTTTCCCAGGAGTATAAAAATATTATTGCTACATAGAAACCCCTGTTTTCAGTTGTGCTGTAAACGCAGACTGGACCATAGAGTGTGAAATGGTGGGAATAGAGCTTCATAGGGTGTTTTTAATACGAAATGCAGGTACCTCTTTTGTAGAGTAAAGTAAACCTAAAAGGTGTAGAATCTGAAGGCAAACAGTCATCTGTCTTCCACTCTACAGCAACTTGCATGCCTTATCAAATCTCTGTTGAGCTATTTGTTTGAGGAATCTTTGGTCTTCAGCTTTGATTTACTTTTTTTACAATGATTTCTTTTTTTTTCTTCACTTGATGGTTCTCCATGTCTGAGTGTTTCAGATATTAGTATCTTAACCCTTCTGAAGAAGGATGTGTACTGGGAAGTTCACAACATTCAGTCTGCTCCAAGCACAGCTCTGCATGCAGTCTCAAAGTGGCCATGGAGCCATCTCTGCAAGGCTTTTTCTACTCTTTCAGTCCAGTATGTGCAGGAGACGGGGAATGTGTTGCTGGCCTGCAGACAAAAATTTACCTGGGGAGGGAAGTAGCAAGTTGCAGTTTGCTTTGCAGGGGTGTAGTGGTGCGAGTCCTGCTATCAGAAGAGTTCTGCAACATGTAGAAATGAATAAGGTTACTGGGTTTCCCTTTAATATCCTTTAAGGAAAGAAAGGAGGTAAAATACTATAGCAGAAGTTGAAGTTGAGTTAAAGGTGGTGGTGGTGAGGTACCTGATAAGACACCAGCTGTTGTTAGTCCAGCACCTTGTGCTGCTACTCTGTAAATGCAGCCTATTACCAAAGAGTTAATACCCTGTACCTTACTAATGAGAGCTGGCAATCCTGTAGGTTTGCCTTTGGCCCTTAATGAGCCTGTACTTGCATAGTGAGTATTGTAATGCACAATAAATGTGGGAATTGTGGTTCCATGAGGCTTTTCCACAAAATCTTGAAATGGGAGTCTGGTTTGTGGACCTGCTGCTGTTTTAGGCAAATGCTTTAGTTATTGAACCATCATTCGCTCTACTGGGATGAATCCAGAGCAAGAGAGTATAGCCTGACTGCCATGTTGTGAAACACTACTGTATTGCATCTTTTTGGGAAACTGGTTCTGCAGCATTAGTCATGATGAGCTGACTGTCCCATGCTGTTTCTTCATTATGTTAAAGTAACCACATTGCATAAAGAACTTAAGATCAACAAAACCATTTCTTTATTAAAGGGACACCAGTAAATTAAAAACATAATTCTCTTTAATCTTCTGATACTGTAAGACTTGATAACAGATCTTAGAGAAGATTGTGGAAAATCTCTTTTAAGTACAGAAGTAAATAACACATAGAAACTTTAACACTAGTTGTTGAGCTTACCATAATGAAAGAACGCAAATAAAACTTGAAAATGGTGGTGGAACTATAAAGTCACAGAATTCTCTGTGCCTCCTGCTCTGTAATACCAGCAAACTGTGTATTTGCTTCATGAAGCAGAGCTAAAGTTGTCTTTATGTATAAATGAGAGATGGAAGTAAAAGCAAATGATATATAAGTGCCTTCTTGAAACTCATAGTTGTAGTATAGTTACAACTAAGTGGTGAAATCAAAAGCTGTCTCTGGTCAATGTCGGAGACCAATTTTGTATCATGAAGTGAACTACAATGAACCACCATCTAATACTGCAGAAGATACGTGAGAGAATTGGTCTGGCTTATGAACTGGAGACACTAGTTGTGAGGCTACAGAAAGCTTTAAATAGAGCTTGTCTGTCTGTCCTTCATGCTAAATGGAAACTTCCATGAAGCAGTGGTCAGGACTCTTCATAAAGAAGCACTAAACTCCATTGGCTCATGTGGGAGCTGCACTTGGATAAAGAGATGGTTCCTATTGGGGCCAGCCAGTTTTTGAAGCTGCTGCTCTGCTGGGAAATTCCCCCTTGGCAAGGGAGGCTGGTTGGATGCAGCTGAAAAGGAGGTGTTCCAGATGGAGAGGATCCATCTTGAAACAAACACAAATGAGCTAAGAGAATTAGAAATAGCAGAGAATTAAAATTGAGAGAGGAAAGCACAGAACCAGTACCCCTCTTCTTGCAGTTGTGTGCAGCATTGGCTGTATTGCCTGAAGTCAGACCAAAATCTTAAGATACAAAATGTTTTTAAAATAACCTTCCATCTTATCTCTGCGTGCAAGTTGTTTATCTCATGTTGACAATAACTTACTCCTCTTCTGAGCAATGTAAGTACTGAGCTGTTTAAAAGCTAGCAATCGTCCTTTCTTTATAATGCTCTGCATGTAGTAAACCTTCCAGGTATTGAGCAATAAAAGTCTGTTTTGTTGCATTGGATACTTTTAATGTGACCTGACATGTTGATAAAATGTGGCTTTTTTTTTTTCTTTTTTTGTATCCATGGGGATGTCTGGAGGTTTTTTTCCTCACTTTAAAGTAGGAAGCACTGGTAAGAGTTCTTAGAGGGAAAGAGCCAACCTTCAGGACATACCAGAAAACCTGGAGGAAGAAGCATCTCTTATTTCTATTACAGAAGGAATCACTTATGAACTTGGTTGCATTCAGACCATGGGTCCTGCTGCTCTGAACCTGAATGCATATTCAGATGAAGCAGAGGCCAAGCAGTGTGGTAGGAAAGCTGAAGCTGGTGGCTGTAGGATATAAGAGGCTTAGGCAGAAGGGGAGTTGTGAACACCTGTGAGGGGAGAAGAGAAGCCTACCAAGAGGCTTGAGCATTTTAATAGGCTGCCAAGTGTGCATCATCATCTAAATAACAAGATCCAGCATTTGACCTTCCTATTGCAACCAGAGTGGTCGCATTGCTTTGGAGAAACAATTGCTGCGTGCTCAGCCAGCTCCATAAATGACTGCTAACGAGTTTGGTTGAGTATTTATTCAGTCCTGCTGGAAAGAGTTAGCTAAATGCCTGAAGTGAAGCTGCTTTCTTTGAGCTCACATGTCGGTTTCAATAAGACTTTTAAATTAGTAGCACAGATGGCACTGACAAGGAAATATCAACATCTCAAACTTAGAGAAGTCCCCCATTGTTTGTTCTAGGCCATGTTTCTCTGGGCACACAGACTGCCCAGTGCCTGCCATGTGGGTTCAAGGGCTTTGAGTGTTTTGAGCTCAATGCAGCAAGACCAGCAATGCTGCAAGACTGCTTTTTTGTTTTACTCTGTTTAGCTGTGCTTGCTGCCATTTTGATTGCAGCTATTCACAGAAGTGAAGTCTGGTATCTAAACTTCCCTATGCTTGATGTATCTTCAAAGAAACTGTTAAATCCTGCAGCCACAAGAATGTGCTTATACCTTATAGCCATTGAAGTTTGGCTTCAAAATAAACATGTAGAGGTGTCTCATGGGATACTTACAGTACTTAGTGCATTTGATATGTACAGGTCACTTTCTTCCTCAGTTGCCTTCAAAGTGTTCTTCAGGTTCCCTGGGACAGGTGTTTTCTCCAACTCACACTTTAAACCTGGGTATTATTTTTCAGGTCATGAGTTTTAACTCTGATCTTGAACCAAACTTCCTTCTCTAACTCTTGAGAAGAGGGCAGCAGCTTGGTCTGACTCTCTTAAAATTGAGTCCTTCCTAAGTTAGTGCTTTCCTGTAGGAGAATCTCCCTGCTCAGCAGCTTTTTGTGCCTGGGGTTGAAGTTGTAACTTCTCCCTACTCCACCAAAAAGCTTTCTAGACCTAGATCAAGCAGTCTGTATTAATGTAACTTTGCTTTTGTACCAAGCATTCTATAACTGCAGGCCGAAAGCGTTGTGTCCTCTTTGTTGACATAAACAGTTCCATGATAACTTCAGCCAAAAACTTGAACTATGCATCATGTGGGTGATGTGAATAGCTGAGCCTAGTGAGAATTGAGTACACTGCCTAGTATGTGTGAAGGTTGGCGTTTGCAACACTTGCTAGAGGCTGAGGTCATCCAGAGATTGGTAGCCTGAAGACATTTCATCATCTGTCATGAAACAACACAAAGCTTCCAGTGTAAATAGGACACACTATGGTGTTTCCCTCCTGCGTTCCCCAGAGCTCTGTACCTGACAGGACTCTTTCAGCTGCTTAAACTAGGCTCTGCAGTTAGGTATAGGTAGTAACTACTAATTTAGCATGGTGTACAGGACTTGGAATGGTGCTGTTAAGTGAAGCAGGGGATGTAATAGAGTTCTTTTATGCTTGCCATGGACAAGGCATCGCTCATACAGCTGAATGCATGACACATCTGTTTTGTTCAGAAACTTTAGGGTTAAGAACTGGATTTGCCTAACAAATTGCATTTGGGGGTTTTGTTGCCTATTATTCTCTAGCTGCATTTCTCTGGGTCAGTGACAGTTGTTTCCATTGTCCATTTAGAAGTTTTAAGCTGTGAGATGTCTTTCCTGTAAGTTCACAATCTAGGTGGGCAGCCTACCTTGAAGAGGGATTTTTAGTCCATCAGCTTTCAAAAGCCCACGCTTATGTAAATGAGTTTGACTATATACCTTCCTCCTTCTCAGTTAGCTTATAAAAATATAAAGGTCATCGGCAAAGAAGTGCCTAGCTTTTATTTTCGTTCGGGTTTCTGAAGCATTAGATTCAAATTTAACTATCTCTAAGTTTTTAGCTTCAGCATTATGAAAGCTTGTTGAAAGCTTGTTGGTATTCTGTATAGCAGGTCAGCTGTTTTCCATCCTACACATCCTACATCCTTTTGGATTTTTTTTTTTCTCCTTGCACTGTACTTAAGCTGTTTCTTTCAGGATATGCAAATGAATGTCTTGCTACTGAACTGCATAGAGGTTTAATATACTGAAATCCATGCCGGAATCATTAATAACATGAATGCCACTTCAGCTCAAAGATTAAATTAGCTCTTCAGTTAGCTGGTCAAGCTATCCAGTGGGCATAGCAGGGCCAAGAAGTGAATGCTCTAACTAATACTGAATAGCAGTTGTACAGTGCTCTGAGCACAAGAAAGGAGTAAAACGTTTTCACTTACTGAGCAGGCATCTGCTACAGATTGTTCTCCAAAATGGAGACCAGCCTTCCTAATGGCATAGTAGGAGGGAGAGGTTGGGCCAGTGTGGAGACCTCTGGGGAAACCATGTGCAGGAGGTAATAGTGTTGGCCTGAAACAAAAAAAGCAAACCCAAAACTCTGCAGCAGTGGCCCTGGGAGCAGAGTTGGGTGGTTTTGACAAGGCTTCACACATGTCGTGGGGAAAATGCAAGGTTATTGGTAGCTGTCACCCAGAGTCTGGCAGGGGCTGTCACCAGTGAAGTGCAAAACTTGGGACTTGCAATATATTATGGTAAAGGCAAAGAAGAGAAATGTCTGACTTCAATTAGGCTTGGGCAGGTGCAGTACATAAATGACAATGAAACAGTGTTTTATTTGGTTTCATACAAGTGTAATTCCTGTCTTTGCCCTCATAATATACTTCTGGCCATGTAATGCATCAAGGGTAGATGCACTCAAAATAGCCCAGTCTCTTCTGGTTTGCTGTCTGGACCAGGTGGAGCTGCCTCAATCAAAAGCAGTGTTTGCAAATTACAGTTCAGATTGTGTGCTCTGGGATTGCAGTTGCCTGTCTCCATCACTACATGGGACAGGATGTATTGCACCAATGTTAACTGTTTGCTTGCTTGGAAATACTAAGAATCGCTGGCAGTTGTGGGGCTTTTTGTAGTTCTTTTTTTTTCTTTTTTTTTCCCAGGGTACTAAGTAAATGTAAAAGTCAAATTAATATTGGGGTTAATAACTTCTTTAAACTGGTCCTTGGGTCTCTGGGTAGGGAGAAGAGATGGCTGCCAAAGAAAGCCCTTAAACAGCTTTTCTTGGAGTGGCAAGCCACACTTGCCTTCTGCAAGGAAGCATTGCCATCAGAGTAGAGCTGGGGAAAGAGGGAAGTCTTTCCCCTAAGAATAAAACTAGAGGTTTCGGGTGGCTTGTGCTACTATCAAAGAACACTCCTCAAAGAATATTCTATAACATTTTTACTAGAAATAGTACAAGTTCACTTTCCCTGTCAGGCTGCTGGTCCTCCCATGGCTGCTTCCTGCTGTTGCCAACAAAGTGGGGTGCAGGGCAAATCTAGGAAGTGACTCTTATAACCCTCTGCAGGGTTATACCCACACACCACATGGTGTTTGGGTTTTCAGTCCTAGAGGTCTCAGATGCAGCCAGCCAAATCCAGTCTAGTTTTCAGGCTAAGCTTGCATACTGCCAGTTGATGGCTGGTGTGGAGCTCCTTTGGAAGGAATCATGGGGTGAGTTTAGCTACTCCAAAACTGCTTGGCAGATTAGCAGGTTGATGGCAAAGACTTAATTAGTGGGTGAGCTGTTAACCTGCCTTGTAGGACAACATTTTCACTTGCATAACTGAAATCAGTCCAAGTTCCCATGGTCACAGCAATACTAACACTTGGGTTGGGGGGAGAAAGATGTCTTGCCTCCTGTGGCACTTTGTATTCAGCGCTTGATTTTTCTGTGCTGCAGTGGCAAACATTGCTGAAGCTGAGTCTATGCCCTGAAATGGTGTAGAAGAAAGTGAAAGTGCTGTATTTGTTACTTCCAAGTGCTTTAGCACAGTGAAAGTACATGCTATTAAAAGATGGTTAAAGGAATCTGTACAAACACCAGCTGGTTCCTGGCGATGGGGTGCTGCAGCATGGCTTGAGCTCGCGGCGTAGGTAGGTTGTGCAGTGGCAGAGCTCCCTGGTGCCGTACTCACTTCTCTGGGAGTGGGAGCTGGATGTGAAGAACACCCAAGCCAAAACACCCTCCTCTTCTCAGTGCTGTGGCTGCCAGCTTGGACCTGTGGGAGCCAGAAGAGCAAGTGTGCAGTGCTGAGCAGAGGGCGCAAGGGGCAGAGACTCATATTTTTGGGTTTTGCATGTGGTCACAAATGGTATTTTTATCAGTTGTATGCTTTCTGCAGCCTCATTTAGCCTTTGGTGAGCAAGGGAACTAGTTAGCCCCTCAGTGTGTTCGAGACGAACACCTAACTGTGCTCTTGGAGCACTAGAGTCAGCTCAGTGGGGAATAGACTTCTTGTTGGGCTGAAAATGGAAGTCAGGACTCTAGAACTGCAACTGAAATGTCTTAAAACAAAAATGTTGGGATCAAACCTCTCACAGGTGAGCAGCGTACCTAATTTGATGAAATAGATTATTGCATAACTATTCCTCCAGGTACCTGTTTGCCCTAACAAAAAGGGGACTGAATAAACTTCCATGAGGAGGAAATACAGCCTAATAGTAACAGTACTCACTGTTTAAGATTTGGGCTTGGTTCTCTCTAATCAGTTGCTGTGAGGTCCTGAGCAAACTGTTGCTACTTGTGCCTCCTTTCCTAGGAGGTCATGGGTGTAAGGAAACTGCATTCTGTCAGGTGCTAATCTGCAGATGAAGGTTGGCCCATTTCAAAAGTGAAATTCCCCCTGTACTCATTAGCTGCTGAATTTTTTAAATGGAAAAGCACAGGCTAAAATCCAAACTTAACCTTGCATTTTAATATCCTAAAAAGTTTTCCTCTATATTCCCATCGCGGAAATTGCTAGTTACGTAGCCAACTCTTATTATTCTAGGCAGGTGTAAATTCCCAAACAGAAAGTCTCTTTGCATATGTATACATGCTTCTCTTCACAGCAGAAAATTATCTCTAAAATGTACTGTGCATCACATCTGTGGATAAGGACCATAAGGCTGCTTAGCACTAATTTATCCAAAAAGAGAGCTTAAATAGAATGCTAAGACTCCATTTAACTGAAACAAAAACTAATGGAACTTGTGTGTGGTGGACAGTAGTATCACAGCTTGGCAGCTTTTGTCCTGTTATATGGTGGCTCACTGATATCTGGCTATTTTATGGTTATCTCCTGCTTCTGAAAACCCCTAGACCTAAAATCCTGCTAGCAGTAAAACACAAGGGTGAATCCCAGAGCATGTGCAAGACTTGCCTGCTCTTTAGGTAAATAAGAATTTAAGCTGAAAATGAAAATGCTGTAATTGTGAAAGCTGATTTAACTTTCCCCTCTTGTTCTCTTGCAGGTATCTCCATCCAGAAATCATGAACTGGCACTTCCCACTTCTCTTTGCTCTTGGGACTTTAACATCTGTATGTTCCCAGTTCAGTTTTTATCCTCTGGAGGAACTTAGCTCTGATGTTGGAATCCAGGTCTTCAACCAGATAGTGAAAGCTAAGCCTCAGGACAATGTTGTTGTTTCTCCTCATGGGATTGCATCAGTCCTGGGGGTGTTGCAGCTGGGTGCTGATGGCAAGACAAAGAAGCAGCTGACGACTATGATGAGATACAGCGTAAATGGTCAGTGATTCCTAAGGTGATTTTGGCTGTGGTTTGTCAGAGTCCTCATGCTCTTTTGAGGTGGCTTTTGAAGTGTGGTAGATAGCATCATGCACCAGTTAACTCTGTTTACCAAAGCACAAACTGGACATGCTTGAAGTTAAATGGTAATTTGAGTATGGACATATACTTGAACTGGCTTATAAGCAGCTTTGTTAATGACTCTAGGGCCCTGGCTTGAACTGCCTTCATACTTGCTAAATTGATTCTCTGGAACAGTGTGAATGGCAGTCCAGTGTCAGCAGAATGCAGGAAGGCTTCAGTACCCTATTGCAGGCTGTACTAAACAGCCTTTAATGTGCCACTCATAAATAACAGGGCAAGAGAATACTTCTCATCACCACACGGAAAGCAAGGCAAACTCTAACCATTCAACTGATAGTTTCACTTCGATGCTCTTCAGCTTTGTTCATTTGTTTCTGCTGTCAGTCTCCCTGAATCTGTAGTCCTTGTAGTGCCCTCTTCTTGCAACAGCTGCTTCTGCTTGTCTCTGCCTGGTACTGCATGCATCTGTGTTTATATTCATCTGCCAATGTCTGCCCCGTGAGAGGGTGTAGGCTGAAGGTTCTTGCTGCTTTACTTTGCATGCTGAGTATTTTGTGAGTGTTTGCTAGCAAGACTTAACATCTTAGTGCCAGCATTCTGCCTTACTTCCAGGAATAGGAAACCCTCCAAGAGGTAAGTACACGTTTAAATCTTGAGCAGTATTGTCATATAACATGTTGTCTTGTCTTCATTTGCTTTGCTGTTTTGGTTCTGGGTTTAAAATATAGCAAAATGATTTGTCAGCTTAAGATCTAAATGCTGTAGATTGAAGTCTCTTCACGGGGTAATCAACTTTGGGAACATCTGAATGCTCAAAATAAAAACCTTGCAAAAATTCTGAAGCATTATATCAACTAGGTTTTTTTGGCCTGCAGGCTTCCTAGTCCTAGCTGTGAGACACAGAGGTTCTCAAACTCCTTAGAAGGTAGCCATACCTTATTACAGGAATTTGTTATTGGAATTGCTACCTATCTCTGCACAAATCTCCTTTGCTCTTTTTCATGATTGCCTTGCAGTCTTTTGGCAACTACAGCAACTGCTTCTTTGGAAAGTTAATAGTTGGAAAGTATTTAATTTATTTTTAGCTGTCTTTTAATGCAATTTAGCAGCTGGAAGCAAAGAGGAGAGCCAGCATCATGAGACCAACCAGCTCTCCCCAGACCACCAGCAAGTGCTCCGTGGACCACCTGTGGTCCACAGAATACAGTTTGAGAACCTCTGTTATGGTATGTTCTCCAAAAGAATTTACCCATAATATTGGAGAGTGAACATGTAGAAATTCATACAAATGGTACTGCTTAAGCATTCATAATACGTGAAACAGCAAAGCCATCTGAGGCTTTTTCTTATGTGCAGCTACTAGAATAACTCTGAACTAATTTATTCCCTCCATATCCCTAATCTCAAGTTTGTCTACATAAGGAAGCAGTCTGGAAATGTTTCCTCCTAAACAGTTTTGGGAAGCAGAGGGAGTCCATTAATAACTGCTGTGAAAACAGCCACCCAAGAATCCTGTTCAATATTATGGTTGAACGTGGAGTTGCTTGCCTAGCAGTAGCTTCCCTGTGTAGACAAGCACTGATTCATAAGACATAACAGGGAGAACTGGGTATGGTGAACATAGCAGTTCTTCTGTGCTGCCATATGCATTCTCTTATGTACAGTGAAGGAGCTAGCAAACACTTGATACAAGCTGCTTTCAGCTCCTAAAGATCTTGACTAAGCACTGGAACCTACTGCTTTCCTTTTTCTTTAAAGGCAAGCTCCTATTAAGGGGTTGACTCCTGCTTGTAGTTGATTTAGGCCAGCACCTAGTCTTTAAGAAAACAAAGACTTGAACATTACCATAGAAATCTTGACAACTTCCTTTATTCTCCAATAAACGGGAAGGAAAGATAGTGAGAAAACAACTTTTGCTTTGCACTATGAGGTTCAAGGACACCTGCAGGCTGGTGGCAGGTGAGCTCTTGACTTTCTCACTGTCACAGAACTGGCAGGTAACCTGGGCTTAAATGATAAAAAATACACTTTGGAATAGCCCACTTTGTGGAGGAGTATGATTAGTAGCTCCACACTAAGACTTGAACCTCAATACTATCCCCAGCACTTTCCATAGCATTCTGAGCAGACAGCTAGCAAGAGGGGCAGCAGGCATCACAGTGAAGGTCATGTTTTTGCTAGGAAACAGTAGCCTTTCAGATGAGAGATGGGTATTTGGAAGGCTGCTTAGAATGCCTGCTTTGGTCTCCTCGTCTAGTCCAGTATGTGATGTCTGGCTTTTCATGTCATTAATAGTTGCATATACAGTAATTGTTTGTTCATCATCTTATTCTAAATTAAACTTGCTGTTTTTTCCAACTAGGAGTTGGTAAAGCCTTAAAGAAGATAAACAGGCTCATAGTCTCAAAAAAGAATAAAGACATTGTTACAATTGCTAATGCAGTGTTTGCAAAGAATGGCTTTAAAATGGAAGTGCCTTTTGTTACAAGGAACAAAGAGGTGTTTCAGTGCAGTGTCAACAGTGTGGACTTTGAGGACCCAAGTGCAGCATGTGATTCCATCAACCAATGGGTGAAAAATGAAACAAGGGGTAAGTATTGGTGAGTGCTTTTTGTGCATGGCAGGATGGTGTCTGAGACCTATCAGATTTGGAAGAAAATACTGGGAAAGAGAGGGGAGGTAGAGAAAGCCCTGCCTTGCAGCTGGAAACTGTCTTTATGCTGGTATTAGTGTGATGTTCTAGAGCTCATGGTGCAGGAATCTGCCGTCTCACAGCCCCATCAGATGTACCTGTCTCGTGGACTTAAGGGATGTGTATAATGTGCCAGTGAGACTGGGGAGCTTCTACTCTTCTCTGCCATTATATGACTACTGAGAAACCCAAGCTCAATTATCTTGGAGCTATGCATTCTCAAACATAAAAGATGCTTTCCAGAAACTCAACATTTGACTCAGTAAATCAGACTGTTGGAAAGCTGTAGAGCAGTTCATCTTTTGTTCTTACTGCCCTAAACTCTTGTGAGGTATGACTATGTTCTTGGGAATCATGTTTAGTGGAGGATCTTTAACCCTGCCTTGACAAAACTCCTCATGGTTCAAGCCTGTTGGCATCTAGTTGTTAAGCTTACATGTGCTAAAGGCAGAAATCATGTATTGCAACATATTCATAGTCTAGGTGTATCTTGGTTAAAACCAGTGCCTCCTGGATGTGAGGAATGTGTTGATGTTGGATGTGGTATTTGTGAAATACGACTGTCAAATTCTTTCTTAACCATGTCAACCAGTTTTGCATAGCAATGTTGCTAGCAGCGTGTGAATGGGAAAGTGCTTCAGCTAAAACTGTTACTGTTGTAACATAGTCTTAGATCTGTTCACATGCTTGAAAGGGTAAGGCCCTATTAGTCATAATGTCAATCTATCAATTAGCAAGATATGTTGGCTAATTATCCCAAAGGTTTACTTTATGACAAAGAATACTGTTGGCTTTATGACCCTCAGGTGTATTTTCCCATGAAGAGCTGGCACACTAGCAGATCAAGAGGCCTAAAGTAATATGTGCTTCAGGTTCTTAATGAACAGTTGGCCAGCGTTATGACAGCAAATACTCAGGCTTCCTTCATTTCTTTATAGGTATGATTGATCAGGTTGTAGCTCCAGATGATATTGATGGAGGTTTGACCAGACTGGTTCTAGTAAATGCTGTGTATTTCAAGGGCTTATGGAAATCACGATTTCGACCTGAAAATACAAAGAAACGTCCATTTTATGGAGCTGATGGGAAGACCTACCAAGTTCCTATGCTGTCCCAACTATCTATCTTCCGCTGTGGTAAGCTCAGTAACTATCACTGTTTGTAAAATTTGCTTTTTTTTCCTTGAAACTGAAACTAGAGTTTGCTGTACATGTGGTGTTTAATAGTATTGCTTAATCTAGCTTATGTAGAAAGCTTTGGATTACAGAAGTATCTCTTGCAGCTGAGGTATGGATGAGCTTGTGCCAGGTATTTAACAGCTGCTTAAGATTTAATACTCTGTCACAGTGCTTGCCTTATCCTGTTTCCTTTAGAAAGGAAAACCTGAAGTACCCAAACTGAGAACTTTGCATGTTCCTTAAGCTTTGCAGTAAGGAGAAATCCTTATTTTTGTAAGAGCTGAGAATGAAGGAAAACTGTCAAAAAAAACCAGAACCCTGAGGTTTATCTGGTGATGGACTGTGTGTGAAAGAATAGAATCAATCTATCTTGTATAGAATCAGTCTATATTTTACTGTATAACAAAGAAATTGGACTTGCACAGTCCCCAGTCCTGTGGGATCCAGAGGAGCACAGGGTTAGTATATTGGCTATATCTCAAGGTGTGAAGCTGCTCCTCAAATTCAAATTGAGTCACAAGTGAAAAGAAGTTCAGCAGGTTCAGCCAGACTTTCATCAGAGACTCTCAGAGCTGACATAGGCAGCTTTGTGACTGGCAGTGTACTTCAGAGCTTCAGTGTTGCAGCCCTATGGGGATTTTATCAGTCAAAGATTGAAGCTCTGATTAAAAACTTCTGGTTTGTCCTTCCAAGAAGAGAGCAGTGCTGCTTGGAACTCGCTTCCATGTATGTTAAATACAATCTGAGAAATAGGCCTGAGAATGCAGTTTACAAAAAATCAAGAAACCGAGACCCACTGTGCTTATAAATGTTTAGTTTTATTGTCAGTTGTGCTCAACTAATATTAGTATTTGTGTTAAACAGCTGCAACTTTTTCCCACATCTGTGTATTTAGAGCAGGTGTGATGTAATACTTTCAGATAATTGCTGAAAGTTTGAGTTGGGTGAGGTAGGGAAGTATATTCTACTTATATCTGGAGTTTGAAATAAGTTCATAACTAAAGATGAGCCTTAACAAAGCTATCTTAAAGGCTTTTGATTCTGATGCTGGTGAAAAAATCCCTTGTGTTGGTTTATGTTAAGCTGGAAGATCTATTTAACCTAGAAAGGTACAAGGGAAATACCCAATCAAAAATGAGTCCTAACTTGGCAGTATCTCTGGGCGCAGGGCTTCTGTCTTATCTATGCTTGCAAAGGGATCTTTAAAAGTTAAAGTTTCTTAAGCATCTTAAATTCCATCAGTTGACTGTGAAGATGAACTCCCCTTCTGTTTTGATATTCCTCAGTAGTCATGATAGTAGCACATAGCAGACAAGGAAAGTGGTACCTCACTGTTGGACAGTTTACCTTTTGTTGCTGTCCTGTAGATGACTTAGGCAGCCACTGTTTTGATCCGTAGTCCCCAGTCTGAGGGCCACTGTCAGGCCCTCAGGAAATAATCAGACTGCCAAGCTTAACATGATTCCTGCAAAATAAGTGCAGTATTGTCAGTTTTCTAGCAATATGAGCTCAGTCAAGGCAGGTTACATGGCCCTGGCAACAAGATTAAATTTCTAATGAAGATGTCAAACTTCAGCTTGGGCTGACAAGTGCAGACTTAGATGAAGAAATGGGAAAGATAATAAGATCTTATTGCTATCCAAAAACTTTCCCAGAAACCTGTGTGTAGTTAAACTGACAAGTTATCACTTGAAACTTCTATAAAAAGAAACTTTTGCTTCCCAGTCACATGCCAGAAATTTCACTGTAACCAAAGGGAACTTGGAAGAAGAGGGCTGCTCAAAGACAGTCTTACTGGCACTTGCTGTAACTCAGAGGCATTGCTATCTCACGCCTTCTCATCTAATTGGCCTCCTGCGCTACCTCTAAGTGGCTGCTCTCCACTACCTTGAAGGACTTAAAGTTGCTTCCTAAAGAGATCCTTATTAAGGAAGAATATGAACTAAATGCAACAGACTACTTCAAACAGGAGCTCCTCCAATAACTCTTGGAGGAAAAAGAGCTTGTCTACAAGATTGCTTTAGTTTGGAAACATAGTCTGCTGTTTTTTATTGCTTTTTGTTTCTCAGTGCTCAGTTGGTTCTGGTACAGCTGAAATCCAACTGATTCACAGACCTGCTTATTTCTAACATGGCTGGCTTGACACTTTGGGCTAATGAGGTTTGTCTGGGAAACAGTATGCCTATCAAACTCAAGTGAGTATTTGCTTCATGGTGTCATCCTGTTGTTTTGGGTTTTTTCATCAAACTAACATCTGTACAGAGCCCATGACCCCTTTTGAAGGGCTGTCTAGCAGGAAAGCAGGCAGTCAGTGACTTCTTAGTCAGTTTTAAGATGTGGGCAAAACTTTCCAATAGACTCTTATAGCAGTGGGTGTCTAAAGGTAAAATAGAGACTTAAGGCTGGAAGAATTATGGCTCATTAGCTCTCCTTAATTTTTTAGGCACTACAAGTACTCCAAATGAGCTGTGGTACAACATCATTGAGCTGCCGTATCATGGTGAAATGATAAGCATGTTGATTGCCTTGCCTACTGAAAGTACAACGCCACTCTCTGCTATCATTCCCCACATCAGCACCAAAACAATAGGAAGCTGGATGACAACCATGGTAGCAAAAAGAGTACAGGTTATTTTACCTAAGTAAGTACTGATATGATCCATTTCTTCTTCATGAAGTGTTTTGGGGGTCATATATATATATCTTCTGGTACAGGAGAAACAGTTTTTAAGACAATTTTCCTACATAAGACTGATGCATTCTTTTTTGCTTGTTCCAACTAGATTTACAGCAGTAGCAGAAACAGACTTAAAGGACCCTCTGAAAGCACTTGGTATTACAGATATGTTTGACCAGTCGAAGGCAAACTTTGCAAAAATAACAAGTAAGTTTGGGTTGGTTAATTTTCTTTGAGGTGGTGGTGGGTGGGTTTCTTGTTTTGTTTGATAGGGTTTTTTATCCATGGTGGTCCTTATTCATAGTTTCTGGCACTGAATAAGGGTCTATATTAACAGTGCAGTTGTCTGTTTTGGATAAATGTTATCAGGACATTGGAGCAAGTTCTGTTTTGTAGCCAGCCAAGCATGGCTGCTTGCTCCTATTGAATGCTGCAATGGCTCTTTTTCCCCTTGTCGTGTATTACAACAGTAAATCATGTTGGTCAGCTTCTTAAGATTTCGTATTACAACCTGAGGGTCTCAAGCACTGTCTAAAGTATGTGGCAAGACTTCTAACAATACCATACCTTAGACTGTAACAAATATTGCAATTGCAGTATTTAGTTTTTCGCTGAAGTACATGTTCAATGACTTGAGCTGTCGGAAAGCCCAGGGACTACATTCCTGGTTTAAGGGACTGGACCAACCTAGAGCTGTTAAATGAGGTGTAGACATTTTTGAATGCATGGCTCTTAAAATGTCAATTTATTTATGTTCTCTGCTCCCATTAAATTCCCAATTTAGCTTCTATAGAGAGACCTAACAGAAAAGCCTGCTTTGTGCTAATGTAATTTGAAAACAAAATCCTGTGTTTCATTGAAAGCAAGGTGTCTAAGTGCCACTTTTTTGTCCTGACACTAAGATAAATGAGAGTGTAACTTATATTCAGATAGCATATTTTTTTTCAGTCACTGCTTAATTAAAACTAAAAATGCAAGTGAACACTTCTAACTTAAACCATGACCAAAAAAAACCTAGTAAATGACTTAGGTCATTACTTATTTGTAATTACTTAATGACTGTATCCAAAGATATTACCAGTAGTGTTCCTTATTGCAACTTTGGGATTTCAGCAGGATTATAGCAGCTTTTATTATTCTGAGCTATGCCAGCATAGCTGCTCGCTAGAAGTTACTTCAGGACTCTTGCAGTTCGCTTTACTGAAGGTGCTGTTCTCCATGGGATTTTCAGGAACAGAAGGTCTTCATGTATCTAATGTTCTGCAAAAGACGAAAATTGAAGTTAGTGAAGATGGAACCAAAGCTTCTGCAGCAACAAGTAAGCATCTGTATTGTTAGATGTCAGACTCAAGGAAAACTGTATGAGAAGGCTATACCACTAAGCAAAGATAGTCCACTTTGAGACCGCTGCAGCAATGTACTCTGTCATCACATCAGTTGATATATTTTATGTAATTTCTCAGGAAAATCCCAATTTGCCAGTATCGTTCAGACCACTGGCATTCTCTAAGAAATACGAACAGGCTTACTTCTAGAGAAGTATCTCCTGATAGCTAATGCTTTGGCCACCAGTGTAATGTTCTGGTAATCCAGGTGTTGAAGAGGACCAAGCTACTACATCCTTTGGGTGACAACCCAAGACTTCCAGCTTTCTGTGGGTCTTGTGATGTGTCTTTTTAGAATGGTTCCTGTAAGAATAACATGTGACCTGTGGTGGTTTAAATGTCCACATTGGTAGGTTTTAGGCATTTATCTTTGCCTGTACAAGCTTCTAGTATGCACTAGGAAACTTCAATTTGATTGAGTATATAATGTGTTATGGTACTTGCTTTGTCTAACTTTAAACCTTATCTTCCTTTCAAGCTGCAATTTTAATAGCCAGGTCATCCCCTCCCTGGTTCATAGTAGACAGGCCGTTTGTATTTTTCATCCGGCATAATCCTACAGGTAAGCAGCATTTGTATGTACTTTTTTGCTTAGAAGTTGAATATCGGCATGCAATAGAGACAAAAGAAATCTGAAGCTATTGAATTACTCTTGCTTTAAAAAGTCCTACAAGTATATTTTTATACTTTAATATTAGATTATTTAGAATACAACTCAGAGTTGTCCCAGTTAGTTTAAATAACCCTCCTACTTCTTGCAGTGATATTTGGATGATATATATGCAAGTTAGTAGAGAACAAGATGCAGCTGCCAGCACCAGGGTAAGAGCAGGCTCCTGGCAGCAATCCTCATCCCAAGGCTCCACAGAGCATCAACAGAAGTGTATCTCTAGAAATACAAGCTGGTCACTTATCCAAACATATGCTTCCCTGGGCTCACAAACTTTAGGGAGGCTAGACAAGACTGTGACGAGTTGGCTTAGCTGTGCTCTGTGGGCTTTATGCTTTCATGGAAAAGTTTAACTGATTACTATGGTAATTCTTGTTTTCATTTCATCCCTCAGGTACAATCTTGTTTATGGGACAAATAAACAAACCTTGAATGTGGAGAAGACTTTCTTCAAGAAGTAAACATTCATGTGAAACACCCGTGTTCTGTTAAATATTTTGTAGACTACTCTGACTTCACTCAAGAGCTAGTTTTAACCACTGACTAGGTTTTGAAACAGGAGTCGACGTAGTTGTGGCTTTGTGGGGAAAAATACAGATTGAAAACTACAGTATCTCTTCAAAATGTCTAAAAGATTCTCTAAACTACTGAATGGTTACCTACGCTAACAAACTTTTGAGCTTTTTCTGTATCTACTAAGAATTTTATGTATGGCTTTTGTGAGAGGATTTTAACAAAGAATGATAAACATTTCTATTAATGTTGGTTTCTTCTTGTGTGTGGAAAAGGTCTAATTTTGTAGATACTGCCTATCAAGATTACTTTTGGTTCTTGAGTGTCTTGGTACCTGGATATTCTTGGTAGAAATAGATTAAAAGTTCTAGCAATTTTTATATAGTGCATGTATCACTGAGAGTTTTAAAACTAATGTGGTGTTCAGTACACATCGCATTGTCCTGTCTTATTGTAATGTAAACTTGTCATGGCTAGTATACACTTTCTATTGGATTTAAATTTTATATTTGTTTTTGTACAAAGGAAAAATAAAATTGCATTATGAACTGTCAATGTTGTGGATCATGGGTGTGCTGCTGGGTGTTTGGGTCCAGAGCCCTGTGAAGTACTTGTTTGAGACTTCCTTCTAAAGAAGGTGAAAGAAGGGTGGGTCTGAGACTCTGTGTTTGTGTTTGAGGGCTTGAGTATTTTGTGGTATTTTTACTGCCTGATGCTTATTAACTTCAGCAGAAAAGGTATTCTGCTGTGGATGAATTATCTGTAGGTTCAGTACCTGAAGAATAAACCCTATTTGTTATGCTCAAGTTACAGCTAAAACTGCTGCGTGAGGACATCTCAGTATGCTTTTGGGGTGTTTCTTCCTGCTTGCTGTAAGGTGAGTTGCATGCACATTTGCATGTCCTCAGCCCCTTATAGGACTCTCCTGAGTGGAAAACCCTTCAAAAGATAAGCAGTAAATCCCTTTGGCTTATCACAGATGGTTCTGTTAGCAAGCATGTTGTATTGCTCCTGTGGCAGCAGAGGGATGTGGATGGGGAAGGTAAATCTTTGCTAGTAGCTGCTCTTTTAAGGGCACATTGACAGTGAGAGGAGGCTGGCTGATGTGGTCTGCGGTCCTGCTCTGTTTGGCAGACTTAGCCCTGGTGTAAATAGATGACTACTGCATAAGCTAGAGGATGAATGAGCATTGAGCCTCTTCATCAGGTAAGAATACAGGATGAAATGAAAATGCTTCCAGCAGAAAATATCTGGTCTGTCATGGATGGCCAGTTATAACCCAGTACAAAACCCAGGATGCGATCTCGCAATGTGCTGCCACAAATAATACATGGATACTAACTTGGTAGGGGGAGGGGAGTAACAAAACAGCTCTACAGGAAGAATGTCTGGCTCTAACTGCTGGCCTTTCTTCCTGTTTTAGCTGATTACTGTGAACATTGAGAAGAATAAATCTGTCTAGCTGTCTTTTATGGGATGTATTAGCTGCCTGCCACCAAATCCTCATAAGCTGAGAGGGAAATGCTCCCGCTGCATGCTTTCCTGTGGAGCTACGCAAACAGGGCTAGGTCTTCTGTGCTCTGGAGAGGTGAATGGAGAAACCAGCATGATCTCTTCCTGTCCTGAAGGGAAACTGAGCCATGCTGGGGGCAGGAGACCACAAAAAATCCCCACACCTTTATGTATGTGACTGATGTAACTAAAGATCCTGGTGCTGAGCAGGAAAGCCTCGCTGGCTAGCCCCACCTAGTCAGGCTTGCCTTCAATTTCTTGCATCTCACAAAGGGAAAGAGTAAAAGGAATAACAGAATTGTTACTGAGTTTTGTACAATGACAGTGAAACTTGTGTTGGTTTGTCTTGTATTTAGCTTAGATATGGTTTCTCCTGCAGAAATAGAGGAATGTTGCCTCCCAGAAACTATATAGCTAGGACATGAGCTGGATTTCAGAAGGCATAATGCATGTGAGAAGTAACTACTGAGATGCAAGTTGCCTTCTTAGGGCTCTAGAGCAGTGTGGGATTGTATTTCAGAGAAACAGCGTTGCTATTTTTATGTAAAAATAAACTTGCAATATGAGAATTAATTTTCCACTTGCTTCTACTTGATATTTGTGGTAAGAATTCAAATATTAAGGGCTTGGCATTCAAACTGAGCTCCTGAAGGGCTTGCACACAGCAGCAGTGTGTGCTCTGTGCAGTAAGACGGCTTGGGATTAGAGTTAGGCAAGAAAAAAAGCAATGACATAAGTTTTCAGACTCTCCTTAGCACAGTTTCTCTGTAAATAATTTCTGTTGGTCCTGAAATAATTTGCAAAATAAGATGATTGTTTAGAGCACCGAACAAAGAGTAACTGTGGCTATTTCCTTTTCCAATCCAGGCCAAAGCTGGACAACGAAGAGTGTGGCTTGGCAAATGTGAACAGGCTTATTCAGCCTGATGGGGCTAGGACTAACTGCCCAAGCTGAGCTGTGAGCAAACTGATGGGGAATGTCACATGTAGCAGCTACTCGGGAACTTCACGGTTCTGCAGGACATGGCTGTAATATGTCAGCACTCAGGAAAAGTTTTACAGCTCTGACATTCTTATGCAGTATTTTTCTCTTTTTCAATGCTGGGGAAAAAGAAGCTTAACGAATGCAGGTTTGAAGTAAAATGCTGATGGCTTGCTTATAAACTACATAAAGGAGGCCAGGATGAAGGGAAGTGAAATAAGAGCCTGGGAAGGAGAGGGTTAGGTTAGCCGTTATAATCTTCCTTTTTAGTAATGCTGTAAAAACACTGTGTTCTTCAGCCTGGGATTTGATTCATATCAAATTTCCAGTCCTGCTCAACGGAGTAACTAGAGTTCAGTGTGATGTTTTAGTGGTAGGTCTGTGCCTGCTCTAGGCTTATTAACCCTCACTGTAGCAGTCTGTTAGCTGCTTTGAAAGGCTTTGGGGAATCTGCCTGCAATCTGCAAAAGTTGTCTGGTTTTGGGTTTTCATTTTTTGTTGTCTCTAGGAGTATCAAGCCTAAGGTGAATGCTCATGCTGCTTGATTCTGCTTTGATCTATTCCTTCTTTACTCTCAGCTGCTCTGCAGTTCAACTTTTTTCTTCATGGAAAAGCCAATGTGGTTTTGGAACCCTGAGCGCTGTGACACAGACAGCCCTGCACACTGCTTGAGGGCAGGAGAAGGGCTGGGGCGGCATTGTCCTCAAGGAGGAGCAGAGATAGTGAAGCTGAATTTGTGAAGCTTGTAACTTAATGATGGATTGATAACTTCAAGCGGGAACATATCTGTGCCGAATCGCAGCTCAAACGATCTCGTTCTCTGTCTGCTGTTGCTGGCTGCTTTCTATAGGTATACCTCCGTTCCTCCATCTTTAAAAGTGGAGGTAACGCATCTTTGTAAGCTTTTCTGAGGTGGAAAGCCCAGGGAGACTGTTAACTCTTAAGTAACATGAGACTGAAGCCACGATCATGGAAAATGCCTGTGGTTACAATTGCTTTAGCCTAGAAACCAAGCAGGGAGGCAGAGTTTGGTAAAACTCACCTTATGTTTCCTGATGCAGATTTGTAATAAAGTGGTTATTCCTGAAGTAATTAACAGCAAAAATAGCAGGCTATTAATCTGCTAAACTGTGTCTCAACTTTGTTTTCATAACTTCAGAGAGCTCTAAAAAGGCTGCTTTTCTTTCACAACTTCCACATTTCATTAACACTTTGTAGTTTAAAAATCTTGTTTGCGGGACAGAATGGGGAGAGTAAAGAGAGGACAGATCCTCAGCGTTTGTGAACGGATAACTGCTTTCATCCCTTGGCATCGTGCTGAATTCCTTGCTGGCAGCCCTCTTCTGACAGCAGCCTCTCCTTTAAAAACATGGCTGCGCTGCCTTCCAGCAGCAGAGTGGGTTAATAAAGATGAAAAAGAGAAAGAAATTCAAATACCTCTTTGTAAGCAATGTTCTGAAGACTCTCCCTTGTGCTTCAAAGAGAAAGCCCTTCAGCTTAGCCCCATCAATTTCAGCTGCACATATTAGTAATGCTACTACTACCTGTAGTGGTTGAAACCTGTCTAACACTAATGATTCCCATTATTACTGTGGTACAAGGAGGCTGTGATAGTCTCATGTGCTGGATGTGACACTCAGGAGGAGACAAGCCCCTGCCTAAGCCAGCAGGGAAACGTGACTGTAGAAGCTGAAGAGGGTGATGCAGGAGGCTGGTGCTGAAGCTGGCTTCAGACTGCAGCAGTCCTTGCTCTCAGTTTGCTAGGCTTGCTGCTGTGGTAAAGTAGGCACCATTCACTTACCAGACGACAATTTTCTGTGAACTCTTGACTAATGATGCTTTGTGTGCTGCAGGGACATGAAGTCCTGTTGAGTGGATACTGCTAACTCATAGTAACAAAGCCATCTCAGTACTGCTCTGCTTTCAGTGCTCTCTATCCTTTAGATCATCCTGAAATTGCCAGGGATGCAATTTTTGCTTTCAAAACCATGGTGGGAATAACTCTTCTAGTCAGGAAGACTGGACCCTGTCTGGCTTGCATGTAATATGTTTGTATTAACATGATGCTGACATTTCCATTCCAACTTACCTCCAACACATTATTAGCCCTGAGCCTTTCCTGGGCTAAGCCTATGGCACCTCCCTTGAATACTGGATCTGTGCACCTAATGCACCAAGTTCCCTGTAATTAAGTGAAAAAGCTCCTGAAGGGTGTTTGTGCAATAGGGTGAGTGAATCAGATGCTTTTTCCTTTGGGGCAGTCAGCACCTGGAGCCTGTGGCTATCAGTTAATTATAATGGCTGTGAGCCACCCTGCCCTAGACCAAAGGGCTGGGCATGTCTCCGTGGTTCACAGGCAGCATTTGTTTCACTTCCAGACTAATTTGTGCCGGCTGGTTTGGGATCTGAACAGACGGTTGAGAGTGGGGAAGGTAGTGCTATATCTTTTGCTGTATCTCACCAACCTGGGCTCTTCTACCTTCGTGAAATGGTTGAGGTGAGGACACTAGTGCTATAGGCTTGTTCAAGGTGGTTGATGCCATGGACTAATAGATACATGCCCATGGGAAACATTGACCCATGGCCATTCTTGCAAAATGCCCCTTTCTCTGCCTGGCTGCTGTCCTCAGCAGGCATCATGGGGCTGCTGGTGGAGCAGGGGCAGTGCATATCCCTTTGGGAAGAGGTGCCACCCCCAATGCTCCTCTTTGTACTTTATATATATACATATGTATATGTAAAATTGAGGTGATGGAATTTAGATAGCTTTGTTCTGGTTTATTTATTGTTGCTGGAGCTCTTAAAGGATGTCCTCTAAAAACCAGGGTTGAGTACAGGGTGGAATTCCTGCTTTGCTGGCATCTCCATGTGGCAGTATTTCAGAAGGAGCTTCCATGTTTCCTGTCACTGTGTCTTATCCGGACTTCTGCAGGGTAACAGAAGTGGCCCTCACTGTGGTCCTGGGCTGCCCGGGGCTGCAGCTCACCTTTTTGACAACTGGCTCTTTACTTAACCCAGAGCCGTGGAGCCTGAGCAGCATATCTGAGTTTCCCTACAGAGCCTGCCTGCAGGAGGGGGAGGTGATGCTCTGAGCTGTTCATGCAGCTCCCACTCTTCCCAGGCGAAGTGGCTGCTTTCCCAGCTATTTTGGGAGGGCCTCTTCCTCCTCCAGGGCTTCACCATCCAAAGGCAGGCAGCTTGAGCAAAAAGCCCTGCAGCAGGGTACCAATGACCAGGATTCCCCTCAAAAGCCTTTTCCTGCTTGCTGTCCCTGTTCCTGCACGCTGAAGTGCTGGGCAGCAGTGCCTTTCCCAGTGACCCTTGTTCATATCTTGCTGTCCATGTTGGTCTCTGGTGTGATGGGGCACTTGGAGGAGAGGGGCAGCCAATTTGGGGAGTTCCTTTACCTTTCCATTTTGTTTTCAGGGATGCCTGATAGCTGACCCTGTGTTAATTATGCCTGGTTTAAGGAGGAAGGCTGTGGAGCAGTAACCAGGCTGATGGCTCTTTGCCTGTTAAAATGGGCTGCAAGGTAAAGTCCTCTCCTCTTCCCCACAACAGAGGCCAGTATGGAGGGTATGCTGGATAAGGTATATTTCTGCTAAAGGAAAAGGTGATGAGATGTGCTGTGTCCTTTTCCTCTGGAGGGGCAGAAACAGCAGGAGAAGTGATGGCCATCTCTGGTAAACAGCAGTACAAATGTGGTCTTCTTAGGGCATGACTTTTATTAACAAAAGAACAGTTTGTGCTGGATTTCTGCTGTAGAAGAGCTGACATGATCCAGGTGTTGTGAATACAAATGGGAATCTTGCCACTTGTCATGGGTTCAGCAGCAGCAGTCATTTTTCTCCTTCTTGGTAGGTGGTGCAGCACTGTGTTTTTGATTTTGGGCCTGGGAACAGCGCTGATAACACCAGTGTTTCAGTTACTGCTTAGTGATGTTTTGGTCTGACCAAGGACTTTTTGAGTCTCAGGCTCTGTCAGGGAGGAGGGGAAGCCAGGAGGAAGCAGAGACAGGACACCTGACCCAAACTAACCGAAAAGGTTATTCCATACCACAGCACATCATGCCCAGGATGTAAAAACGGAGAGCAGAGACCCGGAAGGAGGGGGAGGGGTGCACTGCTTGGTCGGGCTGGGTATAGCCGTGAGCTATTGTATTCTTTCCTTGTATTTGCCTTGTCATTATTATTATTGGTGGTAGCAGCAGTGGTTTGTGTTATACTTTAGTTACTAAACTGTTCTTATCTCAACCTGTGGGAGTTGCATTCTTTTGATTGAAAGAAAGAAGATTCTTTTGATTGGAAGAAAGAGAGGGGAGTGAGTGAGAGAACGGGCTGTGTGATTCATGGCTTAAACTACGACACCACTTCAGTGCAAGGTGCCATGTGGCTGTGGTCTTATTTACTTGGAACAATATGCCTTAGAGCTAGACTGAACATTGTGCCATGCTCATGGCATGAGTGATTAGTTGGGAGTACAGGAAAGGGCAGGGGGGAGAAAGGACAGTACTGTGTTTTGTGACTGTACAGGAGGCAATAGGAGGCAAGCTGGAGAAAAGGAGGAGGAGAAAGGGTTTAGCAAGGAGCATCCAGTAGTAGATTGTGATTCTGAAGGTGGAAAACAAGGTATTTTCACATCCCCTATTCCTGCAGAGGAGCTCAGAAAGAGATGGAAGAGCTGGTAGAAGGATATGATGTACCTCTGAGCCAAAATGCATTTCCGCCATAAGCCCTAGTCAAGGCCAGCAGGATGATGAGTACCAGATGATGAGGCCGGAGGGAATATCTTACATGAGAAGAAAGGAGGGTTTAAAAAAAGAAAAAGACGACGACTTTAAAAAGCTCTTTACTAGTCATCAAATAAGCAGTCTTCAGATAGCTGCTGTTGAAAACACTTCTCTGTGGATGAGCTGCATGTTCATACAGAGTCCCTGCTGTGAAGTCTTTGTATGGGGAAAGTGCTGCCTTCCCCTCTCTTCTTCAGGCAGAGCCAGAATCTCACTTCTGACAATTTGCGTGAGTTAAGAGCTCAGGTTTATAAATCAGAGCAGTAGGAATGTATGATTCTGAGGGGAGAAAAATCCAAACAAGCATTAGGCAACAAGGTGCCTTTTGGTGGCTGCTTGGATTAAGACAGAATTATTAATTCTGATCATATGTCCACTGGGCTAAGCACTGTGTTGCTGTTTGGAAGCCTGAGGAAACCTTGCGCAGTAAACGTGGTCTAGGCCTGAAGCACTGCGCTTGAATGATTTTTAGATCCAGCTGCGCCATCTATCTCACCTACGTAGTTACTGCCTGTGTCTGTACTGGGCCAATTTGTTAGATCAGACCTGGAGTAATAGTCCTGGCCCTGGTGACTGAGTCTCGGTGGCTGCCACACAGTAGGTCCCCCCCTTGCCATTGGGGCTCAGGCCAGATTCTCACAGCGTTATAAACCAACCTGTTACCTATTAAACTGTTAGGCTTACCCGTGGAGCTTCTGGTAAAGGTAGTACGAGAAACTGGTAAATGATTGCAGGCGTTCCTGGGGTTTGTGTGTGTTGCGTTAAATGGCAAGTGGGGAAACAAACCCCTGGTTTTATGAAGAGAGGGGCCAGGAACAGCCCCAGTGCACAATTATCAGTCCGAGTCCGTTTAATATCGGATTTATAGACTACTGTCAGACCGAGCGCTTTGAGTATCGGGTTTATAGACTACTGTCAGACCGAGCGCTTTGAGTATCGGGTTTATAGACTACTGTCAGACCGAGCGCTTTGAGTATCGGGTTTATAGACTACTGTCAGACCGAGCGCTTTGAGTATCGGGTTTATAGACTACTGTCAGACCGAGCGCTTTGAGTACCGGATTTATAGACTACTGTCAGACCGGGCGCTTTAAGTACGAGAATTACGGTCGGATACTGAAACAGTGCAGTTTATTGTGATTGGCTACCAAAACAGAGCAGTTAATTAATGCAACAGGTACAGGTTCTTATGGATTGCCGGGGATAAATACTGTCTGCAAAAGCACGTGCATATAATAGTTACATAAATACAAGCGCTTGGTAAAGTTAACACAGCTTAGCTCTAAAAGATACAGATGACAATAAAAATAACTCTATAGAGATTCTAAGGTTTTCCTAGGAAAGCACTGAATACAGTGCGAGTCTTACCCACAGGCGTCCCTATGGGGGGGGAAGAGGGGTCCAGCCCGTCGACCGGTCCCAGGAGTCGGTTGATGTTATCTTCCGTGACTCGTCCACGATGGTATCTTCCCCAAAATCCCCCTTTCTCTCTGGCTATTTTATATTATTTTTACCTTCAAGGTGGAGCTTGAGTGACTCTAGTCATACATACCTTTATTACCATTGGCGAAAATTTCTCTCGCCTCGATTTAAAGGTATATGAGACTAAAAATTCAGAGAGCATGCTCAGAGAGAGGTGGTCTTATTTCGGAGGGGGGTCGCACTGGAGAGGGGTGTGTATTTTAGTATTATAATGAAGCAAAGTTCACACTAGGACGGTATTTTGTCAAGAAGATGACAGGCCGCTGGCTCAGGGTAGCAAGTATGCAGCTTATCAGTTTCTTGTACCACCTAGTTCCCGTTTTATCTGTTGAAGTTAGGACAGAACATAACCGCAAGATCTCCACCTCGCTCTATCCTCCGCCTGTTACGGGAACCGCTGTGGAGTGCACATTCCTGGCATACCAGGTACGGCTGCATCTTAGCCCGAGAGGCCTTGAAAGCCCGTTTCTCTCTCTTATGTGTGGACAATGCTGCATTTCGAATATAGATTTAATTTCCAATTATCCCAAA
Organism: Ara ararauna; assembly: GCA_028858755.1. Taxonomy (NCBI): domain Eukaryota; kingdom Metazoa; phylum Chordata; class Aves; order Psittaciformes; family Psittacidae; genus Ara; species Ara ararauna. The sequence continues at coordinate 18,793,226 of CM054382.1, read as the reverse complement.
TTTCCTAATTATTCCACATAATCCACCCCGTGACTATAGTCACTCAAGCTTCACAATGTTTAGAAGGAATCTGGAATGTCCCATATACTTTTTGAGTGGGGATTGCTAAGGACATATACATCCTGTGGGGTTGCTAAATTAGTTAAGCGTTTTAACATAATCCAAAGTCTAATATACAAAGCGATTGTCAAGGCAAAACCTAATACAGTGAGTATTAACAAAATCACAACGGGGTGAAGCATCCTGTTCAAAATGCCTGTGGCAGTTGGTGACCATCCAAAGAGAGTGTCCCACCACTTATTTTCCGCATCTTTCTGGACTCTTTCCAACACCTGATGGATTTCTTCTGTATCATGGTGGACAGTGATCAGAGTTCTTTGTCCTTTTCCCTTGGCCTGGGTCAACAACTGCTTCAAGTCTTCATGGTGTAGCAGCTTTCTCACCAATGTGAGATTCATCCCAATAGGAGTGAATAACAAGTCATTATACAGCGTGTGTCTTGATCGCAACAATTGTTGAGAAGTAACAGGAGCTGAATAATTGAAGTCACACCCAATAATGTTAGTAAAGTTACAAATACAAAGGTTAGTGTGATCAGTGATATTCATAGTAACATCATCTATTAATATGAAGTTGCAAAGAGTTCTCATACAAGCACATCCTTTTCCAATATATACAAGCATAGTTTCTGGATTTTCATTGGGATGTATTTCAAAATGACAAACATTTTGCTCTGTGTCAAGACAAATGTCTTGTGCTTTTATGGTATTACTTTCACAAATGAATCCTTGTTGGTTTCGTGTGATACATGCATCGACGTCAACGGTTTGCCATTTATTGATATATTGCGCCCATACTCTATGTTCAATTGGGTAGAGCACGGTTTCATGGTGATTCAGTCCTAGTGCAATGATTGGGTATATGGTACGTACCGAAGCATTGCGTATTGTTAGGACAAAAGCAGTGACTTTACTCTCAATGGGGTCATAAGTGAAATTAATCAGGTGCCACCAAGATTGGAATTTCCTTTCAAATTCAATTGCATTATCCCAGATTACTTTTCGAATTTCAGTGGGTAAGGTACCTTCTTCACCTTCCCTTATGATTGCGGCTGTCATTGATTGTATCCATATCTGGGCTTGGATACAACTGAGAGCCAAAGAGATGTTGTTTTGAGCGACATCAAGTGTATCTAAAATTAGCTGGTGGTCCTTTTCACTCGTTTCCTCCCATTGAGGTAATATATTCGATAAAAACCATTGGTGATTTCCCAAAGCCAAAAGAGAAGATTGTAAAGGGTATTTCAATTTGGTCAAGTCATGAGTTATTGTGGCTAGTTTGTTGGCTAGAATTTCCGCATCAATGCTATTCAAGACTCCCAGCCCTGTTCCTAGGATACCAGTTACATCTCTCTTTGATCGTTTTAAGGGGGTGAAGGTTCGTCCATGTAACTATGTTGACCATCCTGCATATGATGTGTCCAGGAATGGTGAACATGTGGGTTTAATTGCAGAGATGTTGATTTGCATAGATAGTTCTACTCGTTTGAGGGAGTATGATGGGTTAAACAATATCTGTTGTTGACCAGTATTTTTGACGACATAAGGTCCAATGTTATAAACATAAGGAGCTAAACTAACGGGAGGTTGAGTGGACATAGTTTCAAGCATTGACTGGGAAGTTGGTTTCGTATCTGGCACAGGGGTAGTTGTCATGGTATTAACTTTGAATTTAAAGGACAACCCTATGTTGTCTTGTGCCCAGAGACAGGTCACAAAGACCGGTTGGATTAAAGTAAAGTTGTGCCAACAATCCCATCTCTCCCCAGTGCAGACTTTTATTTGTCTTTCCTTTGTTTTTATTTTGGTTACAGAGATCTGTCTTGCTTGTTTGTGGGTGGATCCATTGATAACTCTACATCCCACTTTTATTTCTTCCCCCATCACCCCTGATAGTCGTGGAACTCTATGTGTGCCATCCCAACTCCACTCATTTTCTTGATACATCTCTGTTCCATGTATAACCATTGTTAACAGGTTTAAATTTGCAGGAGGGGTTCCCATTCGCCCAGTATATTGCACCCGAGCCTTAGACCAAGGCCACTGTATGTCTGTAGCCAAAAGACTGGGTATTATTAGGAGGAAACATAATGTGGGTCCAATTCTACGGTCTACCATTTTCTCCTTAAAACTTAGGTTGACAAATGATCATGAATGTGATAAATACCACTACGGCTAGGATGAGTGACAAAATTCCCTGGATGCACTCAAGTTCTGTGTAGGCCAATCCGTCCGTCCACGTGCAGTTCATCTAGAATCTCTGTGAACATAAAAGAAAAAGGAAAACATGCTCGGTCTTGGGACCGACGGGGTTAAAAGGAAGGTAAAATCCACCGAACACTAATCCGATGTACCTTTCCTGAACAGTCTTTGGCTTCCCAGGCATAAAGATTTTTGGGGGTAACTAGTACCATTGGTACTGTTCCAATTTGAGGCATTTTTACCAATACTGGTTGTCCTGCATAAAAACCGGTGGGGTATTCTCCTGGTTTGGTGTGTATTTTTGGAGCGATGGTGGTAGCTGATGCACAAAAGGCCTTCATTTTAGGGCAACCATCTCCGCTCCATCTGTTATTTAATTGATAAATGGCATCGGGTAGTCTCAAGTCCCATTCAGGTTCATGAGTTTTCGCAAAGCGTTTGACCAACCCATTGGTGCGCTCCACGATCCCATTGGCCTGAGGATAATAGGGGGTGTGGAATACCCACCGAATTCCTTCCTCCTTGGCCCAGTCTTGTACCACTGTAGCTGTAAAGTGTGAACCATTATCACTTTGGATTTCCTCTGGAAGGGGGAGTGTGCTAAACCATCCTTGAAGAGCTTTTACTGTGTTTTCCCCTGTAGCTGATTTTACACTAGTAGCCATGGTGAGGCCAGAGATAATTTCTACTCCTACCAGAATGTATTTCTTATTACCTGAAGGTCTCAATGGTCCGATATAATCAATTTGCCAGGAATGCCATAATGTTTTCTTATCTCTGATGTGCAGGGGAGGGGCTTTACTCGGATGGTCTTTATTGAGTCGCAAGCGACACTGTGAGCAGGCAGTTACTACTTGTTCACATAGCTTAACTGATACAGGCCATCCTCGAGCTAAGCCTTCTCGGTATAAATCTGCCCTACCAGTGTGACCACGTTTAACATGTAACCATTCAAGCAATCGTTCCCATTCGTGGTCGTCATTTATGACATCAATTTTTCTCAGTCGTGTGAGGCTGTCTACCTCCTGGTTAAATTGAGCAGTGATTGAGTTTGAACGATCGTGTCCCTTTACCCAACCAATATGTAATTTCCTTTGTTCCCCTATCTCTAACAGTTGTTTCCAGCTATCAGTTTCCCAAACTGGGACTCTATTTACCTGCCAATCATTCGCTGCCCAATGACCCACCCATTCAGTGGCTCCTTTAAAAACAGCATATGAATCAGTATAAATGTGGCTAGCACCATGCTGTGCAGCTAGCAGGACTGCTCTAAGTTCTCCCACTTGTGCACTTCCTTCTCCTGTTTCAGTTATTTTTTCATTGGTTGCTACTTCTAATGCCACAGCTGTGTATTTCCATTTATTGTTTTCTCGATAGGATGATGCATCTGTAAACCACACTCCAGTGAGATCACTACCTCCCTTAAGAGGGGGTGCTTCCTGAATTGGAGATGGTTTATCAGGCGGAGACTGGAATAGCCGAGTACCATCTATGTCTTTTTGTAGTTTGGACACTTTAACACTGCCTTCTGAAATAGGCATAATTTCATTAATGCCCTCTAAGTAAGCATACCATTTACGAACCGTGGGTTTTTGTGCAATGCCGGCAGGTGGTGCCGTTCCTTTACGGACTACATCTAGGAGGCGAAAGGGTCCGCGAATGATTACACCTTGTGCTCTCCTTATTTGTTCTGCTCGTTTTACTGCTCTTACTAGGGATAACAAGCCTTTTTCAAGATCTGAATACCTTCTTTCTGTATCGTTGAAAGAGTGAGAGCTGAATTCTAGTGGTCTTTCTGGTCCTTCTGGTCCTTTTTGCCATAAGTTACAGTGAGAACCATGTTCACTGAACCCCCATTCTACATGGATTGGGTCAGTTGGATGTATAGGACCAAGCTGTTGAAATATCCTTAACTCCTTTATTAGCAGTTCTAATGCTTTAGTGTGTTGTTCAGTCCATTCCCAGGCTTTTCCTTTTTTAAGCAGATTATACAGAGGACGGGCAATAATGGAAAAGCCAGGGATATGTTTACGCCAATAACCTAAAGTTCCCAAAATTTGTTGTAACTCTTTTACACCAGATGGATTTTGTCCATGTTCCAGGGTTTCCAGGGTGTCTTGAGGAATAGAAGCAGCTCCTTTTATCCACCAGACGCCCAGGAATTTAACTTCCTGTGCAGGTCCCTGACACTTCGAGTCTGGAATTTCCAAGTCTAATTCGAGTAATGTCTTTCGAATTATTTCCATTGTATCTTTTACACTTTCTTGATTTTCTCCCCCAATCAGTATATCATCAATATATTGATATACTGCCACACCAGGAGGAATGGGAATTTCTGCCAAAATTTTTGCCAAAGCATTGTGTGCAATAGTAGGGGAATGTTTATATCCCTGTGGAAGTCGGTTAAAAGTGTATTGGATTCCTTTCCATGTGAATGCAAACTGGGCTTTGTCCTGTTCCTGGAGAGGAATCATGAAAAACATATCCTTAACATCTAAGGCAGCCATCCAGGAGTGGGCGGCTCCTTGTATCATTGTCACAATTTCAGCAATATTTGGGACTGCTGCGGTTAAAGGAGCAGTATTGGCATTTAATTGTCGATAATCTACTGTAAAGCGCCACTGTCCGGTGGGTTTCTTTACAGGCCACACCGGAGAATTGTAAGGTGAATGAGTTCGTTTAATGATACCTCTTTTCTAATTCTGTTACCACCCCGTCAACCCCTGTAAGTGCTGCTGCAGGCAACAGGTATTGCCGAACATTGGTAATTTTAGATGGAGGTAAAGGTATAGATGTCTGCAACAGACTTAACCTCATGGTGCTTGACCCTTGCTCACGTCCTGCGAAACTCCACACAGTTCCATCTGGGAGTTTCCATGTTCGCCCACACAAAATGTCAAATCCTAAAAGGTTAGTGTGTGCAGCACCAACTAATACTTCTACCCGAGTTAGTCTCTGCTCTTCCGGTAACCAAAGGGTTATTTTTGCAGTGGGACACTCCTTTATTACACCATCAATTCCTGTGAATTTAACTTTATGCCGAGTAGGTTTTATGCCTAAAGCTTGTGCTGTTTCATTAGTTATCACTGACATTTGAGCCCCAGTATCAATAAGGAATTCCACTAATATTTTTCGGGGTCCCACTGGAATGGCAATAATAGGTTCTGAGTTATTATTAGAGAGCCATTGCACTGCTAACACCCGCCGGGCAGGGTGGCTCACTGCCCTCCCCGGGGATGGAAGTTTTTTTTTTGCTGAGATTCTGACAGGTCAATCAGATCATTTTCTGGTGCAGAAGGTATCTTTTCCTTTTCTTCTGTCTCATAATTTGGGAATCCTTTGCCCAATCGCTTTTCCCTTACTGAATTATTCCTCTCAGTTATAGATCGAATCAATGTATAAAGGTCTTTCGTCGACATTCCTCGTAAGAGGTATCGAGGTACACCCAGTTCTGTGGCCTGGTACCACAAGTCCTTCCGCCCCGTGTTAGGTCTAAACTTCCCATCAAAGTTAGAGTCATGGGTATAAAAACGATTGGATTTAGCATTTTCAGCTTGATTTTGATCGGAATTAGAATTCCGAGTGTGTATCTGACGAACTTTTCGAGTGTGGTCAGAGGGTTTTTCCTTAGATGAGCTGACCCATCCCATTTTACGTCCATATAGATCTATTTCATGGACAAATTCACTCCAGGTGAGTGAATAAGCTCGTTGGCCTCGCCTGTTACTACCCTCTCGTATGCGGTCTTGAATTGTGACTATAAAGGTTTTGAGACAATCAGGGAAACCGCGAATGAGAGGGTTTAGTCGGTCAGGGTCTATAGCCGCTGTCATAGGGGATCTTCGCATATCACCTCTATTATACATTGCTTGTATACAAGCAGCTTTCTGCACTGCCTCAGTTAAATCAGAATAGCTGGCAGCTTGAATTGATAACGGTTCTCCTCTCTCTCGTGGGTCTAACCCCCCTGCCCAGTATGCCACCCGAGCAGTTAGAGAGTAATGATGATCCCCTGGCGTGGTGGCTAAAAACACTCCAGGTCCCCAAAAACCTCCTGCTTCTTCCTCACTTAGCATAATCGTATCTCCCCCCTGCAGGGAGACTCGCCACAGATATTCTGTCTCAGATTCTCCAGCTCGTCTAGAGTATTTTTCCTTTAAATTCATTAACTCTGTGGGTGACCATGCAGTGGCACGTATAGTTGTATGGATTTCGCCATTACCACTATCAGTAACCTCGGTCTTAATTAGAGGTCGTAAAGGAATCAGAGCCTCTTCCTGATCGCTATCAGACCATAAATCTTCAGTCTGAGAGGGGCAAGACATTAACCTCCGGATCTGCTGCACTGTGGCAGAAGGCTGCATTTTATCTAACAGTCCGCTCACCATTTCCATCATCTGTTTGAGTTGATAATTATGATCTGCAAGTCGATCAATCTGGGTTCTTAACGCCTTATTTTCACCCCAGAGTCGATCAACCCGAGATACAAGGTGAACATTTTGATCTCGCAAGTCTTTATTTTCGCTCTCGAGTTTATTGTTGTGAGCTTTCAATGTTTCTCCTGTCTCCTTGTGAAAGGTTAATGATGATTTTAACACCTCATTTTCTGACTTCAGAGCAGTATATTCTGCATCAGAAATCAAATTAGGAGCAGGGGCATTTTTAGCTTCCTCTTGTGCACAAGATAAACAAGCACCTAACACTGCACACATAACATTTTTACCTTTTCCCACTTTTAGCTTGTGTAAAGCTCGACACTGTTCAATACGTTCTACCACTTTCTCTTCATCTTTCCAAAACTTTTGGGCCCACTCCTTCCCAGCCGGGGAAGGGGCACAATCATATTTTTGCAGCAGTTTATCCATGGCAATCCTGCCGACTACGCCAATTTTCTGTTGCGTTAAATGGCAAGTGGGGAAACAAACCCCTGGTTTTATGAAGAGAGGGGCCAGGAACAGCCCCAGTGCACAATTATCAGTCCGAGTCCGTTTAATATCGGATTTATAGACTACTGTCAGACCGAGCGCTTTGAGTATCGGGTTTATAGACTACTGTCAGACCGAGCGCTTTGAGTATCGGGTTTATAGACTACTGTCAGACCGAGCGCTTTGAGTATCGGGTTTATAGACTACTGTCAGACCGAGCGCTTTGAGTATCGGGTTTATAGACTACTGTCAGACCGAGCGCTTTGAGTACCGGATTTATAGACTACTGTCAGACCGGGCGCTTTAAGTACGAGAATTACGGTCGGATACTGAAACAGTGCAGTTTATTGTGATTGGCTACCAAAACAGAGCAGTTAATTAATGCAACAGGTACAGGTTCTTATGGATTGCCGGGGATAAATACTGTCTGCAAAAGCACGTGCATATAATAGTTACATAAATACAAGCGCTTGGTAAAGTTAACACAGCTTAGCTCTAAAAGATACAGATGACAATAAAAATAACTCTATAGAGATTCTAAGGTTTTCCTAGGAAAGCACTGAATACAGTGCGAGTCTTACCCACAGGCGTCCCTATGGGGGGGGAAGAGGGGTCCAGCCCGTCGACCGGTCCCAGGAGTCGGTTGATGTTATCTTCCGTGACTCGTCCACGATGGTATCTTCCCCAAAATCCCCCTTTCTCTCTGGCTATTTTATATTATTTTTACCTTCAAGGTGGAGCTTGAGTGACTCTAGTCATACATACCTTTATTACCATTGGCGAAAATTTCTCTCGCCTCGATTTAAAGGTATATGAGACTAAAAATTCAGAGAGCATGCTCAGAGAGAGGTGGTCTTATTTCGGAGGGGGGTCGCACTGGAGAGGGGTGTGTATTTTAGTATTATAATGAAGCAAAGTTCACACTAGGACGGTATTTTGTCAAGAAGATGACAGGCCGCTGGCTCAGGGTAGCAAGTATGCAGCTTATCAGTTTCTTGTACCACCTAGTTCCCGTTTTATCTGTTGAAGTTAGGACAGAACATAACCGCAAGATCTCCACCTCGCTCTATCCTCCGCCTGTTACGGGAACCGCTGTGGAGTGCACATTCCTGGCATACCAGGTACGGCTGCATCTTAGCCCGAGAGGCCTTGAAAGCCCGTTTCTCTCTCTTATGTGTGGACAATGCTGCATTTCGAATATAGATTTAATTTCCAATTATCCCAAATTTCCTAATTATTCCACAGTGTGCAGGCAGCATCCCTGGGCGCAGCGGGTTGAACGAGCAGCCCAGCGCTCTGCCGAACCGCGGCGACGGAGCAGGTAGAGCAGCAAAGCACTGAGAGAAACCCTAAAGCTCACTCTAGCGTGCAGCAAGTGTAAGGTCTGCAGACCTACAGACGAGGGCTTCCGGAGGAGATTGATGTTTAACCCCACTAGATTCAAAGGGGATTCAGTCACCTGCATCCCTCTGAGGCTCGGGGCTGGGCTCTGGGGGTAGCCCTGCTTAGAGATACTGGGTCTGGGAAGAGCTGTTTCCTCCACGCCTCGTCCTCTGACCTTTCCCTCTGAAACCCTGGGTGAACACTAGGACAACCCTGGAAGAAGTGAACATAGTCCTTTGTTACAGGGACTGTTGTCTTGCCACTTCATCTTATAGCTGTGCCTCTTCAGAATCATGGGAGATGTGAGGTAATGCAGGGCTGGTCTGACTTGCTGCTTGGTTTGATCGTGGTGGTGGTGCAAACAGGGTGATGGAAAACAACGGGTTGAGGAAGGATAAGAAATATAGAGAAAAAGCAGGCAAAAGTTTAAGAGCTTGATTAAAAGAGCAACCACCAGAGAAAGAAAAGCACTATGACACTGACATGAGGAAAGATTGGGAAACATGGAAAAGCTGAAAGCAAAGTGTATTTAACCACAAGTATTTTAAAATTTTCAAGCGGGACCCATTCGTCCTGAGTCTGTTTCATCTGGTGTCTAGCAAGAAGATGGGAAACCCAGTAAGACAGATGAAATTCCTCTTTTTGGGCTGGTAAGGGGGAGATAATTGCAGTCTGCATCTAGGAGCCTGGGGAAGCCTCATTCAGCCTCCCTGGCTGCAGGCATGTGGCATGGCCTGTGATGGCTCACCAGATGATCAGATCTCCACCACTGGATCAGGGAGGTTTGTCCTCACCTCTTCTTGTACCTCATCTCCTTGGGTACAGTCCCGTCTAGGATGTCCTGAGCATAAATAGCTTTGGATTTTCATGTAAGCTCACGTGTGTTGATTGTATCCAGACACACCATTGTCCAAATATTTATGTATTTCCTAGGTCTGGGACCAGAAGCTACATCCCTGCTCCCGGAGGAGGAGGGTCCTGACCAATCTGAGTAACCTTTCCACCAGCCCTAGGCCCATCCTGACAAGCAGGAGCTTTGGATCAGGACTGGACTCGAAGGTGTAAGCACCACCGCTGCCATTGTCACAGCACTAGCACCGAGGGGAGGGATTTTGCTGTTTATTAATCAATTATGTGGACAATATTCACATGCAGTGGACACTAAGACAATAGCCTGCTGCTTAGCAGCTGAAAGGGTGAAGGCTTACAGCTGCTTCTAGTTTAAAAGACATGAAGAAGCTAGCTAATATACTTCCTGTGACCACACATCCTTCCTCAGTCCATATCCCTCTGTTAATTACTCCAGGAGGAATACCCTTTTCTTTGTGGCCTTATTGAGACATCATGCCAGGCTGGGCAGAGAAGTGGCTCCTTGGGCTCCTAGCGGTGGCAATAACTGTATTTAGCAGCAGTGTGGTTTGTGTACGGGACAGCACAGCCAGCCCCATGGATCAAGCCGTTGGAACAGTGCTAGAGACCACGGCCACCTTCTCCTGCGTAGGAAGCCACAGGCCCACAGAGATCCTGTTTTCCCGCTCTTCTACGACATGCGGCCCGGTGGCTCTTCTACTAGAGAGAATACGGCTGCCACCGGCTCGCACCGCCCCGCGCCGGAGATGGCGTCAGCGCGCGGCTGTGCTGCGCCGCTACACGGGGCACCTCGGCGCGGCGGGCGGCGCCGCTACACGCAACGTTACGGCGGGCGGCGGGCTTTCCCCGCGCCGTCAGCTGAGGGGCGCCGGGCCGGTCCCGCGGCAACATGGCGGCGGAGATCCACTCGCGGCCGCAGAGCAGCCGGCCCGTCCTCCTCAGCAAGGTCGAGGGGCACCAGGACGTGGTGAGCGCCGCGCTCCTCATCCCCAAGGAGGACGGGGTTATCACGGCCAGCGAGGACAGGTGAGTGGGGGCCGCGGTCCGGCCCGCCGGGGCGCCTCTCGGGGTGCTGGGGGCCCGTTCCCCCGCGGCGGTCCGAGGGGCTAGGCCGGGGCTCTGGTGGCGGGACGGGCCGGTAGGGCGGGCTCGGCCCCTCGGCGGAGGGTCGGGTCCGGTCCGGTCCGGTCCGGTCCGGTCCTCTCCTCTCCTCTCCCTCGGCGGTACCCACTCCGTGTGGGGCTGGCGCCCCTATTCCGCTGCTCCGGAGCCGGGGTTTAGAGGAGGTGCGGTCCCAGCGGGAGGTGGCAGCCGACGGGATCCGGCTGAGGTGGGGAAGCGCAGCATTGGGTACGGGGTGAAATTCACTTTGTGGGCTCTAACTTTGCCAGGGGGCATGCAGCCATGACTCTTTGCCTGGAGCCGTAAGGAAATAACCGAGGCGGTGGTTCGAGGGAGGAAAATACGGACAGCCGGCTTCCTGCTCTCGGAGGGAGTCTGCGGGCGGGAGCGGGGCTGGGAGCGTTCTCCTGCGGATGGGAAAAAGCTGTCGTACTTCACTTCTGCGAAGTAGATGGAAAAGTACAACTCGTTTGTGTGTGTGAAAGGGGTCTGCAGTGCTAATAAGTAGAGCCAAACGTGTGGAGGTATGTTTTTCTCTGCCTTCAGCTGTGTTGGCTTAATCACTTGCAGGCGAGTTTGGAGCTCCCCAAGCTGCTTCAAAACAAACCCATTCTGATGGCTCAGCCTGAAGGTCTCAAGCCTGGCTGAAACAGTTCAGAGAGTGAGTTGGCAGATCTGAGGGGAGAGGTGGTGATGAGCTGCTGACGACAGTGGTTTCTGGAAAGGAAGGGAAAAGGTGTTCAGGTTGTAATCCCCATCCTTGATACTGGCTCATACGGTATGTGAAACATCTGGCATGAAAGCTGGTAATGTCATTAAGCAGTTATTCAGATGAAATGAAAGTGGAAATGAGGAAGCAAGTAGCACAGGATTGTTGGCTAGGAGAGAGATGAGGGGTCTCCAGTATAGTGGTGAGAGCTGGAATTTCTGCTATGCTATGTGGAAAGTGACTTTTAAATATGAAGAGAGATTTTTCTTTAGAGCTCCTCTCCTGTAACTGTGGCAGGGTTTGAAAGGAGTATGCAATTACTGGCGCTGATTATCAGCACTTCTGAGAAATCAGAATGCCTTGTCTAGCCTTGCTTTCTGTGGAGAGGTGGTAAAAATGTGTTTTTCACTGGCATGCTAAGAATTGTTTTCAAGTGCCAGTTGAGCTTTTTAGAAAGCAGGCAGTTGAATTTGGAAGAGGAAGACTTAATAATTAGTTCTTTAAAGTGACTAACTGGATCTCACTCCCTTTTTTATTCCCCTTGAAGATTAGCACACTTAATGCTTAGATGAGCTATCGGTTATCGGGACAGGAATAAAAGCTCATTTCTGAAGTCTAAAAGTCTGAAGTACAAATGCTGTAAATTTGGACTAACCAAAGGCAAAGATTTCCTTCTGTTTAAAAATTATTTGAAAATATTTTCCTGAGGCACTTGGAGTCAGGCTTCTGTTCCTAAAACATATTTTTTTCAGCCATCACATTGGGTGCTTATCTTAATAGGCCATTAAAGAAGGGCTCTTAAGCATGTTTAGTGTTATGGTTGTACCATCGAATTCTAGCATGTGACAGATATCATGGTCTTCTTTCCCAGGCTTCCAGAATGATAGAGTTCTGGGTTCTGGAAGCATTCAGCATCTTGATCCTTTGAGCAGTAATACATACTGCTCCTTGTTTGAACCATGGCAGTAGTTGTACCTTGCTTACAGCAAGCATTTACATTTGCATGTGTTAGTTGTGTTTTCTGGCTTTGATTGAAAGGTGAACTTGGTTAGTCTCTTCCCTTCCTGTGGAAATGACTTTCTGTAGTACATGTTGGATAGCAGGTTTTGGATGGGACTGAGCAGCTTCCTTTTCATTCTGCTCTTGCATGAGATTGTTCTGATATCTTAGTCACATGCAGGATGAACTTGGCGTTTTGGGTGCAACTGTGGGTTGAATCTTAACCTTGTTTTGATGTGCTTCCTGGCGAAGAGAAGAGGAAATAGCAATTTTTAGGGGGGGGTATCTGAGTTAAGCAGAATTTCATGGTACAGGTTTCCAGAGGCTTGCCTGTAGCAAACAGTGTCAGCCTTCAGACTTAAAGGTCTAATGCTGAAGGTGAGCAGCCTGCATGCTTAGACTGTGTTGATAAGAGCCAGGGATGCTGCTGCATTTTTATCTGCGCAAGTCAGATACACACTTGTGCAAGGAGGGCAGAGGCCATTACTCACCTTTGGTGTGTATAAATTTCTAAGAGAAGATTTGGACTCAAGGCTAAATTCATGTAGGCTGCCTTACTATGGAAGTTTACTTAGACCTTTAAGCTTTCAGAAACCATTGCACTGTATTACCTCTAATATGGGATACCTCCTGCAATGCATCAAAGGTTACTCAGGTATACTTCACCTACAGTTTAGCATGTTATCAAACTCACTGCTCTTCTGTTTGTTTACTATAAACAGAGTGTAGGTGTTAATACTGCATAAGTGATGATGCTGCTAGCAGCAAGCATAGTACAGAGTTGAAGATATGAAAGTACTGCTGTGTACACAGAGAGTAGGGCAAAAGCATGTTTGATTACATCTTAAGACAGCTAAGGCTGTCAAGTATTTCATAATAGCCAGTCAGAGGAATGTGTTTGCAAGTTAAGTAGTGAGGAAAATACTGGTGCACAAACATTTCCCAGCAGTGTTGTAGATTATTCTCTCATTAGAGGAGCCGTAGTTCTTTCTAGTTGAAATAGTATTTTCTAGAATAAGAAGTAACAGTTTTTTTTGTTGGTGGTGGTGGTTTTGCTTGTTTGTTTTGTGTTTGGTTGGTTGAGTGTTTTTTGAGGGTACAAAAGATGCCATTGTAGATTTGTGAATGCAAATAAAAACCTAGCTTTTCTTTTTAAAGTTTTGAAGCCAAAAATAGAAGCAAGAATATACTTGTGGGAGTTAAATTGCTATTTTTCCAAATCTGATTTTTGGGAGGGTACTTGCCATCAGTGAAGCTTTCTCAGAACTTACCCAGAAAGGATGATTCACTCTGTGTCCCTATGAGTATCTTGTCTGACCCTGGCTCCCAGGCAACGTTTGGAATCATTGCAGTGTGTACCTCAGCGTGGGCAGCGGCTGAGGTGCCAGCTGTGAGTTGCATCTGTCTGCCCAAGGCTGGCTTGCGTTTTCTCAGAGCTGATATAGGCCAGTGTGGGCTGCACAGATCTGTGATACTGCCAAATCTCTAAACTTGGCCTTATCATCCTTCTTCCCAGCAAACAAATACCTAAAGCAAGATTGGTGTTTCCCAACTGTAGTTGGGGATACTGAGGGATTACAAACTAGTGTATAAGACCCTAAATGCAAGGTGAAGGTATTGTATATTAATGGGATCTCTAGAGTCACTAGTACATCTGAATGCTGGTGTTCTGTGAGCATCAGCAGCTGCCATCGCATTGGAACTACTGCTTAAGTTGTGGTATTAAGTTTGGTTGTGTTTTTTTCTGTTATGGAACCTAAATGTTGGTCAAAACTAATGTTTTTGTGAATGGAAATTAAATAAAAATTATCAACTGTGAGTCGACTGCATTGCATTGTGATTGAACCAAATTCCTAGTGCTGTTTTGGGAACATGGTCAATAGCAATGTAAATGCTTCTGGTTTATTTTGACTACCAGAAAAATGCAGTCTTCTGTTTTCTTGCTCAGAAAACAATTGTGATTGCTTTCTGGTAGGGAAGCAACGGTTAGTGGTTTGAAGGTGTTGGGAAGATGCAGTTCTTGGGGCTGGGCTAGTGTAGCTGTGTAGTACTTGCAACAGTGTTGTGCTGTAACAAGTTTGGATTTGCCGGCTAACCTTTCATCACTTCTTTCTCCCTGACATATGTGCATGTGGATTTTAGAGGGCAGGCTATGTGGCACAAGCACAAATACTGTTGGAATGCTAAAAGTTTTTCTCAGTTCTCAAACCTCAAAGTTTATCACTGGCACTGTTGGGTGCTTCCTCTGTACAAGAAACAGCTATTGAGAACAATGGAAATCTTTAGGAATCGCTAAGGCCACACTTATTATTGCTTAAAGATGTCTTTTTGTGACTTTCTTTATATTACTTAAAAAAAAAACCCTTTGAATTACTCTCTTATAAGCACACATGCTTTCCAGCTGCTTCAATATGCAAACGCTAGGGAAATTTGGGGGTCTTTTTTAATCTTGTTTTACTTCCTCCTGCCACTCTCAGATATCTGAGCCTACTGTAATTTTAAAAGTATGTCTCTATCTCTGGGTGCTCCTTAAGGAGTTTCAGCATTTTCACATCCTTACTGAGGCAGCTGTCAAACCAACCTGTGTTTTTCCAGGCCTTTAATAGGGAAAGCTTATGGAAAAGTAAGTGTGGTACCCAGGTCTTCTCAGGTACTGAGCACAGGTCTCTTTGTTAAATAAAGATAAAGTTTTGAGAGAAGTGCTGGAGTTTCTAGGATTGATATAGTAATTCTCATAATAAAAACAAAAAATAATGGTAGAAGGAGACTGTGGAAGCAGTATTACTGGAGGACTTTTCTAGTCCTTGGACCTAGAACTGGTACAAATTAATTTGTCCTAACAAAAGGAGATGAACCACAACTGGTCTTTGGGAGAGAATTGAGAAGTGGTATTTTGGCACAGGTTATTTGCTGACTACTGTAAAAACAATCTCTTACAATTTTGCTCAGTCAGAGCTTTGTGTAATTGGATATAAAGCTGTCTGACAGCTTATCTTTGCAAGCATGAGGCCAGTGAAGTCTAAATCTTGCTTAAACCAAAATAAGAAGCTTTCAGAAGTCAATTTTGCTCACTCTTGCAGCTATTTGCTTAGGCTCTCAACTTCAGTGAGGGGCTGTGTTACTGATGATCAGTGCACAGATTATACTTCCCGGAAATAATTTGCTTAGAAAAAAGCAAATCCTTGCTTCGTTTATGTTAATTCCTAGTTTAGTATAATCGACCAGAATACTGAGAGGAGACAAAGTCTACCTCATGAAAATCAGCAATGTGTGATCTCAATCACTATGATAACACCTAGTCTTTTTATATAAAAAATAATTGCATGATTTTAGCTAGAAGTGAAACAGTCGAGTTAGTAAGTTTGGAAACTACTATCTGAGATGTTCTGAAGAGTTTGAATATGATGGGAGGTGATTTAAAAAGCAGATTAAAAAGCCATTTAAGTGCATAGGTGCTAAACCATGTCACTGTCATTTGCATCATAAAAATGTCTTGGAAGCATTGTTTTTTCTCATGTTCTCATGTTACCAAGATAATAGCAACTGCTTTCCTGAAGTGTTAACTTTCTGACCATGAAGCAGGGTGCAGATTACTGTAAAAAGAAAGTGATAGCTTTTAAGAGACTGTCTTAATGCAAAATATCTTATGGACCAGAGTGATATGCGTTTGCCACTGAACTGGTGGAACAGTGGCTTGACTCAAAAGCTGAAAATCATTGTTTTGAGGCTGTGCGTACTCAGCTGTATTGATTTCAACTTTTAGAAAAGGAATGTAGTACATTAAGGGTGGCCATTGTTTGCTTTATTTTTGAGTTGTCTTTTAAAGAGAAGCCCTTAAATGGATTACAAAATTAGAATGCTACCTTTATATATTCAACCTCAAAAGTGCTAGTCCTGGTGCAGGATACCAGTTCCTTCCTGTGCTCATTTTGTTAAACTCTTACTGGCAATCCCATATGATGTTTGGCAAATCTATCCCCTGGTTGGGTTGGTTCCTTTTTTTAGCCAAAAGTAAATAGAACAAGTCATCTGGCAGTGTTTCCAGGTACACATATTTACAGATCATTTTGGTTTCCATTTAGGAATGAGGAAGTTGGATTTAAACAGTATCAAGAAAACAAACAATAGTCTGGAGAGGAAATTTCAAGTAGACTTAAAATAACCTTAATACTGTGTACATGTGTGCTCTTCTTAGTGTAGGTTCCCTTCAGATGTGCCTATTGTAGGAATGTTTTTAATTGACAATAACCGTCCACTTCCTTGCTGACTCTTATATACCTCCTCCCAGGAGTCGTGAGAGCGGTATAATGCTGAATGTTCTCAAGGCCTTTTTTCCTTTCCTTCCAAGTCTGATTCTAGAAAACTACAAACCTAAAACAATTTTATAAAGAACACTGGCATGCTGTCATATCATCTTGCCAATTTCTTTCAATTCCCATATGACTGGCTGATCAGTCCTGTTCATATTTAGGCCAGAGGAGCAGTGTAGCATAACAGTGCTGCTAATGTTGCTTGTCCTTTGCATTTGTACATGAGAGGGTAGAGGCACGGCTAAGAGGAAATAACACTGAAGTAGGTATGATGTCCCCTATGGATCCATAAGTCAGTATTTGAGGCTGGAGATGTCAGTAATGTGCTGGTCTGGAGGATGAGGTGCTTCTCTAATAATATTCAGTATCTGGCTTGCTGAAGGATGGAGTTGCACAGAGAAGCTGTAAAAATTCAGAAGTTCAGACTTCCATAATAGAATTATTTCCCTTGGGGTTTTTTGTTGGTTTTTTTTTTTTTTGTTTTTGTTTTTTTTTTTTTTTGTAACATATCAAACACTTCATCTGCTATAAACCCAGTTGTGGTTTGTTCTGCCAAAGCTGAAAAGGTCCTTCAACTTGAATGTGACTTAAATCAGCCAGAGCTAAGGAGAAGTAATTAAAGGGATACAATATGTAGCAGCTTCTGTGGTGAGATGAAATAGTATTTCCATTCCATACTTACTAAAAGTCCATATATAAATAGTTTTGGAGAAGGCTCTTCAGAATCCAAAGGTGGCTGTTCTTAGTACTATTATTCTTGTTATGTTAAAGTACTATTGGAGTACTGTTATTCTGTTATTTTGTTCTTCTAACTATTATGTTTGAGTTGCACAAAAGCTGAGAGCATTTGAGCTGATATGTAAGTAAACTGGCTAACTGTTTCAGATGCAACGGATGATGCACTTTCATGTCTTTCACCTGCTCTTTCCCAACAGAACAATACGAGTATGGCTGAAGAGAGACAGTGGACAATACTGGCCCAGTATCTATCACACCATGTCATGTAAGTACAATGCTGGAGATGGTAAGTGGTGGCCAAGCATGGCATGGATTTTGTACCTGTGCTGTGTGTGGGAACACCTCCTTCCCATTTCTCCAGGCGTTGGATTTGCTCGATGATCTTGAAATTGGGAACTTTGCAGCAACTCTGGCTCAGATTTTAGTTTGAAACTAGCTGCATAGTGGGTGAGATCTAAAGCAGCATTCTGTCAGAACCGGAACTTTAACCATGTGAATCACTGTGTGGATCTGCAGCTGTAGATGTCTCAAATGCCGGCAAATAACTCTTCTGCTGAATAAGTGACCTTTTCAAATGACTAGCTTTAAAGTTCAGGCGTAAGAATATTCTGTGCTTTCCAAGGTTGAAAGAACCAATCTTCTTTCTTCCCCCCCCCAACTTTTAGATTATTAAGAAAACAACACTGAGCAGCAGTTTCAGTGTTGAGTAAATCTTGAATGTCAGTGTGCTTTTTTGGTTTTGGAATAACAGTCAGCCTGGGTGCTTTGCTGTAACTTCTTTAATGTCAAGTTGCTACCTGGACACATACCACATATAAAAGAAGGAATGCAATGGCAAAACAAAATGTCATAACACAAAAGATAGTCTTTGGAATGACAATTCCTGGAGTAATTTCTATACGAATGTTTAATGAAAACCAAAGAATTGGACTTCATGGTGTTCTGTGCTGCCTTAGCTGCAGGCTGAGTAGCCTACCATCTAGGTTAAAAATATGAAGTGTCATCTTTCTTTTTTTTTTTTTTCCTCTAATAGTTGGTCTCAATTACAGCAGTTTTTCCATTTATTAGTTTTCTAAATAAACTATTCAGATTGTTCTGCATAAACCTTTGTAGGTTTATATATACAATGTGTGCCTGTAGGTAGTTCCAAGGGATGGACTTGTCCTTATGCAGTATTACCACTGTAATATTCCAGACTGTGCTGTCTGTCTTTAAATTTCTACGAAGACCTTCAGGGCCACATTTTCTGAGGGTCCTGGGGGAAGAAGGTATTGGTTTAGAACGCTGTATCTTTCTCATCCTTGTAATTTGCAAGTTAAATGAAGACATTCTTCAGTGAAATTTTTGTGCAAAATTTCATTAGGACGCTTCATTGTATTTTTGTTGTCATTGCTTTTCACATCTATTTTAGCTCTTAATTTCAAAAAGGGAAGTAGGTCTTTAGAGGCTTTCTGCTAAAAAAGATTTTGTGTAATCTCAAAAACATGTCTCCTTAAAGTTGCAGATGTTGAGACCTGATTCCATATGAAGTTGACATGCAGTTACCTATTTGTCTCTAGCACTTTATCTCTCTCTAGTGATACAGTCCTCAAATGTAAAGAGCAAATTATTGTTGTATACAACTGAGGGATCCTCTTGAGATAATTTTAGTGAGCTCAAGTTCTTAAGTGTAACCAGCTGCGCATGCTGTGGTTGCTAACTAAGCTTTCAGACTGTGTAAAATTTCTCTTACTCAGTTGCATCCTGGGGCAGGAAATCATGTTTCCTTATGCTTCCTAGTGATATATCTGAGCTACTGTAATAGTGTTCCTTCCCTCAGCTTCCCTATCTTACCAAGGGACGCTATCTATGTAAACTAATTTCAATCAAGCTACTTAATTTTAATCAGCTTTTGCCTTGAATGAAAAAAAGTCATAAGTCATGTGTATCCTAATGCCTCTGTTTCAATAACTGTTATGTCTTTGCCTTTTTTGGCAGCACCATGTTCAGCCATGACTTATCATCATGACAGCAGAAGAATATTTGTAGGCCAGGATAATGGGGCTATCATGGTAAGTTGCTGTCATTTTTCTTCAGTATGTAGGTTAGAATGGTTTAGATTGTCTGTGAGCACCAAGGGTTGCTGGCAGCTGATAATTCATTTTCTTTCCTTTGTTTTTGGAATGCAACTACTACTAAATGGCTGAACTTCTTGACAGTTCACCTGAGATGTACATGGGAGGACTGCAGATTAGCAGGGGTTCTTCTGGCTAGATATGAGCCAGCTACCCTCAAGAAGTCTTTGAGCCATTAGTGTAGCAGTGGACCCAAACAATTGTACTTCATCAAGGAATTATTTTGAGGGGTACATTAAGCTGGGCAGAGTGCCATGGTGGTGCACTAACAGTGGTTGTGAACTGTAGCTACCTTGCATCTGGCCAGAAGTATGGATCTGCTTGTACCTCGCCATGCACATTTCTCTGGATTCTCTTGCTGCAGGTCTTTTTGCGATATGGAAATTTCAACACTACCTCTAAAATGACAAGGGGCGAGGCTGGTTTCTTTCTGGGAATTCTTCTGTCTTTTTAATTGCTTTCACTTTCCTGGAGAGCAGATACATATGGCAGAATAGAATGTGGGTCTGTATTCTTCCCCTCTTTCCTTGGCAAAGGAGGGGAATCTTGTGACTCTCAGATGCTTTAATGGTTTCCTTTCTCTGGGAAAATAAGATCAAAATCATAATTGTCTTATAAGGAAGGACACAGGGTACTGCATGAGTATCATAAATAGTGATTCTGCTGTTACGTAGGTGTGAATTGCCTACACAGAACTACAGAGAATAGTGATTCTAGTGACAACTACTTGAAATTGTAAGCTGAGACTTTTAAAATTTGAGTGATGGATCAAATAGAAAATACTCTCACTTAAATACGTCCATTATGAAGTCTCAGATACTTAAATCAGAAATACTACTGTGTGCAGTTTTGTTTGTTCCTGCTGGGGCCAAATGAGATCTTATATCTTCCTGTATTCTTCCTTCAGCAAACTTGATACTGAAATATGCTTGATGCTGAAAGGATGCTCCCTGTTGAAAATGAAGTTCACTAATTACTTCAGTTTACAGTTGGTGTGTCAGTGTGCTATGCTCCAGCCTCAGAAACTGCTAGTTTTTACTGAGATATGTATGACATTTGCTATGCAAATTCTGGCCTTTGAGGTTACTGTTCTTTTTTGGGGTATCAATATTGCTTATGTTACTATGGTATCTTTTCTAATGGTTCCACTTTGCTTTTAGGAATTTCATATTTCAGAAGACTTTAATAAGATGAACTTTGTGAAGACTTATCCAGGTAAACTCTTAACCACTGTCTACACTCAGATTTGCGTGAATAGAAGGCATCTGAAATGCTTGGGAAATAGGACACCATCTCAGGTTAATCAAGTCCAAATATGCTTTAAGTCTGACTGACCCTCTAGATGTCACTTTGTTGGGATAAGTGCCATAAGAAAAATGTTCTGTTATTGAGTAATCCTCTGTCAGTTGAGTCTGAGTTGCAATCGTTAAGTTCAGTACATCATTAGTCTGTGACTGTAATGAGCCAGAACTAGTGAGTTCATCTTTGGCTCTTCAACTGTAGTTCTGTTGCACCAGGTAAAGGTAAGAAAGGGTAAGAACTTTCTAAAGGTGCATATTGGTATTTGCAATTTTCATCCTCACTTTCCATATTGACTGAGCTTGTTTACTTGTAGGTGAAGATAAGAGTCCTTGCCTTCTCTGTCCTCTTAGGAGAGCAATAGCGATAAAAAAGATCTAATTTTTCTGGTACATGGGGAATAGGGATTGTGCTTCTAGTATTTATAAATATGCTAATTTCAGCATTTGCCTGCACATCCTTAAAAGAAATACAAAACTCAATTGCTGGTTAAAATTGGAATATTCATGTGAAAGGCTTGATGGAGACTCTGAAAGACTGCAGATTATGTAGCAAAACAAAGCTCAGTTTGTCTTATGACTCCCTGACACTGATAGAAGCAATGTTCTTGCTTAGGAGAAAAAGACCTTGTTCTTAAAGCAAGAAAAAAAACCTTTATCCTAAGGGAGATGACTTGACAGCTCAGTCAAGGAAACTACTTGCATCTTGGGGGCAGGGGGCCTTCTTTCTAATGCTTATAGCTTCTTGCTTAGTGGCAGCTTTCTAAACAGTTGGGTGGGATTTGGTTGCTATCACAAGTAGCAGTTTGAATGACATGGACTAGCTACACTGTCAGGTGCTTAAAAGCATGAATCTGAGCATAGCCCCCCTGGGGTCAGAAGAAAAAGGCACTTAGAGAAAGCAATTAAGGTTTTTAGATGTGTTACATTATTCCCCAGAAGTCCTGACCTAACTAGAGGAAGCTGAGGATTTGCCTGCTCCTTAACCAGAGCATCTTGGGTATCTGGGCTGAACTCAGTTTCTGTCTTTGTCGAAGAAAGACTTAAATTAGCTGACTGACATGTTTGGTTTACCTAAGCTATTCAGAAGGCAACTACCAAACAGAACAATGCTAACGTTTTAATTCAGCCAAGAGGCAAGTATAACATAACTGTAAAAGCATTTCCCTGGGGCATTGCTTAGATATCATCTTCAATCTATGTCTCTCTGAATTGGAACATAAAAACACATCTCTTTGAGTTTAGGAAAAACTATCCAGAATCTTTTTTTTTTCCACAGCTCATCAGAATCGAGTGTCTGCTATTACTTTTTGCCTGGCATCAGAGTGGGTAATCAGCACCGGTCATGACAAGTGTATCAGCTGGATGTGCACCAGGAGTGGGAGTATGTTGGGAAGGCATTACTTCACCTCTTGGGCTTCATGTCTACAGTATCCTTTGAAAAATGATTGTCACCCTGAAACTGGAAGAATATTTTGTTCCTTTAGCTCAATTTGTTCCCTCCTTTTCATATAAAAAGCTAGAGTGAAGCATCTTGCATGTCTGTAAACC
Organism: Ara ararauna; assembly: GCA_028858755.1. NCBI lineage: Eukaryota > Metazoa > Chordata > Aves > Psittaciformes > Psittacidae > Ara > Ara ararauna. Next base: position 18,770,946 of record CM054382.1, on the reverse strand, counting down.
CGATTAAATGTTTAATACCTTTATTTCTGTTAGCTGTTGTTAGTAGAAAGGGGATGTTGTCACCTTGAGTTACAGAAATCACAGTATGTGCTAGTTCCTAATTTTTAAATGTTTGTCTGTAGCGTCTTGTGGCAGTGACTTTTAACTATCTGTAGTCTGGCCTGTATACTTCCTAGGCAAGCCGCTTTGTTCAACAGATGCTAGTTTGCATTTGAGTCCTTCAAGACCTTAAAACATCATGAAAATCCTTTAGACTGCTTTAATTTTTCTGTGTTTGCTGACATTAATTCTTTCCATCTTTAAGCTATGGGGTACTTTGAAACTTTATTTGTTACTAGTAGCAATTTGTGTGCAGTTTCCTTTCCTGCAGATTGCTTTTAAATGCAACAATCGTAGTTTAAGAGCTCCAGTTGTCTGTTCAGCTGCAAGTACTTCAGGCCATTCTTTATCCTACATAAAAGACTTACAAACTCAGTAGCTTAAAATGTAGTTCATATATCATGAGCATGAGTTAAAAACTCATAAGCAAAACTCATAAGCACGAGTCAAATAAATTCTAAAACTATTTTTAGCGCTTGTTAATGGTGGCAGTTTAGATGTGGCTGAATAGTAACTGGAGGGGCTGGTTGGTGTATGGCGATTAATGGCGGCAATGCAGAAGTGGCATGATTCAAAAACTGAACTACATCTCTTGAAAAAATAAAGACCTCTCTGGAATTGTTACATACCTGTGTAGTGTGAAGAAACTAAAAGGAAAGCTTGAAAGGAAAGTTGCCAGCAGTAGGTCTAGCCTTCTGAGGTTTCACATCTGTGCAGACCCTACCATGCTGACTGACAGGTTTGTGTTGCTGCATTGTTCCTCTTTTTTGCTGTCCTTTGAGGTTGTGTCCCACAAAACATTTCATGTACACCTCACCTCAGCCTCATGCAGCGCAGAGCAGCATTAATATTGGGGTTTTTGTTAGGAGAATAGCTCACAAAACAGTGTGGTGGCTCTGAGCCTCACTATTTGAATTCAGTGGGTTCTATAGCTAACACTATTGCAAATAATTGAGCAGTTTATTATGAAAATGGAGGAAAGAATATGACCTTTTCTATTAAGATAAAAATAAATTTCCACTGAAGACTGCGACATTTGAAAATGCATTGTAATTTATCCTGCCTTTGGACTTACATTTGAAAGAACTAGGTTTCTGGTGTGTGTACTAGCTGCTGGCTTCACTGTCAGGAGTTTCCTTAGGAGTTATTAATGATCCTATGTGTAAGCTTCTGAAAACCACAGCAAAGTGCTTATTCTTTACTGGATTAGTGGGATTATGCTTGCCTGAACTTCCAAGATGAAGAAGGGATCACATGGTCACAGACTTAGTGGATTTGTTGAAAGTGAATTGTTATTTCAAGATTCTGAAGGCTTAAGAGGTTTCAGAATCTCATCAGATGGCAAAACTTCTGCTTTTTCACTTATGGTGATGGGCTTTTTGATACATTGACTTTTTAAAGTTTAGTCTTTTCTGTTGTGTAGAGTAGACTACTTTGCTAGCTGCTGCTTGTGTTTTTGTGTGGCTCCAGAAGGACAGGTGAGATTATGCACAACTCTTGGGTTATGTGGTATCAGCTGTTTGGGTTTTTCATAGCTCTTGCATATATCCTGAATATCAGAACTCTTGTAAAGGCGGCAGTTTATCTAGTTCCATCCAGCTTGCTGTGCTTTAGTTTCTGGAGATAGTAGTTATATAGTTGCAAAACCTGAATGTCAGAAAACTTTTATGATGTATAAGATAGCCAAGCATGTCACCTTTTTAATAGATTGCATGCTAGGGTGTGGTGTTGCTTTTATGTCACTGTTAAGTAACAAAATTCTTTCTGAAATTCATTTCAGTCTTTGATACTGTGCTCGAGGACCTGCATTAGTAAACTTGAAAGTGCAGAAAATGGAACAAGAAATTACATGGTCTCACCTTCTCAGTAGCTAGAACATTTGGAGTATACTTCTAGTGTAAGGTAAACTAGCTGTAGAGGGTCAATGTCATTGTATCTTAGTTTTCTTATCCTGAGGGCATCAACTAGTATAACATGCCAGAAAACTAAGAGTCTATAGGAGCAGACAGTAGTACTGGGTAAGACTGAATGCCACCCAGTGTCGAGTGAGGTGCTTGGTGAGTAGCTCTGCACTACAAGAAGTAGCTTGGGGAGTACTGGCATTGCTCGTAGACCATGAGTGCATTCTGTAAATAGCTGCTAGAAATGGTCTTAATCTTCTTGTCCTGCTTTAAACAAGGTGATGAATTACCTCATGGCTTCTCCAGTGGCTTTCTAAAACTTTTACTCACTTATTTTCCATACTGTTTTACTTGGACATGTAGGGAAGTGTGAGGAGAAGAGAAGAATGAAAAAGGTTTAACTATTACGGTCTCCATCCCGTTTAGAAGTAGTGTCCCTCCTCACTGGCAGAGCATGAGAGACTGAAAAGTCCTTGATCAGGGTAAGCATTACTTAGCAACACCTAAAACATGGGTGTGTTCTCCAACTAAAGTTGAAAACACAGCACTGCACCAGCTACTAAGAAGAAAAATAACTGTTACAGCTGAACCCAGGACAAGTAGTTATGTAAATATTTATCTGGCACGTTAAGATGGTTTTTTTTTCCATTTGTTTAAGCTCTGTAGCTGACAACTGTGCTATCTGTTTCAGTTCCATAAAATACTCATAAGATCAAATGAGGCTTCTCCTTGACTGGTGTTCAGGTATGATCATGAAACTCGGCATGCATTTGTTGGTGATTATTCTGGACAGATCACTCTCCTAAAGCTTGAGCAGAATACATGCTCAGTTATCACAACCCTCAAAGGGCATGAAGGTAAAGTAACTCTTCCTCTTAGTTCCACTTAACCCAGATAATAGTACCCCTTTGTAAATGGGGATTATGAAGTTTGATGTCTACCTTGTAAGGATAGAGGTTGGAGCAATCCCAGGCACAGCTACAGGTTGGGCAGAGAAGAGATACAGAGCAGCCCTGCAGAGAAGGACTTGGGGGTGTTGGTTGATGGGAAAATGAACATGAGCCGGCAGTGTGCGCTTGCAGCCCAGAAAGCCAACCGTATCCGGGGCTGCATCAAAAGGAGCGTGACCAGCAGGTCGAGGGAGGTGATCCTGTCCTTCTACTCTGCTCTTGTGAGACCTCACTTGGAGTATTGTGTGCAGTTCTGGTGTCCTCAACATAAAAAGGACATGGAACTGTTGGAACAAGTCCAGAGGAGGGCACGAGGATGATCAGGGGACTGGAGCACCTCCCATATGAAGACAGCATGAGAAAGTTGGGGCTGTTGAGCCTGGAGAAGAGAAGGCTTCGGGGAGACCTCATAGCAGCCTTCCAGTATCTGAAGGGGGCCTATGGGGATGCTGGGGATGGACTCTTCATGAGGAACTGTAGTGAGAGGACAAGGGGTAATGGGTTCAAACTTAAACAGGGGAAGTTTAAACTGGACATGAGGAAGAAATTCTTTCCTGTAAGGGTGGTGAGGCACTGGAATGGATTGCCCAGGGAAGTTGTGAATGCTCCATCGCTGGCGGTGTTCAAAGCTGGGTTGGACATAGCCTTGGGTGGCATGGTTTAGTGGGAGGTGTCCCTGTCCATGGCAGGGGGGTTGGAACTAGATGATCTTAAGGTCCTTTCCAACCCTAACTATTCTATGATTCTATGATAAACAAACTAGTGCAGGGTAGTAGTTATTAGAAGCTGTTTAAAGCTGTACATATGACTTCTTTAAGAACAGACATGTTCTTGTGAGGGGAAATCTTAGCCTTGTAAATACTCATATATTTACATATTTGTAAATATGTAAATACTGATGGGTATTTTTATTATAGAAGAAAAATAAACATATGCATTCAATTAAACACAAGTTATCCACTAGATGGCCACCTTTAAAAAACTTCAGTCTCCCTACCATTGAAGTGAATGGATGAGAATGTAGGGTTTTCTTGGTTGTTTTTTTATTTTCCTGAAGACCTTCTGGTACTATAATAGTACCTAACAACTCCCAATCTAGCTTCTAAAAAGCCACTTAATTCTGCTTAATCCAGACTTTGCTGTTCTGATCACTCTTTATGATCCTCTAGTTTAGTTTCCTATGTTTGGCTGACACTAAGCTATATGCAAGGAATCTAGAGAACATTTTATAATCAGAACTGTCCAGTGAAAGACAGATGTCTCATCCTGTATAGTATAGCTGAAGTCCTTATATCAAATGAAAGACTAAATAGTCTGTAACATGATATGGAGCCATCGTCTGATGTAATTGGTAAGGCAAGAATGCAAATCACAGACAAATGTGCAATTTACTAATATACTGAGAGAAATAAACAAGACAATGTCTCTTCCTATGTGATACTGGCAACTTTCAAATCAGCTGACTAGTTTGCATTTGGGTAGGGGTGAATTACTCAGAATCATGAGTCTGATTCACTGGAAAAGGCTGCCTTGTTTAATAGCTGTAAGTATAGAGTAGACTTTGTTAGAGCCGAGTAGGCTCCTGACTTACAGATGACTGTAAAATTATCATGCTGGTTTTGAATGCAGGAGACAAGTCAAGATTTTCAAATGATAAATGCCTCTTCTGCTTTCAGCTGGACTTTCAGATTACTTCCGTTAAGAGCAAAATAATTCTCTTGGCCCTTTACCTCTGTGTGCTTTTGCACTAGTCTGTTCAAGTGCAACTCCTTAAGTCTGAAAGCAGTACGTCTTGGCACGGCACTGCATATAGTGCGTATTCTGTCTACTGCTTCTAAGCACCAGCTCCAGCAGTGCTGTCCATGTAGCAGACAACTTTGGCTTATATGCAAGTTCCCATTCTGTGTGGGGATTGTGATCCTCAAAACAACACTTGATTTAGTATAAAAGATGATTAAATCTGAGGGACAGAAACAGGTTTTTCTTCAATGGGTGTAATAGTAGCTACTTTTTTTCCTCTGCAATATTTAGGTAATACTCTCAAGGCCTGGTAGCTCTAAACTTAGATGGCATCTGTTTCTTCTCTGAATGCAGCTTTGTTTGCCAGACCTCAAGTCTGACTTCAATTTATTTCCTTTCTAGCCCTTGCCTTACTGTGACTTCATAATCAAGCAGTGTCTGCTTTGCAGTTTAAATGTTTTAGAGCTTGTCCTTCAGTGGGCAGCTTCCAGAATTCTCCATATTTTAGCACCTACTCTGTGTAATGCTGAGATAATACTCAAACTACCTTTTATGCTGCAGATGCCCACTGTGCTCTAATACAGCTATTCCCAGATGGATCAGTCTGAAAATGTCTAGTCCTAAAAGGGGGCAAGAATAATCTTTTGCTTCAGAGACCTGGAAGGGACCAATTTGGGCTGTAAACTACCTTTCATCTTGCTTTCAGACTAGCAAGGTTTTTTATGAAAAAAAAAAAAAGAAAAAGCCAAACGAACAAACCAAACAAAAAACCCAAATCTGAGCAATGGAAGGATGCTTTAAATGGAAGGATGTCTGGAAGCAAATAAAATGTTCTTGCAACTTCAAAACTGTAGGTGGCATGAGTAACAAAATTACTTCTTTAGTCTCTTGCCTACATTACAATATCCATGGGTTTAGTATGAGACTGCTACTGTAAGATGACTGAATAGCGAGCTGCACAGCCAGGTTGGGCCTTCTGAAATCTGGTTTTGTAATATAGTACAGTGTGGCCAGATTTGCTAACAGCAGTGAAACTGTCACTTAGTTTCTTATTCCAACTATTACAACTTTTAAGGTTGTAAATAGTTATGTAACGGAGTTGGCTTAGCTGTGAACACTGCATGCTGTTCTGAAACTGCTGACCAAGCACCTTATTGTGTTGTAGATACTAGTCTCTACTTGGCAAGTTTTAATACTTTTCACCTTCCAAAGATCACATTAGCCTGCCAGCTCTTAAGACCAGCTGCCTAAATCCAAGGGGCAGAAAGACAGTAACTCAAACTTTCTGACTTGTGATTTGAATCAAACTTTCTTCTTAGGAACGTTTTGTTTTGTTCTTAAATGCTCTTTGTCTCTCTAGAAGGATTGTATCTTGCTGTTGCATGATGCCCTTTGCCTTAGGGCTTTCAATCTTTGTTTCTGTAGTAAGGGGGTACTTCAGGTTTCACTTTAATGACCCAGAAGAGCATCACTGTGTTGGGGAGTGACACCCTTAGATCTAACTGCAGAATGTTCTTTCCTAGGAAGTATTACTTCCCTGTGGTGGGATCCAGCTCAACGACTGCTCTTCTCAGGTGCCTCTGATCACAGCATTATCATGTGGGATATTGGTGAAAGGAAAGGACGAACACTGCTGCTTCAGGGCCATCAGTATGTAATGGGGTCTTATTTTTCCTACGTGTTCCATAGTGAACACAGAGTCCCAGGAAGAGTAAATAGCACAGCAAAATATATGAATCTTTGTGAATAAGGGAGAAAATGACTTCTTGCAGAACTCTGAGGGGAAAGAAAGATAGTACTAGGATAGTGTTACTGATGAATCTTTATTTTTGCTCATGTTAGATACTTTTAAACCGTGGTTAACAAGAACGTAACATAAAAGTAGGTCATAGAAAAAGGTGGATAAAACTCCTAAATCATCTTGTTTGGACCTTATGTAAAAGTTGCATGCTTCTGTATTGTAAACACTTCACTGAGTTGCCTGTGAAGTTGGGGCTAGAAACTATGTGTATGTGTGTTGATGTACCCATGTAGAATAAACTTCAGTATTTTCCTGCTCCCAGGCGTCTTCTCTCAGTGGGGTGATACGGTGATTGGCTAAATCATAGGGTGGTGTCTCAGCTTCAGAAAAGTATGTTACATCTCCGCTATTCTATGGATAAAGTAGTTAGCTGTCTGTATTTAATCAAGTCTTTATTTTTACAGAGACACAACACTAGCTGCCATTTTTTAAATCTAGGGCCTTAATTCCATCTGACAGGCAGTTCACCACCAAAGATACATTTTACTTTAGAAATGCAGTGGTAGTACGGATCTTGTTCATGTTTAAAGATGTATTTGTATAGTGCATTCTCCTCTTGTCTAATTCCATAGATGTCTCCATCCACCTTTGATCAAGACTGATAGCCTTAGCCCTAGAACTCTCGTTAAATCTTGAGGATTTAGTTTTATGGCTAAAGAACTAATTAATAGAGTACTGGTTACAAAAAAGTAACTGAAGTCCGTGACTGGAGGACTTTATACTGCTGTTACTGCTGCATCATGTGTCCTGGTGAAGACTTGTAGCACTGTTAGTTTCTCTTCAAACATCCCACTTAGCATCAAACTTCATACTGAATGGGAAAGTAAGTTCTTCTGAGTAGCAGAATAGTTTTTTTAATTCAATTTGGATGTTGCAAAGCAGTCTAATACTGTTGAGATCCTTTGTTTAGCATCTTAGGGTAGACTGTTATTTTGCCATGACTTTATTTAGGATTAAATTATTTTATTGGTGAATGCATGCTTTGCTTTGCAGCTACAGACTTACAGTGATTTGTTAGCAAAAGTGGAAGCTCCATCTGCTTCCTAGCTGTATCTTGAAACAAATATTTCTCATTATTTTTCCAGTTGTCTCTGTTTTGATAACTGGCTTTCCTTGCCAACACAGAATAGTATTTGCACGCACGCTCTGAGGCAGTTGACACTCAGCTCACTGTCAATGCTTACTGCCAGAAAATGTTAATGTGGAACTGTACCTCTGGTACTCTGGTCAAGCCTGTAAAAATGCTGTTCTAGGCAATGTCCTGATGCTAGGGCAATGCTCAGGTAACAGCATCTGTTCTTTCATCTTCATAGCTCTACTTAGTAGACTTACCAAAGTGTTTAGAAATAATTTTTGGCTTCCTAGGTAGCTTTAGAAGGATATATCAGGGTTTGCTGGGAAACTAAGCTTTATTTAAATACCTATGGGTAAATAGTGTCTACTTTGTTTGCAGTGACAAGGTGCAGGCTATCTGTTACATACAGCTGACACGGCAGCTGGTATCTTGTTCAGCTGATGGGGGAATTGCTGTTTGGAACATGGATATCAGTCGAGAAGAGGTAAGATCATAACCAAGGTCAAAGATTTCTTTCTACTTTCTTTTTACTTCATTTTCTTTTTAGCCTCCCCCTGTTTTTCAGAGGCTGATGTGGCTTTCCTGAGTCAGTTCTGCAGGCTGGTTTTCTCACATTACCTGAAACTTTAAGGCTGAATCATATCACTAAAAGCTGCTGTTCTAGTCCCTGTCCATGCACTTCAGAATGTAGAGATTCAGTCCCCACGCAGCATTTTTTTGAAGACCCTAGTACACACCAACTGAGCCTGGCATGCAGATTCTTTCTGCGTCAGTTCATACCTATCATAGAAGCTGAAAATATGTATATTACTGCTATTTTTGGTTAAACTGTAATTATAGGAGTTAGTTTTGGTTGCTCCCATAAAGCAGTATTTAAAGCTCAGCTCTATTGCTATTCCTTAAATGCAAGTGTCATGATTAAGAACTATTTTCTTCTTCACCTGAAACACACTGGATGCTGTATGTGAAGCTCCTAACATTTTCAGCATGATCTCTCTTCAGATCTTCTATGATATTATGAAACTTTGTAATTGTAAAGAATTGACTTACAATACAACTGGGAAAACAAGATGTGCCTATATCTCATTTGGATTGGCACACAATAATTAAGGGATCTTGTAAATAATAGACAGTTTTAATACAATTAAAATAATACGGTTAGCTTAAAACAGCCATGCTATCTCAGAACTCATTGGAAAAACATAATCAAGCTGAATCCAAAAGCAAAGAAACTAAGTGTTTGAAGAATGATGAACATACTTCCTCTGAAGCACTAGCTAGTGAGTTATGTTATAGGGCATCTTCAAATATGCACATGAGACTAGAAGACAGACTTGTTTTAATTAGAAAGAATGGTAACTCTGCTGAGAGTATTACTATGATCTCAATCAGTTTCACCTGTATGTTGGTGATAATGTTGGTATACCATGTTGGCAGATTTTTACCTCCTATTTTATGCTGAGATTAAGATTAAAAGATCAGGAAGATATCCTGTTTTTGTGTTAGAGGGAGACAGAAACTGGATTGTCTTCTGAAAAATGCTATTAAGTGAAACCTCTTATTGTAAATAACTGAAAGAAGCAATATGAAACATCTCACTTGGAGGAAAGGTGACTCATTTCCTCTACTCTGTTCCCCACGCCCCATGCTAGACTTGTTACTACCCCTTACAGTATTTTCCAGTAGTGTGGAGGAAGGAAGGGGATGCCATCAAGGTTGAAGATGTAGGAAATGGACATCTGGTATTAATAAATATTCATGGTGAGATGGTGGTGCATCTGACAATACTACTGTTTTATTACTATCAACAATGGATTTAAGTGAATTCAGGAGAAAAGCTTTGTTGTTCCAGCTTTCCTCCTGTCAGGGGAGTCTCCCTGAAACCCATCAGGTGTATAAGGATGTATAGAATATACATATTCTAATTCAAATCTGTGTACTAAAAGTATTGTGCCTCTCTTCCTATTCCTTACAAGGATGCTCAGTTAAAGTATCTGAGAGTGTTAAAATGTGTGAAAGCTCTTAAGGATTTTTATTTGGCGTAGTCTATTTATGGTAGGAATGTTGATGGGAGAAGGGATGCTTAATGAAGGTGTGAGCAGGATGGAAAATGCAGATGAGTTCTTAATTATTTCAAACTGCCATCCTAGGGAAGCAAAATATGTTTACTTCCAGAATTTACTTCTGGACCCTGCTTCTTTGGGAGGATGGCTGCCTCATATCTTCTACAGTTTGGATTACACTAGCCCTTAAAGATCATCTAGTCAACCAGAGCGGCAGTCTTTGGATGCCTACAGCAAATTTAATAACTTAGATGTTTAAATTAGGTTTCTTACTAAGGCAGTAACATAACACACTGCTGTAGGCTTAAAAAGTATAGGAGGTATGTAGGTAACAAACAACTGTAGTCTTGGATTTGGAGTCTTGGCTTTTGTACTAAACTTCCTGTGTACTATACCTTAGGCAATCTATTGTTGTAATGTCCAGAGCTGAGACAGGGCATCTTTCCAAATAAAACTTTACTTTGTATTCTTAAAACAGACTTCTTTGGCTGTTGTATGAGGAAAAATAATTGATTGCTTATATCTCTTGCTCTTTTGTAGGCTCCTCAATGGTTAGAAAGTGATTCCTGCCAGAAGTGTGAACAACCTTTCTTCTGGAATATAAAGCAAATGTGGGACACAAAGACATTAGGGTTGAGACAGGTGAGATTGCTGTTTTGAGTACTTAGCTGTATTTCAGCACTTAAGCAAAATGCAAACAAAAAACTACTAAAGCTGTTAGATCTTTTAAACTGTTGGTATTTTTGCTGCTTTGAAGTGAGGGTTTATTGAGAGGTCACAGCTTCTAGGCAGTGCTAAGAAACTTCCAGATTCTGTAGAAAGTATTACATCAAACTTCCATCATGGGGCAAAGCAGGCTGTGTTGTCAGCACTTTGTTGGATTTCTCTGAATGTTTCTATGCCCTGGAACTGTGGACAAATTCTCATCAAATGTTGTGTAAAGTGGCGCACAATGCCCCATAACTGAGCAAGTTGCAGCCTAACATTGTAGGGTACTAAGTTCTGTGAAGCAGTGATGGCCCTGTTCTTACAGTCTGGAATGTTAAAGTTTTGCAGATAGCTTTCTTTTTGGAGGTACTGGACAGGCACCGAGGCACTTATCTGTTTCTGACTTCCTTAGGCTATTATTTTCTTGGTTGCTTGTTCAACCCTTTTTAACCCTGCTCCCAGAAGGAGCTTGCAAAAAGAGGAGAGGGTGGTCAGGGACAATAGGGAGATAAACCCATTAATGGCCAAGAAGATTGTGTAGAACTCCAGAGTCCTTGGTCTTTGACCTAACAGAAGACTTCCTAACAGGTTGCTTCCTAGCAGGTTGCAAACCAGAAGCTGTGTTGCTTTTGTTCAGTGAGTGCTTGGTAAGCGACACAAAAATAGTGATTTGTTTATTTTCTTCTTCCTCCATGAAGCATCATTGCAGAAAATGTGGGCAAGCAGTGTGTGGCAAGTGCAGTAGCAAACGGTCAAGTTACCCAATCATGGGATTTGAGTTCCAGGTCCGTGTCTGTGATTCCTGTTTTGAGTCAATCAAGGATGAAGAGTGAGTATTAATGAATAATAAACTAAAGTAATACTGCTGAGGTATAGAAATGCTTGTGCTTGCTCCATATCCACACGCACTGCTGCACTGTGTGACTGTTGACCCTCTGCTGCTAGGCCACCTTTTCTTTGGGCACTCAAAGCACTACAATAGCAGAGATCCCTCAGCTGGCACTGCAAACTGATTTGGATTAGATGTGGTATTACAAATTTTTTATCTACTCTTTCTTATTTTCCATGAGCCCAGATCTAGAGCTGAAGCATTTGTCTCAAGATTTCTGTTTAGGTAAATGCTATTGATGGCACATGGATTAGTTCATGTATACTTACTGAAAACTGCTTCTATGGGGATATTCTTCACAGCCCAACGTTATTTTTCCCATGCAAGCAAATTGGATTAAAACATTGTTTGCTGTCTCGATTAACCTGTTTTTAGCGATGGAGGAACCCTGTTTTATCTTGATAAGAATAGCACTTCACTGTCTTGTCATCCCCTTGGACACGTGGTGTGCTAAAGGACCAGATACCAATTTTGGGGGTGTTTGTTTTTTCTGTTATGGTGATGGTTGTTGGTTTGGGGGTTGTTTTTGTGATTGACTCACTATAGCCAGAGGAAAAATGTAGCTGAGCTTGACTTAATAACCAAGAGTAGAATTATTTACTAATGTGCTGTCCCACTTCTGCTCTGGTATTATTAACAGTCAGGTTGCAGAAAACTAGGAAATGTCACACCTGTATAACTACACAAGCAATGCCATAGTATGACTTGCTAATTTAATTCTGTCCCTTTTAACATGGCACTACAGTTCTCAGAACTGATTTGTTAGTCCTTGAGCAACTTTATTTTCTTGTAAGTTTATTTTGCACTGCTATAAAGATGCCATCAAGCTTCATCTGATGGCTGGCTTTCATTTGAATTGTTCTCATGCAGCCGTACTTCCTTGGCAACCTTTCATGAAGGAAAACACAACATTTCACACATGTCCATGGACATCTCCAGAGGGCTAATGGTGACTTGTGGGAGTGACCGGATTGTGAAGGTATTCTTGTACTTCTTTCCTGCATTAGAGATACTTAATAGAGGACTAATGTTTGTATATACTTTTTTCTTTCTGACAACTGTTGCTACAAAGTTAAAACAAGGGCAGCAAGAATCCTATTTGTTGCAGGTTGTTCTTCTTGCAGCTGAGTGACAAAGTCACCTAAAGTGACTCCACCTTATGGAGTTTAGCTGTCAGAGCTGGAGTGTCCTCTGGACAAATAAAGCAGTAGGAGAATGGGCCAGCAGCCTTAAAGGCACAGAGAGGATGAGCTCCCTAGCTTCTTGGAGCATTGCAACTAAAAACCCTGGTTATGAAACAGGGGCATGGAAATTGGGCTGAATGTAGAATAATCTTGATGTGCTTCAGCTGTACATCCACCATACATGTCAGAACTGAGACTCTTCCAGTCTACGCTGGTTTTTCGTAAGCCTGTTTGTGACAAAATGCATAGCGCTTTTTAAGACACACCTACAGAAAACTGCTACAAGGCTCCCTTGAGCCCGAAATTTGACTTTAGGTTTGTAAGACTGGTGTGACTCTTTGGCATTTTTCTCAAGTGTTTGCTACTTTGCCTCCAGGGAGGTATCTGTTTGCTTTTGTGCCTCTCACAGAAATACCTCTTGGGTCTTGCAATAATGCTGTGTAATTCTCTACAATATTTTCTTCCAGATCTGGGACATGACGCCAGTAGTTGGTTGCAGCCTTGCAACTGGCTTCTCTTCACGCTGATCTTATACATGGCAGGTTTATGCACCTTATGTACAGCAATATGCACCGAACGGAAGGAATTCTTACGATTATTACCGCAAACACTGGCCGCTTGATTCTTCTCCTGCTGCTGTTCCAGGATGGACAGTCACCTTTGTAGAGCACGGCTTTTCTGTTGGGCTCACCAGGAATCTTCTTGGTGCGGAAGTGCAGTTTTGCAGCCTCTTGGACTAACAATGGCTACTGGCAATATGACCCCATGATGAAAGGACCTGTTGTTTTTCAGTTTACGTATATAGTGTTAACAGTGTGCTATCTCTGCTGATATATCTTGTACAGATATCTTGTAGCTAAACCATTATCTGAGTAAACCAAGTGTAGTAAATGCAATTTGTGCAAATAGTAAAATAACTTATTCTCTCTTCCAAAAAGCAGTTCTGTAGAAATACTTTTGAGCAGTCACTGTCTAAACTGCCTCAAAAAGGTATGATGGTTATTCCTATGGAAGGAGGAAAACTTCAAAGTGGCAGGTAACTTCTTTCAGATGAGATAGTTGGAGAACCTTTGATCACACAAGATTTCCTTTATTGGCTTTCTTGTAGTGTTTGTCTTCAAATTCATTTACTAGTGAAATCACTTTTGTGGGTCAGCTGTTCTATTTAGGTAGCTGGTGAGGCTTTGAACAATTCTAGGCTCTTTAGGTAATGTTTTAGCATAGCTAATAAACTTCTCTCATTCTTACGAAAACATGCAGCCCAGCTGCTCTACTCTAAAGGCAGGCTGTAGTTATGAGCCATATAATTTGACAACTCTATAATGCTATTAGAATGGAAAGTTAAGCAAATCTGCCTTGTCAAATATAATGGCTAAGAAAATATGGCCAGCTAAATTTTAGAGACTTTTTTTCCCGTGGAAAGGCTGATGTTTCTTTAGTGGTAGGGAACCTGTCTCTGCTAAAGTGTGGCATAAATTAAGATGCTACCTTGATGTTGCTTAAAACAGATAAATACAGAGCAATAATTACTGAGGTACAGAACAGCTGCTTTTTTTCCCCTGCACATAGATGTGTTGATCCCAAAATACTTACTGTTGATCGTTTCCTGTTTGAAAGCAGAGAAGTATAAAGAAGAACTGGGAGGGTTTTGTGACTGCAGTTGACACATACAGGAAATAATTATTGAGATACTGTCAGTAAATTGGTGTGTCAGCTGTATGAATTTCTTACGTTTGAACACTGCGAGGAGAATTTACTTTGAAGCTTCTGAAGCTGAGGTAACGTGTCACAGTTTTAAGCTTGGAGCTGTTCAGATTTTTCTGAAGACAGAAGCATATGTGTGAAGACAAAAATTGTGGGTAGGTCAGCTGGCCTGGAATACGTGGTGTTGCACAACTGTCAAAGGTAATAGGCTCTTTCTGGCAGAGGACTTAGAGGTTAGATTGTCTTTATTTACAGCAACAATCAAGTGGTGCTATGAGTGTCGGTGAATTCAAGTCCTAGGTGTGTAACTTGACACTAATAACCTGCACTGGACCATGCTGTAGGCTGAAATAGATGAAAATAATGATATTGTTAATATGTCCTGATTCACTTGCATTTTAAGCCAAAAAGCTGATAGTCTCCAAAGGGCATTAGAATCTAGAATATGTTACTATTGTTTTGAATCTGGCTTTGTCTGCTTTTTGATGGGCCTTGTCTGGAAGTTTGGCAGAGTCTTTTAATTTGCTAGGCTTATTGGGCCACTGAAGGGTAAATAAATCCCTCTTTTGTGGGCATCCCAAACTTGCCCTCAGTTTGGGGTTGGAAACTTGTCATGCTGATTTCACTCATGCCTTGCTACATGCTGTATAGCTTAGTGGTTTTTGTGAAGGCTTATTTCTAAGCTATTGAAAGAAAATCAGCTTATACTGGAAAAAAAGTTGCAGCTTTCTGCACTGAAGGCCTTCACCCTTGTAAATTAGAAAGGAGGCTGGGTGAATAAGCCTTGATAATGCTCTGCATTCACTTTTAGACTTCTTCATATCTGGCTCTGGAAGAAAATAGAAGCCTTCCTTACAGTGCATAAGATAGAACATGAATTACGATGCTAGAACTGTTTAAGATTCTACTGTGGTAGGTAAGGAAGATCTAGGATCAAGAGTTAAGTTGGGAGATTGATGTAGATGTAGGAGGAACAGCATATTTTTCAAACTAGATGTTCTGAAACTTACACCAATGATACTGAGGTGTAACTCCTTTGCAGCTAACACTCCTGAGCTTCAGCATTTTTAGTTACAATTAGTCAACGTCCCCCTGCTTAGCCTGTAGCTCACCCCTTCCCTGTGAATACTTCCTCTACTTCTTTGCATTATGGTTTTCCCTCTAGATAATATATTCTCTACTACTTATTGTTAAACCTAAGGAATCTATTTTCTATAATTGATAGACTTAAAGATAGCGTCAGTTTAGATATAACAAGACAATTATGGCTGCTAAATCATTAGTCATTTAAGTATACTCTTGTTGTTGAATGAGTAATGCTTACAAAACCACTAAAGAGATAGTGTTTTGTTTATAAACAACTGTTTTGAAGGGACACATACGCTCATGAATCTGAACATCAGCTGTAGTGTGCAATTACTGAGAAGGCTTGATCTGAAGCATTTCTAATCTTGCTTGTATAACCTCCTTCACTGGGGCAGGGAAGGGGAGCAAAGGGTACTAATATGTGCTAATTCTTTACTAGTTGTATTTCTGTACCCTGCATAGTTAAAAGATGCTGGATAAATATGTCCCTTGCTCCTTCTTGTCTGTTTTTTAAACTTTAATTACACATATAATAAAATATTTCTTGATATTCACTTAGTCTATTTGGATGATCCATCTTTTCTTCCATTCTGTGAATGCACAACCCCCATTGTGTGCTCTGGCTCCTCCTTTATATCCCCGTGTCCGAATTCTAGGTTGGAGGGAAAGCTTGTCATGCGTGTAGTATTTGGAGCTGAATGAGCTGCAGCAATGGGGTTAAAGGCCCAGGATGAACCAGTGAGCTGAGAGACAAACAACTGCTGTGTGGTCCCAGCTAGGGATGTATAACCCTATCCTGTATCCTACTTGCCAACCCATATAGACCCCTTCTCTGGTTCATCTAGTTCCTCTTCAGAGGTCTGCAAAGGTTCTTGTGGCATAGAGTATCAGAGGATCAACCCCTTCCCTGAGATCCTTTGGACCTGAGGTATTACAGAAATACTAATTTATACTGGATGGGATAATTAGACTCTATAATATGATATATACACAGGATTTAAACTGCAGCCACAGGAGGTGGTTACACTAGTCTCATGATCCTTTCTCACAGAGCAAGGATGGGAACAAGCTGGGAAGTGTCCTTCCTTATCTCTCAGTCACACACAGCCTTCACAGGCTTAAATACAGCACTGACTGGCTTTGTAACACTTGGAATGTCTGCATGTTGGCCAGTTAATAATGTAGTGTAGCTCATGGATCCCTTGGGAATTCAGGAGCAATAGAAGGAATCTGAAAGGGTTTCACAAACTCCTTCCATGTCTGAAGGCTGGCTGAGTAACCTGTATGCTATATAATACTGTATTTTTACCTTTTTTAACAGGACACATTTCATTTTGATCAGCTTACACTCCTCATCTCATCAAGGCTAAATACCTTGTTTTCTACTTTCCATAAAAAATGAATGGAGTCATGTTACTGATGTATAGTCAGAAAAGCCTGTTTAGATGTCTGTGTAAGCCATCTTACAGAATGTTTCAAATAAGGCATGTGAACTTTAGATTTAGTTAAATTTGAAAATGTTTGAGACCTGCAAATGGTGTCCTTGTAGGGAAAGCACTAAAATATGTGTGTTGGGTTTCTCAATGAGAACGCATAGTTGATCACTTCTTGCATTCCTTATGTTGCAGACTTGGATTTCAGAGAGCTGTGTGGCAGGTCTTAGCGATGAGGGTTTTTTGTCATGACGGTCCATCTTTCAGTGAGTTGTAACATGGCCTTTAAAGTCTCTGTGCTTCTCTAACAGGTGTGAGGCAAGCATTCTCAACAATCTCTTCAGGACAGCTACCAAATGATCCCACAAAGTTTTTTGCTCCTTTGGAGGAAGTAAGGGCATGGTCTCTAGGTAGCTATGTGTGGTCTACTAAATTCTTTTAATATGTACAAGCTAATAGTTGAACAGATTCAAAGTGTTACTGGATTTATCACTTTGGCAATGGAAGAAAGTATCAAAATATCAGTAATAAAATCTATACAATTTGTTTTCTGTAAAATTAAATATAAAATGTTACCAAATAGTAAACTGAAATATATGGAGTAATTAGGAACTTTGCTTTGTGCTTCTATAGCATGAGCCTTTTCCACCCCAACATACAGGCAGCTCAGACTTGCTGTTCCTAATTGCCCTCCAACTCACTTGTATACCCAAGGTCTCTTACCAGTTTTACTATATAATTTGTGCTCACACAGGGAAGTTGAACCATATTTTTTGACTTACTCTGAATGTGTTACAGTAATTTAGGTGGGGTTGTCTTCAGAATATTTGGTATCTTCATTATTATTTCATTAATTATTATAATTGCCTTTTGTCACAAAGATATCATGAATTGCCTTATATCTAACTGTTATAACTAATTAAGTCCCATCAATTTTGTTTACAAATGCCCTGGTGTACTACGAATCATGCTTTCTGTGAGGCACCCAGACGTTTAGGTATCTCTTAGCATTTATCCAGCTCAACCTAAGATAAATATATGTGGAAATACAGGCTGACTGTAGGAATTCCCATCTGTATTTTTGTATGTTTTATATATTTTTATATTTTTCCTCTGAAATGCTTTATATTACACTGTACTTCAGGAAACTGACTTGGAATAGCAAATGTTAGAGGTGCATGCTTATCTCTCCTATACCTTGTTCACAGGGAAAGACACAGAATAGGGTTTAACTTGCTCCTAGCTTTACCTCTATAGCTGTCAAATAAAGAAGATGCCATTACTCTTTTTTTCTATATTGTTTTTTCTTTCTGATGCCTGTTTCGCTTATGGTTTCAGCTACTCTCAAAATCTATATGCATGTATCTGTCAACACTTTTAAGTTCTGATGAACTGGAGTGCACCCCTGTGTTGCTGAACAAGAATGAGCACTGCTTGCTAATACTTCTTGATGTTGCTGTTGCTAAGCCATAGCTATTTTTCCATTCTAGTACTGTGCTGTGTCTTTTCTCTGTTCTCATTCATTTCTTCTTTCTCTCTTAGTTTATGGCTCCTTCTTCAGGTTTCCGCTGCAGCACCATGTCCATGTTGGATTTCAGCTCCTTGAAACAGGTGATAGCAGTTCTTGAAGCACAACTGAAATGCTTGCCTGAGCCTCCTTCGTGGTCTGTAAGAGTGAGCTGGATTAAGGGTGACTGAGATAGCAGATGTGGAAGGTGAGTGCATTTTAGGCCGTTACCTCATCTTCACTTACAAAGACTCCATCCATTAAGCATCCATAGCAATGCAGCCATAACTTGCTCTTCTGTTTAGTACAGCCTTTGCAGGTTGGATATTAATACTGGGAAAGCCACTACCTCTTACCACCCTGACTGTGCAGTGTCCCAGCTAAGTGGTGGACACCAGAGTTCTTAATCTTGGTGATTGGTAGGGAAGTACTGGGGATCAAGAGGACTGTTGATAGTACTTACGGGGTTTGGAGAATGTCAGGATGATCTCCGTATTGGTGAAGAAACGTTGCACGTGTCTAAATGGTGTCTGTGGGGCATTCACTTTAAACTGGATCTCGTAGACATCTAAAGGAGGAAAACAAGACTGTAAATTCTGTTCATGACAGTCCATTTATGGAGAATAAATGCTAGAAGTATAAGCATGCTTACAGGCAATGAGGGATGTTTCAGTCCTCATACTCCAAAGCAGCAGTTCTCTTGTTTTATGGTGTGAATATACCAACTGAGCACTCTGCTGTTTTGGAAGCATCATCTGTGAATATGCTTAGATTTTACAGCCAGGATAGAAAGAGGAAAAGCGTTGAAGAAACTAAGGGAAGGTGTAGAGGGCAACAAACTGAGTGGCAGTGTGGTTAAAGTATGCAGAGCCTTTATTTAAAGGGTTCTAAGGAGGGACAGTGGATTGGATAGTTGATAATCCAACTTGAACACAAGAGGGCTACAGTAACACATTTTCTCTTGACAGAGAATGCTGGATGGAGCTTTATTAATGTCTGTCTACCTTTTGTCCTGCTCTTAGTTTTATGCAACTGGGAAATCAAATAAAATGCTACCCTTTACTTTTGTGCACTTATCAGTTCAGTACAGGGTATAAGGGCTTACGACTGCTATTTTTAACACTTTTTTAGTACTTTAAACTGCTGGGATTGCTTCCTGAACATGCTGTTGCTGCTGATAAGGTACCAAAATCTGTGGCACAGATAGATAACTAGCTATGTTCTCCAGTGATATGAATGATTTTTTCTGCACTTAAATTATGGAGAACCCAGATTGTGTGAGCAAATAAGGAAAATGGAACATTTGTAAAGCAAGGGAAAATTGTCTGGAAAAGTACAAAATCCTGCCTGGTAACCAAGAGCAAGTGTTAGATTGCTTCTCTATTGATCCAAAGTGCAATTAAAAGCTACCTCCTGCAGCTGAATTTAGATTGGGCTTTTAAAGTTTTCTCTTTCCCCTACAAATCTAATATCAAGTGGAAAAAAAACTGCACAGCAGGTCTCCTGTAGAGTTACCAAGTGGAGTGTGCATCCGCCTGAACTCCTGGTTCCGCACAGAGCTGCTTACTTAAGTAGTCTATGGCTCTGGGTGCCTGGCAGCAGTTCAGTTTAGGGGCTGAGAAAGATACTAAGACATGTGCAGTTAGAATCAGTGCAAATGGCCAGTGATCTGCTTTATTTCCTGTGGTAGAGTCAGTAAAAGGGCTTCTTTCTGCAGTAAAAAGGTCTTTTACAGAAGGAATTATTTGGCAGTTTTTTAAAAGGAGGTGAGAATGTTATATTCTGTTCTCTCCCAGCTGTTCTTTAGGCAGTGGTTTGTGTCTCTTAATTGGAGCTGTCAGGATTTGTTTGTTTTCTTGGAAATGTACATGAATATAACTTCCCAGTCAATTGCAAATTATTACTGAATGTATAGCTTTACTTATATGCTTCAGTATTAGCTTCTGCAGTCTACAAAGCTTTCAGAGATTAGGAGGGCCTAAGACAAAGCTTGTTGCAGTTTTAGGCATCTGGCATTTTAGCAATTACTTCCTTTCAAGTAAATCATGTCCAAACTCACTGAAACCCACACCTAGGAGGTAGAGAAGCTCTCACAGCAGCTTTAAGCACACAAGGCTCACTGTAACTCTTGTGAACATTTAATACTTCTGAATGTAACAGGCTGCTAGAAGAATGGAATATAAGCAAAGAGGATGCAATACATAGTAGCACTAAAAAGCTGCTTGCCTCACTTGAAAACCTTTTCAAAGGGCCCTCATGAAAGGAGTACGAGCATTTTCCTCCGGGCAGGCATGGAAGCCATATGAGAAGGGTCTTAAAGCCTTTTTGCAGCCCATTTGAGTTAGATATATAAATTTGCCTTTCTTTGCAAGCTTTTGTGTTCAGATTAACTGGGCCTAAGGGAAGGACCCCACATTTTTCTGGGATAAGACCACCCACCAGTTCACCTGGTCCACCAGCCAGTGTGCCACAGCTGCCTCCCCCTGCTGCCATTGTTGTGTGACACTGATAACCATCAGTAGTTCCTACCTGGGGAGTTTGAGCTACCTTCTTTATCATGACATTATGCAGGCACTCAGTGCTAGTATTGGAGAGACAGGGAGGGGAGAATTCCAGCTCCTTGCTGCTTCTAGTTGGCCAGTGATTAAGTATAGCCTGGCTTTCCATTCTGAAAAACATCTAATTTAGGCATGTTCCTGTATCTGCAGCCTTGTTTCAGTAGGGCAGCAAAATTCTGTCTGCTAACCTGCAAGATTGGCCATAGTGCGTTGATGTTGGCCACTGCTGTTAATGTGCACTGTATGCATGATGCGTTTGCTGCTGCTGCTGCTTTTTTTCTGACGTACTTGCAAAAACACAGAAGCAGCAGGCTATTTCTCTTGGGTTCATGGGCCTAATTACTTCACATAGAAAAGTAAGATTGCAGGGAATCGGTTGTTAAGCAAAAAGAAGTTACTGTCAGTCACCAAAGTAAATTACATAGGTAAAATATAGGCTAAACAGAGGTCTTTTCATGAAACTTAGGGTTTTTTTGTGGAAAGGGGTAAGGAGAATGTTCTTCCCTTAATTTTGTATTAATTTTGGAGATGAAAGTGTTGATGCCCCACATCTGTAGTACAATTGCACTATGATGCCCGCATTCTTGCATGTTAGGCAAATCTAGTTCCAAGCATTCACAGAGACATGGCTTCCCCAGTCATGCAGTGATATCTGTAGACTCTCTCCATTTACTAACAGTGAGGAACATTTGGGGTTTAAGTGCAAAGCCAGCTCTGTGTTGTTCTGCATAGGCCACAATGAGCAGAGCAGGGGGCTGCAAGAGACAGGAGCATGGCTTTGATCGTGTGGAAGCTGGATGTTTACCTCCTGTGAAGGCACCATGGGTACTGTGGCACTTGGTGTGGGCTGTTTACTGGTTCAGCTATCTTTCAGAGAATCTAGGGGAAGGTTTTGGTCTACTTTAACAGATGCTGATAGCAGTAAGCATGTATTTGACATTTTTACTGAAGACAAGATAGTGCCCAGGAAAAACCAGCAAGCCCAGTGCTGTCTGGCAGCATGGTGCAGTATGTGCTGCACCATCTTGATGTGGTCTGTAGATAGTGCTGCTTTATGGGCCCAGGATATGTACTCAGGAAGTGATAAGCCAGAGAGAAATGAGCAGATGAAGTATGGGTGAGAACTGTAGGCAGCTGGGACTTGTACTTCTTGTGTTGTGCACTTCAGAAGTGAAACCAGAGCACTTAGCAGCAGGCACATGTGTTGTGATGCTCGCAGGATGGGGCTGGAACGTACAGAAAACAGAACTGAGCAGGCACTGTGAACTGCTAGCATGTCTATCTAGACCAGACTCTTCACCATGAGGGTGGTGAGACACTGGCACAGGTTGCCCAGAGAAGCTGTGGCTGCCCCATCCCTGGCAGTGTCCAAGGCCAGGTTGGACAGGACTTTGAGCAGCTTGTTCTAGTGGAAGGTTGGAACTCGATGATCTTTGAGGTCCCTTCCAACCCAAAGCTTTCTGTGGTTATATAAATCAAAGCTTATGGAGGGCAGAGAGGAATAGGGCCATGCATGCTTAGGGAAAAGTGTAAGTTACATTCACGCTGTTAAAGAAGCACACCCTGCACGTGTTCTCTGCTCCTGTAAACAAGTATTTCTAACTGGGTGTGGATTTCAGCCCAGCTTCCCTCTCAACTGTGCACAAACAATTGCTTTTGATCAAGGGACTTTTCCCACTTTGCTGAAGCCAGAGGCTAAAGAGGGGCTCTGCTGGTGCCAACCGTTGGCACCATGGTGTCTCCTGGAGTTCCTGAGCTCCTTTGGATTTCCTTTTCTCACTGATGACTCAGGTGCATCACGCACGAGCATCAGTCATCAAGGTGCATCAATCTGCCTGGAGCAAATGGGAACCATATCCCACATCCAGACACACCGCGCTTGGGGCTAGACACATGCCATGCACTGTGGAATATATCTCCCTTAGACTACAAAAATGGGACTTAAACATCCTAAGTCTTCTCATGTTACGCTCATGTGGTGGTTTGCATCTGGATCAGAGTCCTGGTAAGAGCTTGAGAAGCCTTAGGCCTGGATTTAGAGCTTTTGATTCACGTGCTGAGTCTGTGGAAGTTGCACATTTTTGGCAAGAGCTGCTTCTCAGCAAATCCCTGCCAGAGGTTACAGGGGTTTGCTGACCTACTGGCAGAGCTGCTCCTGTTTTGCTCTTCTCCAGCTGTCAAAAGACACAGGTTAGCAAAGCCCAGCCATTTAAGATATTTCAACTATCTGAGTTTCATTTTGATAGAGACGGGCTGCACAGCAATCATGTCGGTCACTCTACAGCAGTGTCTTTAGGGTATGAATGCTTGGAAGGGGAGCAACCGGAGCCGATGGAGGACATGAACTGCGTTTTTGTTTCACTGTGGTGAGAAAGGCACCTTTCGAGTGGTTAACACCTGCACAGGGTCTGGGTCACCCCATGTGCGGGGACGGGGTCCCTGCAGCCCCTGCCTGTCATCGGCACCCTCGCTTCCCTCAACGACCGGCCTGTGAGGAGCTGTCCCGGGGGCAGCCCGACCCCGCCGGGGCCCTGTTCCGCTCCCTGCCCCTCTCTCCCAGACGACGGCCGTGCCCGCGGGGAGCCCCTGCCCGGCAGCGGGGGGAGGTGCCCGCGGAGTGCCCTTTCGCGGCATTGTGGGAAGGCGCGATGCGGCCGGGGCCTCACCTGGCGCGGGGCGGGGAGGGAGGAGGGCAGGAGGGAGGCGGCCGGCAGCCAGCCCGGCCGGGCCGGCTCCGAGCCCGCTGCCGCCGCCACGCCATGGTAAGTGGGCCGGGGCTGCCCCTGCCCCGCCGGTGCCGCGGCCGGGCCCGCGACGCAGCCCCTCTCGACGGGCGCGTTCTGTGTGCCTCCTCGGCGGGGCGGGCTGGAGGCAGGGCGGAGGGGAGCTGCCCCCGAGCCCTTCAGACCCCCGGGGACCGGGTTGCTCCGCCCGGAGCCGAGACCCGGCGCTTGGCAGCGGGGAAACCCTCGGCGGGGCTGCCCTGGACGTTACTTTCCCAAGAGCCGAAAGCAAACAGAAGCGTTTGCGCTCTGCCCGAGAAAGCAAAGTCCCTGCGGAGGTGGGTTCGAACGTGGAGCCGCTCTGCCGCCCGGGTGCCCCGTCCTGGTGTACCTGCGGAGACGGCAGGTCCCGGAATGGTGCGGCAGCAGCTCCTTCGTGTTTGGGAGAAAGAAACCTGAGGTTTGACCAATAATCATTCCTCTGGAATAATCCGAGTTGGCTGTAAGTAGAGGTAAAAGGTGTTCTTCGGAAGGTGCATGCCAGCCTGCCTGCGAGGGCTGTGCCGGCTGCTCCGAGCAGCAGTAATGCCATTTCCAAGCAGGCTTGAACAAGATTCGCACCTGTTTTAAGGAAATGAAAGTTATATTCTTTTTCTTTTTGCCTTGTGACCACTGGGGTGAGCTCGGGTCATGCTGACAGCCTTTCATAGCCAGCCAGGAAAACAAGGCTGTTACAGAGAGAGAGGTTTTATAAAGTCTTCCTGTAACTTGAGGAGCTGAGGTTCAAGTCGGCTCCAGTGCCTGGAGAAGGATCGAATGTGGTTTCATAGGGATCTGTGTCTGTTGGCTGGCTCTGGGGTCAAAGCGGAGCAGTGTTGGGCAGTGGGTTTTCTTGTCACGGGAGCTTTGGGAAGAGCTTTTCCCCACGTGTATTTCCTGGTGCCGGATAAGTGGAAGGCTTGGGCGGCAGCCTTGCCTCCAGCTCAACTGCCTGGTCTCATGGGGGTTGTAGGAATTTAGTTCTGCTTTTCCATCAATTAATGCATCCGTGAGAGAGGATATGGGTCTGGTTCTCTTCCTTGTATGTTGTCTATTGGCAGCCAGTGTACGTGTGCAACTCAGCTCCATGGTGGGCCAGAGATGACAGCAGCACTCCTTCGCGTTGAAGGGATAACAGGCAGGGTCTTGGGAAGAAAGCCCTTTGACTCTCCGGTGCTGTACTTGGTGGTGGTTTGCTGGGATCAGTAAAGGTTGCGGTGATTCTTCTGTTTTGTTAAGCGTGTTGACCAATATCCTCAGAATAACGGCTAGATTTTCCTCAAGGAGGACTGCGGGCTCTCAAGCAGTGAGATGGTCAGTGATGCCTCTTAATTGAGGAAACCATCTTGCTTTGATAATTCAGAATTGGGGCAGGTTCTGCAAGCATGCCTGGAGCTTCTGTGTTGTACAGTTTGTCTGTTGTGTGCATCTGAAACACTAGTTACTGGCAGAACGTAAGTCTCTCAACTCCTTCAAAGGCAGAACTAAGTTGTTTCTTTTCAGTGGTTTAGTCAGAATGTTAAGTATGTGTTAGTTTAGTGTATTTAGAAAGGTGTACCTGTCATTACATTTGCAAATAAAGTATGCACAGTAATGAATTTACAGATGGCAACAGTCTCCACACACCCTAAGTCCATATGTAGATCTAAGCTTTCTGGTTACACCCCGAGACAGCCCTACATATCCACTTCCCCCAGGTAAAGCTTATGTAAACAACTAGAGCTCCTATTTTGCTCTTGAAGGTCAGTAAATATGGGAGTTGATTTCAGGGAAGCTGATCTCAGAACTCTCCCTGATGCACGCACTTCGCAAATGCCAGTTTTCAAAGCACTCATGGCAGTCCCAGGGGAGCGCTGCTTACAATACTGCTGCTTATTGACAATTTGGAGACTGTCTGCTGTATTGATTGTTATAATTTTATAAGGTGAGTTTGCATTCTTACAATTAATAACTATTTTTTTGTCCTTTTCTGAGGTCATAGTACAAACCTTGCTGGTGTTATTCCATTAAGTAGTGCTGCCAGCCTTACCCCCTTCTGTTGTAGAACCAGTGCTGATGAAAGGGTGCTTTTGCTAGGCCACTCTTTTGCTTAAAATTCTTCTATCTGTCATCCAGTCTCCATGAAGGGCTTGTTACACTGGGCTGTGTGTCAAGAAATAAGGGTTACTGGGTTACAAACCAAGAATAAGCCTTATTCAGGCTCACAAGGGAAGAGCTTTCAACAGGTCGTTTAAACTTTCCGTAGATCAGTTCCTCCAGTTTGGAATGACATGGTTGTGCTTGCCACCTTTTTCCTATGTTTTGAAGTCTGAGTGGAAGGCACTTGTGCAAATGGTATGGTGTCTTAGCAGGAAGGTTGTTTCAATTGTTCTCTCTGTTGCAGATTTCCAGGGAAGTTTCAGGAAAGAGTCTGTTTAGCAAAGCTAACTTCACATCCTGCTAAGAAAGTCAGCTTTTCTGCCTGGCTGCTGCTTCTGTAACATGCTTAAACAAAGACTTTATAGTAAAAAGACTAAATTCTGCTCCCTGACATATATGGGTGCAGTAGAGAAGTGTGTCCTGAAGAACTGCTGTCTCAACAAAGAGCAAGGAGAGAGCACAGAGGAGAAAATGATTAGTTTCCCCAAGGATATGTGTTACTATAGTCTTTCGTGCCTGTAAGCATTGCAATACCTTGATCCTAGTGCCATCTCAGTGTTATCAGTATTACTTTCATGACAGTCCATGTCTCTGCTTGCATAGCTTTGAGTGCAGGACTGGTGCCTGCATAGTAAAAGGCCTCCTTCCCTCCATTCTGTGCTGCTCATCAGCACAATGAGAAAAATTAGTACTTGTGGGCATGATCTGAAATCGTGGACAAAGATCAAAAGAATCCCATGGAGCACGGGGGCTCAAAAACAGACTTGGCCTGACTAGAAAAGGAGCTGGTAAGCACTGTTTCCGTTTAGCAAGGCATTTGATACCAGTTACTGATCTAGAAGCTTGCGTGGAAATATTATTGAAGCTGCTGACACCTGGATGGTGTTTGGCAGTGGACT
Source organism: Ara ararauna (assembly GCA_028858755.1). Taxonomy (NCBI): domain Eukaryota; kingdom Metazoa; phylum Chordata; class Aves; order Psittaciformes; family Psittacidae; genus Ara; species Ara ararauna. The sequence goes on along the minus strand of CM054382.1, from coordinate 18,744,448 downwards.
CTTAGCTATTCTGAATGTTGACCTCACCAACAGACCTTAATTGTTAAAACAGACACAAGTCTGCAAAAGGTGTTTTCAGTGCTGCACAGAATTTACTGTCCACAGTTTGAGGAATGACTGTTTTTTTCCACTCTGTGATGTAGCTGTGTATTGACCTAGCAAAGACGAACTTTGCTTCTAGGCATTTACCTCTGAAAGACAAGAAGGGCAGCAGATTAGAACAGATGAGGGAGGAGAAAAAATTGCAAATAAATGATTCTTTTTGTTTGAGGCAGTGTTCTACATTGGGGGAAAAAAAAAGTCCATGTGGTATTTCTTTGTTTGTTTGTCTTGCGGTGAATTGTTAGTGTGTGAGTAGATAGTGGTAATGGAATGGATCCTGAGTAGATAGACTTTTAAGCTTGGAAAGAGATGACTACAGGGGAAGAGATAGAAATGCATGAAGTCATGAATGCCAGAAAGAATGGTTGCTGCAGGAGGTATTAGGGTACATCCTGTGAAATCTTTAGGCACTAAATGCAAAGAAAACAAAAGGGTGCTGTCTGTGTCCTAATAGCTAAGGAAGTTCATAGAGGATGGGTCCACAAGTGCATTGTCTGGATCCAGTTTCTGGCCATGAATCCTTAAACCTGTGACTCCTGGAGATGGGACTATCAGAATGATTTTACGTATGCCATGCTACATATGTTGTCCCCTTCTGGAAGCTTCTCAGTTCAAAGTACTGTTCAGAGGGTGATCCTTAATCCGGTCTTCACTTACTCTGTCATTCAGTTGGGCTTTTGAATAGCATTTTATGGGATTTGCCAGGAAAAATGTTTTCTAGGGTTCTTTATCTCTGACTGTTGCTGTGGTCCTCTTCCTGTTTTATGTGTTCTCTCTCGAGTACTCACTCATTACAGACTGTCACTGTTACACTAGAGAGCACACTGGACTGGCTGGCTATGCAGTAATTGTGATGCACACTTTGTTGTCCCTGGGTAGTAAGCTCATTTCTGGAGAGCAAAAGAAATGCTATGATGGGTCATCTGCTGATTCTTTGCTTAGGTGATCTTTTAATATATTTTCACTTGCAAATAAGGAAATTGTAGGCATGTCTCAGAGCCAGGAGTTACTAGGACGTGGAGTGCCTGGAGGGCTTTGGAGAGAGCCATGATATGTGTGGTAAGCAAATGCAGAAAGAGGGCTGGAGTGTTAATGGGCAGCTGTGGCTATGAGGAGACAAAAATAATGCTGCCAAGTCTGTGGACCATGTAAAATGCTTGCTGCTTTTCTGTATCTTTCATCATTTCAAAGTCCCATGCTTTATAAACCGTCCCATAGACCTTCTGCCTTCTGAAAGCATCAGTTACGTGCAAGAGCAGCAAAGAGGCAAAATGATGAAAGTAGTGAGAAAACTGATGGTTCAGGGAGGACAGGTAGAGCTGCTCCTCCCTAAAGTACAAGATTTATGCTTTGGCAGTACATCAAGCATTTATGTGAGCCGGTTGTAGTGTTTCCAATGGTACCTAAATTAAAACCATGCTGCTCTTGTAAAAAGATTTTTTTCTGTATCACATAAACAGCTACTAATTACTATCCCTGCCCATTCATTTCCCTACTGTCCTATTCCTACGGGCTGTCATCTGCGTTTATTTGGCTGCTTTGGGTGTATGCTTTCTTGAGCAGCCCTTTGCATTTTTGCACATGTTGCAGTTTAGAGTTTCAATATCCAGTCATGTACAAATGGTATTTCATTGGTGAGTAGCAATATAGCATGCAGAGTCACTGGGGTAGGATGGGAAAATAAACTTTACATTTGTGTGTTTGAAGGCAAGCTTGACATGCCTTTCTGGCTAGGCATGTCTTTCTGGCCTAGTATGTCCTGGGTTTATGTTTCCTGATATCACAGGTGTAACCCCAGGTACTCTATGCACCAGTCTCTTTTTCTTCTCTGACTTGCTGAATTTGTGTAGGAAGTCCATCTGCTATCCTCTATTCAGATGAGAAGAGGACAGAGGACATTAACATCCCTCTTCACCAGACAGTAAATGCCTGTTCTTGCCTTGCTGCCTGACATTGGAGCTTGAAGATGTTTTTGCTCAGACACTTGAGTTCTTCATGGCTCATTAACCAGTGCGGGAATTCCTGTGTAGTCATCACCCTCTGCTTATTCTCCTGAGGTGCGTGATAGACACAAACCACCAAGGAATGAGGAATGGAATTATTTTTGTTTGAAGAAAATGGAAAAATTTGCTATGTTGTGAACTATATAAATATGCTATGTCTCGCAGTGCTGTATGCTGGAAGGAGAACACGTGAAGTATTGGATGAGTGTCTGTCTGTCTGCTCTGAGCTCTAGAAAAGCCCAGAACAGGTTTCCCAGAGGAGCTATGGCTGCCCCATCCCTGGCAGTGTTCAAGGCCAGGTTGGACGGGGCTTGGAGCAACCTGGTCTAGTAGAAGGTGCCCCTGCCTGTGGCGGGGGGGGTATTGGAACCAGATGAGATTTAGGGGCCCTTCCAACGCAACCCATTCTATGAAACTGTCCCAGCTCAACAGCCATCAAGCTCGGGAGATGGGGATGGGGAAGGCACAGTATCTCAGGCATTTCCTTTCCAAGTCTCATGAGAAGAGCTGGATGAATGAATGGCAGAATTATTTTTGCTCCACTTTTTCATCCTAGAGGCTGCATTTTGGGCCAGCATAAAGCATTTTGTGAGATAATGTGCTTTAACCTTTCCTTCTGTAAGCAATGGTTGCTTCTTTTATGCTTAAATCCATGATTTTTTTTTACCTTAATGAAAAAATGACATTTTAAAAGAGAAAATGGAGAATTTTTCTATTGAAAATGACTAAATGAAATGCTTCAGTATTTCTAAAAAACTACTCTGTGCTCTTCAGAGTCATTCACAAATGTGATCCTAACTCACGTGAATCTCCGGTCCTCCTGGAGCTCAGGTTTTCTGTGAGCACCTTTGCTGGCAACTGGAGGGATGAGTGTGAGGCTGCTGGAGACCTGCAGCATTCCTGCTCCACCAGGCATAGGCGTCCCTAGGCTGAAGCACTATCTTCATTGTGAAGATGAACTCAGCTGGCTGAGGCGCCTGGAAACTCCTCACCTTCTGGTGAACCCACCTTGTCTCAGAGCGAGGCTTTTTAACTTTGCTCCTTGGAAGCTCAGAGGCAAGGGAAGAGCACTGCAGGACTTTCACAGAGCAGGGCTTTGCTGATGAGATAAACTGGAAATGAAACTGAAAGAGGCTGCACCTTTGTCAGAGTCCATCAGGCTAGATTTTAGCCCTGTTTCTTCATCAGGTGTTCAAGGAACAGACTGGGAAAATGGCTTCTTGTGACTGTAAAGTACACTGGGGATATAGTGAATGAGGGGTAGCTCTCTGCAGGTTGTTCAGCCTCTCCCCTGGTCTCCTCCTGCTTATAGTAGCATAATGAAGATTTCCACTGCCTCCCAAAAATGTGTAAACAAATAAAAACAACTCTGAGAGCCCAGCCCAGGAGACAGAAGGGATGTGATCACCTAGTTAATAATTGTTCTGAGTGTCTTCAAGTTGTGCTGCTTTCTTTAAGGTCAGCCAGCTAGCATCCCTGCAACTGTCTGTCCTTGGAGCTGAGACTGAAGGTGTGAGTGCTGTCTCTCTGGTTCGCGCAGCTATGGTGCGGTCACTGGCCTGCTCTTAAATTGCAGAGTTTGAGGCAGGTTTTATGCAAACTCTCTACCTGGATCTGTTCTTGCTTATTGGCTAGAAAAAAGAGTAATTCCACATGTAGGAGTAAAGAAGCAGTGATTTAGGAAAAGTGAGAATAATTATCCTCTGTAAAATCAGGATGTCATTGCCTGCATCTACATCTTGGGAGGTATTTTGCAAAGCTGTGCTGTCTCTCTTCTCTGGAGAGGTGCTGGAAACTAGGCTTTGCTGTTGGTGGGACGTCCAGCAGCCTGAGAGGAGAAGGCACAAGCATTCCTGTACTGTAAGGAGGATGTTGTTGAAGGAATGCTGCCTGTTTGAGATATGAGCCAAAGGTGGGAGGAGTAGACCTGCTGGAGGCAGCTATAAGCAGGACTAGAGCTGGAGGGAGCTTGTGGTGCCCTTACAGCTTCCTTGAGCTTTGTTTTCTGATCCTTAGGTAGCAATCAGAAGTGAGGACCTTCAAGATGTTTTTGGCTCAGCTATACTGTTTTGATTATAGTTTTATTTAACTCAAGTGAGGCTATCAATGAGGTTGTTGTTTGGATCAATACTATATGCTTAAATATCCTCTAAATGCTAGTTTGCTGGTCAATTTAAAATCTTAAGCAATAAGAAAAGGGTGATTTCTGCATCATGAAAAGCATGAAATCAATGTGTAACTGTAATCATGTGTGCCTGTAATGATCTGGCGCAGCTTTTATTGCATGGACTTTGGATGTATTGTGTAGGGGAAATTGTTCAGAAATTTTCCTAATGGGGATTAAACGAGGAAGAATTCTGTTCCAGTTAGGCAGCAATATGGTACTATGGTAGTTTTGTGTTGCTGTTTTTTCACTTACTTTCTTTATTCTTCTTTGCTTATGTTATACTGACTTAATAAGTGTTTTAAAGCAGAGATTCTACGGTATTTGGCAAATATCTGTCAGCTTCTGCACTGCTGTGAATAAAAGTTTTTAGTAGCAGAGTAAACAAGTAAGGAAGTAGCCTGGTTTGGATTTGACATAGTTACGTTTAAACCTTAGAGTGTGTGTATTAAAGGTCAGGAGCCAGGTGGGGACTTTGTGCAGCAGCAGAATACCGAAATACCTATACTTCAATATGCTCTTACTCACTCTCTTCCTGATGTGGCTATATTGTTAATGCAGTAGCTGTCCGTTGAGTGTTTTTCTCATCCTAAGTGCCCTGCATTCCAAACCATGTGGGTGTTCGCAGTGTAGCTGTTCATTTTTTCAGGGAAAAATTATAGTAGTTATTTCCCTAAAAAAAAAAAAATAAACGAAAGCGAAACAAATCAAAAAGTAAAAGGAATTTTCTTTATTCTTTGAATGTTTCAGAGAAAAAAACCCCTGCAAACAGCAAATGGCTGGAATACTTTGGATGTTCATACTTTTTAAAAGAAACAGTTTAATGAAAGGAGGATTTATTCGTTTTGAGATGTGATGTGAAAATAAATACTAATAAAAAAAATTCCAAACAGAAATATGTTGGGAAATATTCGTTCATATTGGAAGAAAGAATGAAAAATAATAAATGGAATATGAACTCAGGTAGACTGAAACAGTGCCAGAAGGCCAAGCAAACTTCAAGAGAGTCAGAATAAGGTAAAAGAGAACTTGATGATTAGAGAAGTTGCTTCCTCTCCACCAGGTACAGCCAGTCAGTCTGGTTTTCCCCAGGCCCCTGTCAGCAGCCGTTGCCATGTCAGCAGCCAAAGGTGTGGCTTTATTCATCCCACTTTCCTTTTTATGTGGTCTATGAGTTTTTCTTTATTAGCATGTCATATATTTCCTGTTGCCCTACTGGCAGCAGCAGGCTTAAACTGGAAGCTTTTAAGGAAAATCAAAGAGTTTCCAAGTTCTGCCAAGCTGTCTGTTTTGGAATAGTTATTCCTAATTTGCAGATCTTAGTTAACTTGTGAATTTCAGGAATCTTTTTGGTTTATAAAGGTGGCTTTGTTTTGGGAGGGCTCTTAACTGGATTTGGAAAGGTTACAGCTGAGTCAGAGTCTAAGCCCAGTGTTGCTGGACTGAGAGAGCTACCTAGCTGAACAAATCCTTGGCCAAACCAGGCATCCAGGGAAGAGAAGGACGTTTGCTTTTAGGTCTTTCAGCTTCCATCTCCTCCTCAGCTTTCCCTCCCCTTAGGCTCCTTGGAGACTTCCTATTTCCCTGTCCTCTCCCACAAAAGGACCTGGAGCAGCCAAATGCCACAGAACAGGTTTGAAACCAGTGAGTAAATGTTAATGCAGGTTGAAGTATGGGAGGAGGAAAAGCATTTCTAGCATAAGTTCTCAAAGTGGGATATTTAGAGCCTCACTGCATTCACCCCTGGAGTTCACCTTGCTGGAATAAACATGCCATCTTTTATAGGCTTATGTCACTGAACAGTAAACTGGAGAAACTGGGAGTCAGGAAAGCTGCTTTTACTGTGTAGCTGTCTTTATTTGATATCCCTACCGGTGGTTTGTTCTGTATGTAATAGAATATAGTCTGGAGCCATTTAGACAGTTGTACTGAACACTGCAGTACAGATTAGGTTAAGTTTTAAACCATCTTTAAAAGCAACAGATAGTCTGAGTTTGAAAACAGTGAACTAACTGTGAAGTGTTTGACCAGTTTGAGCGTGAAATGGCCGAATACTGGGTAAGGCTTTGCTGAAGGGGACCTCCAGTCTTGGCAGGTTACAGTCCAGGAGACAAACTTGGGTGAGCTGCTTGTTGGATCATGACAGCCCATTACCAAAAGGAAGGAGGGGTTTCCCAAGGAAGGTGGGAAAAAAAATCACAGTATGTTAGTTTTGCATATTTCTCTTACATTTGCTGTTTGTGAACATAAAAACCTTCTCTATTTTGCATTTTCAATGTCTGTTCAATTTACTGTTAAATTATTTCATGTCCAAGTCTACCATTGGATGTTTTGTAGCCCTGAAACTGAAGGTAGTTTTTGTTATCCTGGTATGGTTTTGTTTATCTCTATAAAGCAGAAGGCCCCATAACTTTCAGACCTGTTGTTTACTTTACAGCTGTAATTGATTCAAAGATGCATGATAAGGGGATAGAGTTCAGGTTTAGAAATCTGGTTTAAATGCTTGGGTTTTAAAAATTCCTATTTTTCCAACTGGCAAATAGTGGCCTACAAATATAAAATTTAGGCTACTTGCAGATGTTTATGGAGATCAGTTTGCACAGTGCTGTGGGTGGTTGGGTCTGATTTAGTAAAACAAGCCAAAAAAATCACACTCAGCTCCTAGACCAAAGCTTGTCTCCACAGACTCTGCATGTGAAGACAACTGATGCTTTTCATAGGAACTGCACTTCTCATCCCGACCCACTCAGGCTTGGACCTAAAAATTCCCTCTGCCATTGGCCCTGGGTCTGGTGATTGTTAGTCACAGCCAGCACCCTAGAATGGTAGGAAAGAAAACCAAGCACCCTGCTTCAAAGGTATTTTGCTTAAGGCAAGTAATTTGCCTTTGTTTGCCTCTGGAATTAGAATTTTTAAAGATAAGTGAAATGTTTTGGGGTAATGTACCTCTATTTGTATTTTGGCTGCTGAAAACCAGCCCAAAATTCCTTAGCCAAAATCCATCTTGTCATTAGCAATATAGGAAAGCAAGTATGTTTTCACAGTCAAGGAGCAAGGAACAGATGAGCTGTTATATTTGTGTTTGTGCAGTACTTCAGTGTTTCCAGGTTTATTGATTCATCAGAATTTTTCCAGTGAGCTATAATGAACAGAGCTATGAGAGTGAGGATTGTGTTGTATCATATCAGTGTGGCTGATCTGAATGAAACAACGTATGTAGCAATTGGATGCTTACCACTCACAGGAATTAAGCCATTTAACCTCTTGAGAAGGTAATATTCTTTACTTTCTAGAGAGTTCCCCAGATTGAATGGACTTTAGAAATCAGAAAAAGGAAGAAAAGTCAAAAGAGGAAAAATGAACTCACAGTATTTTTAAAGTATCTGTAATTTTCTAATATGTTGTTTTGTTACAAAAGCTCTCAACTGGGCAGTAATACTCATCTAGGCTTGAGGGTACACTATTTTGCTGCAGACCGTAAAATTAGAAATGAACTATAGTGGAGGCTATCATCTATTTTCTGGCTGTATATATTTCAATAATAGTAAAATTGCCTTATGAGTTATGCAGGTGCATTCTGCATATGAAACAATGTGGGATGGGAGATTGAAAAGATAGGATTTTTTTTAAGCTTGTATATGAATCTTGATGTGTTTAAGAGCATTAGTGGATGTTTTTTGATTGCAAGGAATGTTGCCTCTGCTCATGAAAGTGGTGGTGAAACATCAACAGCATCTTTATAAGAAACAGTGGAGTTTTCAAAGCAATTTCAGAAGGAAAGCATTTCAGTTTCCTATGGATGAAGCATAACATCCTGAGTAAGCTAATCAGCAGAAAATGGTGGTCATATTCACAGTAATTCCATGGCTTGTGAGTATTTAATCTTTTAGAGGCATAAGGTTGTTCTCCTGGAGATACATGTACTACTTGCAAGCACTCAGATTTAAGGTCCATTGGGTCCAACAGCTGAACCTAAGCTAGAACACCCTTTTATCTTTCCTATAGAAGCACTGCAGGCAAGTATTTTTCTTCCTGAGGGTGTTTCAAACAGCACGATTTTCTTGTGCTGAACATGCTGTCAGCTTTTGATAGGGACTCATTGACTAATTCCCTGCATTTTCAATCGAATCTGATCATCCTTCTCCTATCTGATTCACCGTATTTTTAGGAATTTGTTTATCAAATAGCTGTTACCTGTGCCTGCCTGATTGCTTTTAAATGTACACCTGCTGAGCTGCTGCTCTTATCTGCAGAACCTATGCTGCTTTTTGAAATGCACTTATCTTTACAAAGGCTTTGGAGCTAATGTGCTGTGCAGCAAGAAAATGGGTCTTCCATTCATCCACCTTGTCTTAGTGGACAAGTGTGCGTACAGTAAGTACTGTCCCTTCATCTTCTGGGACAAGGTATCTGACAGCTGGAACATGACCATGTCAAAACCCAGCTGGTTATATGAACAGAGAAAGGCAAGAACATTGTGCTTTGATCTTCACTGTAATCAGGCCATGTGTACTGCCAGCATCATAATTGTTTCTATTTAGCAAGCTCATCTGGAGAGTATTACAGGACTCAAAACAAAATCCTTGTAATTTTATCAAGCACATTAGACTAATGATGGCAAGAGCCATATTTCCAGCAGCAGGTCCTGCCGCAGGCACATGAATAAACCAGTCCACCTTTCCCAAGAATGGTCCACCTTTGAAGTCTTTCTCAATATAGTCAGAACTCTTATCTCGGGATTACTCAATAACTATGTGACTTAATTGCTAGGTAATTGTTCTGAATTATGAATGAAAGCATTATTTAAAATCCAGTAGCTTTTTTTCCCCCCTCCTTTCTTTTGCAAAGAAGCTTCTCTGATGTATTTCTCTGCTTGGACTTCAACAGAGCCTAGAATGATTCTGTCTTTACAGAAATCTGCATTATGATCTTAATAGTGATTGTGAACGTTAACTTTGATCCTCACTGGGGAGACGGAGTCATAGGGAAATATAGGTACAGGAATAAGATGGAATAGAAAACAAAGAGGGAGAAGAGAGTAGGGTGTATATTGAGAAGCTGTAGGGAAGGGTAAGGCTAGGTTAATGGGGAGGTGGCAAGGGACCTGCCAGCTCTTCTGTTGGGCATTTGCAAGAGTTGGGAGTGAGGAAAGCATGTCTCCTATGCTTCTTTTTGGTCCTCCCAGCATCAGGGGGAGCCTTGTCTCTACATGGGCAAGTGGCAGTGTGCCTGTTGTCATGCACATGGCTGTAACTGCATTTGGACATCCTGCAAGTCAATGGCCTCTCCAAACATTGCTACTGGTGGAAAAAAATGATGGGGATGCCTGTCAAGAGCAGGGCAGTTCAGTGTCTGCAGCCATTGAAAGCATCTCTATCCCTGCTAGGCTGTGGGTTTTTTTCCATTTAATACAGGGTGTCCTGTTGAGGTGGATGTCATGATGTCATCCTCAAAGATTTCCTGCATTCTTAATGACATTTTCATGCCGTGGGTAGATCGTTTACCATACTGCTTAAAGACTTAGTATGGTCAGTTATTTTAATCTGCTAATAAAAGTATTTGTATTGTGGTAATTTCTTCAGTAAAACTAGTCAAGCTATCTTTCCAAAGTAGTTGGTTTCTTTTGCTTCTTATAAGCCTCTTCTATGAATGTGCTGCTTTGTTTGTGACCTGAAATAGTACAATACCAGAATTTTAAGTGATTATGATTATTAAGTATTCATATTTCTAGTCTTGTGCCACACTGCATCCTTGATCTCCTTAGCCCTGTGTTTATTCCCTTCACTAATTTATCTAATCTTGCTGGAGTAGGGGTAGGGACCCTCTTCTCACTACTGCAAAGTGGCGATGCTCTTCCTGTTCCCCAAGGAAGTGGCAGAATAGGAAGCAAAGCAGATGTTGGCACAAGGTAACGGAGGGCGGGTGGAAGAGAATGTAAAGGGGATGCTGAGGGAAGAGCTGCCAGGGTAAGAAACAGAAGAGGGATCTCTGCTCCTATGCTCAACCTCCAGCAGACCACACTGATGCCACATCCAAATGTCACGCCAGGGCTGGAGATGCCTTCACTGAGATCTCACAGATGTCAGTGTCAGGCAGTGGAATGTTCTTCTCTGGCCATAGCCCCAGCGTTAACCGTGTTGCTTTGTTTACTCTAGATACACTTTATACTGCTGTTCAGTCGGCAGGGGAAGTTAAGGCTTCAGAAATGGTACACGACGCTACCTGATAAAGAGAAGAAAAAGATCATTCGAGAAATTGTTCAGATTATTTTGTCTCGCAATCAAAAAACCAGTAGTTTTGTTGACTGGAAAGACCTCAAGCTTGTTTACAAAAGGTGTGAGTAATTTTATGAGAACATGTAATTACTATTTGTATAAATAACACATGCTAGAACTAGAAAAATAAAGGCTCACTTTAAGAAAAACAGCATACGAAACACTAAGTGCTAGCCTAAGCTAATGGGAGCCTGCCATCAGCAATCTAACAGTGTGTAACAGCACAATGTCCCTGGATAAATTGGCAGTGTAAATTGTGGGTGCAGACTACTTATACAATCTGTCAAAAGAGAAAAAGGGGAATAACTTAATATTAGTGATTGAAATTTTGTTAGGAGGCTTTAGGCTTCACTGCTCCTAATTCCCCAAGACAGCCTGCTGAGACATGTGCTGGGCTTTTTCAGACTCTGGGTGGTTGCAGGAACTGTTCTGAGGCAATTTCAACATTGTGTCTTATTTTGTCTTTGAAATATTTGTTGCTCTGGGAGGTGTTAATTCCCATTTCCTTTTCCACACAAATCACTGGTCCCCAGCTACAGGATGCTAAGCATTCACTGCCTGTTAATTCTTGTAAAGTTGTAGCAAGCAACAGTAGCCTTAAGGTATAACACATTGCAAATTAAGCAGCATCTCCCATTTGGCAAAAATTAGAGTTCCCTGCTGTGATGGATGTAAGCATCTGACTAGATGATGTGACAGATTGAGCCTCCAGCCACAGCACCAGAGAATTGGTGTAGATCACTACTCCCATCTTGGGTTGATTTAAACAGAAAGTTTTGCTGCCAGTTAGCCATGAAGATTGTTTGGTTTAAGCAGTTTCATACCTTATGTGAAATACTGTCAGTCATTTGATGGCCAATAGACTTCCACCTTTATTTTTGCTTTCATTTTTGTTAATAAAGACCAGTAATACATTCTACAGTTTAATTAACCCTGCTTACTGTGGTGCTATTGCAGCAGGTGAGTAGTACTGATTTACTGTTTGGTTTATTAAGACCCGTGTTGGCATCCCACTTTGCCAAGGGTGGAGTTCGTTTTTCTGACTAAATTAATAATTCCTTTAAATTATCTTTTGAAGTGTTCTCTGGGACACCACGAGAATAAAGGTGTATTATTTTAGAGACCAGATAGACATTAACTGTCATTTATGTAACTTATAAGAGACAGAACAGAGCACTGAGGATCCAGCTGTTCACTGTCACATTTTTGCCTTTGTTTCCTTAGGTATGCTAGTTTGTACTTCTGTTGTGCAATAGAAGACCAGGACAATGAACTCCTGACACTAGAGATCGTTCACCGATATGTAGAGCTTCTGGACAGATACTTTGGAAATGTAGGTTTCACTTTCCCTTATGAACTGCATTCCTGGCAGTCTGATAAACCAACAGCTGTCTGAAGCTCTTTTACTTTGTGTTTCCATCTGCGCTATTTTGCCTTGTAGTCTCTTTCAATCCAGAGTGAACTCATTAGAATATTTCATAAAATTGTGCTAAAACTATCAGAAGATTGTTTTTCCACCACCACCACCTTCCCCTAGTTAATCTTCATGATTTGTAAGCTTGTCTTGGAATAGAATTTGAAGGGAAACTTGAGGAAAATTATTTCAGTCCCGTGTGACAGTGCTTTAGTTCTCTTTCCTGACATCTGCAGGTATGCTGGTTTTGTTTGTTTCATAATATTGTGTAACAGTGAAGGATATAAAGAAGAAAAAATGGGTATTTTTCTTAAAGAAAAATCTGAAAAAGGTTAAATAAGTCTTTAAAGACTGCAAGAGACCCATCTTTTCTATGAATATTCTTGAAATAGTTTCCACTACCTTAATTCATCTCTTATTTAAATTACTGTGCCATGACTTGTGTTTGTACCACCTCAAAACAAGGAAGCAGCTGGTGATGCAAGGTCACTAGGACAGGGAATTTGTCTTGCTCTGTGAAACTGTGCATGAACATATATAACCCATATTACAAGTGCTATATGAGACCTACTGTAAGGTTAGTAGGCTAGGAAGTCAGCTTTGTTCTCTGAAAACTGGTCTGAATGTAGTGTATTATATAAAATATAAGCGGATCATCTTTGCTGTAAGTCTAGGCTATTTGCATGAAGAGAATTATGGGTAGAAGCTGCGATATTACATAATAAGCAATATTCTTCATCCTCCTAACTGCCACAAGAGTGTATATGTTGAACAAGTTTGATCATCTTAACAACTTTTGGCCCAGTAGTGCTTCTAATGCTGCAAAAGTGATTTAAATATGGGGTGCTCTTTTGTTCTGGCAGGTGTGTGAGCTGGATATTATCTTTAATTTTGAGAAGGCTTATTTTATTCTTGATGAGTTCATAATTGGTGGAGAAGTACAAGAAACTTCAAAGAGGTCTGCAGTGAAAGCCATAGAAGACTCTGACATGTTGCAGGAGGTAAGGCAGGGAAAGACAAATACCTCATCTTCTTACATCTTCTGTGTTTGACAGGAGCTGAAAATACAGCTAAGCACCTCTGATAATTACCTAAATGTGACTTGTGTTCAGTTTCAATAGGTACAACAGTGCAGTTAAGATAGCAGTTACATAAGCTTTCAATTCAACCCTCTTGCATCTTGTGGAATCACCAGGAGGCTCTTTATAGACTGCTGTTGCTCTCTTGCAGTTTAACTGCTAAGGTTTCTTGGATATTATATTAAGAAATTGTTTAAGACATATCTAGGATACTTATATAATACAAGAACCTAATCTACGATTATATTGTATGTATACATATGTATATCTAAATACAGAAAAAGATGTTTCATTAATATATTGGAAACAGATGACCTACTATTAACATCTAAAACTGGAAAGAGTAAGTGCTGGCAAACTCCATTTTCATTCATAAACACCTGTGTAGATTTTCTGCAGGACACAGGTATACGTAACCTTTATTCAGACCTCTGCAGGATTGTCTTGTAATATACCGCTGAGTCAGGAATGGCAAAAACACTTGAATGTGATGGATTTACTTCATTTCTTCCTGGGTAGTGAAGGATCCATTGTAATACTGAAGGAAACAGCATGCTGGTAGAACTAGCTAGGGACACCCTATGTGAGTCAAAGAGTTTTTCACAGTGGTCTGGCATTTGCACATGAAACTAAGCCAACTAAGTAGAAAGGCCTATACATGATGAGTTTAGCCACAACTGTAGTATGCCATGATTTGAAGATCAGATTCTAAAATGCTGTAAAATGTTTTTAAAGCAGAATTATTTCCACATTTTGATTAATCTGATCTAATTCCATGCAAAACTACACTGTCTGTAAAGAGGAGAAAAGGTTTGATTTGGGAGGTTACTGTACTGCTCCATAATGCATCAATTGACTCTTCTTTTTTCTTTCCACAGACAGTGGAAGAGTACATGAACAAGCCTGCATTTTAATGTTACAGCTACTTGGAGAGAGAACTGCTGTATGCACCTGTAAAACCTGTAAACTGTACTTCCTAAAATTGCTTCCGAATGTGCCAGATCCTCAGAGAAATACCAACAGCAATAACTAAAGGGGTTTGTTTGTATAATTGTGAAGATGAAGGTCAGCTAATGTAGCACAGGATTCAACAATTCTGTACTTGCCTTACTCTGCGTATGAGTTTCTCAGAATTGTTATAGTCCTTGATGTAGTTTCTCTTCTCCTTTGCTGGACTAAACACTTGTTTTGTACCATGTCTTTTAGCTACCGGTTTTGTCATCATGAAATGGTACTTTGATGATACCTTGAAGAAGTGTGTTTACTAGTTTTGGTCTACTGCTGACCGTATGACTCTGCTTTTGTACAAATGTCCATTATTTTGAATGTAATTATTACTCTGCTCTAATAATAATTTTTTTTCCAAAAGCCAAATTGTTGTGGGCCTTGATTTCACAAGCACGTTTTGAAAAGATTGAACTGTCTAGTTTAGGAAGAAATGTGCTTCTCTTTGGACCAGCCCCTTTCTGTCACTATCTTCCTTCTATTTTCTGCTCTAGTCTGCTAATAAGACTGCTCCAACTGCTACTAGTGTGCACTCCACGCCTCTAATCTGGAAGAGTGTTCTGTAGGCTTCTCCCAGGTTTAATGAATCCTTTTTGCTGCTGCATGCAGACGGTGTCTTTCTGTCTTTCTCCTCATTTTCCTGTTCCCTTCCTAGGTTCCCTGAACCTGAACAAAGGCTGTAACCTTTGGAAGTGTGCAGCTTGAGAGCAGGAGATATTCAGAAGAAAAGAAATTAGTCTTTGGGATTCATTGATTGCATAGGTTCACATTTCCCTTCAACATAGATTTTCTTTGATTTCTGGGATGTACAGTTGGTATTTTCCTTCAGGGATTTTTCTGATCTTTAAATGTCCTTCATTCTTACTCCTCCTTTTTCATGGCTCCTTCCTTCCCAGTCTGTCTGTATCTTCCTGTAGAGAGGTTTGGGGTTTTGTTTTTTTTTTTTTTTGGAGGGTTGGAGCACTTTGACACAACATGACAACTTTGTTAATTGTCAACCCACTTTTCTGCCCGTTATCTAGTCTGTTAGTAAAACTGTTACAAGCTGGCTCATAGCATCATGCTGCTCTTATTATAATTACTTTATCCATCTGTTTTCTCTGTACTGATGTCAAAGGCACACTTTCAGCGTCAAAAAAATGGTGAAATTGCTGAAGGGCTTTCAATAGCTCTGAAGACCTTCAATTTAATAGTAAATTAACAAAACTGTATGAGTTGTATATTATTTTCTCATGGCTTGAAATTAAGGTTTTTTTAAAGTAGCATTTAATTGATTAAGGAGCCACTTTAGAACATGCAGAGACTCCTTCCGCTCTTTACTTTTATAAGTGTCTTTTATTCAGTGAAATCATCAGTAGTTTCATTTGCTTTTACTCTTTCTTTTTGGAACCATGCTGTGATTTTCTGACTCTTACAATTCTTGTTTGAATTCTGGAGTATATAAAAATAAGAGTTCCAAAAAGAATATGTCTTGGTATGAATAAAGATATCTTAAGCTTTTTTCTTCATTCTATAAAGAGCTGCAGGACTTCTTTCTCTCTCATTTTAATTGAAGAATTCCTCATGGAAAAAACAATACATTAGCTAGGGGTATTTGTGCCAGCCATGTCAATATAGCATCTAAAATACATAGCATTGCCAAATTGATGTATCCAATGTCAACTTGAGAAGTGTGAAGGAATTAGTATAGCTTCCTTGCCCTTATGCAAAAGGTCGTTGGAATACGCTGCACCTGTTGTGCCAACTGCTTTTGTGTGACAAAGTTGGAGGAGAGTAGGTGTTAGGTACTCTAAAGAACTGCTTGATTATGTTTGTAGTCTAAGAAACGTCTACAGATTCCTGTTGCTTTTGCCTACAGATCAGCTACACAAAGTAGGTAGGTGGGTGTTACTTAGTGTGACTTTTGCGAGTGTCAGTGTGTATGTATAGTATACCTATGATATAGAATAGATTGGTTTGAAACATAAAACTTGTATTTATACTTCTTACAACCTTCAGTGAGAAAGGGGTCGCTCACCTAAGTGGCATTACAATGGCATTCAGCCCAACCCAACTCTTCTCCAAAGGGACAAAGCCCAGATGACACCCACTTATTGACAGGTTGCCTTTAGGTCACTGTGTCAAAATGCCTGTGCCTCCATCTTCCATCGTCATCAACAGGACTCTATGTAGAGTAGTGCACTGAAGAGTGTAACTCATCAGAAGACTTATGTCTCTCCTGATATCTTAGTTATTTGATTTTTCTTAAAGCAAGTGATTCATGTATCTTTGTATATATTCACAAATCTCTCTGAAGCATTGCCCATTTCAGTTGTGCTTGCTCTTGATGTTTCTCTTTCCAGCTTGCCTGACTCTTTTAGGCAATGTTCAATGTAAAGTTTTCTGCGACTACTTTATGAAATTCTTATCAAGAAAGTTTTAGAAAGCAGGTTCCTTAATGGTTTTCCCAATCTCACTAACCTCTTCTGCAGTTATCTAAATTCTCACCTTGTTGATGAGCTTCAAGCACAAACATCCTAGTTTGCAAAATTGCATCTACTAAAATAATTATTAATCATAGTCATGTTGCTAACCTAGATACCCTTCCTTGCTTTTGCCAGCTGTATCTAACAAAAAACTGCTTGGTTTTCTTATTAGCATCTCTGCCTGAAGGATTCTTACTGTGATGTTGCTGCTTACCTGTTGTGACAGGGCTGGTTCTCTGTTATGCAACTATTTTCAGCTCGTGAGTTTTGACATCTTTGAACATATCATGACAATTAAAAAGTGAGAGACAGACACTGACTGGGATAAAAATAAGTGTAATAATGTCAAAAGGAATATTGAAACTATGACAAATTATTATGAGTGAGAGACAGGAGTGACGGGATCTCAGAGGATGCATGAATTCATAACATTTGTTTCTTTTTTCGTGATGCCTTTCAGACTATGGTGTCAACTCTTATGAATAACTATAGGAAAATTGACATTTAGGTTACCTCTTATAAGCCTTTGTTTAACAAAAAGCTACTGGAAGTGAATCTTCAACACCTCCTTCTATCTGCTCCTACGTAAAACCTGTGTTTTATGAAGTTCTGTGTTTTCAGAAACCCAGATGGGAAACTTAGTGTAAACTATAGGTATGGTTCTGTGTCTGAATGTAATGCTGAAATAATGCTGTACTCGTGAAAGGATGAATTGCTTCTTTTTTTCCCCATTAATTTACAGTCCTTTCAATAGATAGCACCTTTTTTACCCTCTGCTTAGCACTGTGTGTGTTGGAGTAATACAGCATGCAGTAACAGTACATTAGGGGTCAGGAGGGATTGGTTTTATAAGGAAGGTTCAGAGGAGTTTAACAGTGTGAGAATTTCAAAGATACCCAGAGATGTTCAATGAACAAAATAACAAGGCTCAGTACAGTTCACAGAGAGAAAAACCTATCTGTGCCTCTCCATGACATTCTGCTGCACTGAAAATGTGTTGGAAAACATTTCTGTTAGCACAGCTTCTCTGTGAGGAGAGACGTTGCTCTTGCCCTGCATAAAATGATTAAACCCAAAGGTCTCAGTTCTGCAGTTAAGCCCTATGGTGGGATTTTCATTAACTTTATTTGATGCCTCCATGAGCGTGGAGTCTGCATCATCATCTTGCATCACTATATTTTTGCTTTAGATGGCTGCCAAGAACTCATGAGCTCAGACCAGGTTAAAGCATCCTTCTGGGGAATTTGACGACATTCCCACTGCATGCAATAGTGTGCGTGTTCCTTAGCGAGATCCATAGTACAGCTAAGATACAGCTGTTGATTTAAATGTCTATTAGGATTTTTCAGGGATTTCAGGAAGCAAGAGGGTCTAGGTTGAAGTACAGTAGTGAAAGCTTAGTGCTTACGGCAGAAATAACTGCTGCAAGAGACTTAATGTTTGCTGTCATGGAAACCTGTAGCCTTGGAACATGACTAATGAGACCCAGGCTAAGGGAAAGGAAGAAGCTATTCTTGAAATTATTGTTCAGCAAACCCTAGGGAAGACCAATAATATACATTATCATAAATTACAGTTGTTTCAAGTTCTATTGTCTAGTCCACTTAACCTTGTCTTTTTATTTACTTATTTTACAGCTCTTGTTACCATGTTTTCACACAAAGAATGTTGTTAGATAGTTCAAAGCTAATACTTTGCCTATCTAGAAAAAATAGCATCTTATTTGCATTCCACTTTCCCCAAACACTACAAAATTTGTCGGACTTTTGTGGAAAGGACACACTGAAACAAAACTTGTGGCTGGTCTGGAGTGCCCCAGTAAGCTGAGGAATAGTTAGCAGTTTAGCTGGGATTTTTGCCTTTGGTTGTAGTTGTATGTTTTAAAGACAGTCCGCATACATGAGGTAGGGAACATTTCTGTGTATATATCCAGATGGAAAAATCCAATTACCCCTGTGTTTTACTGCAGTAAGATTCCTGATTTCCTAAGCTGAAAGGAAAATTGGTTGGGGGAACATATAGAAGGTATCTTTAAAGTTTACCCTTCTGCCATCTTCTTTTAAAATTCCCACTTAGAATTCTCCTCTCTTTTGAAGCTTCCTGCTCTAAACTCAATGTGTATCATTACACACCACATTCTGCAATGGAGAGTAGAGAGCTGATGGGGTTTTCCTGCAAAAGTGAGCTTTCTGTGTCTGTTGTAAAAGACAATGCTGAATGTAGAATCCCTAGTGGCACAGGGTGACAAATTCATTACATCCACTTGCTGTGGATCTCAGCTGATCTCTGGATCAGGATCTTGCCCGAATAAATTGCCAGCAGCTGTGTAAGCCTCCCTGCTGGATGATGATCACGATTCAGGGTCCTTCTGGAATCTAACAGTGAGGAAGTCAGACTCAGCTGAGCCGAGCCAACAATGACACATCACAGAGGAGTATCTTCACAGAAGTTTCAGGCAAAAGAATATGTTCTATTTTATTTCTCGAGAGGGCTTGGAACATGGTCCTAGGTGAGTATTACACTGGGTAACACCTCTGAAAGAACAATCTGACAGTGTGGCAAGAAGGGAATATTCTGGGGAAAAGAGCAAAGAGCTGGCTGGGTTTGGAAGCTGACAGCTGCAACTGGGGCGAATGAGGGTTTTTTCTGGTGTCTGTTGTCAGTGACAAGGTGGTCCTTGTTCTCAGAGTTAAAACTGGCTTGGGTAATCAGTTCTTGTTTGGCAAGTACTGACAAAGCATTGTGTTGGCAATGATAGGAATGTTCTGGCAAAAAAAAAGGTAGTGCAGAGGGCAGTGAAATATCATAAATTATTTTTAAATATGGTGATAAAACATTGATTCATTTTGGCTGGGTTAATATGAGGAAACAGCAACATTTAACATGACAGTTCTGAGTGACGATGAAAATAATTAGTATGTCAAAAATGTTATGTCATAATGTATACTCTTGCATTTATGTTTGAGCCTGGCATAAGAGTGGAAGGACTAGAACATCAAGAAATCCTGTGCATCCTTCAGTCCCAGGCAGGATCTGAGTGATGCTTTTCTAACTTCTTTAAATCAGCCTGTGGTGGAGATCCGAAAATGTTCTTGGACAGTCTGCCCTGACAATTTCCCTCAGTTGAAATGCTCTTCCTGTTGCAGCTCCTTTACTGCCGCACAAACCCAGGATTACTTGTGATATCAAGCAGAGATATAGAAATACTTTGATTACATTTTTCTTTGCAGCAGCCTTTTAAGGGTTTCTCTGTTTTGCTGTCGAGCTCCCAGGTAGTGCTTAGGGAGTAATGAAGTTCAAGGACAGCTGTGCCTCCAGTAGAGTGGGGGTATTGGTTGTTTTTATCCTTTATTCTGTTATGTGAACCATATTCTGTTGTGGCTCATTGGTAGTTGATCAGAAAATTTAAATAGCAGCTAAACTGATGGAAACCAGAAGCACAATTATTTTCTTTTTCTCCTATTTTCTTACACTCTGTAACTGTTTGTAACAACTGTGCATGAGACCTGGATTCAGAAAGTACTTTGGGGTGCCCTTTATTGCAAGCACGCAAAACTCAGACTACTTTAACAGGGCTACCTGCATTTTTTGAGGTTTAAATTGCTCCCCT
This sequence comes from Ara ararauna, assembly GCA_028858755.1. Lineage (NCBI taxonomy): Eukaryota > Metazoa > Chordata > Aves > Psittaciformes > Psittacidae > Ara > Ara ararauna. The sequence continues at coordinate 18,724,331 of CM054382.1, read as the reverse complement.
GCCTTGCTTGCTCAGCACTGGGAAACAGCTATTTCTGTTTAGATGTAGAAAAGGGGAGTTCTCTTCACTGTTGCATGCTTTAATATAAAATTAATGAGAAATAAAGTTTGTTTAAATTTGAACAGGTGATGGCTGTTGTGGGAGGTTCCCACACATAATTTTCCATCTGGAAAGCAGCAATTTGCTTTCCAGCTGGAAATCTTGCCTCTGTCAGGCAGGGCTCTTCTGAGGGGAGAGGAAACTTAAAAGATGGGTATGTTTCGAAGCCAAGGCAAACAGGAAGGGAGGCATTACAAAAGGGATGACTTGAGTCTTGCCTGGCTTCTCTGCTAGGGTGCTGGGTCAGCAGGGCTGGGGCAGTCAGTGATGTGCTTCAGCTGTGCTGAATTGGACACAGCTGGGCACAGCTGTACCTGCGAGCAGGAGCCAGGGCTCAGCCTGATGCCTGCGGAGGGGAAGGAGAAGTTCTATGCTCGCACTACTGTGCCTTTTCTGACCTCACAACACAGTGCAGGTTGGGTTGCTGTCTGGCAGGCTGGGGCAGAAGTCACCTGTGGTTGCCCTTGTTGTCCCTGTGCTGCCCTTCTACCCTGCAGGGTCCCACAGAGCATCCTGCTGGGAAGAGCTAGGAAGCGCAACAGCCTTTGGTCTAACTTGCTTTTGCCACGGCAGCGAGGGCTGTGCTTCAACTCAGACTTGGTTCAGTTGGCTGTGCTCCGCCTGGGATTCAGCCTCGAAAAAATGTATCAACTAAAAACGCTTTTACTCTCAATGGTTAGTGTTTCACTGCAAGGGAAGGGCCCAGAGCGCACACAGGCAGTGGACCTCTGAGACTGCGTGGTGGTCGGGTTAGTCTGTTCAGCCAGTAAGCACCTGATCAGTGCCCCAAGCCTCTGCGTTGGCTTCCAGAAGAATGGGAGATTAAATCCTTTGGGTCATCAGGAGTAGCAGACCAGTACACACAAAAGGGTTTTCTGTTGGTTGACGTGTCCTGCCATACACTAACAAGCAGAGCAGCCTGTGCATCCTGTTCTAATAAGGCTTCCTAAATATTATAGCCACGTTGAAGCATACAGTTCTTTGCTAAAGAATGGAAAAAATCCGAGACCCTAAATATTTGGAGATTACTCCAGTGAAAGGGAAAAATAACAGAAAAGCAAAGGGGTGCTTAGGGAGGAGAGCCTCTGATTCCCTTCTGTTCCTTAGTGAGGTGCATGGACCTTATTTGCTTGTAAAAAGGTACTGATGCAAATATGTGGTTGTTGAGAGTATTTTTGCCATTGTTTTAAACTCATAACTTTCTGCACCTGCAGAAGGCTGTATATGTGAGGCCGAGCAATAACAGTGTGACACGCGTAAACAGTAATGAAAGTGCTCTCTTTGTGCTCCAAGGCGATGCTGGCCCGTAGAAGGAGGGAGGTCCTCCAGGGTTCTGGCATGATGCTTCCCCTTTGCACAGGTGGGGCAGCAAGGCATCTCTTAGTCAGGGATGGCTGCCAAGAGCATTAGAGAGGTCCTGAGTGCCAGCTAGTGGCGGGAGTGAGGGCAGCCTCTCCTGCCTCCAGCATCCTTTGGGAGCAGGGCAAAGAGCCACCCTGAGAGTGGGAGAGATTTTTTACAATACGGAGGAATAAGAAAGAAAGAGGTCCTTCAGATGCAGTCTCCACAGCGCCTGGGAAGGAATAGTTTCAGTAGTAGCATCCTCAGCTTTTAACTCTCTCTGCTCTCTGTTAGTGCATGGACTGTTCCCCCCATACTCTCATTACCACTTTTTTTACAATGCATCCCTCTTTTCTCCAACACCATTTTTCTTCCTTTCCTTTTCCTGCTGTCTGCTCTTCCATTAACTCCTCTTCATTTCACATCTTTTCCTTTCTCTACTCACTTTTAACTGACTTTCCCCAGAGAGAATGAAAGGGTTTTATCACCAGGGAAAACAGAGCAGTGGAGCCCAGGGGCTGTGTTCTGCTCAGTCCTCAGCTCCTTCTACTAGCACTTCTGCAACCTTTCCCTTTCTTCTTCTTTCTGTGTCTGTTTCTGCCAAGAGTGCAAAGTCTTTTAGAAAGCCTTGTTTGAGGAATGACCACATTTCTGGTATTGTATTCCTCATTTCTCCCTTTAAAGTAATTACAGTGCTCAATTTAGCTCAGATGAATTCTGCAATATGGTGACGTTTTACATAGTGCATTACTGCCACTAGGTAAGATGGTAGCTAGGCACTTTTTCAAACCGAAATGTTATTTAGGATCTAAACTTGAGATTATGAGGCATGTGCAAAATTCAGGTCTATTGGTACTGCATTGCTAAGTGATTCTGGAAAGGCAAGCAGTAAGAGTATTTTCACTCCCATTTTAGAGTACTCTGTTGTCCAGAGCTAACTCAGATACCCAGGGGCCATTTTTGCTGTGAACTTTCCATTTGCTTCATATCTGCTGCATATCTGAGAGAGCAACTTCTGATTTGGCCTGCTGATAGACAGGGACCCCATTGAAAAACAAGAGGTCAAACAGAGTCAAGGCTGAGAATACTGAGAGAGCCAAAAGGTCAGAAAATAAACCCATTTCAGCAAAATGAGATCAGGATTATGCTGATCTATAAAATCTATTTTTATTTGAAAAGTATGTTGGGCAGAGGCTTGTGTGTTACACTGTTTTTTCTGCACCTTTTCTGTCACATATGTTCTGTCAGTCATTTCAGTCATCCTTGGGCTTTCATAGCATATCTGTGGCCTGAACATGTACCAGGATAAGCAGCGCAGGTGGGAGCACAGCTGTACGCAAGCAGCGTTTTCCAGCTCTGGCACAAAGCCCGTGTGTGTGGATGTGCCCCATGTTGCCATACTCTCTTTCCAAACCTCCACTTTACTCCCTAATTGACTGCCTTTGGTGAAAAGGCTGAGCTAACAGCAGTATTTCTGCTTCCAGCACCGTGCTGGAGGAAGTCAGTCGCAGACTGTAAGCGATGCTGCCCTCCAGGCAGCTGGCAACATGGAGCTAAATATATCTCCTGTCCCCTGCTGTGGCCCTTTGCAGCTGAAGAACAAGTGGCTGCAGCCTGGGATGCACTGCTGTGGGAGCTGAGCTCCAAGGAGGCTGAGGCTTGGTTTTGCAGCCTAAGGCTAGCAGAGAAAGTAGAACATCACAGATGCTAGTAATTAATCCCATGTAAGAGATGAACTCAAATTACTCAGCTTGTTCTCCTCTCCATTGCTTTGCACAGTTTCTGGGTAAAATGCTGTTATCCATGCTACAGAACAACTTGCCGTCTGGATTAAAAATCTGAATTTTAACTGCACAGAAACAGCCCTTTTCTAGATTACTTCTTCTGCTTCCATATTTCATGGCACTGGGCCCACGTTTCTGACAAAGACAGGGAATCATGGCTGCATTCACATATTTTTTTCGTGTCTGCACATTTCAGCGTAACCTTAGCAAGGCACAGAGGCACAGGAAGGGTCTTGCATTTGGCAGCACTGGACTTGATGCTGCTTCTCTGCATCTCTGTTTGGGCACCCTTATCGGGTGTTACTGGGAAGTATTGTTTGGGCAGTTTCAAGGACTGCTTAACAACTACTTTGGGTTGTGTAAACATCTTGTAGAAGTACTCCCACCCCTCTCTGAGCATAGAGAGAGCTACAATGGGTGCTCACTGCACTACCGAGCTCCACTGAGTGGGGCAGCGCTTCCATGAGATGCACAAGAAGGGCTTCCCAAAGGCCTAATGCTGGGGGTTTGTTTTGATTTTGAGTCGGTACCTAATAAACTAACTTGCCTGAGGAGGTACCTGGTTTTATGTTTCCAGTGTTCACCAGAAAAGTTTACCCTTTGAAGGAGCTGTTAGTGCAACGTGCATGGTGCAACTCTTGAGGCAGAGATGACCCCTGACCAAACCCCGTGCATTTGGGAGGAAGTTCAGGCTGTTATGTTGATACCTTTTTTTATCTTTTTAATGAAACCTCCTTCCTGCCATTTCAGAGGAGAGGAGGGTTTGACGTCATGTGCTGATGAGTCACTGCTTTTAACAGGCCAGCAAGTGAGGATTGAGAGTGCTGTCTGGAGCAGCTGCTCTGTTAATCATTCACAAAAAGCCCAGAGAAGGCTCAAGGGGAATGCTTGTGAATAGTAAATTTCTGTTTTCATTATGGAGATGCAGTTGACTTACCTGGGTCTGCTAGAATCCAGGTATTGGGAAGGGAGGGAGCAGGACAATGATCTCACCGATTTATTGATACCACTGCAAATAGCTTTTGGATAGTCATCAGTGTCAGTCAAGCATATACATGATGTAACAGTTTCATGCAAAGCTTATGTAATATAGCTCTGACCGTCAGCTACATCTCACTTGCTGCAGCTACTTCAATCTTTGGGTATGTTTTCTAGAAGAGAGCTCTTTGAGAAGCAAATGCCCTTGATAGGGCAAGACACAGATTTTACTGGAAGGCTGGCATATCTCATAGTATGAAGTCATAGAATCATAGAATAGTTAGGGTTGGAAAGGACCGTAAGCTCATCTAGTTCCATCCCCCATGCCATAGGCAGAGACGCCTCGTCCTAGGCTGTGTTGCCCAAAGCTCTGTCCAACCTCGCCTTGAACACTGCCAGGGATGGAGCTTTTATCACTTCTTTGGGCAACCTGTTCCAGTCATATTGTCTTAAAGGAAGCAGATTTGCCCAGCTTTGTTCACTGGTAGTTCCGCTGCTCATAAACAGCTCCTGGGAATGAATCCATCATTTTGAACTAGTGCTGAATCAGTATCTTGGCAGGATAAATTGCACTCATCCTTGTTGTGATGAGCTTCAAACTTCAGTTGCCAACCCACAATGACCAGGGAGTTCATCAAATTCTTCTTTGGATGAGTAGAACTGTTATTTCAGACAAGGGCCAAACTGGATAAATTCTTACATGGTGAATTATTCACTGCTCAAATCTTCCTTTTTAGGTTGTTTAAGTGTCCTAGACAAGAACTGCTGCCTTTTACCCAGTGGTAGACTAAGACAGGCAGTTTTATTCCCAGAGCAATCCCACTCCCTAAGTGGTCAGTGGAAGCTGCCTTACAACAGAAGCATACTACTTGGCTTTGACAAAATGTCAGATTCAGCTTCACCTACACAGCTGTAGTGCTGGGACCGTTAGGGGAATGGGGTTGTCTGTAAACATTTAATTACCTGCACAATGTGAATAAGAAGTTGCTATTCTGGCTGACAGAGGAATAATGAGGAGAAAAACACATTATGAAAACATTTGAATCTGAAGAACTTTTCTGTCTTTGGGCATTGTTTTCATGGATTTATGACACCCCACTGACGTGTGGGCAGAACCCAATTAGTTGTAGACATTGAAAGAGTAAACTTTTAAATAATTTGTTGAGAATGGAATATGTTTTTCTTCCTTTAGCACTAGTGGCCAATTTACTGCATATTTATCTTCTTTAACTGATTACTAGAAAAGCTTAACTGATTGTATCAACTTCTCCATAAGCCCATTAGCCCCAAATTCTAAAGCTTCTTACCACAGTAAAATTCACTTATTCAGTGGGCTGTGCTACTCTTGATAGATGGAAATAAATATTGGTAGATGAAACCAGATAGTATCACTGTGGAAGAAAGAGTTGTCCTAGAGATGCAATAGCTGATGATTTGCCATTTCTGTAATGAGACAATTTCCAGAGCCCATTTCTCAGTCTGCACCTGTGATGGCCAGTCTGGACCCTTTCAGAAGAGTTGGCCTCACTCCCTGAGCAGGTACATGGCTCCTGGTGGGGCAGGAGAGGGGGGTGGCTATTTAGATATTTAGGGGAGACAGCAAAGGACCAGCAGAGAAGATATGTGAAATCTTATAGGGGGAGCAGCGCTTTCATTGGAATGGGTTGAAATCTGGGATGCCAGCAACATGTTAGCTGACTGTCCTGAGCTGGCAAACCAGAACCAAAGGATGGGGAGAGTGATGGGCTAACTAAGCAGCTGAGCTGTAGCTCTTCTGATGAGCAGCAGAATTAAATGAAGGCCGAAGGAATGCTGGAAAGGCTTCTCTGCAGAACTGGCATTGGTGGAGAAAGCAGGAGGTCCCAGCTGAGGAGTCCAGGGATGGCTGGACTGGCTCTTTCTCAACAGGACCAGAGATGCACCTAAGTAAGTTGTAGATGCTGGGACTGGGATAGCTGATGCATCAATGTGGTGAGTTTGAGGTTTTTAAGGTTTCTGTGCTGTCTGTAAGTAAATGAGAGATGATGGGTGAACCTGGGTTATCGCACAGCACAGGAGACCACCCGTGGAGAGACTGGAAACAAAGCATGAGAACAGTATGGAAAAACCAGTAATGCTGTGCCATTTTCACCAGGGTGACCTGGTATCTATCAGGGGACATGGGAGGGAAAAATTTGATCTTAGAATTCGAATTTAGAGCAGAAGAACTGAAGTAATTGCCAGTGAATAGGTTATATCCAGTTTTTCAGATCATTGCCATGATGTAGTGAGTAGTGTTGTCTTTACAAACTCATGAAAGGTATGATCAGAAGAGTTCAATTTACAGATGGTGACAATGGGAGGTTCTGCATATACCCTGTCCCAAACAATCAGAGATCGTGAACCAAGTGTCTGTCTTCCCCGCCGAATCACAGCCTGAGAAAAAGGATGCCCAGGGATGCCTGGTTTGTAACTTTGGATCTTTGGTGCATCCTTCCTGGAGCTCTTCTTTTTTGACTTCTGCCTTCTGAGCCTTGGAGATTCCTATGTTCAAAAATGATTCCTATTAATTTTAAGGCTTGGAGAAACTTGTATATTTAAAGCTGTGATTCTAGTAAATTGACAACATTATAGGTATACCTAGTTTTACTAATTACTCCAGATATTGTAAGATTCAGTGTCATGAGCAACTGAGTCTGGGACATGGATAGAGCCCAGTTTAAATACCAGTTTAGGGTGGTTATTGATACTAGCAGTAGAAAAGGTATCAGGAAAGCAAATTGTGTTGTTTGCAGACAGAGCATATTTTGTATAGCATGAAATAATAAAGGTCATCTTTCAGAACAAAGGTGCTATTGAAAAGTTGAAAAATATGAAAAATGGAGGAAATCAAGCAGGAGCTTACAATGTATGAGCCAAATCAAAAGGAGGAAAGCATTTTTAAACAACACTGTTTCTGATGCCCCATGTCAAATGTTGACTCTACAAAAGATGTTTTTTTCAGTTGCTCATTAAAAAGGATCCTACTGGAGAGTTACTGTTCCCTGAGAAATCAGGCATGTTGTGTAGACAAATATATTAAAAAGAAAAGGATTTCCAGAAAGATGTGAATGCAAGAAAGCAATAAAGCCTGAAGAGGTTATTAAAAGCCACCCAGAGAAATTGGCCATGTGAGGTGCATTAAAAAGGGCTGAGAAGCAGTCAGCAATGAGAAATCTTCCGGGACACCAAAGCCTAAGTCTGTATGTAATACTGATCACCTGGGAGCCTCTGATCTCCCTCTCCTGGCGTCCTTGCTATGTGGATGAAGACAGCTGATGGCCTTTGCTCTGATGTTTTTGCAGCTGGAGGCATTCTCTGTGGGAAGGGCTGGCAGATTTCAAACCAAGTTTTCCCTATTCTCCAGCCACATTTTTTCTCCTAATTGCAAAGCCAGCATAGTTTGTTTTGTTGGTTTTGTTGCTTTTTAAATAACTGATTCAGCCAGCCATTAAATCTCTTGCTCTCTGTACACAGCAAAAAAAATGTGAGTTTGTCTGGAAAAATAATAATTGGAGAAAGATTAACACAAGAGACCAAAACCGTCTGCAACTGAATGATGGGCTCTGGAAACATTTGCCAGCCCAGGTCAACAGTAACAAGAAACTGTCCATTGGGTACAGATATAAATTGTGATCTCAGGTCAGTATTGAGGGATAAGTATAAGCCCTGTGACATCGAAGGGTGGGTATCCCTCCCACAGGCTCTCTCATCATAACGCAAGCCTGTCTGCTCGCCTGCCTTGGTGCTCATTAGTGTCACAGAGTTGTAGGGTAGGAAAAGCACAACTGGCTGCTGGTCAAATCATCAGATTTCTTCCCTCACTTCTGACCTCTTGATTTGTGCTCAGGAGAGCTCATCCAGACTTCTCAAACATGCTGGGTCTCGAGGGCGGCAGTCCATGTCTTATATGGCAAAGCATCAGGGCATTTGTGTAATGCTGTAGCCTATTACTTTAAATGTGTCATCATTAATTATTGACAGAGCACTCAAATATTGAATTGTGATATTTCTGCTCTATGATTCTTCTGTAAGAAAAATAACAGTTTCCAAATCTAAATTTATAAAGCTTAAAGTTTTAAAGAGGTGCCTGTTCTTCCATGCCTGTTTTCTTCTAAGGTCAGGAAGAAGTTTCTCTTCCAGCTTCCATCCTTGATCTGGCACCACGTGATTTGCAAAGGGCTCTATGTCCAGTGTAAGCCAACACATCAGATGACTCCAATGCATCAGCTACAAGCTGTTCTCACATGTACGGTACCAAAGGCAGAAGCAGTTCTGACTTTGGTGCAGTTACTCACTACTGCCTGCTTCTCAGAACTGGGTAGTAGGCATCCTCAGAAGGAGTCACGGCTTAAGTTGATGCTCATAAAGATAAAATACCTGTTGCACCCACTTCCCTGGCAGCCTGATCTTCCTGTCATGAGCATCATCCTTCCGTGCATTGCAGCAGGGATTCTGAGTGTCTGTGTGAAGCTGTTCTGCATTTCAAGTGCACGGCACTTTTTCTCCTCATAGAGACAAAGATCTGCCTTTCTTTTAGACCCCAGCCTACTCAAAAACAAGGTCAACCTTATTGTTTCAGGACACATGGCTTCCTTCCATGTAGTGGCATTTCCCTGGCTAAATAGAGCCTGACTATGCTCAAATATCAAATGCAGCTATATGTGGATTTATAAGTATAGTAGCAAACTACAGTGTTAGACTTAGGACTGCTGAAAAATGAGCAATTTTTAAAAACAAAAAATCACTTTAAGTTACCAGTTTTCTTAATGTTTAAGGGTCATCATTTAAACTTAGCTAAGCTGGCAGGTGATAGGTTATTCCAGTCCCTCCTGGGGAAGGTTTTCAGTGAAAGTTGACTGGAAGCAACAACACAAGAAGAGCTTGATGTATTCTGAGCCATCTCCCCCAGCGGAGTGAGCTTTTGTTGGGTTCTGTGGAAATGTGAGCTAAGCCACATCTGAGCTGGATGCTAAAACACAAGATTAACTGTGAAGCATAGGTAATGAGGCTAGAAAGAATCCAGGTAGGTTAACTGGACACAGAAAGACTAAGTTACTGTTCTGACTAGGTGCATGCTGTTGTCAGTTTTGCATACTTTTCCAGGTCCCAAAGGAATAATTTAGATTATATTAATGAATCATTTAAAATAATACTGTGCAGGAGAGAGAGGCCAACTCCAGCTCTATTTTCTATAGTTTCAAGAAATTGGGTAGCTAATTCAAGCTATTTACCCCTGTGCTAAAGAGTAGTCCTGGCAGCATGTGGGAGCCCTGCCTTTGCAATAGTGGCATTCAAAGCTCCCCATTCCAGCTTTACCTTATAACCTCCTTTCAGAAAATACAGCAGAAATATAATCCAATCACTTTGGCGTTCAGAGGCCCTGGCTCAGTGTAGGACACTCCAGATCACTAACAGAGATGTTGCTTCGTGACTCATTTCCTCTCCTCTGCCGCTGTGTCACTCACTGTCCATTCCTATTGCTAAAAACTCTTTGAAAGAGTCTGAATGGATTCATGAGCACTTGATGTTTTATCTACCTTTAGATGTGGAAGGAGGCACTTAAAGACATGGGAGTTTGTTGCTCCCTCCAAAACACCACTAACTGTTTTGAAATAGAGACATACCAAGTGTATTTGAAAGCCTGGCTGAAAATCCTACAGGTTTTCTTTGACCAGTAGGTCATCTCTAGAAAAGGACTGAACCACAAATACAAGGATTTCACAGGGGTTCACAAATGAGCTAGAGCTGTAATTCTCTTTTGTCATTTGGGCTTGCTTCCAGAGCAGAACTCAGGTCTGGATCTTAAATACTGCCAGTCTTCTGCAAGGTCCTTGACCTAGGTATCTCCACTGTGCTTAGCCATAGTTACCATGCCTTTGTGCTTGTGCATCTGTGCAGGAGGCTATCAGCCACCTGGAATACTCCACCCTGCCTGTTTGGCAGCCTGTCAGCTTCCCTGCCCAGTTTCCTTCTGACTATATCTTCACATTCTTCTTTTTTAGCTGCTGGTTCTGCTTCCTGAAGTGCTGCCAGCTCCCTACAATTTTGTCTTGTCAGATTTCCTAGCGCTCATGTTGACCGCATCCCACAAGTCTCCCTGGTCCAGCTGTGAGTCCAGAAACTGATGTGGTTTTAGGATTGAGCCTGCTCAGCCTCTCCTCACATAAATCAATCCACACATGGCAAGAGATCCAAGGTCTTTTACAAGCAAACCTAGTTCATTACAAAACAGAATCTTCTGAAACAAACACTTGTATTTAAGGATTTTTTTGTCTTTTTTCACTCAAAGGTTTTTTGGTGTTTGGTTTGGTTGTGGGCTTGTTGGGGTTTTTTTGGGGGGTGGTGTTTTTGGGCTTTTGTTGTTGGGTTTTTTGGTTTTTGTTTTTTTAATCTTTATCAATGTTAAAGTCATCCTCCTTTAAGAAATTTAGGTTTTTCTCTTCTGAGATGGAAACTAATTTAAAGCAGTAAGTCCCAGTATTTTGGTAGAAATTGCTCACTTATTAAATCTCTTTACAAATCCCAGGGAACAAATACCAGCATAAGCATTATCAGACTGAAAAGAAGCTCATTTATTTTTCATTAAATTTAGGCTGGCCAACTCTCAAATTCATAAGTTTTCATACTTTTTCCTGTGATTTGCTTACCTAAGGTAATAATTGCGTAGTGACATTATATGTAATATTCCTTTATGCTGACCTTGTACTTAGCTCCAGTAGTTCCAACCTGCTTGGAGTAACCTGCCAGAAGGCAAACTCATTATTCATAGACCTGCTTTATGCAGATGTCCTTTCTGCTCCCAAGTAAAAGCCATCCTAGCATAAGAGCTGTTGATCCCCTTCGTATACTTGGCAGCATTCACCAACCCAACTGTTAGACCAGAATACTCGGGTTTAGTTTTCATTTTGTTAAGCTCTGGTGAACATTCAAAGTGACCAAAAGGAGGCTGGAGTCACTGTTAAGCTGTACAGCTCCTTCCTGGTCCTGTACTCCTGGGCTTGTGTCTAACCCACTGCACCGCAGCAACTAGAAGCTTGGGCTGAGACCTTCATTTACCCAAGTAAGTTTACACATCCCCCCTGTAATGAACAGGCAGACCAGACTATTACTGTAAGTAGACCCATTTTGTGAGACAGCTAAAAACTTAGGGGAAATAAACAAAAACCTGCCCCATAAAATCTGATTGGTAGGTTTTGCTCAAAATTGCTGGCAGCACAATGATTTTGTGTTGTTTCATAGAGATTGGCTGAGACTAAATGACTGAAGCTGAGCAAAGATTGATGTGTATGCTTAATTTACATGTGCTCTGTCCAAAACAATCTTGATAATGACGTGCAAGTTTAAATGTTCCCAAAGTCTTTGCAGAAGCAAGTTGCTGAAAATTAACTTTGAAAGCTTGGAAATGTATTCCCCCAGAACTCATGGATATTTTAATCCCTGTTGTTTGGCTTTGCTCATTATAGGATGCATCCTTCTCTCCTCATTAAGATGTTTATGAGATATATGCGGTCACATAAGTACAAATTTACTGAGATTGATTTGTGAGTTACCAGCCCTAATGATTGATGCAGTCTTGGTGTGGTTTGGGTTGTATCTCCGGTGCAGCCTTTTGGAGTTGACTGTACCCTCCTTGCAGCTCTCCTTCCTCTCTGGGAGGGAGAAAGGACCATCCCTGAAGTCTGAACCTGGCTTATGAATTTCTGCACTCTTTTAAGTTTGCATTCACTCGCTGTATTTCAATCACCTCATGAAGGGACTTAATAGTGGGCATTTAATATCACTTAATATTAGGGCTTCTTTGTTCAGTTTTAGTTTTATAGCTGCATTTTAGTTAGTCCTCTTTTCCATCATTTAATTCACATTAAAATACTTTGTATGTTTTGGAACAGAAAATTAGATGTATCAAAGCAATTTGGAAACTAATAGCTATCAGGAGCTAAATGAAAGTCTGTGGGCAGCCCAGGGAGTTGCTGCTCTTGAAAAGTTTTCAAAAAGCTAGCTTTCAGAGGCAGAAAAGTTGCATCATTCCACAGCTCTGGCTGGTAAAACATGGCATAAGAGCAGAATCCTGTTGCTTAGCAACTTGTGAAAGATGATTAACCCTTTCCCAGCACCACCCTGCTGAGGCATCTTTGCGGACAATAATTGAATATGAAGAAACTAATATCTTTAGCTACTAGATGCATTGATTTATTCATCATTAATGTTGAATGAAGGACCATCTTAATCTTATCATTAGTTACTGAAGGAGATCTCTTAATCAGAAGTCATTCTTCCATAACATGACAAGGAATTCTTGCAAAGGAAGGATCATGCAATTACAGTAAAGATGGAGTAAGAAGTGGTTAAAAGTAATTTGGGGTGATAGTGGTTCATGCTACTGCTGATATTTCTTCATATGAACTCAAGTATTTCTAAAACTTCTACTAGGTTTGAAGACTGTTGGCCATGTATTGACACTGCTCTTGCACAGGGTGCCTTAAAGCAGAGTTTGGTAGCGACAGTAGATAGGAAAGTTCCCCACCTTTCATCTCTTGCCAGTCCAACAGGGAAATTTTAAAGGCCATTTCAATCTGAAAATGCTCCTTTTAATTAAAAACGGAATTAATCTCTGAGGTTGATGGGCTGCAAAATTTAAATCTCCTTTGAAAGGTGCCTGAGATTCAGCAAGAGTTGCTGAGCAGGAATGGGGGGTGTGGTGGGTGTGTTTGGGTTTACCTGGCGTCGCCCTTTTGCAGAAACTGTGATGCAGAAATCTTCCATACGGTGTTACTAGTATGCCAGCACTTGGGTTGATATGATTTCCAAATGTGATCATTTTGGATGCTGTTTACCTCATCCAGCATAAGCTGTCTTTAAACTGGATATGCTGTCAGTCTAGCCATCTACAGTCAGAGCAAGAGGAGCAATTCTGATGGGTCATTCGTTTAATCTCTTTTAAACATACCCTTGGGTGGGCTTAACCGCCATGGTTTGCCATCTGTTGAAAGCACCCTGGAAAGACCATTGCACTCCAGCCTACAGCAAGTGCTGGGGGAGATGAGCCCAGCCCCTGTTTTTAGTGGCGTCTTGTGCAGCATGTTTCCACAAGGATGGCTTTCTAGTGTTCAGTGTGCTGCTTAATAACAGCGTCAGAGCAGAGATTTTCAATTGCAGCCATGGAAAAAGCCTCACATGGGAACAGAGGGTTAAGGCATAGATAAAGGATTTTAAATTAGAATGGCCTCTCTTTGTGAAATTAGCTGGTAATAAAGGCAAGAATTCCCCTGGAGCAAGAAACACAATGGGTTTCACCTCTCCCCCTCACAGTGCTCCAGCAGCAGCAATTAGTTTCTGTAACTATTGGCCCTCAATTGTGGTAGCTTGAGAGGAGGTTGGGGCTGTTGACTGCAGAGAGCAGCTGCTGCCGACACATGACTGTGTGCAGCAGCATCCCAAGCATCGCTGTATCACCTCTGCTGTCACCAACTGAGAATACTATCTGAGCTAGAAATATTTTGTATTTGGTAGCGTTGAGATGGTGTTCTCCTGTTTGCAAGTGGGTTAACTCCGTGACCTGAAGAGAGACTTGCAAGGCGTTACAATCAATCCAGATGACAACTTGTCATGAGCACAACCTTTTCTATGACATACCCGAATGCAGTCCCTGCGTTTGTTAATTTGTCCTTACTCAGTAGTACTATGTGTGCTCCTATCAGGCAAATACAGAAACTGTTGGAGATCTTGTTTCCCAGACGTTTTCTCCTGATGCATTTAAGACTTTTGGCTCCAGACAGCAGCCCCTATGATTGATAAGCTGTTTGCCACGTGGTGTTTTGCACTACTGCTTTTTATATGAGTCTTCATGTCACTGAGAGATCTCAAGGGAGAGTAATACTGTAACAGAGGCACAAACCAAGGCAGATACTTCTGCATTGTTAGGCAGATTATTTACCGCTGTTTTGAACATGCTTTCTTAACCCACCAGCAGCAAAAAAAGAAACTTGTGCAATCGATATCTGAGCTGTTTTCTTTCACTGCTGTCAGTAAGGAGATGGAGCTTGCAAACAGGGCTGTTTTGGCATTTAACTAGAATGGATGGATTTGACTTGTCTGATCTATGATTTCTGTTGGCACCTACTGGAGGAAATACTTATTTATCTTGTGCTGTGCTAGTTGGCGTGCCACACAATGGGGACAGTGTGTATTATTTGCCCAGCTTTGTATCTCTCTTGGCACACGTTAATCATGCGAGTTGTGGTGGTTGCTCATGAGTAAGTAAACCTGTGCCTGTGCTTCCAGTTTCATTTCTGGGCAGAGAGCAACCTAGGAAACCCTAAGGTAAGTGCTCATGTATAGAACTGTCCAGCAGTCCACTGTGTGCTCCAGAGGAGGAACAAGACGTTCAGTGCTGCTCCTGGGGCTGAGGAGGGACAGGGCTGAAGCGCCAGTGCCCAAGCTCTCTGCTGAGCCATGGTGATAGAGGGCAATGTGTACCCTTCACTCCTTTCTCCTTGCCCACTCTCTCAGATTGGAAATTAGATCACTGGCATTTCTCCACACTGATGGACACACGCATACTGGGAGGCAGTAAGTGTTCACACCACGGGCTCTGCCTTGGCTAGAGTCTAAACTCCTGTGTTCTCTTATGTGTGTTTCTAGGGACAGTTTTCACAGAGTTAAGATGCTGGGAACTTGACAATGCACTCTAAAGAGAAACTTAAGCCAGGATTTTTGTGGGCCACAGCAAAGCAATATGTGTGGACGAATGTGGTTGCCATCAGGTGAATTCTTGGGATTTTTTGTACCTTTTTGATTCAGATTTTGTGTGCAGCTGAAGGCCTTGTTATTCTGAGGACCTATGTGGTTTTGTCTCAGTAGGACACTGCACACTGGAAAGGTTGCAATTTATTTTGACACTTAAATGTCACAAGGCACAACCTGAGGGGTTTGTGGGTTTCAGGGTGAAGGGTGGTCCAGGGGGTAAGATGCTTCTGTGGGCTGAGGCAGATTTGAATCAGTTCTGGGCCCCGGCAGTCATCCCATGGGAGCACACCGGGGACATGGGGCTTAGACCCTCTGTGAAGCCACAGCTATATGTAGAGTACTGTCCTGTCCCCTCCCTCCCTTCTCTGCTGCACCAGGAAAGGAGTACCGTGAAGAAGAGGAAGTTCACATACCCTGGTGGTGAGTGAGGGGAATATTAGCACCTGAGAGCGTGCCGGGACCTGCCCTGGGACCTGCCCTGGGACCTGCCCTGACCTGTCTCTGTGCTCAGGTGGTGTGGACCTAAGTCAGATGTGATCCGGCGTCCACAGAGCAGCGTTAGCACCAGGCTGGATCTGCTGCTTGGCAGATACACAACTATACCTGCCCACATGGATCAAGTTCTCCATTTCCCATGAATTCTTTTATTTAGGGGAAAAATCTGGAAGTGCAGATATTCCCTGGATTCAGGGACGCTTCGGCTGTGTCAGCTGTGAATAAAAACATGGCACATGAAATCCCAGTCACTAGAATGGGGAAATAAAAGACAACTAATCTAGAGATTATTGATTTTTTTTTTTACTTGTTCTAGGTTAATATTTAGCCACCCCTGGCTGTGCTTGAACACAGCTGCAAACACAAACTGTGAGAGAGGCGATAAGGAGTGGCTGGTCGTTTTAACATCCCTTAATTAGTGCATAAAGTAGCCCGTCGACCACATCTGATATGGAAAGGCTGGACACTGAAGCGTTCACCAGGATTAATTAATACACGATTCCAGGGGAAGCTGTTTCTTCCACTGCTGTCAACAGAGAGCCCTGGGGAGTATTTTCTTTCCAGCTGGATGACAGCTAATGACAGATTTCTTAATATTTGTTACAGTGTTGATGCCTTTAACTGTATGGCACATCAGGAGAAGAAGATCCACTGCTCTGAATAGCTGAACCTGGCTGTTTCATTCTCACCATTTGAGTTTAATGGTATCACTTAAGGCTTGTGAGAGAAGATGATCAGAAGTTCTTCAGTTAGACTGTAAATTGCCATATTTTATATTGCTTTAAATTCGTCATGCTTCAGAGGTAGAATGAACTTTAATGCCACAATGCTACAGAACACAGACATTTTTTGCAGCTAACTTCTGTACAAAGCCATAGGAAACTGTTTTCAAGCATGGTACAGGGTACCTGTCACATTTTTCATGGTTTATTTTGAGCAGTTTTCTATCCTATGAATTTTCTACCAACCTCAAAACCTATTGAAACTTTTATGACATTTTTCATACTAAAAGGGCCTCCCAGTCTTGGATGCTTACTGCTGTGATGGGCAGGGAAGCTTCTCTATTCTCCAGAGATTGAAACTGGGAAGAGAGAGGCTAAGTGAGCTACAGAAGTCCCTGCAGGAAATCCAGGACAGATCAGGGAAGATATGCTCTTGGTTGCCCTGCTAAGCCACGTGGCCAAGCTAACCCACATGCTGTCAGACTTGCTATTTGGACCTGTGTGGTAAACATCCCTTATGCTGAAAGCATGGCTGCCTCTTACAAGGACCAGGCTCCATGCCCTAGGAAAATGCAACAAATTCTGGAAAGAGAAACCACATAACTCTGGGTGGATGTGCCTTCCGATACAGTGCAATAGTGACAGAGGGCCCTCTTTTCCACCCACTTAGAGCTATCTCTGGGTTGCCCATGCAATCTCTGCAGCGAGCATGGTGACATGGCAGACTGCTGCTGCACTCCCACACACAGCAAAAACAGGAGCAGAACCTGGAGCCCTGTCATCATCTCACTTTGGAAACAGCAAAAATGGTCGTTGTTTCTGGAAAACTTCATCATTTGTTTTATTTTTAGTGACTGGGTAAACATGTTGCTGCAGTTAGAAAGGAGAACCTGCTTTCTGTCCAGGCTCTACCTCTTGTAGACTGTCAAGTGTTAGCAGAGAC
The DNA here is from genome assembly GCA_028858755.1 of Ara ararauna. Taxonomy (NCBI): domain Eukaryota; kingdom Metazoa; phylum Chordata; class Aves; order Psittaciformes; family Psittacidae; genus Ara; species Ara ararauna. The sequence goes on along the minus strand of CM054382.1, from coordinate 18,707,202 downwards.
CTAGCAAAAGTAACTCTTCCCAGTGTTTCTTTTCACAAAGATGGAGACAACTAGGGAAGGGTGGTTGTAGGTATTCAAGACTGTTGGACCTTACACTCACAGATGCTATGTACAGGCAGAAAGGCTACAATCACTGCTTAGTTTCTTCAAACACTCCATCCAGTCTGAATCCCTTGGCTGGGACATGGATGGGTGCTGATGAGGAGCAACTCTATGCTTTTCATTCAAACATTAGAGAGCAACTGCTAGTTGTCCTAGCAGAATTTGAAGGTTTTCTAGCGCAATAAACTTGGGTGGTTTTGCAATGCAAAGGCTGAATTTCATTGTTCGTGGTTGCGTTTTACAACCATTACTCATACTGAAAGTTAAGTACCTTTTTATTAAAGCCAGCTCTAGTGAAAAGGCTTCCTCCTCTGACTCTAAGTTCCTGGTGATGGTAACAGAGGTAATAATTGAATGTTTTTGTGCTGTCTAAAAACTAATTTCTGTAGTATCGAAAGGGAGAAAATGCTATGGAACTGCATAGTTCCAGGAAAGTACATATACAACAAATGTTATATTGTGCGAAGGGGCTCTGTTCGCAGATAAAAGTTATTTGTTGACAAGGATGTAAAAGATGTTTATTGACAAAGATCAGGGGAAGTCCAAGAAATATATGACTGAAAATTGATTAGTAAGCAGTCATTGAAACCAGAAGTGTCCCAGTTACAAACATTCAGATCATTCTTGTGATCTGGATCACCTCATTCTGTCTGGTAAACATTACCTTTAGTTTGGGAGTGCTTTTTCCCTTCTGTCCCATGTAAACGATTTGATTTTCGTGGCCCATTTGCAGCAGCATGTAATAGCAAAATGTGTATCTTAAGATGTCACACGGGTTTTATGTCCTGGGATTCTGGCAATAGGTCACAGCTTGAAGCATTGACAATATCCGGTAATGAGGCAGTGCTATGTCAGATACAACTGGATGAGTTATTTCTAGCAAACAACTGATTTAATTTCTTTCCCTCAGTCCCTGAATGATCTACTGTGAGGTTTTGACTGCGAGACATTTGCGTGTGTGAAATGACAATGATTGTTTTATGCAAATAAGTTTCATGCTCTGGTTTGTCTATCAGCTATTCGGAGAAATTATTTCTCATTATTTGCTATTTGAGCTGAATGACAGCCCTTGCAAGTCATGGGGCACTGAGTCTGATTCCTGAATGAATAGCTTCCAAACTCACATGGAGCTTTCAAGATGATCTCTCAACAGGGCTGTGTGCATGCTCCGAGCATAAACCCTCATGCAAACATATTTGCTGTGCTCCTCTTCTCTACTGCATTCTTGACGATGTTTGTTTATTGCCAGCAAGGAATGGGAGCGCTGCCTAGTCTGTAGGGCAATCAACTGCTTGTGTTTAGACAAAGCTTTGTGAGTACTTTTTGCCAGCATTTTTTTGATTGTAAGCATGGGCCACACTGGTGCAGGAAGACAGAGTTGAACTGACAAGCAGTGTGGTAGTGGTTAATGGGTGAGCTGCTGTGGGTTTGCTGGTGCCACCACAGGCAGGTTGAGCTGACCCAAGCTCGTGGTGTTCAGGCACTGTCTCTGCTCCTGCAGGCAGCCATGGCCAGGCCACCATGCTCATACAGCCCAAGCTTTGTCTCTGCCTGGGAAGCAGCCAGCATTCACTGTATTACTTATGTAATTTTTCAGCAAGAGGCAGTACATGAGAGCGCTGCAATATTTGTGACAGTTGTAGCTCTATATAGGAAGTGATTAATATTTCATGTTTATTTTTCTGTAAGGCATGATTCTTGGGAGGATGCATCAATCTGAGTTGCTGGAGAGAATGAGCCCGCCTTGCTTAGCTTCAAATCAAAGTGTAGTCAGGCACTGCATGCTAATATGCCTATATTAGATGAAAACTCTCTGGCTGGCTGACTAATGCTCTGCTGCCAATATGTCAGTATAAAAGTGAACACTTCAGTTTTAGAAACTTCTGCTTCACTCACCAGTATTGCAAGTTAGCTGTCTTTCTGCCTTTGTCTTGTGCACCTTTGATCTTGGTTTTCAAATAGTGCAGGAGGTCACAAACACCAGCTGACTGCATCAACTGTGAAATCTTTGATTCTGATCTTTTCTTTTTCTTATTTGCTTATTTTTGCCTTTCCTGAGTCATAAGTAATCGTCCTTAAAATATTTCAGAATTGCACTGGAGAGAATAGCAAACAATCAATCAAGGAAATGTTCCTTGTATCTGTGATATAATTTTTCTGTGAAGGTAGCTATTCAGAATGTCTCAAGATAAAATATATTGGCAATTATCTTACAGAACTTTGGTTCTTATAATATTAATAGGATGGTCCCTGAGTTACTGTTAATCAGTAGCTAGACCACCAAGACTTTGACTTATGTCCTGTACTGCTCACAGAAAAGTCTATGGGAAGGTCATAGGGAGGTTGGTAAGAAAAACGCAATGGAAGCTGCACTTCTCCTTTCTTCTCTGCAAGTGGTCCTGTAGGAAGACTTATGTTGTAGCAGGATATTGTAAAGTGTTGCAAATCAGGGTGAAAGAAGCAGTGGGACCCATTCTTATTTACACACACAGGGTTTATTCATTAATCTGAACCATATCAGACCAGAAGAAAATGAGACTAAAAGGTGATGTATGTTCCCACAGGCTTGTATAATGGCTCAATCCATGTGCAATACTGGAATATAAATAATTCACAATACATTTTGCTGGTCCCAACCAAAGTTTCATTCAGTTGAACACAGTAGAGAATAGTACAAAAATATGATGGAGAGTTATATTGCAGACAAAACATATGTTAGGCAGTGTCCATGGTCTGTGAAATGTTAATTTAAACTGTCTCTCCCCATGTAAGTGCTACACTTGTTCTCAATTACAGTCATGTCTACCTGATCTGTTTGTACAATAGTGTAGATATACTTGCTATAACTGAGCAAAACAAGGACTCCTGATTCTTTCTAGGATGCTATTTTAGAGCTGGATCTGTTTCTATATCACAGCTGCTCCATGTTTTGTAAGGGTTGTTGGTAGTCTCTAAATAAAGCATAAAGCAATGTGTAGGAATGACAACTACTTTCCAAGACAGCTCTACATTGACAAGACACTTGAAAATAAGTTTTGGAGAGGAATGATTTACAACACTAGAAGTATTTTGAGACCTTATTGAGAGACAGGGTCATCTCAGAACTTTTGTCTGCAGCATCCAAGGATTCAGGGACCTGGAAAACAACAGCTGAATTGCATTTCTGTCTGAAAAAACCCTGATAAAACAATCCCTTTGGGATGTATATAATTTTATGCACATGTGAGTATGTTCTATGGTATTTGAGGAATCATCTTTTTTGAGCTAATGCAGCTGATGTGTCAGGCAAGACTTGCTCAGCTTCATTAAAATTCATGTGGCTTTATGAATTTAGGACTTACATCATCAACACTATGCAAAGTATAAATTCAACAGGTACTCTGTAGGTCAGAGTAGTCTCCTGGTAAAAGGCGATATAGCCAAGGGAAGATACCTTATTTATCAGTGGATTGTGGGAATCTTTATAGATGTTGCTTTTGATGGTCAGTATAACCATCAAATTTGTAGCCTTGTTTTATGACCTGTTTGACTGAAAATCATTGATTGTTAGTTTCTTGGGATCTTTTCTCTTAAAATGTTGTTATTTAGTAAAAGGAGTGGTTGGATTTGGTTGTAATGATTATAAAAGAAAGGTTTAGTTTTGTTTTGTCTGATGCCCCTGGCATAGAAAAGTCTCTGCAGTTCTTTTTAGTTTCCAAGTTAACACTCTCTGGGTGATGCTGACTGCCAGTAGATGCCTGGCTATCTGAGCAGCTGTGGGAAAGAACAACAAAAACTTAGAACTAAGAATTGAAACAGTAAATAAAAATCATGGTTAAGGGCTCTCATTCAGCGAACACTGACTGCTGCTCAAAGCACTTAGGTATGCTTTTAATTTCTGCATATTACAAATTTATTTGATCTTATTACAACTGAAGCATATACTTGGAATTTTATTGTTTTACTGTTTTTTTAAAAGCAAATAAATGGCTGTGATTCATGTATGCAGTTGGTGGGTAAAAAGCAGGGACCATAACTGCAGCTATACGTATAGATTTACTTCTGGGAGCAGGTTCTGCTTTATTTTTGCTTCCCTGCAGGTTAATTGTGCTGGGATTTGCTCTGTTATGCTTCTCACTTCACCTTATTCTTCTTAAGATTTCTCTTATATTGTAAGCCAAATTTCATACATTTAGTATCACTGTTCAGCAGCCTATTTACCCTTTGATTCCCACCTCCTTGGCACAGACCCTGGAAGAGAGACTCTTGCCTCAGCTCCTGCACCATCTGGCCTTTCCAGTTCAGAGTCTCTGGCTACGATCTCCAGAGGACCATACATCTTCTTGGCTGGGCTGGCTCACATATTGCAGCTACATCACTGACAACTGAACTGTTTCTTTTGCTTCACAATTTCTGCTGTGCTTACTCACAACTTACAGTTCTTCCTTCCCATTTCTTCCTGTTCTTTACAGAATATCTCTGTTCTGCAAAAAAATACAGTAAGATGGGAATTGACATCCATCATGAAGCATAACAGTGAGAAAGGAAATCCTTCTGCAGGAGCTCAAGAAGGACTGTTTCTACACAGGACCAAGTCTGTACCTACCAGCCACTGCTGGGTCCTTGCAGAAGGAAGGATGAAGAATGAGGAAAGGAGCTTTGTGCCCCAGTCAATGCAGGCTCATACAAACAGCCACTGATTTGGAACAGCTTCTGCAGCCATCATCTGAGAGAGACACCAAGCAGCAGTATGATGTCTGGAGCAAGATGTACATCTGCTGCTACAGGCAATAGCACCTCAGGAGAAGCTGAGAAGATACCACTTCAGCAAACATATATGATCAAGACTTCCTCATTAAAAGCAAGCAACATCAAAACAGAAGGGTTATGTTTGGTTTTGATTGTTTGTTTTTTATATGATAATATCATGAGATGGTCATGTAAAATTGAGTACCTCATCAATATTACATCTGCAACAGATGGTGAAAACCTCTCTGCATGGACAAGTAATCCATTTAGTTCCTCAGACAAGATCTCCCATGCCAGATGTAGTATCTGGCCTTTCGAATCAGATTTCAGATACACTAGTGGAAAACCACAACCAGCCAAATGACTCACGGTTGACCCCACATCTATGCAGGAGCATATATGCAAGCCACGCTCTAGGTAAGGCTGGCAGTGATTCATTGCAGTGCTTTGTGACCTGATTTTAAACAGCTACAATGAATTGCTTTTATCATGTATTTCAAACAATTTATTTCGGGTGAACTGGAACACTTCTATGGGATCCAGCATCACATCAAATGCAGTAGATATTGATGAAAGGATATCTGTCATTCTTTTGGAAGACGGCCACTGATTCCTTGAGTGACACAGCTTGCATTATGAGCAGTTCCTGGGCTGTGCTATTTTCCAGTGTGTGCAGACCTGCTGCTGGTGCGATGGACCTGAGGTGATGGTTTGCAGCACAGTGGCAGTGAAGCAGCATGACTGCTCCAAAATACGGTTAAGAGCTACAGATCTGGAGGAAAACATCATGCTAAGCGGGAGCCTCCAGGCTGGGAAGGGCACACGGCCCTTCTCAGGTACTTACCAGTAAGGTGTATCAGACACAAGGTATTTACTGTAGGGGAAAATCACAGCATTTTCACCTGATTGTATGGATTTTACTTGCCAGTCAAGGCTCTGATAGCTGAGAGAGATGCAAGACTGCTATCTAAAAGAGTTTGGAGGTTCAAACGAATGTTCTTCCCAGCTTACAGAGGTGTTGCTAGGTGTTATGTAGATTGTAGCCTGATTGGGAAATAATGTCACCAGTTACATTTTGACTTCTGCTGGAGAAGGAAGCAGCCTGCCTAGCTCTTTTTTCCTAGCCCAAGAGACCTTTACATGATTGAGTGACAAGGAAATGATAGGTGTTAAGAGAGCTCTTAATCTTTCCAGTGGATGGATGTGTTGTGCCATGTCCTCAGCTGTACCCCCGCTCTGGCTCCCACCTCATTCCATATTGGATGGAGCATGGTGTCTTGTCCACGTGCATTTATGCATGGTGGCAGCTCACTGCTCCCAGACCGCACCGCTTGATTTCTCTGCCTCTTGCTGTTAAGAATATGCCTCCTGCGCAGCTGGGTGATGGCATTAAATCCTCACTGTCCAGGGTGTGCCTCTGCCAGTTGACAAATGGGCTGTTCTGGAGGTCCTGCTTAGCTGTACGAGCCATGGGGCATGCCTGACTGCAGCCCAGCTACTTGAAGCAGCGAGGCTGGCCAGGCAGGAGGCTGGTGCAAAGCTGGTGCAAAGATCATGCCTGTCTCTCTTCTGCTTTTTTCACCAAGGTTGTGGACTTGCCTTGATCCTACAATCACTAAACTAGTGAAGCTACCACTGGAGCCAACCAACTCTCCCCGTCTGTGTATCCTGAAATTCAAAGTCAGTACAGTTCAGCCCTAAAAATGCAAACTCTTTGCTTTGATACTGATGTGGCAAATGTTAATAGCTGTAACCACATGGGATGATCTGAATCTGTGCTCTTGTTTTGATGAAATCACTCATGTCTGTGTTGAATTAAGTTTAAAATTGTAATGTATTTTTAAAAAAGGGCATGGCATGAAGCGGTTCTGCATGTGCATATGAGCTACCAAACCGAACTCTTTGCCCTCTTCCTGGGAGAAGCTGTCTCCAGGAAGAAATTCTGTAACATTGGCTCTGTGCTGCGCCTGAGTCTCTTTTTTCTACTTATGTCACATTCCTGACCAAATGCTAAATTTGGTTTTGACCCAGATCTATATAAATTACTGTAGCAACAGGGTTGGAACCTATGTGGGCATATACTTACTAAGCAAATAAGAACAAACCTATGACCACAAAAAGGCTACAATGGCACTGGTGAAACTAATGGCGCTATCAAAGACAATGCAAGAGAAAATTGTGATAATGTTTCAGTCCAGGAAACAGAACATGGCTTCTTGCCCTCCTGGCTTCATCAGATACATAGACAGATTCTTGCATGCTGAAGCAGCAGCTGACATTATGACTTGGGAACAGAAGAACATCTGCCCATGTGCAGTAAGGCAAGCACATAGTTCATGCTTTGAAAATGGTTGGATTCTCAAAAAAAAAACCCAAAACACCAAAACCACACTCCCAACCCCTGCCCCCCCCCCCAACCCCCCCAAAAAAAGGAAGAGTCAGAATGGGAGTGTTAATTCTTTAATTTTGGAGTGGCAGTTTTTCTACTCTGTAGCCTATCCTGTGTTGCAAGACAAGGCAGCAGACAAAAAAACCACAGGCTTTCTGCCAGACACGGGGAGATCAAAAATCATGGAGCTTTTTCATGTGTGTGAGTGATTAATGTGAAAATTAATGAGTCCTTAATGTAAGTGAGGGATAGAAATGGGTTAGCCCCAAGATCATGAAGTTTCTGCAAAGTAGATTTGCTGAAATGCTTTAGCAGACGGCTAAATAATGTAACTAATCCTATGCACAGCTGTGAAATCACTTCTGTTTATTTAAAATTAAAAACTACATCAATGTGTTCACAGATCACTTCTGTGCCACCTTTTTTTACCCCCATGTTACCTTTGTGTTCTCTCATGAAGAAACATCACTAAAGGTCAGTCTTAGCTGACCTAAGTAACCCTCGGTAAGATCCTCACACCAGCCAAGGAGATTGTCACAGGCAGACAGCATTCACTCAGAAAAGCAAAGGCAAAATGGGTTTGCTGTCTGCTACTGCTGGTTGTTGCCACAGCTGCTCTAAAGGACAGCTCTGGAGGTTATGGTTAAGTAATCTCCAATGCTTTCAGGTGAGCCTGTACAGGTTCTCCAACTGCCAAGCCATAGTTGCTTTGTTTCCTTCCCCCATGAGACAGCAGTGGGGAGCAGTGCAGCTCCTCAAAAACATATGACCTGGTTATAAGCAATCATCAGGGGTTTTTTTGACTCAGCTGTGGTAAAGGGGATTCGGCTGGGGCAGGAGCACTGGCTGCATCTTCTGTGTCTGAATGATGCTAAAAGTTGCCAGGTTGTGCAAAGTCTTGTGGGTGGCACATCCTTAAAGCAGCTTGTGACAGCAAAACTTCCCTGATCACTTCCCACTGCTGAGCTCCTCTGGGTGTCAAGGAAAGGGGAGCCTGCCTCATGCTAATTATAACTCTTTTTCTCAACTTCTCCTTGGCAAGGTGCAAACAAAACCCTCTTTTCACGCTCAACAACTAAAAATAAAACCTATTTCGGGTTTCAGAAGCAGCCGCATGACTAAAATGAGCTGTTCAGTTTCATTCATGTTTGCTGTCTATTAATCTGTTCTCCTCACCCTCAGCAGGGTATGACTCAGGGCTTCACATTGTCTTCCTCCCTAAACTATCTGTGTTTTGACTTTAAATTCTGCTGTCTGACGCAAAGCAGTGCTGAAATCATGACAGTTTGATCCAGCCAGCTCCCAGGAGGCTCTTGATCTTTACTGGCTGGTAAATGTAGCACTCAGAACAGCTATGCAGAGCAGATATTGATATTTTTACACCAAATGTTGGTAAGCAGATGCCACAAGCTTGTAAAGAGCTTTGAAACTCCACGAAAGAATATATGTGAGTACATATGTGGGGGAGGCCTGGAGATAAAAATACTTTGGTGGTTTTATGAGAAGACGTGTATTTCTTTTTCTGTTGGTATTTTGCTATTCCTGATCATGGTACTCAAACTGGAGGCTGCACTGGAACAAGTAAAACAGTAAACTCCATCCTGGTTGATTCATCTTCTGCTTTTACATCGTCCTTCCAGCAGAAGCTTCTTTTCTCCTCTAGTCCCAGGTGAGCTGTTATGTCCTGCCACGAGCAGAATCTGGGCTATGTGGTAGACCCCAAGTATCCCAAGCCTGAGGCATCCTATAGTAAATGTTGGTCATTGGGCAGGGAGGAACAGTGAGGCAGCAGGTCTGGGCTCCCCCAGCAGTCATGAGAGGAATGTGTCAAAGTCCCGGGGTAGAACTCACAAACAGGCAGGGCACAGCTGAGACTTGAGTGACCCTAAAGCTGGCACAGGAAGGCTGAGCTGCTGTATGCACAGAGCGCTGTTTTCAATTACAAACCACCACCAGGTTTAGTTTGCCATAAGAAGTTGTGCTGCAGGTTGAGGAGCTGGGCCAGGATGGCTCCTGTGGGCAGGCTGGTGGGCATGCATGGAGGGAGAGCCTGTGAGGTGCCCTCAGCAAGGCTGCCATGATCACCTCCTCGGGCCGGGCACCTGCACAGGCTCCTGCAGAGGGACCATTCATTCTGGCATCAAGGAAGCCTCATGCATACGGAGTGCCTGGGTCTCAGACAGCACAGAGTGGATAAGGGGAAACCTCTCACCTGGGGCATGGGAAGCTTCTGTTGAAAAAGCAGCACCAACAAATAGTTGTTGGTGTGTCCACAATGCAAAGCCATGTCTCAGAGGCAGAAGTAAAGTCTTGCCTTAAGGTTCCTCTTCCTAGTTAATTTTTTTTACACGCAGGCAGCCTGAAACCTGACCAGGCAAATGTTGGGTAAAAGTCAGGATCTATTTTGAGGTTATTTTCTGTTGTCAGCAAAATCTGTTCTTGAAATGTCCCTATGGAGTGAGGAGCAAACCTTCAGGGAGCCATGTGGGTCAGGCTCCCATTGCAAATCCCATTGCAGCATGGAATAAAGCTCAGTGATCTAGAGCCACCAGGCGCTTGCCTTGACATCCACGCTTTTAAAGGACTGTGGTTACAAACTGCAAGGCTCTTGCTTTTCCTTACAATGTTGCATTTTTCCCTCCCCTTAGAGCTTTGGTAATGAAATTTGAGCCATTGATTAAGTGCTAAATTTAAGGAAGCCAAAAATATTTGCATACAAATATGTTTGATCTTTCAAGCATACAGAATGAGCACAAAATAATGAGTCTGATGTTGGACACAAGCAGAGTTCAAGTATTTTAAAATTAAAATAATTTAAAAGCATCTATATCTGTGATGGCAGATGAGCTTTTTCTGAGAAAAGAAAACCTCCCTCTTCTCGCTATATACCGAATAAATGCAGATATTCCAGTCAGATATAGACTGAATTTCAATGTGACAATGGCACTTACTCTGCAAGAAATCCCATGTCTGTAATGAATTGTAAATTATTTTTAGTTGCCCCTGGAAACAGAGGAAGAGGAGGGTGAAATAATGAATAGTGACACAACCCCGCTTTATTTTGAAGCAGTACTTGTCTTTGGTGACACCAATTAGAGGAGGAGAGAGCTAGAGCTGAAGTGAACTGCACAAACTGAACACTATTTTGGTGTTTAGAAAAGAGCCCCAGGCGTGCTGCCTGCTGCTGTGCATTACTGCCCGGATGGTCATACCATAGAGATCATTGTTTCACCCTCTCATGTGAGCTGGGCACGTGTGGTGGGAGGCAGGTGTCACTGAGAGACTGTGGTCCGTGAACAGTGGTGGTTCTTGCCACTGTCCCCATCAGTGCTGGTGCTGTCCAGTGAATGGGCACAAGGGAAACAACACCAAGCCCTGTGTCAGACCTTGCTACCTCCTGAGGTCAAGTTGTCCTGACTTTTCCTTCTCCATTAACTTTAGGGATGATGATCTTCTAGCTGGGTATGACACAACACAGGGAGCTGGAGTCCACTTGCCCCTGTTTGCTGCAGCAAAATACACCCTCACACCCCATGACCTCTTTCTTAAATGAAATGAAACAAAATGTCTTTGAAACTTTACTTACTTTTCAGTTCGCATGCAAGATGCAGGGTTGATTGCTTAACTTTTAGCTTCTCATGATGTGTAGCTATGTAAGGTAGAGCATGTGACAGGGCAAGCTGTTCACAAAACCCACTGTGCTTATTGTTGATCTGTTCCCAGGATCCACAAAAGGATGCAGCATGGTCAAAATGCGCTCAGAAAAAGAAGATTACCAAGCTCCTGGTTAAACAGTTGATATTGAGCTACTTCTAATGCAATTTCCTAACATTCAGAGATGCTGGGATGTGATCTTACTCTTGTATAAAATGCCATGGAACTTATAATGACAGAACAGATCAAATTTTCTGTTGCATGACTCATTCTGAGGAAAAGAATGCCATACACTCAATACTACAAAAGTACGTTCACTAAGTACTTCCTTGTAGGACTTTGTGGACACAATTAATCACAAGCACAAAGTCCACGCAGCACTTCTTGATGTGGACTAAAATTGACAGCTGAATTGTGTATACCCTTCGGTAAATCTTATCCACTGAGCCCAAAATAGCCATGGCAGACCTAAGCCAAGCGTCTGCCTGACTTCAGACACTGTAAATCTCAAGTGAGTGATTAAGGAGCAGAGGAAGGAATCGTGCTGATGTGCCAATTAATTGGGGTTGTCTGAAATACGCACTTGTCCTGACTATCAGGGGTAGATGGATGGGGGGCAGCAGGGTGATTTCACTGGAAAGAATTTGCTAGATAAATGTTAGGACTTCGGTGGCAGAACGCACAAAACAAGAATCTATTGGAAATACCTGCAGGGGCACAAGAAAATTCCTGAAAATCTGAATTGAGCATTTTTCTGCTTGGGTTTGTTTTGTTGTATTTTTTCATTTTGTTTTGTTCACAGTGACTGTCTTCTCCATGGACTAAGGAGCATTAGTGGTAACAATGTCTGCAGCTCTATGTTTTGCAGGTATTCAGAGCCTTGCTGAAGGGGAATATGGTATTCAGCAATACCGCTACCAGCTGCTCAGGGGGAACTTGGTCCTTGCTTTCTGCTTGCTGCAGCAGATGCCTTTCTGTTTCCCTTTTTCAGAGATGCTATCGTGGATCCTAAGGTAACCTTTCTTTTGTCTCTTTTCTTCCTGGGCCCACTGATGAAAGAGAGCATTTTGGATGGTATCTGTGGCCTGAATAATGCTGCTGCTGAAGAGTTTCAGCACAAAACCTGGTCCTATATTTCACTAACAGCTCTATGTAAGGCGAAACAAGAGGCTTCCAAATCTCCATTTCAACAATGGAGATCATTCAAATTACATCAAATGCAGCAAGGGTAGTCCTTTTGTCTGTGTTCATGGCTGCAATTATTTCTACCTTGCTGTTCTTACAACAATTTAATTTTGTAACATTTATTGGTTTGGAAGGTACATTCGTCCTAGGTTTTTTGCATTTTGTGCTGTAAAAGGTCAAAATTGTCAGAAAAGATTTATTTTGTGGGAAAAGGAGCCCTTATTTAAAAGCCGAAGTAAAACAACCCTTCTGGAATAGAAAGTAAGCAGAAGGAATGAGCTAAAACCCAGAGCATCAGCTGAAACAATGTGTTACGTTTCATGCTTTCTGGTTTATGGCAGGGTGGTATTTACTCACCCTAGCGATCAGTGCAAGCGCTGGCCTTTCTGCACAGGGAATGCTGAGGAAGGAGTTAAAACTGCAAGGGCATTGCAGGCAGTGCCATGGGTAGGTAATCCCTCTCTGTCTGCTTCTGCACTGGAGCTGGCTGCTTCTGCACTGGAGCTACTGGGGAGGAGGGACCCTTCTGCCTTGTCTTTCCTTGTTGACCTTCCTTCAGTTTTTCCATCTATGTCAAGCATACAATGGAGGTGTGTCATGCCTTCCCTTAGCTCCCTCCTATTCCAAGAGTACCTGGCCCTCATCAGAATGGTGTAGTTGGTCCAGAGCTCCTGGGCCTCCCACGCTTGACGAAGAGGCCACGGATGCTGTGGATTGTCCCCAACCTCTCAGGAAGCCAGAACTGTGCTACAGTGGCTCATTCAGTGGATTAAAAAGATCGCAGACCCACATGTTGACTGTAGCTGCTGGAAGGCCAGCTGCTCAAGTCATGCATACAGGTACACACATGTGCACCATGCTGCCACAGCACATGGGCTTCCTCACGGTTTGGCTCACCGTCACCTTCAGCCACTGCGTGCCCCTGGCCTTGCTCCTGCCACAGCCTCGTCATGTTACCCTGCCCTTGGCTTGGCCATCACCTAAAATCCGAGATGCTGCTCAGCTTAATAAACTTCCTTCCCACTGCTCCTCACCACCCCTGGGCTATGGGAGCTGAAAAGCAGAAGGCCCTGACTGTAATCTGCCTGCCTGCTTGCTTTTCTTTTTATCCTTTTTTTTCTTTTCCACTCTTCTTTACCACCCTTTTTATTTTTTCCTCTTTCCCTTCACCTGCCCTCCCCTCCCCTCTCCTCTCTTTTTTCTTTTTTTCTTTTTCTTTTTCTTTTTTTCTTTTCTTTTCTTTTCTTCTTTTTCTCTTTTCTCTTTTCTTTTCTTTTCTTTTCTTCTTTTTCTCTTTTCTCTTTTCTTTTCTTTTCTTTTCTTTTCTTTTCTTTTTTCTTTTCTTTTCTTTTCTTTTTTCTTTTCTTTTCTTTTTCTTTTTCTTTTCTTTTTTCTTTTCTTTTCCTTTTCTTTTTTCTTTTCTTTTTTCTCTTTTCTTTTCTTTTTTCTCTTTTCTTTTCTTTTTTCTCTTTTCTTTTCTTTTTTCTCTTTTCTTTTCTTTTCTTTTCTTTTTCTTTTCTTTTCTTTTCTTTTTCTTTCCTTTCCTTTTCTCTATTTTGTTTTATTTTATTATTTTATTTTATTATTTTATTTTATTTTATTTTATTTTATTTTATTTTATTTTATTTATTTTAATTTCTTTTTCTCTCTCCTTTTTTTCTCTCCCCCATTCTTCCTTTCCCCTTTTCTCTTTTTTCTTCTTTTTTCCTTCCCCCTTTTTCTTTTTTTCTCCTTTTTTCTTCTTTTTTTCCTTTTCTTTTTACCATTTGTCTTTTTTCCTTCTCCCCTCTTTATCCCCTTTTTCTTTTTTTTGCTTTGTATTTTCTTTCATTAATTTTTCCCCCCGTTTTTCCCTTTTCCTCTTTTTTCCCTTTCTTGCTGTTTCCTTTCCCCCCTCCTTCACCTCCCTCCCCTCCCCGCGTTCTCTCTACCCTCGACGGCTGCGGGGGGCTCCCGGGGAGGCTTCCTCTGGCCACGACCCGCCCCGCACGGGCGCGGCGCGGCCCCACCGAGGCTCCACCGCCCGGGCGGGGCGTGAGCGCGCGGCTGACGTCACGGGCGGCGAGGGCAGTATAAGCGGGCGCTGTCCGGTGCTGAAAGCGACGGCGGCGGCGGCGGGAGCGGCGGCAGCAGCGCTGGCAGGTAGGGGGTGCGCCGGGGTGCGGCCGGGAGCCGGGAGCCGGCTGCCACCCGGGAGGGACCCACGGCAAAGAGAGAGCCGCAGCTAAAACACGAGCTACAGCAGAGGGGTGATGGGCTGTAGCTGGCGTTGGTGGTGAAACATATGCCTGTGAAACGTAGACCCATAGGGAGAGATACATTCTGCATCTATACCTATCTACCTATATCTATATCTATACCTATCTATCTATATCTATACGTATCTATCTATATCTATATCTATATCTATATCTATCTATATAATCTATATCTATCTATATATCTAATCTGTATCTATGTAATCTATACATATATATTATCTATCGTGCAAAAGGCAGGCAGTATTCTGTTTCTGTTTACGATTGTGTTCAGGAGTGCCAGCTTGCCAACATGGCATTTCAGCCACGTCAAAATACAGGCTAGGAGGATCCTCTGGATGCAAACACATCTGACCAACTTTCCAGGTGTATGCATACACAGACAGGCGGTATATCCATTCAGAACTGCTTGGGGGTTGTTTTTTTTCCCCCTTCTTCTCACCCTATTGTTATTTTTGTTCATGTTTTGAGTCCCTTGCAGAGGGTAAAGGGTTGGATAGCATTAAAAACAAGGGAAATTTACTGCAGTTGTGTTCTTCATTGCAAAAGTGAGTGGAAGGAAGAGTGTGTGATATATTTCTCTATTTTCCTTATGGAAAACTGCTGTCAGATTCTCCCTTAAACTCTCAGGGCAGGGCCTCCTCCATAGGAAAACTTATGAGTTTTCATCACATTTTTTCACTGGAAACATTGCATTTACATCAGAGACGACTGCTGAGAGAGATCGTGAGAGAAAATTAGTGCTACCATGGAAACACCCCAGAAAGGAGATTCATTTTTTGTCTGTTTTGGGGGAACTTCTGCCAGTCTGCATTGCCTTTGCACGTTAGATTGTGAACCCGATGATTGCCTAATTTGTAAATAGGAACTTCTATATTTGTTGGCCAAAAGATGACTTTCCTGTTTGTTAGGTGCTAATAGAGTAGCTATTAGGCTCCCTGTGTAGGCTAGCTTCACGATCATCCATCTGCAGACAAAACAGCCATTTTAATGTATTGTCCTTTGAGAGGCACAGAAGAAAATGTTTAGATAGATCCTAAGGATAGTAAAAAATATTATCTATTTTGTTTTATTTTGTTTAAATGAGATTAAAGTCTGAAAGACGGGGGAGGAGTCCTCCGACCCTAGATAACGCAGTATATTTAATGACAAGGTTTTATGACATGAACTCAAAGCTTTTTAAAGAAATCATTCCTGGGTCCATTTGACAAGGCTTTCAAGTATTATCTGCCAATAAAATAGAAGTGAAAATTGATTTAGAGACAAGCGCACCCAAAATATGCAGAGGGGAGCCAATGCCCTGTTATTCCTGCTGCGGAAATATCCCATTGAGCAACATCAGTTTAGTGTGGAACACTAAACTGAACTTTGCCCGGCTATGCACATTTTGATTCTAATGGGATGCTGACAACTCTTACAAAGGCTGTAACAATACAATTGTGTGAAGGGAAGGAGGTTGAGTTCCTTGTGTCTGTAAGTGGGAGGTGCCTGGCAGATAATTATGGAACAACTCTCCCTTCCCCCACCCCTTGGAAAGGACAGTTTCTCATACACTAATCAAACTAATTCTATTCATAACCAGTCTTTCTGACAGAAAAGAAAGTCTTAATTTCATTTACTTGCTGCAAGAAGTAGTGAAGTGTTTTCTTTCTCCAGGGAGATAAAATTTATGTATAGGACTAGTGCCTTTTCTGTGACAGAAAATGAAGCGATGTCTTGGCTTTGTTTCAGGGAAAACTCAGATCTGGAGGGTGGGACCTTCTAATCAGTTGTTTGGAACTAAGCCTTTGTAAAATCAATGCTTAAATATACCCAGGCTTGAAGTCAGAAATGTTCAGAGAAATTGTTTGCTATTACAGCTGTTAGCTTGCCCAGGGGAAAAAAAAAAGCAAACCAAAAAGCAGCTGTCTGAACTGGTACTGCTTTAACTATTTGGTTTAGTCATATTTATTTGGGATATCTAGTTAATTAAGTCATGTTAGGAACAGAAACTGAGTGGAAAAATCTACAAGTGAGCTTAAATGAGCGTATTCATGCTCACTTTCTGCTTGCAGCAGGGGGTAATAGTGGTACGTGTAGCTGTTTCATGATAGACTGAATCACCAACGTCTCAGCAGGATGCTTTTACCAAGCCAAAACCAAATGAACCAAAATAGGTCAATTAATCAAAGTGGTTTCTATCATATCTTTCTCATCATTCTACCTTATTAATGTAACTGGATCAGAAAAGTATCTAATCATCAGTTTCACAGACCCGGTGTATCAGTATCTGAGCTTCTCCCAGGGAATGAGTGATGGCAGTGTTTCGCTACACTGGGTGAAGGGTGCTCAGCTCCCTGCAAGACTGGGCTTGCGTGGCTATATCCTCATGTGCAGCAGTGCTGTAATCTTCTTAGTCAGAAGCATATTTTTCCCACTTCTGTTTCAGAGTTTACTGTTGCCTGACATAAGCTGGACAGGCTGACTAAACTTGGGCTTCTACTGAGCTATTCTAACTGAATTTAGCTCACTTTTGCCAATGATGATGTTTCTGCCTGTCCTGGGACCTGATTTGATTTCTGCTGAAATCAATGAATGAACGCTATCAACACTCAGAACCTACCTACTCGAGCTCATTTCCAAGATGGGTTTTAAAGGATTCAGTAAAATTATATTGTACCTTTAGGATAAATTATAGTGTGTTCTTCCTATAAGGGATCATTACCCGTAAGAAAATGGTTCACCCATAGAGCCTCGTAACTAAAATTCAACTGTAATCCAAACAATAATTTTTTTATGATCTATAGAAAAGGAAAGTAATAACACAGACAGTAATAAACTTGCAAGTCATTTTATACGCCATGTTCTCCACTTCATTACATTAATTTTATTGCAGTATAGCATCATTCAGCTGTATTACCCTGGCATGAAATTACACGCCCTATAGAATAATCTCACACAGTATTTCTATATGCAGTTTTAATATTTTAAATATTAAAAAATTGCATTTAAATATATATATATACCGATTTTACCATTTGAGGCCTTCATTTTCATAATCAAAATGACATCTAGATTCCTCTATCGGCATTTCATGAGCTACATAGGATTTATATTTTATTGTCTGGTGCTGCCACTGGGAAATCAATGTTCATAAAATACATTGAGTATAGAAATAAGAAATTTCTAGCAGAAGAAACTGATAGTTTCCAGCAAACTGAGGAATCATAGAAAAGATTCAGGAAACCTCAAATTTCCACCAAAATATAAGGCTTCCATGTACAAGTTATATTAGGTTTCAATAATTAATAAAAACATGTGTAGTACTGGTGGTACTCTTCATGATAAGTTTAAAATATCAATTTCTATTTTATTTCTCAGCTTCCTAAGACTGTCTCCATATGTTAACTGCTTCTTTTTTCTTTTTTTTTCTTCTTCTTCTTCATTTCAAGGAAACCTTTTAAACATGGCAGAAACTAAAACCTTCCAGCTTGGAGAAGCTCTCACCTTTTTGTTTGTCCTGATCTGTTGGGTTGATGCAGCTTCCTTCCAGCAGCATCAGCTGCTTCAGAAAGATCCAGACTATGTAATGAAAAACTTACAAAGGTTTCCAAATCCTGATATGATCAAGGCTTTAGAATACATAGAAGATCTTCGCAAGCAAACTAACAAGGGAGAAAGCAGCCCTGATTACAACTCTTATCAGAGCATCCCATACCTCCTGCAACAGAAAGAAAGCAAAGATCAGGTTCACCTACCAGATAATTTAAGGGATTCTTTGACTGAAGATGAGTCCCAATGGGTTAAGGTAATGTTGGAAGCCTTGAGGCAAGCTGAGAAAGAGTCAAAAGTTGGCCCAAAGGAGAATAAACTTTATGGTCTGAGTCCCGATAGCAATTTTCCAGCTGGAGGAACTGATGATTACGAGGCTTACAAGTGGCCTGAGAGATGGCAAAAACATCTCAAAATGCCACTTGGTCACTATGAAGACAATTCAAGAGACAGCCCTTTCAAGCGTACTAATGAAATAGTGGAAGAGCAATACACACCCCAAAGCCTTGCTACGTTGGAGTCTGTGTTTCAGGAGTTGGGGAAGATGGCAGGACCGAGTAACCACAAGAAAGAAAGGTTGGATGAGGACCAGAAATTGTATACAGATGATGAAGATGATGTATATAAAGTGAATCACATTGCCTATGAAGACGTGGTTGGAGGAGAAGATTGGAATCCCATAGAAGAAAAAGTGGAAAGTCAAACTCAGGAAGAGATAAAAGATAGCAAAGAGGAAGTTGATAAACATGAAGAAGAGATTGATGATGAAATGAAAAGATCAGGGAAACTCAACTTCCTTGAGGATGAAATAAGAAGAGACAATAAAGATCAAATGTCAGAGGATGTTTCAAAGCTAATGAATTATTACCTGAAGAGGCTGATGGGTGGTGCTGGGAATAGGAAATTAAGGACTGGAGGAGAACTTGAGGAAAAAAGAGCGCCCACATTTTTGGATAAGCAACTTGATCCTCAGTCTATAGCTCAGCTGATAGAAATCTCAAGGAATTTACAAATTCCTCCTGAGGATTTAATAGACATGTTGAAAACTGGAGAAAAAAAGCAGCTTCAGAGTGAAAGGTTGGAAGCTGAGCAGGAAGCAGAATTTCCAGAAGACCTCAACGAGATCACTGAAACCAATCTAGGACAGAGAGATATATTTAAACATAATGTAAACTCTAAAAATGGGTACATGAAGCAGCCTCTCAATCTTATTCCAGAAAATCTACCTGAAGACCTCAATGTTGAAGATATAGTCAGTCTTCTGGGAACTGACAATTTAGCTAATCAGAATCCCTCCTACTTCCTGAATCGTCTTAATCAAGAAAATGATTTGCCAAGACTGCCTTACATTCCCAGAAGATTGAAAGGACACCCATTTCCTAAGGCTGCCTGGTTGAACGATTTGGAAAGGCAACAACTGGAGTACGAGAAACTGAATGAGAAGGATGAAGAGCTGGCAGATTACTTGGCAAAGGTGTTGTCAAAATATCCTGAAGTTATCAATATGAACCAGATGAAACGAGTCCCAGTTCCAGCTTCTGAGAGCAACCTGCAGAAAGATGACCAGCTGGACCAGGCCATCAGGGAGCACCTAAGTCAGCTGGGACCACAGGAGGCTGCGAAGTTGGCTTCACTCAGCAAAAGGCTTTCCATGGCCGGAGAAATTGATGACACCCAAAACAGGCAGTATCTTGATGAGGATATGCTAGCAAAGGTGTTAGAGTATCTAAACCAGGAAAAATCAGAGCTTGAAAGAGATCACATTACTAAACGGGCAATGGAAAACATGTAATTGTTCCCCAAACATTATTTCTCTTCAATGTGTTGACTTCTATCCCAATTCAGTTGTGATTTATTCCCACTCTCCCACTAAACAATCTATGGTAGACTACTTCCCATTGAACAGTCTGCATATCTTTCTCAGAGCTGTTATATTGTTTATTGATATACTTATATATGTTACAAATTATGGGGCAACCAACAAATTGCTTGAAGTGTTTTAAGAAACAATTTAATGAAATCAAGTAAACCTATAATATGTAAACAAATGACCTTTGCATTGTTAATACAACATGATAAATGAAGAGTGACAATTATAATTTGAAATTTTTAAGATTAATCGGATTATTTTGTTACTGTCTGTAGTGTTTTTTGTGGAGTATCAAATAAAAAAAATAAAGCATTATATATATAGTTTTATTTACAAGGCTTTTTCTATTCAGTGTTTTATTGTTGATGAATAAATTATTTCTGGACAATAGACTGTGTTTTCTTTGTGGCAGTTGATAAAGTCATACTAATTTGAAACAGAAACATCTCTTTTCTCTTCTACAGACAGCTCTTCTGGAGTTTAGTATTTTCTTATAAGTAAGTTGTTAGTACACATCTGGTTTTCTGGGCTGTGAGAACACTGACTGGCATTATCTTCAAGGGCAGCATGTACCTGAAAAGCTCGCTGAAGTCAACCAGGGCAGTAACTGCACTACCTTTTCAGAAAATTGGACCCGCATAATTCATAATATCTCTTGGCAGTGGGAGGAAGATGATCTGTCCAGCTGAGACAGACTTTATGACGAAGCTCTAAGTAAATACAAAATTGAACCTTTGTATGTGTGTAGCAGCAGCTCTGGGAAGCTCTGCAAACAGGTTCCTTGCTATCTCTCATTATGACTACCACAAAGAAAGAGACAGACTCTAATGCAAGGGGCAAGCAGAGGACTCAACCTGTAGGTAACATCATTTTTTTTGACTAATGAAACTATTATTTCCCATGAAATGAAATATTATTCCCAATGAAATATTATTTCCATGAAATGAATGTTACACCTATAAATAAGTATACAAAGAACCATTATTATTCACTACATTACCTGGACACTTGAAATGTCTCTTGAGATGCTGTCAAAACCTGCAGTGGATGTTCTGGAAAAGCTCCGGCTCTTTTACAGAAGGAAATGTGCTTGTGTAACTCTGTGAGTCAGACATGGTTTTCACTAGGACAGCTCAGGCATAAGCATTTCCAGGATTATAGTTTAAAAGTGGTTTTCCCTGTGGTATTCTTCAGGAGCTCATCTCTGCTAAGTGGGGTGGGGATGATTTTTGGTGAGGCAATGTCTGATGAAGCGAAGTACAAAGGCTGCAGAAATAAGGTTTCATCTTCAGTGTCACCATAACCCTGAGCAATTGCAGATGATAAGAGTTCAGTCAGAGCTTCAGTTTCCTGTTATTTGGATGAGTCAAAACATTTAACATGACACTGAAAAAATGCCATAGTGAAATTCATTTCTGTACTCTAACAGAGGAGAGATCTGTTGCCATTTGAGATGCGCTTGCCTGTGACACTGCAAACCTGGAATCACTGCATTTTTTTCAAAACCAAACTGTGCTTCAAACAAATTACATTTTTTAGCACCTTGATTCCTAATACTGTTATTCTCCTCGATCTTAATACTGCTCATTCAATCCTCATAGTCCTGAAAATTTTTTTTTGGTCAAAACAGTAACATTTAATAGTTAATTATGTAACACATTGAACTATGGAAAAGCAATAAAAAAAAGAATACTGAGACATAAATGAATGGCTTCAGCTCTCAGTGAACAGCTTTGCAATTCCATATTTGCTTTCCAAGGACATAATTTACAGGAGACTTTCCTTCTCCCCTTATTCACATGCACACACACAGAGCTTCAATGGACTCCAACAGTGGTTACAAACATGCTGTGCAAAACACTTAATAAACACTAACATGATACCAGACTAAATAATATAAAGTATCTTTAGCAGGACTAAAGCAAGACTGAAGACAACAATCTCTCCCTGCTTCTTGCACAGACCCTGGAACAGCACATTTCTCCTGCCTCAGACAGCTCAAAGCAAGAGCAGGATACCAAGGTGGTTCTCAATGTGCTTCCTTGTGTTTCCTTTTTGTAGCAGTATCCTTCAAGCACATGTATGTATGTGTGCTCTCTGCCCCCAGGTCGGGGTGGATAGTAAAGTCACACACCAAAGATCATGCCTCATGGCTAAAACAGATACAAATTTGTCTATTTTTTTTTCACAGTGAAAATTAAAATTGCATTTTTTTCCCTTTTACTGCCCTGCTTTCTTTCAATGGTGACATACAGTGGTGCTTTAAAAAGGAGCTCTTCCATGTCTCCCCCAGCAGTTGCAGAGCTGCAGGCTCAGAGGAGCATCACCCTCTCCCCAGTGATGCAGGGCTGAGCAATACGTTGCTATGGCAGCTGGGAGGCAGCCATACCTCCTCCCAGCAGAGCACCACAGCTTTGAGGAAATGGAGATGAAAATGCTTTGAAGTGCCACCTTTCACTTCTGCTTTGTCCTAGAATTGTGCTCAGATGGCTCCCAACACAACCCAGCCAGTCCCTGCACGGCTGTTCGCACAGCTGTGTGATGCTCCTCTTTCCCACGAGCTGACACTTGTGGCGACGTCATTCCCCTACTGTCACCAAAAGTCCCCAGACATGAGGGCCTGCCTGGGGAACTTGGCTCAGAGTGTATTTGTTGTCCTCTTCAAGTGGAAAATAAAACCATCAGGCAGTGGGATTTATGGTTTAAAGGGTCTTGTTTTTTTCGAAAGTTAATGTAAAAGGTTGCCTATGTCAAAGCAATGTTTTACGGCAGGTATGTGAATGCAGCTTGCTATTATTATTCCTTGTTCTCACCAACAAGCAGGGGCTGATGGGGAATGTAAAGCTCAAGGGCAGCCTTGGCTGCAGTGACCATGATGTGGCAAAATTCAAGAACCTTAGGGCAGTGAGGAGGGCATACAGCAAGCTCACTACCCTGGACTTCAGGAGAGCAAACTTTGGCCTCTTGAGGGGGTCTTCTTGGTAAAGTTCCATGGGATAAAGTCCTGGAAGGAAGAAGGGCCCAAGAAAGCTGGTTAATATTCAAAGATCACTTCCTCCAAGCTCAGGAGGAATGCATCTCAGCAAAGAGGAAGTCAGGCAAAACCACCAGGAGGTCTGCATGGATGGACAAGGAGCTCCTGGAAAAACTCAAACACAAAAAAGAAGCTTACAGAGAGTGGAAGCAAGAACAGGTATCCTGAGAGGAATACAGAGAAATTATGCGAGCAGCCAGGGATCAGGTTAGAAAAGCTAAAGTTCTCCTTGATAATAGAATTAAACCCAACCAGAGACATCAAGAGCAAAAAGAAAAGCTTCTATAGGTACATTGGGAAGATGTGGGCCCTCTCCAGAAAGAAAATGGGAGACCTGGTTACCTGGGACATGGAGGAGGCTAAGGTGCTCAATGGTTTTTTTGCCTCAGTCTTCACCAGCAAGAGCTCCAGCCACAGTGCCCACACAGAAGGCAAAGGCAGGGACTAGAAGAATGAAGAACCACTTGCTGTAGGAGAAGATCAGGCTCGGGATCATCTAAGGAATCTGGAGGTGCACAAATTCATGGGACCTGACAAGATACATCTACAGGTCCTGAGAAAACTAGCAGACAATGTAGCTAAGCCATTGTCCATTGTATCTGAGATGTCATGGCAGTCTGGTGACATTCCCACTGACTGGAAAAAGAGAAACATAACCCCCATTTTTAAAAAGGGAGAAAAGTAAGGCCTGGGATTCTACAGAACAGTCTTATCTTTGTGCCCACCACATTGTATAACAGAACAACATGGAAGTTTCAGGCTGATTACAAGCTAAAAAGTGACATCAATACCTTTTCCTCTTCTAGCTACAGAAAGTGGGCAGCAAATCACCCAGTGAAGTTCTTTATTTCTAATAAATGAATCTCAAACTCAATTTCAAAATTAAATTAAACCAGCACATATTAAGTAGGCAGCACCCTGTTGGTGGCTATAGCTGCCTCTTGCTATGTAATCAAAGCTCCTGCAGTAGGGCAGATAGTTATACCTGAATATGCAAGACAGCATTATCAAAATGTACGCTATAACATGAGATCTGCTCCATTGAACCACACCAGAGCAGCTCCCTGCAGAGAGGCTGTATAGTGCTTAATTGCTCTTAATAGCCACAGCCACTTCTGCTATCATTTGTCTGTGTTTTATGTTTTCCTTATGAGTATAGTGGGAGAAACAGTCATGTTGTTAATAATGCACGCGGAATACGTAATCCATAACAGATACATTATCAAGCTTATTATTATAATTATATACAGAATAAACTGACCACCCTGCAATTTTTACTCAGGCAAAGTAAGGAGCAGATTTTAAATTCCTCTATTGTGCAGCCATTTGACAGCATCCCAGATGCAGCTGATTTCTATTCTGTTTATCTGTGGCTTTTTTCCAGCAAAGGAAAATGTTTCTGCTCACATCTTCCTCTTAAAACCTGCAGTAAGCTTCATCGTGTCCTCATACTTAAGGTCTTCCCCAACAAGCAGATTGAATAGAAATTCTGCAGTTGGTCTGTGTCGTGGTTTCAGCAGCAGCAGTCATTTTTCTCCTTCATAGTAGCTGGTGCAGTGCTGTGTTTTTGACTTTCGGCATGGGAACAGCGCTGATAACACCAATGTTTTTAGTTATGGCTTAGAGTGCTTTGGCTGGCCAAGGACTTTCTGAGTCTCATGCTCTGCCAGGAAGTAGGGGAAGCCAGGAGGAAGCAGAGACAGGACACCTGACCCAAACTGACCAAAGAGGTATTCCATGCCACAGCACGTCATGCCCAGGACGTAAAATGGAGAGCAGAGACCCGTAAGGGTGGGGGCGTACTGCGTGATCGGGCTTGGTATCGGGTGGTGAGCGATTGTATTCTTTTCCCTTGTATTTCTCTTGTCATTATTATTATTGGTGGTAGCAGTAGTGATTTGTGTTATACTTTAGTTACTAAACTGTTCTTATCTCAACCTGTGGGAGTTGCATTTTTTCGATTCTCCTTCCCATCCCTCTGGGAGCAGGGGGAAGAAGGAGGGGGGAGGGAGTGAGCGAAACTGCGTGAGTTATAGAGGCTTAAACCACGACAGTCTGAATTTAACAGGCTGCTGAACACCTTCCTCAAGACCTGAGGGAGTTTTTCTTTCTACACACAACAGAATTCATTGTATTGGTACTCATAAGAGTTAATAACATTTTGGAGCTGCCATTTTTTCATTAATTTACATGCTACAGTGAGTGTTTTGTTTGCATCTTCATCTTGATGACTCCACTATTTTGTCAGCTGGGGCTCGTAAACGAGAACATTTGTTGATTCAAAAATTAATGGCACCGCATCACCTCACCTGAAGAAATTAGATTGCTGCAATTATTGTTTTTTTCCTAAAAGGGCATTTCCACATTGCAATGGAAAGGGTCTGAGTTGTATAATGTGACAGTTGTTAGCATTTCTCAAAGCACTTTACAAGATAACATGTTTTTCAGTGTAAGCCATCTATGATTTTCTGAACATGGCAAAGGGCAAGCTGAGGCTGGAACCTGGGCATCCTGAACCATGCTCTGCTTCACAGCTTTATCCTGCTATTCTTGCTGTTACTAAGAAGACTCATGGCTCAAACTTGCTTCTCAAATGCAAAACTTACCCAGACCAATCTTCCATGGCTTCATGTCAAAAGTAGCATTATTGGAGTGGAGGACTTCAGTGGATAACAGTTGCGTGCAGTGATGACTGCCACATGGGGTCTATGTTCCCTGGAGCATCCTTCACCTCCCTCCAAGATGCACACTGATTGGTGGCTATTTACTACATCGTGTATAAATTTATACAGACACAGCTGGATGCCACCTGCACTTTGCATTTGTTCAGCTACCCAAGCACCTCCAGAGAGGTTTATCCAAGCTGCAAGGAACTCCAGTTAGTAGCAGCAGGCAGATGCAGAGCCTCTAGTACATAAAGTGAAAAGCAGAAGCCCTGAATCAAAGCTGATTATCTGAAGAACCACGTTATTCCTAACTTTTGGATCATTCAACGACATTTGAGATCTTTAATAATTCATTTGCAGATGTTGTAGGACTCTAAATGTGGCTGATTAAATGCATTTGATGTTTCTCTTGAGAGAGGAACCACTCAGGAAACCACTCAGTATCTGCAAATGTCTTGGAATTAGTGCACTCAAAATTAAGGGTTCACTTACAATGTTTTCCCCTTGTACAGAAAGAAAAAGCGACCTCTGATTCCAAATATAATGTACACTGGTGGATAACTACGATACAATGATTTTAAATTCAGTGCAGCCATTCAGCAGCTCTGCTATGTAATGACTAGTGGTCCAACAGAGCTCTGCCTTCCTCTGCTAAGACAAAAATTTACAGACAATGAGCCCATGCAGCTCCTATATGCCTAGGGGAGGAGAGCTAGAAAATGGTTGTTTGGCAGATCCCCAGCTCCTACAATTGCTACTCTGTGATATGCTTCCCAAAAACCCTTCTGGTGGCTGCCTAAAAATAGAGCCCTGGCTTTACCCTGGCAGAAAAGCCAGCCTCTCGCAGGGTGACTTAGTGGGAGTGCCACAGTGCAGCCAAGTCCTTTGGATCCAGGACAGGCTTTAAAGGGAATAATGAGCTTTATACCACCTTTGTGGCTCTCTGATTATGTCACCAAATTTGAGTCTGTTGAGATTTGCAGGTGAAACGTAGTCGTTCTTTACTGTCCATTGAAACTCTTTTCCAGAACCACACTTCCTTTAACTGGATCTTTTTTTCAGCTCCAATTTTAAATCCCATGTAGATTCACATTGTAAATCTGTTGCTGCTAAATGCAAAAACCCCTCCCACACCCACTTTTCTCTCTCGTTTTTAATCTAAGAGAAGTCGTCAAATTGGATGAGATGGAACGTACAACTTCTTCAAGAAATACATTTTCTACCATGCCTATGTGTTTTGGCTATATGTTTTGCCACTAAGAAATGTTATAGCAGAGCAACAAACCACTTAGACACAACCAGTACTTGTACTCCTATATTAAGTATGTAAGAGCCAGGCAAGAACACTATGTACGGACACAGAAAAGATAAAGATAAATCATTAAAGCACATAAAGTCAGCATTCCTTGCTTTTCATTCTTGTGGCGTAACCAGGAGAGAGGTTTTAAATCCCTGAAAGTAAGTTTTGGGATGCAAATGTATCCTTGTAGGAAAATTGTTTTCTGCAAAGTTAAATTTACTCTGATCCAGCATATGATCAACTGATTTTCTTCTCACAAATATGAGCACAACAAGGTGCAAATTTTGCATTGGTGACTACCACGCTAAGGGAGACTTAGAAAAAACAAGTCTTATCCTGTATAAAAGTCTGCAGCTCCCATCATATTACACCAGTTAATTTAGACAGCAGCAATGTTGTTACTGTACAAACGCACAAGTCCTTAGTCTCACCCACAGCCCTTGACTTTGCTTTCCTAAAGCAATAGTCAGGTTGAACTTTGTTTACACATATTTTTAGCTTTCTAATTTCTATTTAAAACCTGTCAGCTCCTCTGGCCCTTTCCTCACCAGAATGCACGGTCTGAAACCACCACAGTCACACAAACCGTTAGGGGTGGCTGGGGCACAATGGCCGCTTTAATAAGATTCTGTCTTCTGCATTCCTGAGCCTCCCCTTCACAACAAAGTAGTTGCTCCATCCAAGGGATCTTTAACTGTGGGGAAGAGCTCATGGATATTTTATCCTAGAAAAAAAACACAACAAACCTGCTGAAAATACCACAACTTTGAGCAATTAAAAATAATTTCCAAATCCTCAAACTTAATGTCTTTCTTACCTGGTACAAAAACACTGTGTTTCTCCTAATTTTATGCTGTTTCTCCTCTGCTGCTTTTAGAGTCAGCATATTGCGCAATGCTGATCCTAAACAAGTGTTCAAAGATGTAGGCAGCTTCCCAATGTGGCAACACCTTTTACATCAGTCTTGTTTATATCTGACACAATACAGGTAAATGTAATAACTTCCCATAATTCTGTACTGTATAGCATTATTTGTTTCCATGCCAGTAAATTTTGTGACACCCCACATAATGAGGCCATATTTAAGCTGAAACTCATCCTCAGCCCAGGGAAGATGCAGGGGCAGGAACTGGAAACGCAGCCTCTACCATGGACCAATGTTCAATGCTGCCATAATTTAATATGTAGCTAAAAAGAACACTTTGCATGGAAAGCTGTGGAGCAAGTCTGATTTTCTCCAGCATTGGTTTGGCCACAAAGTTCCTTTAAGGTTAGTGCAATATACCCTCTGTGGAGCTGATCGCTGCTTCACGCATAGATAGCCACATCAGACTCCAAATCTCTTGGCTCCAAACTAAGATGCTATTTATAGATCCCCCTTAGCCCTCCCCACCTGCCTTCCAAACAGGCTGAAATATCCACTGCAAAAATACAAAACTCTGTTCAAGAGCAAGGAAGACAACAGAGGGGATGCTAAGTAGTCTGGATATTAAAAATATGCTAAGATAAATTGTGGCAGGCAGATCGAGTCCCCAGGGAACAAAGTTTTGACAACAAGCTTCCAAGAAAATTCTGAAGTGCAATCAATGTAATCAATACTATGCTCAAACACCTTTTCACATCTGTCTGATCTACAGGTAGACTGCCAGAAAATCATATTAACTTGATTTCATTAACCCTGCTAAAGGTAACATTTACATTTATAACTTAATACTGGATGCTCACTGAAGTGTTCTCCAAAGCCAGGTGATAAATGAGGCTGGGGAGGCCTCCCATTCCTATCACTTGGCTACCACTGCCTGCCACAGAGAAGATAAATGGTAACTGGCAGCCTGGCCATGCTGCAGACCAGGTCGTCTAGGGGAAAATGGACTGGTGACCATCTGCAGATCAGCGGGGATGCTGAGGAGCCCAGTTCCCCTGGGCAGCCTTAGGCTTTGGGGAGCCTTCTATCTTTGAGCTGACACCTCTGTGGTTACTTTCTGGGCTAACTCGTTTATTAATCAGGTTGTGTGATGTCTTTTCCTTCCAGTTACCATCCTCCTGGCGCAGCTCAGTGCATGACTCAGTAAGCCTGGCTTAATCATCTTCATTATAAATTCTGAGCCTATTTCATTGCAGATGAAGCTCTTGGTGACCAGCTCCTACAACTAAAATATCCAGAATGGAAATAAAAAAGGGGGACTTCACCTTTGGATTGTGGATATTTAAATTAACTCTTGTGCTACAGAACCTTTCCAAAGAAGCAGGTAAAAGCAGCAGCCGACTGTTTACAAATGTATAAATTATGTGACCTTTAAAAAATATATACTTGACATATCAAGCTGCAAAGATAATGTAGAATTTAATTATCCTACACCAAGACTGCTGGGACGTTTGCATTTTCCTAAGGAAATTACTTTGCCTTGTAGCTCACATTTTATATTGCACACTTTTCTGCCTGTGCATTTCATTATCCAGTGCTCAATCTTCTCAATAGTCTAATGCTGACGTTCTTAAGAAATTAAATTCTTAATAGTCTTCTTGATGAACATGTGTTTTGTGGTATCTGAAAATAGATGTACTTTATTTCTAGATTAGATGTGTATTTTACCTATTGAGCTGTATGTTTCGGTAGCTGTGGCTTCCTATCTGTTGAGATGGAAAAACAATTTAAACAGTCATTTGCCAGACAAGATGTGATTATTTGTGCTGCTACGTACCCTAAGTTGGATTTATGGTTTGCCATTTTACTTTACATCTTTCAAAACCCAAAGGATGAGGAGTGCATTGCTTTATCAATTCTTGGTGGGTAAGCACAGGAATTGTATTTCATGTATATATCCATATCCATATACACACACACATCTTATAGCAGAGGCAACTGGAATATACAAAACAGCAGGTGCTTCAGTTAAGCTGTTGCTACAGATAGGGGAAGAGAAAAGGGTAAGGGAGCAAGCAAGCCCCTGCTTGACATTCATAGGTTAGGAATGAAGTGTGAGACGACCTGTTCTGCCACTAAATCTGACTTTGGCAGCAGGTAATGAGTCTGCAGCTTGACTTTCTCACAAGGAAGGCACTAGCCCTGGCTAATCAGCGCTTCCACTACTTATACGGGTTTCTGGTAGAAGAAACTACAGCCAGGGATGCTATTCACCTAAAAACACTTTGGCTATCTAAAACTGGGCATCTACATGAAAACAGCACATCTTCCAAAGCTGCTATGCCTTTGCTAATCTAAGAAAATGCTGAAAACATTGGGCTTTGCTTTTCCTTATAAATAGATGCCCTGTGTGGTGGGGTAATTTACTGCACCTCTGCTGCCTTCATTGAGCACAAACGGTTTGGCCATCTGGACTAATATTTACATAAAGCCAAAATATCCCACGGGTCTATTCATGCTTCACTGTGTGACAAATACATATGCACCCAGCACCTAGGGGAAGCATCAGCGCCCGCTCAGGACAGCTCGCTTCTTCCCTGTGCCCGAGTGAGCAGCAGCAGCAGGCAGTAGATGACTGACATGACACAGGGACACAGCTGTGACAGGACCACCTGCCCGGACCCAAGAAAGGGGAGAGCTGAAGGGGAAAGGTTTGAAGCCTCTTCAGATGCAGCACTGTTTCACTGTTCCTCCTTTAAACCCACTAATGTACTCCACTGTTTGTACATCTTTCCTACCCCAGTCTCCTGTGGGCCCTGTGCCATTCCCATTGAACTCCTTGGGAGCTGGGCTACCTCAGGACATGCCTGGGTGTGTTTCTACCTCAGACATGCCTCTCCAATTGAAAAAACCAAACCCCTTCATTTCACACAACACAAATTTTTACACAGATCTTGAAGCTGTTTCTAGAGCTCTTGTATAAAATACAAGTACAAGGAGGAGATAAGAACCAGCTCAAGATGAAATGAAGTATATTATCTTCTGAGCATTCCTTTTCAGTTCAGCTTCTGAGGGTTTTTTCCCTTTCCAGGAATCTGCAGACTGCTTTATTTAATGCGGACTTCCATTTTTCAGGAAAAACAGTATCTTGTTTCAAGAAAAGAAAAGATCATGCACAGCTTTTAGCCTAAGAAGCACCTTCTTGATATCTGTTGGAGAGATGGTATGGCCTGGCACAAGCAATCCAGGAAATTCCTCGATTGTGTGGAAGACAGCTTCCTTCTGCAAGTAATAGAGGAGCTGACAAGGAGAGGTGCCATGCTTGACCTCGTCCTCACCAACAGGGAAGGGCTGGTTGGAAATGTGATGCTCCAGGGCAGCCTTGATTGCAGCGATCATGAGATGGTCAAATTCGAGATCCTCAGGACAGTGAGCAGAGCGTGCAGCAAGCTCACTGCCCTGGACTTCAAGAGAGCAGACTTTGGCCTCTTCAGGAAGCTGCTCAGTAAGGTTCCATGGGATATAGCCCTAGAGGGCACAGGGCCCAAGACTCCTGGTTGATATTGAGGGATGACCTGCTGCAAGCTCAGGAGCGATACACACCTACTAGAAGGAAGTGCTGCAGGAGGGCCAGGAGACCTCCTTGGATGGATGAGCTGCTGAGGAAAATTAGAAGGAAAAAAGACGCTTATAAAAGGTGGAAGCAAGGACAGGCGGCCTGGGAAGAATACAGGGATGTTGTCTGGGAAGCTAGGGACCAGGTTAGGAAAGCTAAGGCCCACTTAGAATTAAACTTGGCTAGGGATGTGAAGGATAACAGGAAGGGATTCTATTGGTACATTGCAAAAAAAAGACAGACGAGGGACAATGTGGGCCCTTTCCAGAAGCTATTGGGAGAACTGGCTACCCTGAATTTGGAGAAGGCTGAGGTTCTTAATGACTTCTTGCCTCAGTCTTCACTGGCAAATGCTCTGACCATACCACCTAACTCTTGGAAGGCAGACGCAGGGACTGTGAGAATGAAGACCCTGGGCCCACTGCAGGAGAGGATCTGGTTTGAGACCATCTTAGTAACCTGAACATACACAAGTCCATGGGACCTGATGAAATCTATCCACGGGCCCTGAAGGAGCTGGCAAATGAAGTTGCTAAGCCATTGTCCATCATATTTGAAAAATCATGGCAGTCAGGCGAAGTTCCCGACGACTGGAAAAAGGGAAATATAACCCCCATTTTCAAGAAGGGCAAAATGGATGAGCCAGGGAACTACAGACCAGTCAGTCTCACCTCTGTGCCTAGCAAAATCTTGGAGTGGATTCTCCTGGAAGGCATGCTGAGGCACATGAAAAACAACAAGGTGGTTGGTGACAGCCAGTATGGCTTCACTAAGGGGAAAACCTGCCTGACCAATCTGGTGGCCTTCTATGATGGGGCTATAGAACTGATAGACAGGGGTAGAGCAGTTGATGTCATCTACTTGGATTTGTGCAAAGCATTTGGCACTGTCTCACGATGTCCTTGTCTTTAAGTTGGAGAGACATCAATTGGATAGGTGGACCACTCAGTGGATAAAGAACTGGCTGGATGGCCACATGCAAAGAGTTGTGCTCAATGGCTCAATCTCCAGCTGGAGACCAGTAATGAGTGGTGTCCCTCAGGGATCAGTGTTGGGACAGGTCTTGTTCAACATCTTTGTCGGTGACATGGACAGTGGGATTGAGTGCGCTCTCAGCAAATTTGCCGATGACACCAAGCTGTGTGGCTCGGTTGATGCATTGGAGGGAAGGAATGCCATCCAGACGGACCTTGACAAGCTTGTGAGGTGGGCTGATGCCAACCTGATGAAGTTTAACCATGACAAGTGCAAGGTCCTCCACCTGGGTCGGAGCAATCTCAGGCACTGCTACAGGTTGGGCAGAGAAGAGATTGAGAGCAGCCCTGCAGAGAAGGACTTGGGTGTGTTGGTTAATGAAAAAATGAACATGAGCCAGCAGTGTGTGCTCGCAGCCCAGAAAGCCAACCATATCCTGGGCTGCATCAAAAGGAGTGTGACCAACAGTTCGAGGGAGGTGATCCTGCCCCTCTACTCTGCTCTCGTGAGACCTCACTTGGAGTATTGTGTGCAGTTCTGGTGTCCTCAACAGAAAAAGGACATGGAACTGTTGGAACAAGTCCAGAGGAGGGCCACGAGGATCATCAGGGGACTGGAGCACCTCCCGTATGAAGATAGGCTGAGAAAGTTGGGGCTGTTCAGCCTGGAGAAGAGAAGGCTGCGTGGAGACCTCATAGCAGCCTTCCAGTATCTGAAGGGGGCCTATAGGGATGCTGGGGAGGGACTCTTTATTAGGGACTGTAGTGGGAGGACAAGGGGTAATGGGTTCAAACTTAAACAGGGGAAGTTTAGATTGGATGTGAGGAAGAAATTCTTTACTGTGAGGGTGGTGAGGCACTGAAATGGGCTGCCCAGGGAAGTTGTGAATGCTCCATCTCTGGCGGTGTTCAAGGCTGGGTTGGACAGAGCCTTGGGCAGCATGGTTTAGTGGGAGGTGTCCCTGTCCATGGCAGGGGGGGTGGAACTAGATGATCTTAAGGTCCTTTCCAATCCTAAGCATTCTACGATTCTTTCTAGGTGCTTCTGTCGCTGACAGCATCTGTAGTAACATGCTTTCTGCAATCCTTCTTGTAAGTGAATTACTGAAAAATTATATATCATATAAATGTGTTGAGACAGCACTAAAGCCCAATACAACATATTCCACATCAGAAATAAAGTGTCCTTCCCTCCAGGAAAGTATTGTAACTACACAAAAGCCTGACAGGGATCATCAATGATTACAGCATATAGCAGCTTTAGTTCTGTTCCCCAGAACAAACCAGTTTGCTTTCTTTGCCCATGATTTGAAATTTGATATAATTTTCTATTTTGCAAGGCTGACAGCACAGTTCAGCTGACTTTTAAAGTTCATTTCCAGAATAGACTTCAATTTAGCAAGTAATTTGCAGAAACTATCTCTCTGATTGCAGCATGTTTTTCTGCCCATTGCAGAAAGCACAAAGAGGAAGACACACAGTGGCATTAGCAACCCCGCATAATCTGCTCTAACACAAAATGAGATTGTAAGTGAATATATCAAAGTGTTGAGATGCCCATTAGCTACTTTTATGCCAATTATTCTTTTATTTATAGGGTGGTCCTTCCTTAGACCTGAAATTGCAGTAGCTCTGATGCTAGCACCGAGTCATAGGGTAAATGAATCACAGAGCCAGATTACCGAGTCTGCAAAGAATGTTATGTTCTTGAGCCTAATCTGATGCTACAGCACTTGCAGGAGATCAATGTGTGTGTCTCTGAATGAGATGAAGAATGAGATGAAGCAATTCCTGAGACGTTTTTTGATGAAGCATTCTCCCTGCTCACAGGGTCGGAAGGCTGCTCACATGGGCAGCTAGAATTTTGAGTCCATATTCCTACCTTTCTCTGCTCTTCCTTTAGAGTGCTGGGGAGCCCTTTCGGTGATTTCAGCCCTTCCTGGGCACTTCAGCAGCTCCTCCAAGCCCAGAGGGGAATCCCATCTCACTGGGGCAGGCAACACAACAGTTTAGTGAGGTAAATGTCAAGTGTACCAATATTACCAGAGGAATCCTTATCTGGGAATGTACTCTAATTATCATTATCCATCTGTTCCTACTCTATCACACTCAGCCAGTTAATGGTCTCTACCTTCCTGCCTGCCTTTAGAAAGCCAAGTCTATTAAACATAAATCTGTGTTATCTTTAAAGAGAGATGGCTGGAGGCTTTCCAGAAAAATCTGGAGGGTTCTGTTCCATTATTTTCCTGGTGACATCCAAGCTGAAACCAAACCCACTGGGTCGGCTTCCTGCAACAGCACAGGAGCTTTTGTTGCCATGCTCCCTGTGTCCCCAGGAACACAAGGTCTTCTTACCTGCAACTTGGCACCCCGAAGTGCTGCTGTCCTCTTTCTGCATGGGTTTCCAGTGGATCCCATCTGCATTAGCCACACCACCACTCAGCTGGCCCTGCTGGCAATTAGAAAATAGCATCTGGGAGTCTGTGGGCTACTGCAAAGGCTCCACAACAGTCCAGAAGGGAAACAGGTCCATTGCTTGTCAGCTTGAACAGACAGGGCTGCCATCCATGCTAACCTTAGAAAATGGCTAAGAGATCACAGACAAAGCAAGAGGTGCTGCTTGGTGTATGCAGCACACACAGAGGCAGAAATACGCTGATCAGACCTTGGCAGTGTCATATAACACAATAAATACAGAAAATGGGATTATAACTACATCAGTTCAGTTTCTAGGAGCTGAAATACAAAAAATTACCTGCAAGTAGTCTGGCCAATCAGTTACCAAATGTTTCTGCAATGTCTAAAGCAACTTCACAAGTCCATAAGACAACTCACAAGTCCTTTTCTGGATGAGGTTCAGAGTATTTGCCTTTATTGGGAAAATATTTTGAGTTTATTGCATCCTGTTTTCATCCTTTGTAGAGCTGTAGCACAGTCCGTTATCACTTGCTTAGCTGTGCTCTGCTAATAAATAACTACAGAGAAATTTATGGTGAAAATCTGGTTGCGCTGAGCTCCGCAGGAGTCTGCCACCACCATTATTATCTCTCAGGCTTTGTCCTAATCCTTAGAGACCACATCTGTGAAATAGGTTCTGTTCCTAAGGCAAAGCTCTAAAGCTCCCTCTTGTTTCTAAGCTTTTAAATCTTGTGTTAAAATCTGCCTTAACTGGGCAT
The DNA here is from genome assembly GCA_028858755.1 of Ara ararauna. Taxonomy (NCBI): domain Eukaryota; kingdom Metazoa; phylum Chordata; class Aves; order Psittaciformes; family Psittacidae; genus Ara; species Ara ararauna. The sequence continues at coordinate 18,671,854 of CM054382.1, read as the reverse complement.
TAGGTTCCAAACCCCTTCCACAGATCTAAAAAATATTTCATATGTTCTCATAGTCTAAACAGTAAAATTGCTCAAGATTCTGATGAAAACAACAAAGCTGTAACTGGATGCTTATATCTGCCAAGTGGGAGTTCATGTGATGACACAGTCTCAGGACTGTCTCCTGGGAAGCTCTCTGCATGTGGGTAGAGACGTACAGCTAAAGGAGGATCACTAGAAAGCAACAGAATTAAAAGCACCCAGCTTATGTTGTCACCTCCAGAGATTCCAGGCAGCCATTTCCGTCTCCTCATGTTGTCCAGCATGCGCAGAGGCAGGCTGGTGCTGTACCAGTCCTGATGACATACTGGCTCCTGTTAGCAGCAGCAGTTGCCTCTGTACCATTAGTCGTTCATGCCAGATGACGTGGGGAACTTAGGAGAGATGGCAGCGTAGACTGCTCTTTAATTTCCCATTCTGTTTTTATGGTTTGCTTGCCTGCCTGGTATCTCTCAGGCCTGCCCTCGAGAGCATTTTTTCTGTTGGGGTGATTTCTTTCTGCAGGACTATCTCAGCCTTTCTCAGGCTGATGGTGAAGTGGAAATGAAATTCTGTTCAGATTCATTAAAAGAAGGATGGTAAGATTCATTGAAGTACAACTGGTTTGTGCCTTTCTTGTTGAATGCAAAGAATTGTGCTACAAACAACAGAGCCAAAGGCCAGTCATCTCTAGATAAGACATTCCTCCATCTATTCTGTCCTTATCAGCAGCTATCTGCTAGTAAATTGATGATGGCTTCTAGAAGTGTCTGTTGCTATACATGCACACATAAGGGAAAAAAGGACTTCTGTGGCAAGCAAGACATTTCAAACCCCTACAGTGTAGTGCTGCTTTGTTTCAGGAAGGTGGGCTTGCAGTGTCTGATCTCATCAGCACAGCACACCAGAAGGGCAACTTCATTTTTAATGCACCAAAGCTGTGCAATGGCCAGCGATTGTTTCATGGTCTTAAGGGAAGAACAGAGGTATTTCTAAGCTTCCCTCCCTTAAGACTTTCAAAGCTGGTTTCCAGGAGTGCCTTTGCTACTCATAGCCACTCTCTGCATTGCTCTGGTAATGGGTTTCCAATCCCAGGACTCTCTGAGAGCTTTTGGGACGCCTGTGGTACTTGGCCGTGCATGATTGCTGTGACCAGTGTCTTCTTGTCCACACACCAAACTGTTAGCAGGAGCACTGAGTATGCTAACAGGAACCAAGCTGGGTAGAAGGAGGGCTAGCAGTGCTTCGAAACAAGGGCAGGAAAAAAGAGCTTATCACACCCATGCTGCCCCATGCATCCCTACCTCTCCAGCCTATCCAATGGGCTGCTCCTGCTGTGTCCTCAGTGACAGGTGAAGGGAACAGAGGGTGTTTGGGGACTGGAAGAGACCAGGCCTAACCAAGAGCTATGGAAAAAATCCTCCCAATTGAACTGTGCTTACCGCAGCTGCACTGGAAACCTCTACCACGCAGCTGACGCTAGACAGGGTTTAGCCCTTTTTAGAAACAACTGTGATTTTCTCCCCTTCCTTTTGCTGCTCCCTGCTTTTGTTTCCAGCTCAGGGGAAATAAAAATAACTCAAGAACCAAAACCCACAACCAAACAAAACAACAGCAAAGAAAGAACAAAACCAAAGTGCATCAGAACAAGAGAGCAGACAGAAAGCAGATCAAGAGCTCTTTGTTCTTCCCACCTCAGAGCACATAGGCAATCAATGACATTAAAAGCAGCAAACAAGGAGCTTATGTAAGGAAGAACTGTTTCAAGGAACACATAATTAGACCAAGGAACACAGTGCTGAAGATGGACATCTAGGGCGAGGACACAGTGAAATTTGAACAATTAACTCTATAAAAGGAATAATCAAGTTTTAAAAGTTAATGACCTTGTGTGTGTGGAAATGATGTAACACGGCATGTTCCCCATTTTAAACTAGTTAGGATTAGGAAGAGCCCTCTTGGAAATGCAGACTAGCATACCATAACAGCTTCAAGCAAGGCTCCCTGGGCCTTCCTGGGAGCTGCTTGGAGACCCTTATTTGCTGAAGACCCATTTGACCAGATGGACCATGGGGCTGCCTTGCTGCCCTTTTCCCAGTTACTTTCCCTGGTACTTGGTCAAGACTAACACGAGAGCAGCCACAAACCCCTCCTCCTCCACAGCTCACCTGCCTGTTCCACACACCAGTGTCTCTGTCTGCCACCAGTGCCTGGATGCACCTGCCTTTGAGAAGGAGAAAAAAACATCTATGTTCAACACTGAGGAGAGCATTTAGGAAATAAATTTCATTACTGTATATGCAAACTCCATTTGCAGCTTGAGCACACAAGACTATTTATGAGAGGAATTTGCTGCTGGAGATAATGAGCCAGTTTTCACCAAAGTGTAAATCTGCCTTCTGCTTGTAGAGGCTCATCGACTATCAGAGCACAGATCATTGCTACTGAGTGCTCTGCTAATAGTGTAAACAGTGATGACATTTAGAGTATTGTTTAACCAAGGGAGGAGATTTAAGTCACTTCTACAGTAATATCTAATGGGAAGCAAAGCTCTGCAGATGTACATCACAGCTCTGGCAGCAGTCTGTAATATCTTTCAGCTACATCTTTAAATTATGAATAATGATAATTAAAAAATCATAACTCTTTGTTGTGGTAGGCAGCTCTGGGTGAGACACTCTCAGAATGATTAGAGCCCAAATCATGAATGCAGTATCTGTCCTCATCCCGTGGAACAGTTCATAGGATCAGCACACCCATTATAATAGTTTATTATACCTCTTAAAACCAACACACTGCAAAGTGCTTCCCACCAGTGACCTTTCCGCTTAGGAATTAAGTCCCTTCTAATCCTATAGCTGAGCCTCTGAGAGCATGAGGAATGAGTAGGATACACATTGAAGGAAGTTAGTTGTAAATGTACTCTGTTTGTAATTTCCGCCAGGCAATGATTTCCTTATTCTGTAGCAAGGTAACCTAACTTTCAGAGTGTGTGAGGTGAGAGTGACACCTTTTCTGTCCCTATAGCCCAGAGGAAGCCTTGTGTCTGTGCTCCCAAAACCCTGCTCATGGTTGTGTGCTTATTTCTGCAGTAGCACAAGAGAAAGAAAGCCTCTGAGCAGTATTGGGTTATGTGAAAATTTAGTTAGCTTTGAAATGAAAGTTAATTTAGCTTTCAAATTTAAGTGCAAACAACTCACACATTGCTAAAGGCAATATGAGAGTTGTGACATATGTATCCCTAAATTTCAGTGACAGCGGGAACACAGTGCGTCCTTCTGTACAAGCTTGCGCTGGTCCAGCACCCCTCCATGTGGAGGCTCCCAGGCACAGGCAGAGACAACCTCTTCCTGCTGGTCAACTGCAGAGCCTGTGCCAACAGTGCAGAAGGGAGCAAGCTGAAGGCTGGTTACATGGAGGGGCTTCTAGAGAAACAAAGCAGGATTACCAAAGAGCAGGTGAGGGCTGATCTAGGTCCACAGTAGGGTGGTGAGACACTGTAGGGCTTCAGGCTTATAAACCCAAATGCGCAACCTGGCACCATAGGGCAGGGACACTGACACAGTGTGGCAGGACCAAGGGCTCAACTAGGGGGACATTTCTTCTCACAGTGAGTGTGTGGGATCTCCAGGCTCTGGTGGTGGGTGGAAGAAACACTGTGGCTCTGCTTGTCCCTACCTTCCTCCATCCGCTGGCTGGGGTGGGCTGGAGGGCAGGCCAGTGGTGGTGCCAGTATTTCCTTCATCACAAACCGAAAATAGCAGCTGGCCTTCATGCAGGCTTTCTCTCTAACCACTTTTCTTCTGATCAGTTGAATAAAGGCCAACCACCATCCACACACAACAAAGCAATATTTAAATCCTGAACAGAACTGCCAGGTCACTTATTTAACCTCAGGAGTTTCATCTTCTGACTCTGCCTCCATGAGGGAGAAGTGTGACAGCCTCTGGCCAGTTAACACCGTAAGTGAATTAGCAGCAGCAATCATAGGCTTGAGAAGTAAAGAAAATCACCAGAGCAGCACCACATGAAGAGAGGAACTTCTGGCAGCTTAGCTCAAACTTTCTATAAGAGCAGGCAGGCTGCAGGCAAGTAGAACAGCCACAGAAAGTGGCAAACATAATTTCCTAATGCATTTTTTTCTGCTAGCAAATGTAAAACTTGTTAAAGCTGGGAGACCAACAGCACTGAGAAATAAAGGGAGAAAGGAAACTGGTAGCAGTAGCATAAGATTTCACATACCCTCCATCAAGAAGCTCACCTCAATCTCGGAACCCCCACTCCAGTGAGAAGCTGTGACAGTCCTATTTATACAAGGTGCAAGGGCTGTCCAGCAGCGTGAAAGCCTGTTTCTAAAGCTGTACCCAGATCTGCCAATTTTCTGTGCATAAGAGCCTGTCTGATAAACAGACATTCTGCTGGACCTTGATCAAGCATACTAAAGCTGATCAGGCACACCATGCTTGCTGGGGCCTGAGGTCACATGCGACACTGGCTGTAGCACTGGAGCATCCTTCCTGCACCAAGCCTGGTCCTCTGCTGTCCCAGGCAGCCACTTCATATAACCCTGTTCATCAACAAACCAACCAAACACCAGGTCCTTGCAGTGAATTACAAATGCGGTAGGCAGGTCTGTTGTCCAATGGGCCACAACAGTCCTTCAAAGTGGACAGAACCTCAAGTGAACACCATGCCACCATGGGCCAAGTCCCCTTTTGCTCTCTATTACCTTCTCCCAGGGACTGGACACTGCTGACAGAACATGACCCTGTGTGCAGGATCTCTGTGCCTCCCAGACAGCATCAATCTGGAACAAAGGTGAAATTCTATGTTGAGAGAGGTACTGAGTGTTCAGCCCTGTGCAGGTATGGGAGAGTCAGTCTCCTGTACAGCGCTCCAAACGCCAAAGGCAACACTGATGGTACTACTGATACCTCAGAACACAGGGGATGAGACAGAAGTCCCTCTGGGTTTCTGCAGCATGCAGAAAGTAGACCAGCATCACTGTGAGACCATACCAGGCTGCCCAGGTTGTGCTCCACAGGTCTTAGCTATTGGTAAACCTCAGTGTATAGTCATTGTCTCAGTTTAACGAGTGTATTTTTGCTCAGGGGATTTAAGTCATGTTTTCCTCCCCACTTTCTGTTCCAACTGATGGGGAGACACCTACAGGACAGCAAGAACTCTTGGGGTGTCACTGAAGTTTGCAGCTCATCATCCTAGGAGAAGACATCCATAATGAGAATATCTCTCAATCAGCATTTAATTTAATAGGTTGCAATTACCACAAACTACCAACATTAAAAGGAGACGAACCAGCAAACACACCAGCTGCACCTCCCACGCTGCACAGCATCCAAGATGGCCAGTCTTCCTTTCAGCAGCTTACTTCCCCTGAAGAAGCCAGCTGCCGACACTGTCAAGCTCATCTGTTTTGAACATTAACTCTCTCTAATTCTCACTTTCTTGGTGGGCCTTTGCCATAGAAACCTGCCTTAGCAACAAGAAAGCAGAGCAGCAACGGCTCCAGCCAGAGACATTAATAAGGCAGCCCTGGTCTCTCTGAGTGGCACATCACTTCGTGCCCGGCCTCACCAGCTTACCTTCTCCAGCAGAGTGTAACTAATAGGTGAGCATTTCCAGCAGAACCAGGGTGTGAGGCAAGAGGGAAACACTTCATTGGAAAACTGTTTTGGACCACTTTGAAATCACCCTTTGATGAAGTGCTTGTGGTCTGATTTATGACCCAGCTTGCTCAAGGGATTTTTTTGCACCTGTGTAGCTGTCATGGGTTCAGCAGCAGCAGTCATTTTTCTCCTTCATAGTAGCTGGTGCAGTGCTGTGTTTTCAACTTTCGGTCTGGGAACAGCACTGATAACACCGATGTTTATAGTTATGGCTTAGAATGTTTTGGCCTGACCAAGGACTTTCTGAGTCTCATGCTCTGCCAGGGAGGAGGGGAAGCCAGGAGGAAGCAGAAACAGGATACCTGACCCAAACTGACCAAAGAGGTATTCCATGCCACAGCACGTCATGCCCAGGATGTAAAACTGGGGGCAGGAACCCAGAAGAGTTCAGTTCACAGCTCGGTGGTCGGGTGGTGAGAATTGTATCCTCTTCCCTTGTATTTCTCTGGTCATTGTTATTATTGGTGGTAGCAGCAGTGGTTTGTGTTATACCTCAGTTACTGGACTGTTTTTATATCAACCCGTGGGAGTTACATTCTTTCGATTCTTCTCCCCATTTCCCCCCCCCTCGGAGTGTGGGGTAAGAAGAAGGGGGAAGTGAGTGAATGGGCTGTGTGATTTACGGCTTAAACCACAATAGCCCTGATACACAGAGGATGATTTCTGATTGTGTCCATGGGCACAGGGGATGAGGAGCTGACATATGGAGCATCTCAATGCATGCTCAGGAGACACTCTGCCTAAGTGAGAGAGAGAAGAGTAGAATGGCTCAGGACACTGGAAACATCCCTATGAGCTTTCTGGGATGAGAAAACCTTGACCAGCCCCATCCTGAGCCATCATCTGTGATGCTCACTGACCAGTGGGCAATGGTCTCTGCTGTATCTAAGTCTAGGGGTAGTACTGGTGCCAGTGATGCTCACATGTCCTAGCTTTATCCCTACCACCAATTTCTGCTGTATCTCCACTTAACTGCTATTTCTTTTACTTGTTAGGAAATTGGTATTTGCCTCTCTGATGGGAGGGATGGTGCAAAGAGAAAATCAGTACTATTTGTGAAGTACTGTATGAGTAAAGGGGCAATCCCCCATCCCTGTACCAGCACTGGGAGATCATACACCAAAATGTAGGCAAGAAAAGCTGGCACTGCAAATTCCTAACCAAGTGGTATCCAGGCTGTAAAAGAATTGGTGAAGGATCAGAGACAGCATTTTTTTGCTTCTGTACCACCACCCTCTGCCCAGGTCTGTGCCTTTATATTCCCAATAGCTTCATTTTGTCAGATAAAGCAGGTGTGTGTTACTGTGAACTTTCCAGTTTTTTCAGGGAAATAGCTGACTGCTACCCTGCAGACAAGGGTAAGTTTGCTCTGCCTGTGCTGTGAAGCAGGTCTGATGTAGAAGCAACTCACCAAGCGTGGTCAGCCTGGGTCCAGAGCCAAGCTAAAATCAGTGATACCCAGCTTCCCTTGCAGAGCCTACTTGTGTCCAGCCACCTCTGAGGCCAAGTGTCATAACAAAAAGCTTCCCCAGGCGCATTCTCTTTGAAGCAGCAGCACAAGGACATGCACATACAAGTATTAAGATGGGCACTAACAACTGCTGCTAGCTTGAGGAACCTGTAACTTTGTTTCCATTCTGTGACTCATCCTGTCACAAACACACCACACAAGCTCCCTGCTGCTACCAGCATTACACCGTGACTCACTGGTAAACCTGCACTGCTCTCACTTTTAATCATCCCTGCCAGGCTTTTTATTATCTGCTCTGCTGCCTGTGGGATAATAATCTCAAGGAAGAGCCCTGATGGCCTGGCATCTCCAAACACCCCTGCTCTGCATACCTGTGAGCACCAGGACATAATTAACTGCAGCAGCTGATTCGAGTTCACAAACCTGGCTTGTAAAGAATAGGAAATGACCAGTTCACCCTGCTTGTCCTATTCTGTGGGACCAAATACTTTTATCCTTATGGTCACAGAATCTGCAGACTTTTTATTACATATTAAAATCACAGTTAAGCAGGATAATACATTTCTGTTCTTTTGCTAGTTTGGTTTCACATTTTGATGCTTTCTAACTTTTATCCAGTGACAAACATTTCTGTTTTAAGATAAGGAAACATTTGTTTATGCCTCTGACCAAAACTCTGGCCCTGAAAGGGTTTAGATTAAAGCACTTTCATTCAACACCCAATTGGAAAACAACAGGCTTGACTAAATGATTTATTGGGTATGTCTGATCTCAAAGACATTTGGAAACTTGATTATATCAAAAGCTGCAATTTATGAAGTCCATTTTCCCTTAACCTAAAGACATGAATCTGTATTTTAGATGAATACTTACTGAATTAAATAAAGGAATCCAACAATAAATCCTATTTATTACACATGCAAGTACTCTCACATAAAGCTATGAATAATGACATGTAAAAAGTTCGTAGAAAAATGAAACATGCTAAAGGTTAACCGCAATGTATCTGTCACCATCAAGAAATTTTCAAGACTTAGAATATTCTTGGCACAAGGTCAAAAGCAAGTATTTGTTCTTAAGAAACAGGCCACCACCTAAGCAATAAGATGCACAAGGCTGGGCAGTGCCTAATTCCCAGGAATCTGAGCACGTTACTGGGCACACGCTCAGGTAGCACCATTCTTGGTGCAAGCAATTCGAGAAAATGGGACTGCCTTCAACTCTGGCTTACCCCCAGGTAACTCTAGCAGACCTTTGTTTCTGCAGAGCCACATGTGTCAAAGACAGTACTTGCTCTTGCAGGGAGACAGGCAAAGGAGGCACAGGGCAGAGACAGCCAAAAGCTTTGTTTTCTGCAGGCAAGAAAATTCCAAAGACCTGTTTTATGTACAGAATAAGAAAAAAACAACCTGGAAATGTGATCCAACATAATGCCTGCCCTTAGTGCTTTCCTCTGATCACAACCTCCTGAAAATGTGTTCTCTTTTTTCCAAGAAACGTTTTTTTAAAAGTGTCACTTTTCTTGAGTGCATTTGGAAACACTTTCTACCATTTTAATTCTGGTAAAAGAAAAACACAGTACTACATTAGTCCTTATATTTTTGGCTCAAGGGGGGAATAATTCCTGGTTTAGCTGTAAATTGGCAGGACAAAATCACCTCTCCCACTATGAGTTCTAGCTTTTCCTTTTATCTTCTTATTGTTTCCTTCTTCATCTCTGCTGAATTCTCTGAGCTTACAGGCACTTAAGGCATTAGCAATGGCATTTTCTCCTTTGGTATGCAAACCAGGAAGAGCTGTATCTTCATGGGAGAAAGAGAACAAGGGGAGTTTTCCTCCATTCCTATTTATCTTGCAGGTGCCCTGTTGGAGCTCTCACAAGCAGGCAGCTGAAAGTTTCCACATATGACATAGGAGATCCCTCACTGCCTCTGCAGACCTCCCACTTTTCTTAATCACAAAGTAAGATGACCTTGGCCCTTTTAACACATTATTTCCTGACACCGAATTAGGTTTCATGACTGGGTTCGAACACTCCGATTTTCAACAAGAGGGTCGGGAAAGTTCACAGCAACCTCCAGCTTTCGTGCATGTGGCTAATACTTTCTCCATGGGTCAAGTACCAAATAAACAATTTAAATAGGATTCCAATGGAAACCCGAGTAACAGAAAGAAAGATGACAGAAAATGGGATTCATAGATGCAACTGTTTTTCCCTGTTTTTGTCTTAATTCTGACCCTTTGAAAAGGAGAGGCAGAAATCACAGCTCAATTCATGGCAGCACTGATGGAGCGACACAGTGACTGGAGCACATCTCATGTTGGATGGTGCTTACAGTGTCCATAGTATGCATTAAGCCTCATGCTAAATGTGAAATCTCACTCCTTGGAGATTTTGATAACTAGCATTCTCACTACTTATTCACATGCACTAAACAAAAACATACAGCGATGTCTGCCTGACTTCTTAGTGTCCTTTGCATGTCTATCTGTCTTGCAGAGTAGCAAAGCAACCAGAGCCCATGTGCTGTAATGATGGCAAAAGTAGAAAGGCCTGGAAAGCAGCCTGTCCTCACAACAAGAATTCCTTGCTCTGTAACAGCTCAAATCAATCTGCTGCTGTTCAGCACATTCGACAAAGTCCATCAGCTTCTGCAACATGCTAAAGGGACACAGGTTTGCAGACGTACCCATGAGCTTCTGCATTGTAACCAGTGGTTAATCAGGCAGTTAAACTGAGCAGTTTGCCTTGAAAACTTCAAACAAAACCCAAAAATCCCCTACAATGAAGTTGATCTATTAAGTGCATTGAGGAAGAACTGATTTTTCTATTATATTGGTTTTTAGAAGCTGTATTAAAGACAGGAAAAACTTCAACAGCCATGCTACTCCAAAGTGCTCTGGAGCCCCTTCTAAAGAGCTGAGATGCCAGTACACCCCTCCTGCAGCCTTCCTGAGGCACTAAGGAAGAGCAGATCCCCTCACTGCCTGCCTGCCAGCCATTAACCTGTCTACAGACAGCTCTGAAATAGATAATCTTCCTTGCTAGCCAGGAGGCTTGCTGGAAGGTGAAAGTAAAACCTAAAGAGCACTTCAAAGTTGTGTTTGACTACAAAAAGCCCTGCTGGGGGACCTGCACCTGCAGCTTTTCATGTTTTCATGCAGCGTTTGACTGTTTATCATTAAACCATTCACTCAGCCAGCTCTGCACAATAAGCCTTTTAATGGATCTTAGGCTGGAAGAGTTCAGCCTGCAGACATGAAAAGTAAAAATGTAATCTGTCTTTCTAAAAGAAAGCTTTGATATACCTTAAACCACTACAGTTTTAGAGGTTGTTACATATTCAACCTTTTTTCCTTCCTGTGGGCTTTTCAAGACTTAATAAACCTATGAGCTCCTATTGACCAAGCACAGCAGGTGCATGTACTGGAATATCTCATTGGAGACTAGGATGAGAAAACCAGTTTTGCAAATCTACTGCTGGAGCACCATGTGCACAGACACAGAGGAAATTCTTCCTCTCACACATCTGTAAGTGTAAGAAGCTCCAACTGTAGAAATGTCTGCAAAACTTTCAACCAGCCTGATCCTCAGTGAATCAGTGAAACTTCTGGTTTATACATCACAGACTTGACTCAATCTCATTAGATTCCAAAAACTAGATTGAAATACGTAAAAAGCTTTCTTGGCTGTCTGCCCATACTTGTTATATAGCCTCCATTACCATAGTATTGGAGTGCTTCATAATTTTTATCATATTTACACTCACAGTACCCTAGGGGTGGAGAAATGCTGGTTTCTTCTTTTTATAGGCTGGAAACTGCAGTGTTGAGAGACAAGAGTCTGATCCATTGAAGAATACAGGACCTACAAGGATGAGGCTCCAAAACTAAGACACTCAAACTAACACCTCTAACTGTTCCTGAAAACCCATCGAGTCCTTACCCAAAAGTTTGTTTCAAATGTTTAGTGCCATCATAGAATCATAGACAGGTTTGGGTTGGAAGGGACCTTCAAAGATCATGTAGTCCCACCCTCCTGCAATGAGCTGGGACATATTCAGCTGGACCAGATTTCCTAGAGCCACATCCAGCCTGGCCTTGAATGTCTCCAATGGCATTCACCACATCTCTGGGCAACCTGTGCCAGGATTTTACCACACTCATTGTAAAAAATGTCTTCCTCATGTCTAGCCTGGATCTCTCTTCTTGGTTTAAAACCAGCACCCCTCCTCTTGTCATCATACCTTCTGTGTACCAGAGTGCTGTAAAAATCACCCAACAGAAGGTCAGTGCTGAAGATAGAAATCAGACGCACTGAAATTATGAAGGCAACTCAAGTCAGAGGATCCTGTTCAGGGCAATGGGGTACATCCACATTATTTATCTTAACAAATAGGCCTCTCTGGACCACGTAGAAATCTCCTGACTTTCTCCCTTGGCATCAGCAGCTCCCAAGGCCAGCATGAGTCTACTGGAATATTTTAAACTTGCCTTACCTTCTCAGACACTTAGTGTGTAAAAGTAACAGAAAGTTATAGATGAAAGGGATATTATGTGGCTGTGTGACTGTCATATAATGGAACACTCTCTCTGAGTAATGGCATAAAAAGCAATTTTGTGGGTTTTATTGAGTAACTCAAGATAATTTAAACCTCCATAAAAGGACAGTGAAAATAAAAAATATCTCTTTTACAGGAAGACACGTCCTCACACAAGGAGCGCTAGAGGCACAACATTTATGAATGTGCTTTCATTTCAACTTTTGCAGAAAACATTGAGACATTTTAAACGGAGTAGCTTTTGTTCAGACAACCCAATTATTTGTATCATAGCACACGCGTTTTGAATGTTGTGCGCATATGATATGTACCCGCATTCAGTATGCAAGCGCCATACATAACATAACGGAAAGGAAAAGCCCTGTTCCAAAAAATATTCCCAGCCACATAAGAAAAGGGGATAGAAAAAACTTCTTTGTGCATGAAGTCTCTCTCCTTGCTGCTGTATTTACCATTACTTCACCTACTTCCAACTCATACACTTACCAACCTAAATCAGACAGGCTGTTGCCCCAGATACTTCTAGAGAGGACTGTAGCAGAGCCACACCAGGATGTCATCAATGCCACCTAAAGAGCCAAATTCTTTCTTTGGAAGAGGAGCAATAGCATCAAGAGATTCAGCCACTTATCCCAATCTACCTAGCATCTCCTTGGCTAACCTGAAGAGTCCATCTTGTGCCTCCCGCATCCCAGCCCTCTGCTTAGCCAAGTAATAACAGAAGTTACTGAAAATGCCACTGAAGATGAAAGCACTGAAAACAGCCTGAGACAGAAGTGTCCAAATTGGTTTGGACTGTTTGGTTCTCTGATTTAGTTCAGTTCCTTTAGTTTTCCCCTTTAAAGGAAATATCAACATAATGTCTTTCTTAAGGGGAGGATTTTGTGAGCAGTGTTACTGTTAATCTTGCTAGGGAAAAACACCCCAAGCAAACAATGACAAGCATAATTCAATTCAGTTCTCACAAAAACCATATACATGGCAGGGAGCCAGTTTCTGATCTCATATACACTGGGGCAAAGCCATAGCAACAGCAATGCTGGAGCATGAGAGCAGATCCTGCAGCGTAGAAGCTGGGCAGCCAGTGCGGCTTCCCTAGTTGGTGGTTTGCAGCATGATGCAGATAACCTTTCTCAGCAAATAAAAATTATCTAGATTACTACTTGAGAGTAGCAGCAATGGGTTGATGCATCACTGAAAGACCTTGTCTCATTTAGGCATTTTGCTGTTAAGCTTTCAAGCAAATTCTAGAAAACCCAGGCATTGGTTTGATTCAGGCTTTGATACTGTATTAGAAGGTTTCTTAGGAAAGCAGGCCATGAGACACCAGGGTACTTGCACACTTGCTTCAGACAGATGTCAGCAAGACTTCCAGGTGCTAGGATGCAGAACAATGTCAGGGTCAGGCTCACAGTCCCTATGTTCCCTGCTCCCCAGCACAGCAGCTTGGCTAAAGGCCCTGCTTTGAGCCATCAAGGGTGCCCCGAAGGCTGAGCATGTTATCTTGGGCAATGACCCACCGGTCATTGTGAGCTGGGAGATGTTCTGGGGAGTGCAGCAGTGCTCAGTGCTGAGTCAGACCGAGGTGGAATGACTCACCCAGGAACTTCAATGAAAGACAGTATTTCTTCTCTCCAGACTGCCTTTGTGAGTGCTTTTAAGAGCAGGGACCTTTCGCACCTTTTTAGACAGCAGCTGAAGAGGTTTTAACAGCACAGAGTTTCTAAAGGCTGCTCTTGCTCAATGTTTCTCTTGTAGCAGATGCTTTGTTCTGTGCCTGGAACACAAGACACCATGTGCCATTGCAGCAGCAGCAAGTGCAGCAGGAACCACAAAGAAGGCTGGATGTAAAAGAGTGCCACTTTTGGGAGGGTAGGCTGGCTGCTGGAAGAGCAAACAGGACAGACTGACTCCCACTTTAGCACAGCAGGTGGCTGCACACTTGCTGCCCTCCATGACTCTTCAAACCAGAGTGACCTGGTATTTGCTCTAAGTCTGGGTGGGAAGAGCAAGCAGGTCATTAAGTACAAACAACCATTACGTGAACATGTCTAATAGAATCAGTTGTTATTTTTCATACTTCACACTTTTAAGAAATCAAGATTGTGTATCATTGCAATAGAAGAAAGCACAAAGGAGCTCAAGAGACATGGATACTATCGTTAACCTGCCATTCCCTACCTCCTTGCTGAGCCTCTCAGTAGTCACTAAATGATGGGCTTACCTTTCAGGCTCTTTGCTTCTAAGACCTTGCACATACTTCCCTGTGTTTTAAAAGATGGAACTCACATGCACCTGGGTCCATCCTCTCAATTCAAATCATCTTCCAGGCTTGCAAAGGTGGTAACTTCTTTTCAAAAGCCTCATTACGCTGATATGTAGCATTTGTTCATGTGTGTTTCCATCTACACAAATAAAGCATACCATCTGCAAATGGAGTAAGAACAGGAGAGCTACGTAAGAAACAGAAAAACAAGGAACTGAAGAGGACATTTGTGTCAGAAACAGGCCCATAAATCATGGCTTCAGTCCTAAGCTTTCTAAAACACCTCATACAGCCACACTAAGGCATCTATCTAGCATCATTTCGCGACCCATTTTAATTGACAGGTCTGCAGAAAAGTCTTTTATTTTCAACTGTCAGGTTTAAGTCAGACTGAGTAGTAGGCAGCTACAAGAAAGTTGACTCTAACTCGTGACTTAACGGCATTTAGGTTACAGGCACCAAATGTCATTATTTGAGACAATCCTAAGAACTGGAAGCATGTCCTACATTTCTGATGATACTCGGATGTTATTTTGCACCAAATTTTAGAGGCAGTGCAAAGAACAAGAAATTTGCTTGCATTACTTCAATCCAGAACAGAAGAAAGGGTGTCTCCATTCAATCTGTGCCCCTACCATGTACTTGTGTTTTATAGGAGTAAAGACCTCTAATCTTTCCATGAAAGCCCGTAAGTGGGTATTTAGGGAATGTTCTCTTGGTCCCTATGTTGACAGCAAACATATATTCAAGCCTGGCCAGTCAGGGGAGGGAGGAGAGAGCATCTCATGCTTCTTGCATCCTCTTTTCTTTAATCTTCTCTCCTTAATTTTGATAGACATGCAAGTGTGCATTTGCTGTGGGTCACACCTACCCACTAATACATCTTTGGGATCCAAAGAGATATTAGCAAGTTGGCATGGATGACAGCATTTTTCTTAGAGAAGGCACAAATAGTTGACATTATAATGGTATCATTAGCATTCATAAAAATCATTCATTCTATGAATGGCAACAAGAAACAGAAATATGGAGTGAGAGCTTATAAAATTTTATCAGTTTTGTCATCTCTTTGGAGAAAAAACTACCAACTGGCCTCAATGCGTCATCCAAGAGTATAGTAAATGCTGGAAAGTAGATTTTCCAAAGAGTTTTACTCCAGCCTCCTCCTTAGAAATCTGAATAATTTCCTGTTGCTCTCTCTTTGAGCAGCAAAGCTGAAGTGTATCACCAGAAGTAAGAATTCTCTGGTTAATTAATAAATTAGCTAATTGCACTTGGCTGTGATATCTTAGCATTTAAGTATAAAGCAGCATCATTCAGTTATTAATAGAGCCAACCAGAGTACAGCATGTATACATTTGCATAAAGGATCTAAGAAGGTGATGAGTAGTAATTAGTACTGGAAGATGTGCGGTTCATTAAAATCAAAATTTATCACAGATAAGGAGTAGAATTTGGGGGAAAAGCCAAAAGTGGACTATATTGAGTGCTGTTAGCCACAAAGAGCACATTTTGCACCCAAGAGTCAAAATTTAAATCCAAACTCACGTTGATTCAAAGTCCTTTAGCTGTTGCTGCTTGGTTGAATGCCATGTGGCTGCAAACTGGTTATTGTCTAGATCTAGACTAGTGAAGAGCAGCTTGCCAAACAGCCATGCCATGCAGCCCTTGCTCCAGTGCGAGGCAAGGCTCTAGAGACCATTACCTGCATAGCATTCCGACATCACAGCACAGCTGATAGCATCCCAACGTTGATGGCTATCAGTCTGTGGTTCTTTGCTTCATCAGTATATTACACAGAGCCTGCAGAGGTCAGTCAAGCTTGCTGGGTTTTTTTAGGTAGCCTAAAACTTAGGTACTCCATGTTCAGTAATGCAATGTACACATTCCCTTAGGTCTGTAATCTTAATCACCCTTCTAATATTGTGCTGTTGATGTGGGATTTAGGTTTCTTTATCACTTTTATTCTTATCTCTGCTGTTTGAGCGAGTAAATGCTTTTGGATCGATCCAAGTCACTGTTCTTCTTCTTCACAGCCTAACACCCATCTTTATTCTGTGCATCTCTCTCAAGAGAGGATTAGATGGTAGATTTGCCTCACTTTTACACAACAGGTAATCACAGAGAATATAGAAGAGCCATTCAGCTGAAATGGCTTCTCCCTTTGTGCATTTTCCTCAGGACACTGTGTTTCTAACCTACAGGTCAACCCTTGGTCAAGGCCTATGCTGAAAGTAAGGTATGGCATAAATGAACATGAGCTTCTTGGGACCCATACATCTGCTTATTCTCCCAGCTGCAGAGGTACACGCCCATCTAACAAGCAAAGCGTGCCTCCATGCTGCTTGCCATTTGCATCTGTAAGTTAAGAAACATAGATCACCTTGAAAAATAACCAATAAAATGACAAAAATACATTAATGAATCAGTTTCATTGTGGTTGTATTGAATTCACAGCAAGGAAATGAAAATATTGAAAGCAGGCTAATCAAATTTATCAAGATAAATTGTTTCTCAATATGAAGAACTTGCTCAGTGAGAGGAAAAGCACCACGGATTTCCCTTCCTCTGGGACACAGGACAGCCCTGCAAAAGGTTTTGACAGTGTTCACTAGGATGAATTTCTTAGAAATTCTATTGAGTATTGAACACAGCCCCTTCATGGAGGGTTGATGACACACTACATGGTTACCACAGTATCCTACTTCAGATAGCAAAATTACACTCCTACACTGGAACAAACCCATCCAGGAAATTAAGAGTTTCATTGCTACCGACAGATGTACATTATTGTTAACCTTCCTCTGAAAATACATGATCATTTATCATTATCTTCAATAATTCTGCAGTGTGAAGTAAGCTGAGGCAGCCAGTGATCCACATGAAGTGAAGGAGCACGATGTTCCAGTGTAGTTCCCCAGAGTCTGAGGTGCTCAATAACAAATTGGAGCATGAACTCATTGTCAGCTTTCTAGAAAAATCCCAAACTTTTCAGCTGACAGCCTGAGAGGAAAAAGGAAACACACAGGAAAACAAGAAATTCAAATATCTCACATGGTTTCTGACTGCTTGAAGATGGTCATGATTTTGACTGTTTGAAGATGGTCATGTTTACATACACAGCTTATCAAGCAAAATTGTCTCATTCTGTTTGGAGCACTGCATTTTCCTCCTTCTGGTAATGTGTGCTGTTTCTATTGCAGATCCCTGCATTGCAAGATGGTCCTTTGCTCCCTTGTTTCATTTTGAGAAACAGAACAAACTCACTCATGCCCTTTAGGGAGCTATTTTTTCACTGAGTTTTTGAGGCAAACCAGAAAGTGCAGACTTGCTCAAATTTAATTTGGAAAACTAGAAATAACTGTTCCTGCAAATACGTAGGGGAAAAATAGACTGCACCTTTCTGATATGTGAGAATATAAGGAAAGGTGGAATCCAACTAGAATGTCCTTGGCCAGCTCCAGATGCAGTTAATCTAGTTTTGTAAGTGGGATTCTTGGCTAAGCTCACTAGAGACACAAGAGCGAGGCATGAAGGTGAGAGGCAAACTTTTTTAGTGTTCTTTAGATAGGAAAGGTGTCAAAGTCAACATCCTACCTTATTAAGTGGACAAAAATTTAACCCAACAAATAGAAATCTTGTATGACACAATCCCATTTTGTCTACTAAACAGATGCTCTATGTAGCTTCCTAATTAACTGAGAAATCAAAGAAGCAGATAACTTCAGCTCTGATGTGCCAAATCCCTATCAATGTAAGAGCTTTAAATTCCGCAACACCACAGATGTGGTCAATAGAATTAGAGCTCTTAATAAGAGGAAATAGAACATAAATTGTAGCTGGTTTTTAGGCTTTCCCCAGATCCAAAAGCCCGGATCTCATGCATTCATCACAATAGGAATGGCAAAGCTTTTTCTTTCAGAAAGATAAGGGTTTGGGTTTTTTTTACATTGTTACTACATAACAGCCTTGATATTTGCCCAGGTCTTAAGCTTCAAGGCAAGTTCTCTTCAGAGATATAACATATTATATCTCTGGAAAGATAGTGATTTAGAATTTAAAATAACTTTCTTTTTTTTCTCTCTCTCTGTCCTTCTCTTTCCTTCCACTACAGTATTTGTCCACAAAATTACACTGCCCAAGGGGTTGGATTAATATTAGGCAAACACCTTAACTAGCCAACATTAGTTAATTTCAATGCATGCATATCACTCCAGTTCAATGATATGACTCTATGTAGTTTTGACTGATTAAAGCCCTGTCTGACCTTAAAGAGATATATTCCTTCCTATTACTAGAAACTTTGCTGCTCTGTAGGAAAGAGAGTGAGCATCACAGGGTTATTAAATTTCTACCTCTAGGTACAACTGTGAAGAATGGGTACTTAGCAACCAGAAGCAGAGAAGCACAAGATGTTCCATCCTAAAGGAGCATTTTGCAAGGAAATACAAAAGCTCATATCAACCTGTAACACCTAAGGCAGCCCAGCTGATCTCCACAAACAGCTCCAAACAGGAAATTACCAGATTTAAAAGCCTAATGTGTCTTACAAATATAACTCAGTCCCCCACATTCCTTGACATTTGTCTCCTTACCATCACCATCTTTTCCAATTGGATTTAAATGAGTAATCTCAGCTTTAAAAGGTTGGTTCAATATTTATGGTGGTTATTAAGGTCGAGGAGTCAAGAGATGAGAACGCTAATTTCCGCAAGTAGATTGCCTGACATTTGAACAAGATTGAAAATTCTAGCAGTATGACACATTTTTCTAAGCAAAAAGTTCATGTAATTTCTCAGACATTAATCAGCACGTCAATCCTGAATGACAAAGAAATGACAACAACCTGGATCCTCTACACCATGTCATACAGTCTCACTGGAGTGTACATGCAAATGGGAGCTACAGATAATACAGGAGAACACAAATCCAGGATATCCTCCTGTACAGACCTCAGATCTGATTTGGGAAACTATATGGGAACCTGCTTAATGGAGGAAATAAATTCAAGGATGCAGCTAAGTGACTGGTCATAAAAAGCCACCACATAGGCACGAGAAAAGGAGCAAATGGGTTCGGGGCCAAGAGAACCTGCTGTAACAAGCTGCATCCATGCTTTCACTAAGGCAAGGGGGGGTATGGGAAAGGAAGGACTATTCTGGGCCCTGGACGCTGGGATACTACATGTCTGGTGAGAGTGACAATGTCTCAGAGGCAGCATGCTGTAAGACCAAGACAAGTTTCTGCCTATTGCCAGAACAGGGCACAGAAATTGGTCTAGGCATCGGGGCATGCAAGGACTGGTTGAACTTCAGTACTCTTTAAGTACAGCTTTTTTAAGCTTTGCTCAGCCCTCATCATATTCACCCTCACTTCCTTTGCTGCCAGCAGGTGCTAATCCTGCCTTTTCCAGCCCCACACCATTTCAGAACCTTCAACCACAAACTAAAGCGCACTGAGAATCTTTTTGGCTTGGCAGGAGATGGAGAAATACACCTCTCAGTGTGTATCATTCAAATGGTTATTTAATGAGACTACTGATGTGTGCAGAGGCTGCAGCCAGAGGAAATAAAGGCTTTTAAGGCATCCACCTCATTGTTCAATAAACAGACATATAGCACCATGATGGTTCCTTCTTTACAGGATGTGTAACATGATGCTGGGAATCACATGTAGGCCAGCCAGCTCCTTCAGCTGCAATGTGAACAAGAAACAAACAGGGCATGCCAGGGAAGGAAATAGATCAGACACGTAGATGAGAATAATCTCAGGGTGAAGCTGATTAGTCCTTTTAGAGACTTAAGTTGAAAAAGAAAGCCTTTGAAACAGCTCCACAGTTTCATGCATACATAAAAAAGTTGAGCACTACCGTACCTTTTGCTTCAAGAAAATTTTTCCTTGCCAAGATCTCCCAAGAAATACACATGGTGTTGAGAAAACCTACCCCATAAAAGGGAGGAAAGAAAAAAATCCCCACAAGCCCCCCCCCCCCCCCTTTTGAACTGTTCATTAATCACCCGAAATTATTCCCTTCAGTGTACCAGATGCGGAGTCTCCCTTTGCTATTTGGAAGTTTTTGTGACTGCTTTTCTTAATTTCTTATGGTACGACTAGATTTTTGGAGAATATGTTAAGCCTAGAGGTGTTCTGAGAAATGAAATGTGGGATACACACTGCACTGATGCTTTGTCCTGCTTCCAATGACTTCAGGACAGTCTATTGCGTCCCCAGAGGCAGCTCAGAAAGACCTGCTAGCTGGGGAAAAAATCTCTCTATTGTATGTCCATTAGCATCTGGTTTTGTTTGGTGACAGCCTTCTTCTCATGTGCTCTCCAGACAGACATTTTGCAATGTTTTACAGAAGACAAAAAAAGACTGAGGCCCCTTTGAGTTTTGCCCTTTCTCTGGAGCTCCATATGAGTTTAAAAGAAATGGAAGTAGCACTGCATACACCCCCTTGTACACAGACAAATTCTGGGGAAAGGAAGGTTACACGCATATGCTACTAAGTTGATGCTCTGTTACTGGTCATGTTTGAGGCTTCTGTATTTTCCAGGAGAGTTGTTTGGTATTTTTTTTTACAGAGCAGAATTTACTGGCATTTAAACCAAAACACAAGAAGCAGAATAATCACAAGCGATGCCTGAATGTGGTTTCCTCCACTTCTCTGACAAATCTAACAACACCTTCAAAAAAATTCAGGAAAAAAACACCCAAAATTTAAAAACATTAAAAAGAAGTTGATCTGAATTAAAAACCAATCAGCTGTTTTCTAATAACTGAATTTAAAACACATATGTTTGTCCATTTCCATACATCCTTGCTGCGTTTGTGGGATTTATGGGCTCCCTCTCGTGGCCACGTTAACAATTATGGGCTGTTTTTTTTTCCAGTCCAGGACTTGCTGTAGATTAATGGGTGGCACAAAAGAGCAGTTTGTCGTTCTTCGACGCAAGAATTGATTTTAATCTCCTCCGTAGCTAAATGAGTCACCCAAGTGCTAAATGAGTCTGCTGAATGTCCTGTCACAACCGGTGGTAGATGTTTCTTGGCTGCCTCAGGGCAGCCCTAAAGAAGCAAATTAAAGGAGGTGCTCCAGTTGGTGGGCTCCTACAGCTCCAGATGGGTATGGCAAGTGCCACTTTGCATGCTAATGGCTTTTAGGACAGTCTAAAAGCTCACTAAGACACAACACATCATTTCAAGGCCTCTCCACCAGCCAAGGGTGGAAGTGACACAGGACAGCTGCTGTGCTGCTGACCCTAGCAAGCAGGCATGCTTTGGGTGGCTAGCAGGGAGAGCACCAGCCTGATTTCTACAGGCCAACTGATAAGTAAAGGAAATATCCAGCTACAGCACCGTTCTGTACAATGGGCTACAGGGAGGTAATGGGCCAAAAGAGAGACTTT
This sequence comes from Ara ararauna, assembly GCA_028858755.1. NCBI lineage: Eukaryota > Metazoa > Chordata > Aves > Psittaciformes > Psittacidae > Ara > Ara ararauna. The sequence goes on along the minus strand of CM054382.1, from coordinate 18,650,441 downwards.
CAAAACAAATCAAACATATTTCTGAAACCTCAAGTTTCAGAGTTTAGAGGCTGAGTTGAAAACTACTTTTTTTTAAAAACCAAAAGGTTGTATTGTACAAGCGTATCATACGAGTTCTGGCAATGGCTGCTTTTTAAACTGACAGAACACTATTTACAAACTTATGGTATCAATTTGCAGAGGGTGTTTAAAGGCACGACTGAGAATTCCCATTTATTTTTAACACAAGTAAAATGGAAAGGAAAAAAAAAAAAGTAGTTTCTTTCATCCGAGATTTATTTTTCCCTCAAACCAAACACATTGTCTTGGAAGAATGCCCTCTTAGCATTAAAAGCTGGACTGCAGGTTTAGTAACTTGATCCTAAAGACGGGTGGTGCGCATGGCAATAAATGACTTACAGGCACCTCAGTGTTGCAAAATTGCTAATTTTGGAGCCTTATTACTGAAATGTATTGCAGGCATCACGGCACAAGAGGAAACACAGAGTCCTGTAAGCATCAGATTAGTAGACCCCCTATTACTGTCTTTTAACACAGGAACCTTACTAAAGAAAAGCTCATTTATTAAAAAGAATTAATTAAAATTCATCAATAGCATTTTTCTTGCAGATCAATACTAGCTAATAACACTACCTGATAACAAGACTATCTATATCTGGTGAAGTTCTGGCCATATGCTCCAGGAAAATAACCACATTTATTTTGTGCAGAAATATGCAAATCTGATTTCAGATTATTTGTATATGCTCAATTACCACAGTGCCATGGGCAAATAAGATGCTAAAATGCACACATGGCTAAAATTCTTGCCGTTCTTTTTGCACTGGCAGTTACCTGATTGTAATGCAGAACTGCTTTTTCTAAGCTTGTTGATCTGATCTTACGAATTGTAATTGTAATGATTAGACTTCAGGCTTCTTAATTAAAGAAATTATACCCCCAAACTCTGTCCCCTCATCCTGTGTTGTCCCCCCCTCTCTCCCAGGACTGTGAAGCGCTTCTCTCATTGCATTCGTCAGAGTTTGGATCCAAGCTGCTGAACATGCAGCTACGGAAGTCAAAGGCTTTACTTACAAAGAACAAATAACAGCAAAGCTGCCCCAAAAGGCCCCACACCACATTAAGCTGTTGAACAAACTGCAGTACAAGCTTAGTTCCTCCTGCAAGTAATTATTTCACATTAAACAGCATTTTCCTTTTTCAGATATCTCAAAGGAAGAAGAAGAAGGAAAAAACAAAAACCCCAAAAACCACAATCCAGAAGAAAGCCCAGGGCTCTGAAAGGTGGACCTCAGATGGAAAGAAAACTCCACTGCCCCAAGAAGCTGCAGCACCTAAGGAGCTGCTGCCTGCAGAAACTACTTTGGCACCACATACTGCCCATTTTCTGATGGCTGAATGTTAGAATTCAATATGGCACAGCTCCCCATCCCTGTGGCCTGGCACCCCATCACCCATGTGTGACTGATTCAGGAGCATAGGGTGTAGTGCCTGTGGAAGCCTTCTTTTGGTTGTCCTCCCTGGAGCTGTAACCAGAGAGGCAGGATTTGCCCTTTCACAAGGGTACCTGCACCCCCAACGCCATCTATCCACCCGACCCCACTTGAACTCCTGCACAGAGCAGCAAGGGGAGCTTGGCATGACTGCAGGCACCAAGGTACCTCTTGTAAAACTTTCACCACAGCTACATTATTCCTGTCCTGGGAACATCTGCTGATGCAAACAGAAACTGAAGGTTTCTCTCTTCACATCACCACTTTCCCCTTCCTATAGATTAGTGGTTGAGAGGGAAAATGGTTTTGAGAGGGGAAAATGGTTTTGAGAGATCACTCCTGCCAGCAGATCCTAGCACAAGAAATTCAATTAATAAGTTGATTTTGAGCTGAAAGTTCACACAGCAGAGTTTAATTGCAACAAAATTTAAAAAGAAAAGCAGATTCAAAATGACATGTCAAAGGTACTCATTTCACCAGATGGTCTAACTCTACCCTGTACTGGCAACTTAGTCTGCAGGCCTGGAGCAATGTGATTGCAGTGATAGCTAGTACTGAGCATGGAATTATGAAACTCAGACTTTGGCTAAGGCTATCAAATGCTAAAAGGATGCAGTTGGAGTCAGGTTTTGGAATTACCAGTGTTGCGAGCCTTTTGAAATCTATTTTTGCATATTTAAACACTGCATGTGTAGATAAAATACTCTTTTTCCACATTCTCTCTCAGGCAGAAAGAAATTAGGCAGACTAATAATGCACACATCTTAGAGATAATGCCTTTGGGGAGGAATAATACCCTATAGCTAATTTACTGAGGGAGGTAAGTGATACTCATATCCATATCCTAGCTAGCACAATGTTTAAAGATGCTGCAAAAACCTAATTACATTATATGCTGTGAAGCAGATATAAGACTAAAACCTGTTTAATAGTTAAGCCTGTCGCTATAACAACCACATTTCAAGGACTTGGATATACAAAACACATGTAACAACATCTGCATTAACAAAGTGTCTCACTGCAATTGAACTTCACCTGGCAAAAGAGCCAATTAAATTGGAAACTTCTTTGTTAATAAAAAACCCACCCAAAAACCAACAACCCAAGCAAACAAATACACCACCACAAAAAAAAAAAAAACAAACCAGGGTCTTTTGTCACTGTTGATAGAATTCCATCTTTAAATACCAAGAGTCTCTGCATGGGAGATCTGCTATTTAACTCATCTGGTTTTGTATTCCTCCCCAAATGTTTTCCCTCCAAGGAAAAGAAGTCAGCCTCAGTGCTCCCACCTCAGTCAAGCAGACATTCAAGCATCTGGCTGTTTCCACTTCAGTGCGTAGGAACATTGCTTTGGATGCACATTGCAGCATGCTCAGAGATACGACTTCTTCCAGCCTTTGCCCATAAAATTAAGAAATAAGAAATAAGAAGAGCAGAAATGAATGCTTCAGTGTAATGTACATGATTCTATGTAACGTAACACATTTTTTTGTCTTTTTTTGACAAATCAAGTAATTATTTGGCACAACTTTGTCTGCATTAGACCATTATTTAGTAGCCTCAGATAGGAAAAGCCTATAGAATAACCTTTTTTTTTTTTTTTTTAAAGAAGGAATAACTAAGGAAGACACCAACAGAGAGATGTTCAGGAGTGCTCGGAATAAACACAATTTTTACAGACTTGGGAAGTTCAGCCCTACTTGAATGTAATGATGCACAAAGGGCTGTTTGAACAAAACAGTAATAGCCACTGATTAGGGTGCTAAGACTGTTATTTCAAAACAAAGAGTAGAGAACACAAGCTTTTGCAGAACAATATAATCCATTTGCATACCCTAAATTGTACATTACAAAGGAGTGATTATTTCCACAGTATCTGGAGGTTTCAGTTCAGCCATAAAACATTCCACAGCTAGAAAGTTCAAAAGTGATTTGGATTTAACTTAGGAAATAATTAGTATAAGAAGTATTCTTATAATTAGCATGACAATTAGCATAAGAAGTATTAATAAAGAAAGTTTCAAATACAAAATAATATAATGTAGGGAGTTTATAATCATATTACTGTTTACAAAAGGATGACTAAAGCTCCCTCCTAGTTAAATCTATGCTTCACATTGCTAGTCATGAAACAGCAGTGGAAAGATAAGAGGCAGTAACAGTACTTGTACACCTCTGATTTACAAATGACTTGACATTTCTGTGCCTGTTTCTCTGATCAGAGCATCTCGAACAGTATAACTTCAACGTAAAGTGCAAATTACTTTGGCTTGCTCAGTGCCCTCTTCTTTTTCAGTTTTTTTGATTTATGTATTTACATATTCTAGGAAGGCAGGTTCAGAAGAAAGATTAAATTCAGGATAAGTTTCACAAGCTTTCCAGAACAGTGACTTTGTTAATAAATAAGCAGAAAGTACAGGTTTTTCTATCTTTCAGCTTCCTCTTGAAAATAGTAGCTATGGCTTTGAAGTAACATTTGACTGCACACCTTTTAAAGAAGCAGCAGAACACTGGAAGCAGAAGTCAATAACTGTGTTACGCTGTTCAAGGTTTCTGCTTTCAACCCAGATTGAGCACTAAGAAAGCAGTCTGCCAAAAATCAGACCACAGAAAGAGTTTTAGAAATAAATAAATAAATAACAACACACTTTTTTTCCTCTTAAATGTAAACACAAATTCTGGCATTTATAAGAGCAAAACTGTTTACAGCAGAAGACAAGAACAATACACCATTAATGATGGAAAAAACGCAGGTTGCAGGCTTCCTGCTTAAACAAAACAACCTCTCTAAGATGTGGGTTTTGGCTGAATGAATTTTCAATCACCTTTTGTATCTGTTTTTAAATTCAGAGGCTTTCAAGCACTTTTAGCAATCTGCTTATCTATTGCCACACAAACTTGACTCTTCCAATTCATAGGTCTAACCGGAGGCGCAGGAAAGGTTAAGGGTGTAATAAAACACGTTACAGCAGCTGTTATAGCCAAAGGCTAAAATCCAACCAGCTAATGGCATTGTTTGAAAAAGAGCCATTTTCAGCCATTGAGGTGATGTATTCAATCATAAGGTGAAAGTAGAAGACTGACTGATGCTAACCACCATAAAAAAAAGCCCTAAACCAACGTCTCTTTTCTCAAAGATGTGTTAAGTGAGACTAAGATCAGAAAAGCTAAATGAACTAATTAATTTGCAAATGAGACCTACTAGAACCAAGTAATGCTTGCGCACAATGTCTAGTTCCTGTCATCTGAAGAGCATGAGCACCTGAACTAAACACGGAAAGCAAGATACAAAATAGCTTCTAATTACAGGACAAGGCTGACAAGAAGAGAGGAAACACTTAATTGACATAAACTGGCCTCATACTCATTCCCCTATCTAAGATATAGCCATCATATTCCACACCTCATTCTTTTCTTCTTAAGAAGACAGGTGTCTGAGGAGAGGTAATCTTTTATTTAAGCCAATCACCCGAACTGAAAGAACACAGGTTCTCTCTAGTTCACCTGTTCTGTAGCCTTAAGCATCTGGAGGCCAGTGAAGAGCTACCTTCTCTTCATAAGAGCAATGATGCCGGCACTGCAGTTTCTCTACAAGAGGGACTTAGACATGGTGGAGGCATGTCCCAGAGCACAGCAGCCTTGAAGTCCCTGCTAAACCGTGCACAAGCACTAGCAGGCTCCCAGCTGGAAGGAAGCGGTGAAGCTTCCTCAGGGCTATCGTGATATGTGCTAGACACATTATTTCATTTCCTCCATTTCAGAGAGCTGTATTGGTTTCTCCGGTATTCATTTTCCTCCTGCTAACCTGCTTTAGCCAGCAGCACTATTTTCAAATTACACACAACTATAAGAACAATGTGCACAAAGTGACTGACGTTAAATGTTGTCATCAGTCTCTTATAAAACCTTTCAGGTATTCAACATAATAACTGGCAGGAAGACAGATGGCATCCTTTATATATTTCAGTAAATTCGATATATTATGAATTATTTATGCCCACTTTTGGTTAGAGATGTGAGAGAGACAGCCCATTTTTCACAGTATTCAAACTGAGGCTTTCAGGACTGGGTTCAATTACAGCTAAGTTATGAGATAAAGTTGGGATAAATGTCATCCTCTGACAGTCTTCACAGACCCTAGTGAGGCTGACTGTCTGCTTGTATGGCATAAGAACAGGGCCAGATTCCAGCTTCAGCCTAGCAATGCCATGATGAGGGCTGCTAAGGGGTCACCACTGTATACGAGAGCTGTCACTTCCACACAGGATCACAAATGATTCTTTCAGTTCCCCTATGCTATCAGCAATACCTGTAAGTGCTACCTGCTTCTCATGAAAAGGGAAAAAGCTCCATAAAGAGCTGTTTCACAGAAGCATTTGAGATAGGCAGAAATCTTTCCTACCCCAATAAAAATGTCAATGCCTTGACCAGAAGAGAAGTGCACACTGAAAGTATGCAACCCAAATCGTCAAATTGCTGTCCCTAACGCAATGGTTGGTGACAGCTTAAGCTTGAGCATGTCCTGCTCCCATTCTCCTCTGTGAATATGGCTTCCTGAGCAGCCTTGCTCAAGGTGCTGCAGCAGGTAGAAGACTTAATCATGGGTGGGAAATGGCCGAAGCACATCGTGGAATGTCATGAAAGCAAGCTCATAGAAGGCAAGGAGAACACAATGATATGAATTACAGCCTTTATAGTATGCTGCCCTAGAGCAGACAGCTGCAACATTTCGTATGGAAAATGAAGACTTTTTGGGGAACCCCCTGCCCATAAACCAGAAACAGATTAAATATAAAATGTTCACTTATATCCAAGCACGATATTATCTTGCAGAAAGTAATCCATAGAGCGAGCAGCTGTGCTGTGCCATCGGCAGGTTAGCTATACAGGGCATGTTGACTGGGAAGCTCCACCAGCGTCAGCAGAGCAGCTCTTGCTTCGCCCACCTGAAGGTCTGTCCCTCTCTGCTCTACAGCCACTAGAGGTCAACACAATCACACACTTCAGAGCACGCCCAGCTCCCACGGGTGCAGGAGCGTACATCTGTGGCAAATCCCACGCCTGATGTTTGTGACTGAGGGTTTCTGCGGTGATGCTGGCCTCTGGAGGCTGTGAAGCTCCACATGGAAAGTTGTAGGCACCACCACATGTCTGTGCTACTCCAATCAGGACCTGCACTGCAACCATCCTGAATCAGCCTCCCATAAATAAGGGGATGTCTTATGGACAGCAAGCAGGAAATCAGTGTATGGTACTCATTATCAGGTGAGGAGTAACAATGCTTTTCTGAGCTGTGGCTGATGATCTGCTTACATGCTGAAATACAAACTGAGGAAAGCCATATCTCGTTTATATAGAACAGTGACAAATACACTTCTTGAATATTCAGATTCTGCACAATTTCCAGAGACAATGACCAGTACTTAGTTCAGTTCAGGCATGTAATTTATGTTTTTAACCTACCCTAGGAGTTTATATGACTATCTTGAAGTTTGGGTTCTGAGAGATCAGTGGGTAAAAAAGCCACATACATTGAGTGGAAAACAGCTCTCCAACCATTCAGCAACCCCCAAGAAACAGATTTTTTTCTGAAAAGTCTAACATCACTGAACATTGTCATGAAATTTGCCTTTCATGTCCCCAGTTTTACTGTACAGTTTGATAATTTCTTCCCTAACTGAATGTTTGCCTTTCATAGTGTGTCGCTAAAGTTCCTAATTTTACCACTCATCTTCCAGGGTTGGTAGCAACTTCCTGACTTTCTGTCCAACACCATTTAGGTCTACACTGATTTTCCCATCCCAGTTAATTGTCACCTTCTTGTATAGCCTTGAGCAATGTTCAGCCTCATTTTAATTTCCTCACCTGCTGCCTCCATGAAAGGACTGGCCTCAGTCTATCACAGTATCAGGTGAGGGAACCAAATATTTGATACATTTTAGCAAAAGACAAAAATTACAAAGTTTGCCTTTATATTCCATCCACTTTTATATTCTATCCACCTGCAGAAAAGGACAATTCTTGAACAGATTTTTTCCTATAAGATGGGTTTAAGCTTTGGGTAACAGAAGGTTCAAGTTATTGCTACCTTCTGAAAATCTCTATAATAAAGGAAAATATTATTATAAGCCTTGTTCGGTTTTCTTCTTATTGACATGACAGCATTATAGATGAACTGCTATCCAAATTGTGACTAAATTGCAGAATGTGAGCTGGGACTTATGGTGATACTAATAGCTTTTCAAGTTCTTTTCTTAACAGTAATCCAATTTTCCTGGAGTAATTACATGTATTTATTAAACACTGCAAACTGCTTTATAACTTTGGTAAGCTGCAATCTCACAATGCTTCCAGAAAACAGAATCCATATACAATTTTCCAGTCTGGGAACACAGGGCAGCTAATTATAAGGAATTTCATAAAGAACATTAAGATTCTGTACTTATTTAAAAGATATTACAAATTTTAAATTATTCTATTGATCAGTAAAACAAATCCTTACCTTTTTTTTTTTTTTCCTTTTTACCATTCTGCAGTTTATTCTAGTGAAAGAAAAAAAACTACCAATATGAATCTTAGGAGACCACAGCAGAATCACACACTGATTTCCAGAAAATACATCTGAAGGCATGCTCCAGAGATAGCCATTACCTTAGGAAGCCTTTTATTCAGACTCTCCTGGATGCTAAAAGATGACCCATCAGACCCCCCACAGCAGTGACTCTTGTCTGCACTGCCTGCTGAAGCTTGTCTGCTGTGCATGAAGGCAAGAAAAGGCTCAGGGGGCAGCAACATGATGGGCAACTCAATGAGAGAGAAGGAGTCTTGAGCTCCCTGGTCTACTGCTGCTCTCCTTTCTTGGCATTTTATAGAAAGCAGGATGTAGAAAAGAATCTTGGACTGCAAACCTGAGGGGTGAGGGAGCTATGCCCACCAGCATGTTCCTATCCACCCAGTATCCTCCTGCTGTGCTGTCCCCACCAGGAGCTTCCCTGTGTGAAGCACTATGCATCCATAGCCCCTGAATATATTCCTAAGGCTTCTCCCTGCTGATAGAGTCCCCACTTGCAGCACTGGGAAAGACAGTGAAAATAATAAGTACAACTTCAGCAAGAAGATGCACTGGGCATGGAAGAAGGAAGATTGTTTTTAAGATGATTCTGGGGTTCACGTGTATTTCAGGCATGAATTTAGCTGCTCTAAAGTTTAAAGAGTTGGAAAAGTCTTCTCAGACCTCATGAATCATTCTCAACTAATGAGAGCACAACGTAGTTCAGCTATCAAATAAACATGCCTTATCTGCTCTTAGCCCTGGCGGACGTGACTGCATGGCTGAGCCTAATCAGCAGTGCCTTGGGCTGCTTGAACAAGCAGGTGGAGATTAAGTTTCACTCTGCTCTTTTGCTGTTGTGTGCACTGATTTATTTGGAAACTTAAAGTCCTCAGGGAGGACAGTACCAAAAGCACTGCTGAGTTCCTGTAAGGTTAAATTCATTCTTTTACCAGTGAAGTTTTAGTACCTTATAAAAGCAGAACAGTGGCCTCACAAACCTCTCCAGGTCTCATGCTACTTACCAGCAGAATAAACCAGAACCCCCAATTTCTACTGCACTGGGGAGAAAGAAGAGGGGGAGAAAGAAAAAACAAAACAACCCCCCCAAAAAAAAACAAACAAAACCCCACACAAAACACACACACAAAAAAACCAACCAAACAAAAAAAATCCCAAACCATGACCTCAATGTTGAAGTTTTGCTCCCCCCCTCACCCCATCTGTGCATGTCTGTATACAGACAGGCGCTGAAGACTTGGAGGAAGATATTCAGAAAGTCACGGCTCTGAGGCAGCAGTCAGTGTGTAGACAGGAAAGTATATCAGAATGATAGCACAGTCCTGGTAAGCTGTAGCATTGAAAAATGGGTTGAAGAGCTTCCACAAAAGATCCTCTAAATCAGGCAAAATTCCCACTGACGCCACCAAGACTGCTGCTTAGATAAAGGCTGATGTCTCACATCATTGGAAGGGAAAACACATTGGTAGGCAAATTTCATCCCATCAGAGACAGTTCAAGCAAGCCACATGAGAAATACAACCTTAGTCATAATGCTTCAAAACATTAATTGGATGTGTGAATTTTGTTTATTATAATTTTAGCAAAGCTCCACTTTTCACAGCTTCACACAAAGCAATAGCTCTTACCCAGAGCTTTCCAGGTACACATGGAAACTGGCACCAGCGCGGGCACTTTCCTAAGTCAAGAAATATTTTCCAACACTCTCGTAATCATATAAAATAAAGCAATATACATCACATAAATGCAGCTCATCCAGGCTAGTAGTTGTGGGCAGACAAATTCCCAGCCCAATTATTTGCCTGGGAAAGCCAAACAAATGAGTATTGTGTACATTCTCGTACATCAAATATTACACAGCGAAATGTTTTCCCCTCTTTTAAAATGTAAGCACAACTTCTGTTCTACAGATGTGTGGAACTGTAACCAAGCAACACTTGATAGCTTGTAAGCAAATCCTAAAAACATCTTGAGGAGACTACCTTCCACTTTTAATTCATCTGTAAAGAAATAAGGGATCCTGGACATTTGAGGTTGATTTGTGATACTGTGTAGCATTTGTTATCTTCGTAAAGTGTAGGATTTGGATGTCTAGCATTCCATCATCACCAAACCCTCCAGGACCTGAGGTCTGTCCTGGATCATCCCTTCAGCTCAGCCTGCGATTGCAGTTTTACTACCAGAAGAGTGTTTGGTCGCAGCTGAGACAGAAGACCCTCTCTTTTCTTGACATTTCTCCTGTTCTTGCTCTCAGCTATGTGTTCCAGCCTCTTCCAGAGATCTGCTTGGCATCAGCCTCAGCAGCCAACTGAATTTCTCTCAGCATTAAACTAGCAAGGCATTTTGCTCAGTTAGTTAAATCAGTTCCTACACAGGTACAGCGAGCACCAAAGGAGACAAAGCAGTTGGGAGACACAGCTGGAATGGGGCAGGTGGAAATGGAAGAGAGGGTGAGAGGGAGAAACATTTCAAATGATCTGTGGAGCAACGTCTTCTATCTCCCATGTTCTCCTATGGTCTTCTGCCCAGCTGAGCCACCTGGCAGTGCCAGTACTCACCTACCAACCTAATAGGAAACAACATCTACAAAGGGAACTTTTTCCCTGGGGTGGGAGAGCCAGGGAGGACAGGGGACTGGAAAGCAACACATTTGAAAACAACTTACAGCTTTATTAAAACATTCACAAATACTTCATCTATTAGCTTAGGTTAAGACCCAATTTTTTTGGCATTCAAGGATGGAACAAAAGCAGGAAACCTCTTTGTGTTATTTCGGTCAATATTTATCTGCCTGTGAGTCCACCAACCAATTTTGTTTTGTGAAAGGTTAACAACCTTTCACTTTAAGTAAAATTAAAACTCACAGCTTCTCTTCTTACAAACAGCATAAACTGGCTTGGGAGCTGCCCTGCTATGACTAATGCTTTTTGTACTAATCACAGCTCTCTCTTACCTTGCTCTCAGCTCATCATAGCCACCTGCTGTTTTCTACATCTTACTGAGCATGCATATGGAGCAACCATCCTCTTCTACTATATGTATACTGTTTGTATGTCTCAGGCTGGGCTCCAGCTGGGCCATCAACATGATAAAAACATTTAATAATAATGCATAAGTAGAACAACTATCCAGAGGAAAGAGTGCAGCTAATTGTTCTCAGACTACAGCCCACTGTAAAAAAGCAACAAACAAAGCAAACAAGGGTTACTTTGCCTACAGTCATTCCGGGGTAGTGAGGGTATAACAACCAGCAGTTTGATTCTTTTTCCCCTTATAGTGGCAGCCTTCTTCTCAGCCATGTTTTGAAAATTAAACAAGATAGACAAGAGATGCCACTGCTGAGGTCTGCTTATTTGATTGATAGAACTGTAGCAATGACCTCGAGAAAACGTCCACAGAAACAAATAAGGCTTCTGTTGGTAGCAATCTCTAATATGGTGAGAGTATGCAGCAGTTGCAGCATCTCGGATCTCTCAGGAAGGCTTATATTCAGTAAACATGCAACCAAAGCAGTGCATTAGGCAGCTTACAGGCTATTTGTTTTCAAAACAGTATCAAAATATCACAATCCTGTACATGTATCTCTGGAGACACACATAGATAGATATAATATGACCTTGAGAGGCAAAGCTGTTTGCTGTCTGTCAAAACCTAGACATTCAGGTAAAAACAGACGCAAAAATTTTGAATGCTTCCTCTGCTTTCAGCAGGATGATGTATACAGTTTTAGCAAGAATATCCCTGGATAATGAAGCAAACTAAAATGTTCACATTAAAAAATAACAAAGGGAAGCTATTCTTGGAGCCATTTGGGCCACCGGATTCTTCCTAAATGGTGCAGAAATATCAGCTTTGAATAATTAATGCATGAAGTGTGTGATTCTCAGTCAGAAAGAGGAAGCAGCACATGCTGGTCCTCCAGTAGTCCTTCTGACTACAAGTGAGTTAACTTTTGTACTGCCTTTCACGTGGGATTGCTCAGCTTCTTACACAGCATCAGTAACAAGACAGTGCCCAGCTTGCCTCCAAAGATCTGGACAGGAAGGTGTTCAAGGTCTGTCAGAGAGTCTGTTGAAGAGGGTTCAACCTTATTTATAGCACAGTCCTCCCCACTTAGGGCTTCAACAGCCTTAGGGAATGGAGAATAATCTCCCCACGATAGTAGCTGTAATACGGGAGACAACAGACCCTACAACTGAACCAGGCACCCTGACACATCTGATGGAGTTCTGTACATATCCACTCCCGTGATCACCGACTATCATACCCAAGCAAGCAATTACAAAACCATGATTTTCCTCAGAACACCAAAAGAGGATGGGTAGGGCCTGCCAGTCTTCACCCTCACCTATACATGCCATGGACATGTTCCTCTGTAACACAGCAGCTATTTTTAGGATTTTGTCTCTGGAATACCTTCTGTCTTCAGATTATGGCAAGTTGCAAGTGCTCGGTTCTTTTTCAAACCAGACCACATGGCATATGCCTTGAGACGCAGACTTCAGAAATCATCTTTAGGTTCTCTTGCTTTAAAATGCCGCTCTATGTTTGCTGACCCACTTCAGTATAAGAATTTCTGATAGTGGACGAGTATCAAAATACAGAGTTATTAAAATGTAGGTCTCTGTTCACCTTGGAAGTCAGGGTGACAGCTGTAATGCAACCCCATGCTCAAAACCTGTATCAATTCAAGACCCTCTTCGCAAACCTTGAGTAGGAATTCCAAAAGTTGAGAAGCCATTTCCAACTAAGCATGAAACTACAAAGACCTTACAGTAACAGCACTGTTAGAGCTCTGAACTTAAATGCTGGGTTGAAACGCACAGCTCATTCACACAGGGAAAACAAACTCTTTGATAAAGCTTTGGGGTTATGAAGCTACAGCAAAGTTTCAGGTTTTGAAACAAGTGATTTCTAAAATCACTCTCACAATACAAAGACACATTAGCAAAAAACCTGGATACACTGCGGAGTTTTTTCATGTGCTCCCACTTCTGTACCATATGAAGGAGAGATTTAGGGTCCAATCCAGACAAAAAAAGAGGGTGTTTGATAGATGCTTTCACCTGGAAGGAGATAACCTTAAGGTATCTCATAAAAATTAGCAGTTTTTCTCAGCAAAGGAGGTCTATCTGAGCCATGTCAGCCCCAGCCTGCTGCTCTGACTGGTCCAGCATTTTTAGACCAGGTGGAATCTTGCTCCACAAGATTTCAGATAGTTGTTGTTGTGCAGCTACTTTTTGGTTTTGCAATAGCTGAAATTCCACATGAGCAGAGAAACACTGAGACAGTACGAATCTGCTATCCCAGCAGCATGAAAAGGCACAACCTATTCAGGTCTAGTAATAAAATATTCACATTCAGAGATCTTATGTATTCCTCATCTCTTCAAGAAGACTAAAGCTGCCCAAAACCTCAAGGCTTTGTTTTTAAAACACAGCCTCATGCATCTCTGGGTGCAGGTCAGGACATGAACTCCAGCTTAGCTAAGTCTATTCAACTCAAAGAAGGGTTCAAATAGCAGGACACACATCCTGGAAAGGACAGGGTAGGAACCAGGGAAATAACTTCACTGCTGACTAAAGCTTGAGCCTTTGGGCAAAACAAGTGACCTTTGTCCTTTGGAATCCAAACAAAAAAATAAACCTTGCTTCACATTAGTGACATGTAACAAATAAACTAAATAATAATAATGACTCTCTGTAATTCTCTCTCTCCCCCCTCCCCCATATTATTTCCAGCTTATCCCTGTATAAAAGAAAATAGTGGTTGGCAAAGAGGGCTGATCTGAGAATGAAACACTACTTTCTTCCTGTGCTCCTTTTAAACTGATTTAGGTCTCTTTTAAGCAGCTGAGACTCAGTACAGCTGTGACTAAGAACAAGTATACAAAATGAGTCGTATCACGATTTCCTCACTGACTGACTGTGAGTAGCCCACTTACTAGACCAGCCTAACATATTATTATTTTTAACAGGGCTAACAGGGACAAGTGCTCAACTCTGTTAGGATTTGCCATGTTTATGCTGATAAAATCCCTCCAGGTAAGTCCAAGACGTGGAATTTCTTGGTTCTTGCCAGTAGTGCTGTAATCCCAAGTACTCCTGGTCACCTGCGTAGGCAACAGCCATAATCAATGTCCTGGAGCAATCTGGAGAGTCAGAAGAAAGCCAAGCAGCAGGGGACTATTTGGTCTAAATACACTGTGTCAACTTCATCTCAGTCTACATGGGAAGCCACAAAGGGCTTCAGCTTCCAGCCTCAAGGCCGTAACAGAGGCATCTGCTCTTGCTGCCTTCCACCACAAACATCCCCAGGAAGTGCACCCCTGTCATACCTTTAGCCGCTGAAGAGTGCTGAGAGATGAGCACAGAGCCCTGAATATACAACATAGCACTGAAATGCCACTTGTCCCTGCCTAAGCACTGAAGAAGCAAGGATAGAAGAGACACCGTGCACATGATTTACTCACCAATACAATGCATCACCTTAAGTCCTGAGCCATAGAGAAAATACAAGGGCCATAGCACTCTCACCTGAAAGAAGGTGTGTTACCAGAGGAAGGTGATCAGAAACATTGAAACACCTTTCATTAGCCAGAACAAACAAAACAGCAAGCCTGCCATGCCACTCCAGTGGTAAAGCCTTCACTATTTCAAATCAACATGACAAAACTGCACTTATAGGCACTTCTTTCAAGACTTCAAATCATGCCATAAGGAAAATGGTGAAAGGGTGGTCAAGTCATACAGGATGGATGCACCCGCCCGTGACACAGTCAGATTAAATGAGGCTAATGCACATTAACGGTACTTAACAAGAAGCAAAGGAAATTGTTCAAGCAGTTCCAACAGGAACTTAGTTAATTATTAATAGGGACTTGTTATGGCTGACATCTACTGTATTAGAGAAAATCCCCATTGCTCTAGTGTGTGAGTGAGATGCACTTCTTGTTAAATGAGCCAATTTGGCCAATAAACTTTGGCAGCTTTTCTTAGTTGAATATAAACTTGGAGAAAATTAAGAGTCAGGTGTCAGGAGAGAAATCAGTCTGTTTGAACTACTGACCCTATGACAAAAGTTTAGACTTTCATTGTCTCCAATGTTTAAAGTTTATTAAGGCAGTTAATGTAATCCAATGGCTAAAAAGAATAAAGGACCAGTCTTTGAATATGCCTAGAAGATTTCTGAGTATCTCCTTTTCCCTTTTTTTCTTTCTCCTGCTTTGGAATTTGGAAAGAGGGGGGATTGGCTAACAGGCTAGCATACGTATTTTTCTTCAGCTTTTTCTCCATTCCCATGAACCTATTTGGAACCAGGCTGGAGATAAGAATCTCTTATTCAGAGACAAAAGGTTGAATTTGTTGGACTGATTTCTGGCATGGCAGCAATTGTCAGTCACAAGTATTCAGACCTTGTTTTTACAAAAATCTCTAAGGATTCAAAAATTTTCAGGCATTTAACATGGGAAACTATTCAGAAGAAGATTTGTGTCTAAAAGACACTATGATTTATTCTCCTCTCTACAGTTCTTCATGACACCCGTGATAAAACAATAACACAAGGAACAAAAAGTGAGGGGCCACCACAGGAGAATTAATAGTTACTTATCAATCAAAACAGGAATACCCAGCCATAAAGCCTTTGGCAGCAATATGTAGACACATCCAGAGAACAGGGACATGAGATCATAAAAAGTATGCTAAATTGAAAAGGAGTTAAAAAGACACAGAGTTCATAACCAATGTCTGAATGAGCTCCACCCATTCCTGGACCGAGTACCACTGCCCAGTCAGATATTTGCAGACAGGTGACCAAGTTTCCAAGTGCTCTCCCCACAAAACCACAGAAAAGGGCTCCAAGATCCATTCTGTAGATGGTGTCTTACAATTGCAGCCAAGAGTATAAACCAGACCATGTCTAGAGAGAACAGATTTCTGATTTAGAATGAGGTTTTCCTTTACATGGGGAAATCCTTGCTACTCAGATGCTAAGTAACAAATATAACCGAGGGCATAGTTAGCTGGGAACAGCTTCCCAGGGGGTTAAATGTGAGGCAAACATTCTCCATCAGCTGCTCCTGTAAATGCTTACTCCTCTGAGGGGATGAACTTCTTTGTTTTTCAAAATGCCACATTCAGGTTCAGCTTTTGATGTCAAGATTTAAGACTTCAATGCAACCTGTGAACTGGGCATGCACCCCATATATGCATACAGGGCACACACAGCCTTGTCTTGGAAAAACATGCAGGCCTTCTTTCACGCTGTCTTTTCCAAGTACCATCCTTCAGCTTTTCCTCAAGGCTAGGATAACAACACATTTGCAGTTTCCTAATGCTGACATTAGCCTGGGGCAGGTGCAGGCTTATGTTCACTGCTTAGATTTGTGACCTTAAATATTTCTTTTAATTTAATTACATATTTAATCTCTTAAGCATTGCACCTGCAAGTAGTTCAGCTTCCCAGAATCTGGAAGTCTGGGGGAAGGAGGATCCAGAAGCAAGTTTTGTTCAGTCACAGTTGGAAATGACTCTGAAATAAACAGGTTTCTCCTGGAATACTGGAGCTCTGACTGATTTTTGAACACTACAAATATTAGCATGTTGCCTACTCGTTCCAATTAGCTTCTCATTACACAGTGTAATGTATAGGACATAACACAAGAGGCAAATTTGTTCATTAATATGGATGTGATGAGACCACAGAGAATGTGCCTGAATGAGCTGTTAAACTGACTTGAGAGTGATTGATCTTCTTCATTTTGGTTTTATTCCCAGTGTTCAATGATGCTTGGTTTGGGGTTTGGAATTTAATAAGATTTGCATCTAGAATATTAGAGCTGAAAGCTTTCATCTCATCTGGATTTCCTGGAATCAGTTTGAGAATTTTAAATAAAAGAAGAGGTGGGGGAGGAAGACCCTAGACATCTAATGCTAGAGCTATACTGTTTGGAAGGATACTGAGAAAGACGTGTGGAAGTCAAGAGTGCAGACAGGTACAGTACCTGCTGAAACAATACCTTGCCCAGGTCTATGGACTCTCTCAAAAGTATGGATGTATGAACTAAAAGAAACAGATAATTTCATATTTTTAAACAGAAAGAAAATTTCCACAGGAATTAAATACAAGTAACCTTCCACTGCCATTAAGTAAGTTTCCTATGGGAATTAAATAAAGAGTGTGTGCAATCAGGGGCTGAGTCACACAATCAAGTAATCACATTCAGCTGGGCCAGCAATTGATAGATGCTCAGTCCTAGTCCTAGGTCACTGCACACTCATAGGACAGTTAGAAATGCCAGGAAGTCCCTGAGTCACAAATGATGGGAGCCTGGGAGAAGGAATGTGGAGATACTCCTGTAGAACTCTTCTAGTCCTGCAGGCACTGGATGACCAAGTCTGCCTGACCTGTATAGCTCCATGCACACTGGTCGGCATGTTGACAGCGTGACTGATGCGCTCAGCAGCATGGAGGGTGGTGGGGAGAAGAGATCCCAGAAAGAGCTGCCTGCAAGGCTGAGCCCCTGCTGGACACCTTCCTGTATGCCTGCCTGCCCACGTCTGCCCAGTCAGAGCTCCCCAGTTTTACCCACGGCCACATCCTATGCCAGGTTCTCTGTGAGGTTCTGGTGAATCCTAGCTGGGATGGAGGCAGAAACAGCTTAGTCCCCTTGCTAAGCATCAGCAGCACCTGCTTCTCCTTTGGGACTCCGGCTAGGTGATGCAGCCCTCGCTGTGACAAGGACCTACCCCGCCTGCTCCCATTCTGGTGCCACTGCGGCGCCGGCCATCAGGAGGGGCTGAGCTGTGGCAAACGCGTCCAGCCCGGCGAGGAGACCCATCCCCGGGTCAGCCGCTGCCGCAGGGTCTCGGCCCGGAGCCGCTCACCCGCTGCAGCCGCCTCTGCTCCGCCGCCGTCACCAGGCAACCGAGCCACCGGGAGGCACTGTTGCCGTGGCGACCGCAGCGGCCCCGCGGTGCCGTGGGGAAGGGTCGCAGCGAAGAGCTGATTCAAGTCCCTACTGCTCTTGCTGACGTCGTGCCAGCACGGCTATGGCAGTGGTTGCCTTCGGCTCCCTGTCCTTTCCCCACTCAAGCAGTCTGCAGAGCCTGCTCCAAGGCCTGGTCCCCTCCTTCCTCTCTCCCTCCATACAAATCAAGGGTCCCCACAGGCTTCTCCAGGCTTTCCTCTGCAAGTGTGATACCCCAGGAGCAGCACCCATGGGGCTGGGCCCTTGGTGACTAAGTGTCCCACTACCAAAAAGCATTCCCCACCTACCTTTGGGGCCACGGCACATGTCTGAGCTTTGTCCTGTATGCTCTGCTCATGCCAAGCAGAAGGTCAGGAAGGGAGAGCGCTGTCTGCTGCATGGAACAGCTTCTGCAAATAAATACAGAAAATAGATCTTGAATAGTGCTTTCCACCAGAAAGTCTTTTGCAGATGGCAAAGGTGAAGCAAAACATAGAGTGACTCACAGAATTCACTGAAGAGATTGGCAACAGCCTAGAAATGTGTTCTCGAACCTGGTTTTCAAATCTATAGACATAGCAATCAAGTGCTTAGAAGATTCTGAATGGTAGGTGAGAGGGTAACATTTTCCTTTTAGAAAGAAAAACGTATTTTTTCCTTACCTGTGCTGCCCTTCATAAAGTTGTGCTGGGAAAGATCAATTCAGTGAATTCTTTCCTGCTGTTTCTTTAAAAAAGTTTGAATGCACAGAAATATTGTTTGATTTATTTTCTTTCCCCCCCATCTTCACACGGTACTGTTCTGTCTATTGAAAAGAGCAAAGCCTTTGTCAATACACTCAGGGTTCGGGCAGTAATAGATTTTATTTGGAATGAAGTATTATCATCTTCAGTGCTGAGGTGCATGGTTGTTTATCTATCTTTGTCTGCGGGAGCCTAGTTTTATGCAGTGTAACTTTTATATTAGTTGTTTGAGTTTCTCTTTCTTTTTTTCCCCTCCTCCCAGGCAAAGCAAGTACTTTCAAGATAGCATCTTGCATAACCTGTATTCAGGTAGCAGCATGGAAGGTGAGGAAGGATTTTGTTGTTGTTGTTTTTGCATCATTCACAGGTCACTACTGACATACTCTGTGCAATTGATTATAGCTGTAACACACTTGTTGCAAGTCATACCATGACAACAGTCATGCCATGTCCCTGCAGGTCATTTGTCTTCCAGTACTAATAACAAAAGGTGCTTTGGGAAATCTATCCTACAAGTCCTTTTCCCTTGACCACTGACATTACACTTTTATGGACAACTGATGTGACATTCCCGTCTGTGCTTCCAGTATCCCTGCTTAGCCTCTCTTATCTCCAGTAACATTAGCTCTGACAGACACGGACATGAAAAGAAATTGAGCTCAGGAGTTAATGAATTCGAATTCCTTTCTAGAGGCGCTTTGAAAAGAGGGGAGACAGAGGAAGAAGACAGAGAAATCACTCTGCAAGGGCTGAGCACCCACAAGAGCAAAGGATACGAGACACATGTGCCTCTTTGGCAACCTCAGTCAGTGTCTGTGCAGTCCAGCTTACACAGCTGTGCCCCATTTATAACTCCAAAAGGACTTTTTTTTTCCTGGGTTGGTTGGGCTGGTTGTTTTACTTTCAGATCACTTAACAAACAGGAAATAAAGAGGACATCAAACAAAACGACAAACAGAGCTCCACACATTACTCCACTCAGCTGGGAAGCTCAGTGAGAGTCTCTTTGAGGGGTGGGAGTTCCATGGGTTGTGCATCCCTAGCCATGACCTGTTTTTTCCCAGCCCTTCCCTTTTATCCTATGACTATGAAGGGACTTTTTATTTAACTAGCATGGGGAATCCTTAATTTCAACTGCCCAAAAGCCAGACCAGTACTTAATTTAAAATATAAAGGGAAAGAAGAGAGACTGAGAGAATTAGTGAAAGGAATATCTGCATTTTCGTCATGGAGGGCATGTTCCTCTGTTTATTTACCCAGAGAATTATTTGATTGCTGGAGAACTGAACCCTAAATGACAACTCAAGACTGACCAGCCCTACTATAATCACAAATCACCTTTTTGAAAACGAAGTGTGTGATTACCATCTCATGTCACCATGGGCAAAACTGTCCCTTCTATCTGTACCACATTCCAGTGTCCACATAACATGTATGAACCTCCCACTAAAATGAATGGGAATCCAGCCCACAAAAGAACATGAAAACTAGAGGATTAAATACTCTTTTATGGATATTTCTTCTGATTTCTATTCTATAGAGAGATATGTAGGAATTGTCCTTATAGAGTAGCAAGAATACTTTGCTTTTTGCAAAATGAATGTTGCTGTTCCCTCTCTTTGTACTAGCTTCATGGCTAGTGAAGCAGAAATACTCTGTGGAGCTCTTGCTAAGCACTAGGGTTTGCAGTAAGGGCTTTACTTAGCTGAAGCAGCAGGAAGGATTGTGCTACCATTGCATTTAGCTGAGATTTGTAGGAGCCCAAACCAACTGCTCATGGTCTGAAGCTCAAGATGGGGGATCAGACTTAAGGATCTGTTTTCATCTTTGGTTACTGCTGAAAAGATATTTCTCACACAAACACCAGAAATCCACACAAGCAACTCATGTTTCCTCTGCGTCTCTGCCACTCACCCAGCTTCATATGGGCTCCACCCTAGCAGTATGGTTCAGGCAGACTTTGAATCCACCAAAGAGGAAAAGGCTGTACTCACACAACTCCCAGACCAACCAGAAGCATGATGTGTCAGAAACATCAAAAAAAAAATCTGTTCCCAGATCTCAGCAGTCCCACAAGTTCCTACTGCTCAGGTAGGTTTCAGACAAACAACATGGGATGTGTCAGTGAAAGAAGGTGGTACAAATGCTCCTCATCTGCTGCACCTTCAGCTGCCAAGCAACTCTGCCCCACGGTACCACTGAAGTCCACACTAAGCAATTGTTTTCCCCTTTCCCTGGTCTAAAACTGATGTCGGAGCACAAGCACATTTGCTAAAGCAAGGAAAAGCAGACTACATGGAAATATATTCTGTGCTTTTCCGACTCCAGTTGCCACACCTTTTTGAGCTAGCTTTAAACTGCAGGTTAATATAGCAATTAAATAAGACAGCACTATTACAAGTACACCATTTTGACCTATTAAATTAGCAAATATATACTTAATGTTATTACTCAGTCATAGATATCTATTTTTTTAAACACATATAGCATAATTCATCGTGGCAGGAATGACTTTATATTCCTAATCATCAGAGCTAAAGGCAAAGCAAAGTGTGACGGCAGGCTTTAGCCACCTCTTCTGCCTGAACCTGCACCACAGCATTTAGAGCCAGAATTTGTGACAAACTCTTCTAAATCTCTGACCAGCAAATATTTCAACAGCATCTCATTGGAGAGATTTGAGAACAGGGGCAAAATGTGAGTCCAGAGTAAATACAGCACAGCATCACAGCAGACAGGCAACAGAGAGTGTTCATAGCCTTACCTATGCTTTCTGGCAACAACAGAAAACTTCAAGGATGACATTAGAAGGTTTTGTACACCCCAGGGCTGCAAAGCTGGTGTTTCCTTAGGCATGCTCAGCTCTCACTTCTCTAAGCTCACACTGACTTTACAATCCAGCTTATTGTGAAGGTGGGTAATCCATCTAGGTGTGAGCAAAAGCAGACTTTGCCTCACTGTGTAAGATGTATAACCTCTGTAGCACAAGAGCATGACAAAGATTTCTGAAAAGGCTTTGATATGCTGCTCCATCCTCATGGCAACCTGACTGAAGAAAACAGTCTTGCCTTGCAAGCCATTATGTGCTCCAGGCAAATTATCAGTGTCAGAGCTTCTTATATTTGCAACATGTTTGAGGGATTCTGCAGCACTCAGACTAGTAATGAAAGGAATCAGAGCTGAACAATAATAAAAGAGAAAGACATTCCCATTTATTGTGTGTTCTAGGCTTAACGAGCCATAACAGGTGTACAGAAAGCATTGAAGTTGGAGATCACAAAACATAGCACTGATCTCCCCAGTAAATTATATGTAATGTTTAATGGCCTAAAGATCTATAACCCAAACTCACAGTTCTATACCATTATGAATAATTTTTCACAGTGATTTGACTAAGCACTTATATCTGTCATCAGCATATACAATGGACAAAATCACATTATACCGCAGCATTCCTTGCATGTGAAGGGTGTTTGCAGTAAGTGTAGTTAAACCCAAACTCTGAGCTCTATTTTCCCACCATGTTTTAGGTTTGAATGTGATGAAGATTTCTTCACATGAGAGACTCGCTTGAAATCAATGGAGATACTTGCAGGTAAAAAAAGTCATTACAGAAGGATGCTTAATCCATTGAAACACTATTGACTGCAGGACTGCAGTGCATACACTGTGAATGTTCCCACCTTCATCATTTTCCATTCATAGGTTCAATGTCAAATGGAACTATTACAAGAATCTAAATGAAACTAAGGCAAACTCTCCAGTGTGAGCCCTTGCTGGTATAGATATACTAATTAGATATAACTGACATTTCTTTGGCAGTGAAAGCTTAAGAATTTGAAAGTCCTTTTACTGGTCTGGCTTGTTTCACTCAGCAGATCTGATAAACTTTATTAGCAAATGCACTTTTCCTTCAGTAAAAGATGATTCTACACTAGGACTGTTTTGTTAGCATAGCTATGCTGGCAAATCTCTTAAGCAGAGACCGATCCCACCAGAACTGTAGATGAAGGCCAAAGTTCAGATCCATAAATTAGAAGCCCCTGGGTACCAGCTGAGACCTAGCAGCTGCCTGTAAGCATGCATTTTACTTGCAGCAAAAGCAACTTGGGACAATACTTTTAATGTCTTTACTGTAGCTTAAATTGGCTTGGATTTGCTGTGAACTAAGACAATGTTCCCAGGCAACTTACTGCAGTTTTTATTACGAATGGTAAGTTGTTAAACCAAAGTAAAGTGGTGCAAGCACCTGCAGAGCAGTCAGGGAGGGAATAATCATCTTCCCTCTTCTCACGCCTGACAAATGAAAAAAGCACTGGAACATACTGACACGGGCTGAAGTACACGTTCCATTTTCCATCCCTCAAGTTCTGTTAAATCTTTAGACTAAGGCAGTTTTCATCTTTTATTTTTGTTGGAGTTTTTTAAGCCAAAGCTCTTGCAGGTTACATTTTGGCCTGATTTGTTCTGCTAAAGCTGATTATAACTCTTTGGGGACAGAGACCAAATCTTCCCCAATGTTTATATCTCACCAAGCACACTGTAGACAATCAATAAATCAGAGATATCTCAATAAGAGTTTGTATACATTTCATTAAATCATTTAAAAGCACATGAGTAACTGTATGAATAGCCTCCAAGTGGAGCACTGCAAAACTCCATAGCAACACAAATGAGATCAGGGAAAGGAAAGACAGCCTCTGAAAAAATTGATAGCTAGAGGAGTCATGGCTTTCAACCACACTTGATCCCTTGGCATTCAACAAAAAACTCACTCTTCATTCCCCCAACCTATGAAGAACTGAATAGATAGAAGACAGTTTAAATGGGGGGTGATGTTCTCCTCCACATCGATGACATTTTTAAACACATAATTGCTTCCTGTTGGATACTTCACTTGTAAAAACTCAGGGAGAAATCCTGGGCAGGGCTTTGGCTAGCTGTTATTAGAAGCAATGATTAGGACAGCCAGTAATGATGGTCAGAGAAAAGCCAGTGTCCTAAGAAGTGACACAAGTGACCACAAGTGCCTTTTCTGGATGTTACAAGCACAGAAACATGGTGCTGCAAGGAGCACCAGTGCTTCTTAGCTGTACATGCAAAGCTGAATCTTGCCAAAGTCTCAGATAGCTCCCCCCACTGAAAGAGGATGAAGGACAGAAACCCTCAGGAAGACACCTGAGCACTGGATTTGCCACTCATGCTACAGCAAGTGCTGCAGTTGCTGCTTCTTGGGGGATACTTTTTGCCTTTGCAGGAGCTGCCAACTACACCAGTGAGTCCTGTCCTCCACTGACAGAAACCAGCAGGACATTCCAGATAATCTGGAGTAATTAAGGCAGACATTGGGGTCATAGCTCTTTTGCTGCTCCACCACTCTACTGCCCCCATTGACTGCGCACGTTGCCTAAAGTAAAAGCCAGTTTCTGTCTGCTGTGCCCTACATTGGCACTGCAGCACAGAAGGAAGCACAAAGGACTAAAGCATCGTTGCTGTGGATTCAGGGTGACAAACCCAAAGTGCTCACAGCACAGTTGTCTGGAAGGGACAGAGTCTGCACAACAGGACTGTGCTCCAGACACCTCAGAAAAGGCTCAGCCAGGCAAACACTCAATAGAGCTAACTGAAAATTCCTCCAGACATTTTAAGGAGTGCTTATTATTTTTAATATCTGCATTTCAGATTTTCCTGTGATTACTATTAGTATTCTTCTCCTTTATCAAGTAGAAAAGGACAAAGAAGAGCCAAGACATTTGCTGACACATTTTGTTTTCCTTCAGATAAATAAATCTGTAAACATTTCAAAAGGTGCTCTGTGTTTCATTTCAAATACACATCGCCCATGTCATTTCCTCCTGGAAGCATATTTATGGGAGTGCTCAACCAGTTCTCATATTGACATTCAGAATAGACAGCTTCTGATTTCAAAATAAAGCAGTCAGTAACCAGCATCTCTGCACACAACTGAGCTTCATCAACATATGGAAGACACTTCTTTCACTGCTATAAATTCATACAGTTGCCTTACCCAGGTTGTGATACTTTTCCTAGACTACTAATGCCCCTTACAGATACTGCTTTGCCCTGATACAGAGGTATGCCAGTGAAAAATACGGAGTATAGATTTAGTCACACTAGCGAAACATTTTTTCTGATGGCTCATTTTGCCTCAGGACAAACAAATCAGTAGTAAAATATGAAATTAAATGTTTTTGGGTTTTGTTTCATGCCTATACAAATTTTGGTTCTCTCACATACATTGAGCTCAAAGTTTTAGGCTTTTATCCACATTCAGAAATGTAAGGAAAAAGAATACCAACATTAGAAGTTGTCTTGTAGCTTAAGGTCAGGGAGATATATGTCAAACACAATCTTACAGTTAACTTCTGAGAGAGCTGACAAGGTCAGCAACCAAATGTGACCAGCATCTATTTCCTGGTGCTGAGGACAAGTGATTCTTGGGTTATGAATCAAGCTGACAGATCACGATAGCTTCAGCGTATGCTAAACTGGGCCTGAAAGTTTAAACCTTACAGAAAGAAAGAAACTGAAGAGGTTTTGCCTGCACAGGTACTCCATTTATTCATCACATTTATTCATCTACTCTGGTAAAGACTCACTACCTCAGCCCAACGTACTAAAGATGAAATCATTACTGTTGGTCATCACCTCCTTTTTAACATCAAAGGATCTCATTCTTGTTACCATATATTTATGTTACCAAAAACCGATGATAAGTGTCTGCTGTCAATATAAAGCCGGAAATGCAGTTCTAGTAACCAACATAAGAAGAAATACAACAGTCACAAAACAGAATAACCCCAATTGTCCATAAGAGGATGAGAAGAGAAGCTCATTTCCAAGCTTAACTTCAATGAGAGGATAAAATCAAGGCTGTTAAAATACAGATTGTACCTGTCAGCCTTCCAGCCCAAGAGAATTAATGCCAGAATGAAACAACAAAAGCAAAAATGTCAGCAAGAACCATATTACAGCCCTGCATTTAAGGGCAAGACTTGCTCCTGTGCTGGGTGTGGGGAGATAAGAAAGCAGGGTGACATTCCCGTTTCTAAGGCATGACATGGTGCAAGTTTCCTTTGGTGTGAGCAAGCTCTGATTTGTGTCCAGCACAATCTACAGCCATGCTCAGGACAAGGAACAGAACCATAGAGATTTCCCACCATCCTCCCTTAACCTGCCCTTGTCCTCAGAGAGACTTTTGAATCCATAAACATAAGCAAAGATAAGACAGTCCTTTTGGCTCCTCTGCAAGATTTCCCTCAAGTCAGAGCCTGGTTTAATTTCTTTCACAATAAAATAATATACATTTCTAGCCCATAGCTACTGTGAACTGCAGAAAAAGGAGAGGCAGGAAGAGCAAGTCTTCATACAAGCAAAGCTCTGAGCAATACTCCTCACTGTGCTGACATACACTGCCCTTCTGTGGCATCAGATATTCATTAAGTCAAAAGGCTTGTCTGTGCTCTCTAGGGCTGTTACTAAAGCATGCTGTGTAGAGCTACGGAGTCCTTCTTCAGGCACAACCTCTACTACCAGCTCATCCTTCCTAAATTCAAGACCACTGTACTTACATTTTGTTTGCACAAAGCCTTCCAGAAGTTTAGAGGACAAAACTTGTGTAGCTCATTGTGGCTCTCCTTTTGTTCTCAAGCTGGACAGGCATTAGAGACAATATATCTGGTCACAAGCCATTGCATGTGTTCCACTGAAACAGCTCACAGTGGAAAAATTTAGCTGCAATTCAGCTGCCTATTGAAATTTTGCCTTGATTTTATGTCCAAAAAGCTGAAGGAGCCAAGCTTCTCTTTTTCTACAAGGGCTACTTACCAGCGGGATTATTCTCATTGTTACAGCAATAAGAGCAGTGTAATAAAGAGCCTTGAGGCTTACAAGAGATCAGTTTGGACTAACCATCTTTCAGACAAAGTGAAGAGGTCTGGTGAAAAAAAGACTACCACCACTGTGTTCCTGTCCCTGTCCTTACTGGCATTGTGCATTCCTCCTGCCAAGCCTTTGCAATACCTTGAAGGGAAGCTAACAAATAGCCAGACTATCATTGTCCCATAGAGTGTGTCCTGCCCACCTTCACCCACACCCATCCTGAAGCAACATGTAAGATGCTGGCTTCTTGCTGGTCCCCTTGCACTTATTCTGTGCTCACAGCGAGAGCTGACTTTTGCCTCAAGCTCCAGCTCTAACTAAAAAGGAAACTGAAGCACACATTACCCTGCTGTTTCACAGGGAACAATATATAATCTCAAGACAAAATATTTGCTACCATCAGATCCATTCATCTTCTCTGGGAGGAGTAATTTTTGCCAGTCTTACTTGTGTTGGTAAAGGGGCAGCAAAAAAGTCTTTTATCTGAGAGCACGTTTCCCTGGAGATCAAAAGTGTATTCTTTAGTTTTCAAATCTTCCCTCTTTATCCTCGCAGTTCCCATATACGGGAAAAAAATGGCAAAATGTTAGTGAGAGTATATATAAATCACACCAACCGCTGATCCTCTTATCCAGTAACCATAACACATCATACATTGAAAGTCTTTCTCTAAGAGAATAAAATAAATTACATTTTGCTTGCCAGCATGCTGAACCTTATGATGGCCATTGTAAATTACTGAAAGCACAAATGTATAGCCTTTGTGTGCTCTTCTTTGAGCATGGAATACGAACATCAAAGGCAGCAGTTATCAGAAACCGCCCTTTTTCTTCCTTTGCCTTTGACAATAGGCTGATCTTCTCCCATGTATTACCAAGTTAAAAGAAACAGAATTAGACAATTAGAAAAAACACTTGCTATTAAAGATAATAAATAATCTATGTAATAAATATCTCCAAATCTAAATAGTTTGGCATTAAAATAATTATCGGAGAAAACTTAAATAGAGCTAGTGAAAAATAGGTGAAGAAAACAATATTCTTTATGTTAAAAAAAATATAATCAATCATGTTTTAAAGATTATATTACTTCTGCAGTTGATCAAAAGAATCAGTATATCAGCAAAACTCCATTTTTAAACAATAAAGGATGACTATTTTGCATGTGAAAACCCTAGTCAGTGTGAAATTATCCTAATTCAAGACAAATGTTCTTTTGGCCCATTTGTTGTCAGAGTTGAGGCAAGCTTGGCCCTTCCTCTAAAAAAGGGATAACACACACTGAGCGACCAAGCTGTGGTTAGGGGATTCTTCCAGAGCTGTACTTTTTGCATCTTCACTGCATAAACCCATTGAGAACCTGTCTCTTTCTCAAAAAGAAAGACATGTCACAAACATCACCACCACGTGTTGGTCCCATTCAAACTCACAAATCTATTTGAATTCTGGGAGTGTATCACAAAGCCACTCATGCTTGTACCCCACCACTAGTTCTAAGATGATCTCAAAAATTGTACTGCTGTCTTGTACAGCTTAGGCTCAGGTGAGAAAGCAAAGCAACCTGAAGTTACTTTATGAAGCAACTTGTGTGTACTGGTTTTCATCATAACAGGACAAAGGATGGCTGCAAATCTTGCTTTAAATGGGTTTTTCCTGAGCAGTTGTATTTTCACTTGCAGGTGTCTCTGTCTTTTCCAAATAGATGAGTTAGATTCAGTGCTAGCTTAGACTCTATATCACGTCAAAACTCTTCCTTCTTTCAAGAAACACGTATGACTTATCAGCTCAGTAATTACAACAAATAAACCAGATTTCCCATCTGTGTCACTGTAAGTAGAGACTGCTTAAAATCAGTGCCTACAGATGCTACCTCAAATATGCTACAGAAATACAAAAGCGAGGAGCTGCAAGCCATCCTGACCCCTTGGTGCAGAGCAGGAGTAGACCCTGCTCTCCCTGTGCTCTAAGCAGAGAGGGGGGAAGATGTGAAAGTCACTCAAATGAAAAAAGAATGTCTCCTCTCATTATCAAGAAGGGAATTTTAATCATGTTTCTCAGTTTTAAAATGTACCAAGATGACTTTGTTTTATAAGTGCTCTGGAGCCTGAGGCACGCATTTGTATTACAGTTCAGTGCTTTTATTGCATATTGTGTTTTTAATTGTTCCTCAGAAGTTCAGGCATTTTTCCACTGAGAAAACTAATACATTATTATTATTTCTGATTCCATAATTATTTGGATCACTGTGGTGCATGTCAGCCACATGACTTGTGTGTATCTTTCTTTCCTCCCCTCTCAAAGGATTCTGTTGTTTGGATTATGCAATCATTTTGTTAATACCAGGACAGATGGCCACAATGAAAACACACAGGGTGCTCTCTCTGGTAGATACTTGCCAATATCAACAGGAAAGAACAGAATTAAATTCATGAACTTCAGAGAGAAATCACAAGCCTGGTCAGTGAACAGCAATAATGCTTTCATGTACACAGTAATAGCCACTACCAACCTATAGATATGCAGGTTGCAAGACTAGAATAATCTAAAATAAGGCAAGAAGTAACCTTCAGAGGTCATGTAACACCGTGCTACAAATACCCTGTTTATCACAGATAGCACAAAGGCACACTTCAAGCGGATGCAGTAAGAATCTGGTGCTTTAATATCTGAGCTAACCAAAAGGTTTCCTAACATCAAACCTAAATCTCCACTCACCTGCTGTAATTTAAACCCACCATCTCTCACTCTGCCCACTATTTATTCACCTTTTTTTTTCAGCATCCTTCTACAGTTTGGAAAGCTGCTACTATATCTCCCTGCTGTCACCCCTAAACTAGGACAAACCAAGGGCCCAGTGATTTAGCCTCACTACAACACCACACTATCAGTGCTTCTTCAATAACTTCTGCACTGAGCCCATAGCTCCTGGGGGAGCTCCAAGGCATGCAGCTAAATGTGCATGACAGGCAATATGGGGTGAGTGGGGGGAGACTGTTTCCTACCCAATGGAGAGAGATAATCCAGATTTCAGCTTGAAGGCTGCAGATCTGGCTGCTAAACTCACCGGATTCCAGTTGCCAAAAGGAAGTCTAACGCAGCTGGAAAATTTCCATCCTCCTGATACTGCTGGTTTCCCATGACGTCACTGCTTGTTCTCGATGAAGAGAGAGTCTTTTAGATGTCACTCAGTAACACCAGGAAATCGGTTTCCATCCCTACAGAAATACCTTGAGACGCAGAAGGCCACTATGGAACAGGAGGATTTAATAAGAGAAACCCCACTATCAATTAAAAATGTCTTTTTAAAAAACATTGAAGGAAGATAGAGAAGTTAAAATTTCAATCTGATGCTCTTGTTATCAGCAAATTTATGACGTTAAATTGGGCACTGCTGATAGCAGAAAGCTAGACGCATGATGAAATAAAAAGATAATCTTTGCTTTGTTAAACATATGGTCTCTGACATGGTCCACACCTGGTAAAAGTTTGTGAGAGCCTGGTAAATCCAGAAGTCTCACAATATTTCACAATACTGGAGCAAGGTGTGAGAAAAGCATTGGGCATCATTGTTAGGGAAGAACCCCATGTTTCTTTAAACCAAGCGACAAAGACCAGATCCTGCTCAGCCCAATAATCCTTGTCTTTACAATGAAAATGCAGATGCATACATTAAGCAGACCCTCTACCAAAGCTTGCACCTATATATTCTGTGAACCTATATATTCATGTGAAACATGCCATTTCCAGAAAAATCAATATAGATTTTTTTTGTATTAAGCCTAGTGTTCACACCCCCTTACAAGCACACCATGATGGAATATTTGCTAATATGATTGCATTGCTTTCAAGCAGAAATGGGTAATACAGATGTGTCTAATTGAAGTAAAACAACATTGTGTAGAGTTCCTGTTAGTACTCATTCAGGGAGCTGTCTTTGCATCTAAATACAGGTCTGTCTCCTGATTTGGTTTTTATTTTTCCCATGCAATCTCTACCGGTTAAGGGAAAAAGCATTCATACTCAGGAGACAAACATGATGGTACTGCCCCATGTACAAATTCATTGCCAACAACAGACTGAAAAAGACCAACAATTTTTAAAGTAACTCAAGGGAGTATTTCTGTGTTCATTCAAATGGATAATATTAACTAATGTCAGCTTTTCATGAACCTGACCTTCTACTGGAGAAATTTAACAACTGGCTTCTGCTATCCAGAAGTAGGGTGGATTTTGAGAACAAGTACTTGCGAAACCCAGAGACAAATCCCTGGAAGATATGTCCTCCAAGAAAATGGGAACAATGTAGCATGTGTTTATCTCAGCACACACCCTTCAGTACAGTACTATAGTTAACATTGTGATAAAAAAATACAGAGAAAGCCAAAGTACTGAACTTGTACAGTGCATTCTCAGAAGAGCTCAGGCAGCTTCCCCATAGGACCTAAAGTACTTGTGCAGTGGTGATTTATTGCTGACCAGGAATATTTTTTCCCATCTTGATGTTTTAAAATGGGGTTTTTATTATATTCATTCCCATGCCAACCCAAAGAAAAACTTAAACTAGAATTCTAAGAAAAATAGATTCCGGTTCCTTGTTTCAGTCTTTGTATTCCTTCATTCATTTATTCCAGCTCTCATTCCATTATTTTGCTCATTTTTCATTAAAAATGAGTTTTGATGAATGCACATTTTGTAGAGAAAGAAGTTGTAAAAAAAGAACCCAGCAGTATTTTTATTCATACTAGTTCTAGAGAATATTGAGTAGAACAGGATGATAAGCCAGCCGAGTTTATTTTCTCCATTTGACTTTGCCTAATAAATGCTCATCTGACTTGAAAGTTTTGTTATAACTTAGCATTCTTTAAAGAAAGCGTATGAAGAATCAAGTCAATTGATATGACCACTAGTGATACCTTCCCTAAGCAGACCGCTTTGTCACAGCTGCTAGAGACTGACAAAATCCTGCTCTCTTCATCTGTACAAGCAACTCCAAAGATTTCAATCATATCTATGAACACAACAATAAGAATTTACTGCATGCCTACAACATCACTGCTGGCAGTAGAAACATACTCAGGTCCTTACAGATCACACTGAAGTGTTTTCTCCCCCAAGCCTATCCAAGTGAAGCTCCCCATAAAGACACTTGCTAGCACTGGATCTGATCTCCCTTCAGCAAGTTAGAAGTATGGCAAAATGAAGATGTGTTTCCCACGTAAATTAAAATATTTCTTATGATTGCAATACTTGTATCCCCAAGAGAAGAGTGTTTGAGGTGGGTGGATAAGCAACTATTCTAATCACATTCTTTTGACAGCTGAAATTTGGTTTCAACATCAGTTACGGCTTTTTTTCTTTTTAATTTCTTCTCTTAGCTCAGTGGGAACTATAAAAAAGCCCAACAAAAACATCCTTGTAGCTGACCACTTTTCAATCTGTGATGATTTATTTGCATGTTTATTTTCCTTGTTACAATGATTGGTTTAATATATTTTTCTTTTTTGTTACTGTTTTCACAGCATATTTCAGGGAGTGGCATTCACTTGATTTCTAGCTGATGAGTGATTAACCCGAGGGTGGTCAATCTGCAAATCCTACAAGCCAGCTGGGTCGCATTCATGCATGTTTCCAGTCCCACTGGTTATATTTTTACCATGTTTCACTGTGAGTTCCAGCTATGTATCTGGGAACACCAGCAGCAAGGAAGACTATTTGAGATTCATACACCTCTGCATACTGGTCCAAGACTATAATAATACCACACGGATCACCACTGATGCCTTGTTTGGACCTACTGAGCATGGATATGGACCTACATCCTTGCTATGAACCTGCCACTCTCTCATCTCCATCTGGCCAGTGAAGGACAGAAAGGTTGGCTTTCCAGAAGATACAAAAATACATTTAAGTGTGGACTCTGGGAAAGGTGAGAAATCTGGCTGTGGGTTGTGTCATGCTGCACACAAAAGCCAGAAGCATTGTAAGGCCAGCTGCATGGTGAAAAGTCCAGAAGGATGCTGTGAGACAACCACCTACTTTCCCTCTTGTGCTCCCGCAAAGGAGCTTAAGCATTTCCATTGACCTCAGGAGGACTAAATGCAAAGGGGTTACACAAATAATTAGGAAAATTCAGGCAGATGTCTCAAAGCAATGTTGACATGCATCTGTTCTGTGCACTCACAGCCTAACCATGCATTGCTTTGCGCTTTACGAAAAACTATTACATTTTTCCATCTACACAGCCCAGAAAGATCTGATGCTTGCATAATGTTTTTCCCGTAAGCCAATGATACAAAAAAACCACAAGAAGACTTGAGTGGAGCTAGCGATTTGGATTTAAACTGGAAAGAAGGCAGCAAAGAAAGAAGTGTAAAGGAAAAACAGGACATGGAGAGCAAGGGTTTGCATTTGTCTGGTCTGAATACAGGTGCCTGCCTATCTGGTCAGTGTCATCTACGCCTGGCAGAGCAGAAGAGAGCCAAAGGTGACTAAATCATTATGTTTCATGAAGCTAGGTAGCTGTAGAGAGATGAAAACTCACATTAGTGCCCTGAGAACAATATAAGCACAGCTTTCTATTGGGCTTTAAAGGATCTATACCCATGGTACTGCCCTGCCCAAAGTCTCTCAGGAAAAGTCTGTTCTGTTCAGTCATTAAATGGAACTATCCATTTTTAGGACAAATATTTAAGAGGGTTAAGCTGCTATAGAGACTGAGAGCAAGACAAGAAGTAGAGCAAGATTTACAGGATCTGGAAGAAAAGAAATCCTGAAATAATGACCGTAGGGGAACACCAATAGCAAGGGTAGCAGACCAAGAAAAGCAACACCAAGAAAACAATAGCAAGGCCAAGACTACAGAAATCATCCAAAATAGAGGTACTCAAATCATCACAGGCAAATACACAGCATAAGAGTAAGTAATGCTAGAGTGACAGTTCATTCTGCATATTTATATTTGTCTTCACTTTATATTCACAAGGATTTTTAAATACAGGAGTAAACTATTGGGAGGCTTAAAGGGATTTAGCCATCAAGCTAAAACAAACAAAACACTTCTGTCTGAGGAGGAGCAGTAGACAGGCCTACTTACAAGAAATGTTTAAACTAGTTGTTAAAAGAATATTACAAAATCTCAATCCTTTCTTGTTAATTTTGTGTATGTCAGAGCATTGCTGCATCTCTAACCAATTTTCTGCTGCACTGCGGCTCCTGTGCTGTGGGGCTTGGTGTCTTCACAACAAGAGAAAAGAAAGGGTTGAAAGATGGAAACACAACAAGGACTGAGGAGAAGCAATTCAGAAGGGTATTTCTGTTCATTGAAGCTGCCCCTTCTACTCCTATCGCTTTCTTTGTGCTATTGCTGCTTGGAATTTTTAGCTGGAGCAGGGGCTGAGAAGAAGGGGGCTTCAAGAAGTCAAAGACAAACCTTGCAGTGAAAATAAAGAGTTTCTGCTTTGAAACACAGGAGTGCTCAATATCAACCAACTAGACCATATGGACACATCCCAAGTATTACCACAACACAATATATATCACCAATATTAAAAAAAGTTTATTGCCCCTCCTCACTTCCACCGCTGTCTCTGCCGTTTATGCTTTCAAAAAGGGCTGATGGAAAAAGTTAACAAAATATTTGTGTCCCAGACAAGATATAGGAGATCCCAAACTTAGGCAATCTCTACGCAATATTTTTGCTCGTCATAAACTGGCAATTACCTGAAATTTTCAATGATCTACTAAGCAAAACCACTAGAGTCAAGCTTTTGAAATTCATTCATCAATACAATGAATTCTTTACATAAGAAACTTGAAGAACTGATGTGGGAGGGGAAGATCATATATTCTAGCCACATCATCACCTACCCATGGGTGAAAGTGCCTCTTATTTCAGCAAACAGATTTGTTTCAGCTTTAGGTACGCACCCAAAATACGCACTCTTATCAATTGTTTACTAAGCCCAAAACTTCTAAGATCTGTTTCAAAAAGTAAAGAAATACAGAAAGTTCACATTTGCCCAGGTGAAGTATAAGAATATACAATGTTATTTCTCCTCCAAGTGGAAAGTCTGGAAATGAATGTTACAGCGCATCAAAACATTTTTGACAAAATATTATTCATTAAAGAAAATGTTATTTAATGAAATTTTTAATTTAGTGAAGTTGGGTATCTGGAGTCTCAAGTGAAGTCCTGAAGATCCCAAATAAAAAAAGTCTGACCTTGGTAATCTGAAAATGGACGTTTCAACAGCTCTACTTCACAGACAGTGAAATGTTTGATCTTGTTCCAAAGGGGAATTTCAAAACCTTAAAGGCTGTTGCAAGACAGAATTTCTTGTCCTTCAGCCAGCTCTTGTTAGCATAGTCATAATAACCATAATCAGAGATTTATGTATTGTCTTTTATCCCCATAGAACTTAAAGCAGTTTTCAAGTGATTGTGATCATAAAAAGCATGTATAAAACAATCACACTCGCACTCCTCACTAAGAAAAAGGGGTTAGTCTGCACTGAAGCATTACAGCTGTTTAAAAAAGCAGAGCTATGCTTTAAGAGTAAGTGTGAGGAAAATATAGCAACTAATTGAACAACAAAAGGGATACAAGTAGGCAATTTATAACCAAATTTAGCTAGAAGATGAAAGCAAATAAACCAGCAGTCTTTACTGAGAGGATGTGTAAAAACCTGTGCATAACATGCTGTCTCAAGAAAGACTCTTTTCAGCTGCCCTTGCCCCTGTAACCCCAGTTTCAGTCCCTAAGTTGAAGTATCATATGTCTGGCTTCACCTGATGCGACAAAACCCATGACAGAGATGTTCGTACATACGGTTTATTTAAATGCCTGGAGAAGTTAACGCTTCCCAAAACACACAGCTTCTCCAAAACCACCAAAACAGAAGTGGAATGTCACAGCAGCCATTTCTACATCTCTTGTTTACACAGTACTGATTTTTTTAATTATTGGAAATACCAATCTTTTCAGTTATTTACACAAAATTTGAGGGACAGTCATCACATCTGTAAAGTCAAACAGCAAAGTAGGTGAAGCCACTTGACAGGATTCCAAACAGGCTGAAAAGGCATTTATTATTCACACAGCTTTAGAGGATCCACATGCCAATCTCATATCATTTGGGGCTTAAATTCATGGAATACTCCTTTGAGAGAGTATTATACTTTAAAGATTAGTGTGTCAAAGAGCAAAGCAGAGAGAGCTCTGACAAGGAAGAAATATCCAAGAACTTACAGAGACAAACCTCAGCTGAACTCTCAGCTTCTGAAGTAGAACTTCTGCTCAGAGAAAAAGAACTACCTCTGCTGAAAGCAAAAACAAGGAATTTGTGAAGCACTACGCAGGAAAAATACAGTACTTACAAAAGTGGCATAGTGCCACAAAGAAGATCAACAGGAACTTTGCAGTGAGAGAGATTAAGGTTGTGGGATGACATTATCACTGCAGCGAATGTTTCTCCACCAAAGACAAAAGGGACAACAGAAACAATGTAAAAGATTACAGGACTGGTGAATGAGATGCTGTATCTTCTGAGTCAGTTTGAATTTAACAGGAAATACTTTTTTTAGAAAAAATAATTGATAACTGGAATCTTCTCTGGTTTAGCTGCATTTATGAAGTCACATGTAAGCCAACATGTAAAAGCTACTATAAAAAAAGCGCCTAACCACATTTCCATTTTAGTTTCTTTTTGTTGTTTTATCATAATAAAGATTATCTAGTTGCATTTAACCATCTCCTGTCTCTCCTCAACAAAAGGGGATTTTTATAGAAGATTTAAAAGCTTCTCAAATAACGCAGTGAGTTGGGGTCATTACAGAGCAAAAAGCAACTCTTGCTCCTTAGGCTGTCAGGCGTATCTTGGCAAGAACAGAGGCCTGAACCCATAACAGTTCAGAGGATGCATCTGCTGTATCCCTTGCTGAACACAGTTTGGATACAAAGGTAAGTTGGTCTGTCATGCTTTTGTTACAGCCTACTTTGTCCAAATCTAGCCAGCAAAGTACGCTTGTACTCACTCTAAATGCTCTGCTAGAAGAAGTTACACATCTGAAATAGAGCAAAAAAGAAACAGTTTAATCAAAGCCAAATACTGATAAGCACTAGTGATCTCCAAACCCAAGCAGGTCCAGTAGATGTGGACCACAATTAATGATAGGGAAAGATTCAGAAATCACAAAGCAACTTCAGTCAAAACCATGTCTACTCCAGGTAATAGTTTCATATCTACTGTGCTGAGAAATTTCCAGAGGAGGGTTCCCAGGCAAGAGGGAAACACAGAGAATAGCAAATGGCCTCAGGAGTTCTTAATGCAACACAGAGGAAAGGGGGAAATGGAAAGCAGACCCTGAGTGAAATTAAAAATACTGTGTTTTGGTTTTTTTGGGTTTTCTTTTTTCTTTTTTTTAATGAAAGTGTCCATAAAATGACACGGTATCCTCCCGCGCTCTATTCTCGCAGGAGGCTGGGACATCCCCAGCAGCATTTTGGAGGTTGACTAGTGTTTCTCATTAGTCTCTTAAGAAGTCTTTGCTAGTGAAATCCCCAAGGAAAAATTAATGAAGATGATTTTGGGTAGGCAGAGAAATTCTGAACACATGACAGCGACGTGGTACAAGATCTCCTTGAGTATAGTTAAGTTCTGTTCATCATGCACCCTGTAACCTATACCAAACTCTTTCCATATATCTTAGCCAAGTGAAGTCTTTTATTCATGCCCATAAACAATTTTGCTACAGACTGTCCTAACCTCTCACACCAACATCCAACAAAGTCTGCAAAACAACACTATATGGTTTAATACACAGTAACTGATCTGATGGCTGATGTGAGAAATGCAAGTTTAATGTGCAAATGATACTTCATTAAATCAAAGCTCTAAAGGTCAAGAACGATCAACTATGGGTTTGGCTTTTATTTCATTTAAGATTTTGCAAATGGGATTTTCCGAAGAGTCTAGGCTTTTCTACCCAATAATAATAATAAACCAGTAGTAAAAAATAGTAACAACAAAACCCTCACAGTCTAATTCTGATTTCAAGACTGCCTTCAGACTTTTTACATAGGTTGGATGATACATCATTAAATTTTGTTTGGATAAGATTACTATCCTTGCAATAATAAAGAACTCTGCACTAGAATCTAAGTGTCTTCCCTGTGGAAATGTCAACACCCAGATAGCTTCACCCCCATCATTTGGTTTTCTTTCTGTTTTTCAATGTACCGGCACATTGTGAAAAGTACACAGGAGTCTGCCTTCTTGCCAGTAGCTGAATGAATCATAATCACCTTCAACAAATAAAGCAGGCTAACTTTAGACACATAAACACAAACTTGCAGTGAATTAATTTACTTGCATATTACACAAGATTAAACAGCAAACAGAAGAGAATACATGAATGTATCAATCATTCTTTAAAAGCTTAAAAAGGATTTGGGCTAAGTTCTGTCTTGCAGTTGGAAGCACCTCTGATTCTCATATGAATGTCTTATTTTGTGAAAATGTTATTTTGACTTGCTATAATCCAAGAAATTCTTGTTGAGATTTTTTTATTTAACTAGAAATAATTAAATGCTAATTTTTTCCAATATTGTGGAAGGCTGCGATGACTGCTCTTTATCTGCACCCGGGCTGGATAAATAGCTTTCCAACTCTGGAGGATTTTATTTTCCCTCCTTATAAAAAGGCCTCTCCCCAGCTGCATCAGGACAAATTTAATTAGTCTCCTGCAGGGCTATATATTTTAAGGTTTATTTTTAAGTTGTCTACTTTTATAAAATCGTATCAGAATTATGAACCTATTAGACTGTTTTTTAACCCTAGAGCTAAAAGTCAGGAGTCACTGAACAAAGCGTATGTGTACGCAAGCCATCATTATCAGTTTTACATGTTAACTAGATTAGAACAGGTGAAAGTCTTGATCTTAAGATGGGGCAAGCAGGAGAGTCCAGGTGGAACATAGCTGATCTTTAGCTTAAAAGTTCAGGCAAGTGATTACTTTTTTAGAGATTCCCTGATTATTGGGCTATCCAAGGTACAAATGAGTGACCTGGATTATTTATCAGTAACAGCAAGAGAAAAATCACTCACTTTTGTCTGAGCTAAGGAAAAGAAATAAGTTTCCTGCCAAAACCACCCCCAGGTCAATGCAGAATGGCTGGCAATTCTTTAAAACATGTAACTTGAGTTCAGATGGAGGAAGGAGAGATTAAAAAAATATCCAAAGGTGAAATAGCAAGCATCTTTCTTTAGAGAGAGTTATTTCACCTTGTGTATGTATATGGCTTTCTCTCTTGCCAGTCTTTAATACCTCCCTGTTCCTCACATTGTCTGGTTAGAATTATGTTCAAAAGTCTTCAAGCCAAACACGGCATACGACTCAAAATTACTAAAGCCTCTGTATCCTTGCTACTTATACTATATATGAGCATGATAGGTCAACTAAAAGGAAAAAAAATATCTTTTCTTTGCACAGAATGAGTTGTTTAGACAACGTAACAACTCAATGATTCAGAGACAGGGCCTAGGTTTTTCAAATAACAATGAGCCAAGCTCCTTTCATGTCACTGCTATATATTAGCTGATATAGGCACTAGTATTGTGTATCAAATCTGCAGCTTATTTATATGAATCCTATGGAGCTAAACCAATTTATAAGCTGACAATCTTGGTCTGTGTTAATTTTTCCTTCACACAAATACTACAGCATGGTAACACAGCATGCTTAATTACAGAGGAGTAATACTGAAGTATATAATTTCCTGCTTAATATTGAATAGCAAGGGACTGGTCTTTCATTGCAATATTAACCACGACACTACATGACAAGCATGTGCAATACTTACAACAAGTGCTTGCTGATGTCTCAACGTAAGAGCGCTAGGAAATGCAATACCTTTTACACCATGGTCTGAGCAGACATAAAGGATCTATCACATGTGCAAAAGATATGCCCTATGGCTATGTTACAAGGATGACAAAATCACACTGAGTGCCTCAGAAGCCTAACTCTCTCTGATCAGTTGGAAGAGACAGGCAGCTGTTCAGAGTAATGCAGACCTGAATCACACTCGCGTGCTGCTTACTCTCTCCTTTAACTATATCTAGGACCTAGGAATCTATACTCCAAACTTTAGCACCTTCTTTAAGCCAGCATACAGAAACACTCAAATGAACTTGTTCAGAGCCAGCTCAAAGAGTTTTACTGCAGCTCTGTTGGTGCAGAGCTCTGCCTTATAATTGACTTTGCATTATGCAGGTCCCAAACATAGCCAAGAAATCAAAATACAAGACTTTTTAACTGTCTCAACCTTTCTCCCAGGTAATGATGTACATAAAAATATCCAGCTCTGTACAGAGCAGTGGAGACAAACATAACCATTAACAGACACCCTGTTAGCAGAGATCCTTGCTCTGAGTACCAGGTAAAGATAAGAAGTACTATACAGCAGAGCACCCACAGCAGGGGTACATGGTACCAAGACCCTCAGATGCTTTCTGTCCAAAGCAAATTATAGATGTGGTCACAGAGGCTACAGATATTTTTATTAACCAAGATAACACTCTCCCTCTCTCTCCCGAAATATATTAACGCATCTTCTGCGCTTAGAGAAAGCAGAATTGAATTTCTAAGACAGCTGCTGGACATACTCCAGGAGTAGTGTCACACAGACTTTTGCAGCAACTCGTTCTAAGCACTGTTTTCTGTCCAGGGCTTGTCTCAGGAAGACTGACCAACTTAAATGTGGTCAAGACACAAGTCAAGACACAGTAGATGAAAAGGGGTATTTCTCTTGGAGGAAGGCATCTGCCAGGTGACATCTGATCATACAAAGCAGCGTCCTCTGTATAAAGACAGTAGGATAATGGAGATGGAACACTGGAGAGGGGAAGAGAAAGCTGAAAATCACGATCAAGTTTTTTGTAAATCACTGTTCTACACAGAAAATAACCTAATGGATAACATATCAGAGTTTTATGACAAGTGATGAGACTAGTATAATATCAGAGTTTTGCAGCAAAGACACATCCCTGCTTCTCAAAAATGCCTGTGCCTTCTCTTCCCCCTCTTCTTGCTTCCTTCTGATGCTCCTTCCAATGCATGCAACACACCAGAGAGGCACCCACAGAGAACGTGCTTGCTACACAGACTGCTTATCTCAAAGCCTGGTTATTTTCTGCACAGAATGATACCAGAAATCCCTGTGGCATCTGTGGAACAGCGCATCTAAAGACGTCAGCACAAGGAGGTGAACTGAGGTTGTATAGACCCTGTTTAAGAAATGAGAGTACTCAGAAATTGTTGATAACATTCAAGAAATAACTGTCAACATTTAATAATAAAATTATTGCCTTTCATCCTACCTATAAAACTCACCACTTTTCAGAGAAATAAAAAAGCATTAGTCTGTTTTATTGTGGGGAAACTAAGAAACAAAACAATAAAAATATTTGCCCATAATAATCCAAGAGACCCATGGCAGAGCTGGGCATCATCCCAAATCCTATCTTGTACTTTGGATGTCAAGTCTAGACTGTACACCCCAAGGAATTCTCGAAGTGTCTGGATGTCTGTGCTCCACCAGCTGCATCCAAGATGATTCCATGTTTGTGCAAGACCTATTGTACACACCAGCCACCTCACAACATCCTCGTTTCCACCAGAGAAGAAGGTATGCAGTTCTTTGAGAGCTGCAGGGCAACCACAGGGTGAAGATCTCCAGCACAACACACCCTAGGTAAGCAAATATTGTCAATAATCTCAGAATTAAAAGTAGAAAAAGACAAAAAAAATCTTACTCAGAAGGGAAAAAAAGAAAAATGAGAGACATTTTCACCCACATGTTGACAGCCATGTCCTGCTGGTCACCCAGGTAAAAACATTACCATTGTGTACAGGAAGGTAGAAATGTCCTTTATTATTTGCAGTTGCTTAGAGGCAACTGCGTAAACTTTCTCCCGATTACTGATGGTGGGTTAAGCAAGTCTGATACAAATTTCCTTTTGGTTGTTCACTCCGTTATGTATAAACACATCAGAGAACACCACAGAAAAATTCTGGCCTGTC
Source organism: Ara ararauna (assembly GCA_028858755.1). Lineage (NCBI taxonomy): Eukaryota > Metazoa > Chordata > Aves > Psittaciformes > Psittacidae > Ara > Ara ararauna. The sequence goes on along the minus strand of CM054382.1, from coordinate 18,608,679 downwards.
TTCAATTTAAACTATTAGTGTAATACTTTGACTCGTACATCTGTCACACTATAAATGTTTTGCTAATATGATATGTTCAAGATGGGGATAAATCACGGCTGTAAGAAGAATTTGCATTCCACTTCCAGAACCATCCTTTGAGTACCCGGATAGCTCTTGCTGTGTCACAGGGCAATATTCTTAGTAAAAACTAATATAATAAATGCAAATCTGCTACTAAAACCAGGTAAAATGTAGTGTGAGTGTAGTCACCTTCTCCTCAGGTTTTTCACTGCATCAGGGACAGAACAGAGGATTAAGGTTATGATTGCTTTGCTGCTGTTCTTTATATCAGTTCATTTCACGTGCTGGGACACTGGGTCTCTGAATAACCACGGAATAGTAATCATCAACTGATCATCAGTGATTTAAGCACAAAATGGAAGCAGTTGCAAACAGCTGAAGAGCTCAAGCAACTATTCAAAGCCCAATCTTTGTCCATTCTGATCTGAACTGAAAAAGACATCTGGTTCTGGGACCAATTCAGAATAGGTTGGCCTAGAATGGCGCTGGAAGCTTGAGCTGGCTTCCTAACAAAAGTTGTTTTTCCACAGAAAAAAATAAATTGCAGAAATTTTTCCAAAGCTTCTGCATGAATTGCTAGAATAGCTGAATCTGTTTAAACCATTTCTATTATTAACAAATTGTTTCATTAGCTTCAGAAGCCAAGACACTTTCTGTATTTAACTATCATATATATATATGAAAGAGGAAAAAACCCTCCTCCTTACTTAGTTGTCTACTAACCAAACATAAGCTTAATTTTCCTTCCTGAATAGTACATTTTTTTGCAGGATAGAAAAACCTTGGTGGCTGGTCACAAGTTAGAATCTTAGTAACAGCAGAAGTCAGTGTGAGATCATGTGAAAGCAGCTCAACTGACCCAGGTTCAGCACATTCATTAAAGATCTATATAAAACCATCTGCATTCAAAACATGAGCCAAACCAAAATGTAAACTTATTGAAACTCACTGCAGAAAAGCAATTTGATCAATTGCTTATATAGGGTGAGTGTGGCCTCTTTTGGACACAGGGTAACCAAACTGACTTAGGGGTACCTGCACTATTTGCAGCCTGCAGAAAAAGAAACTGACTTGGATTCTTTAGGTATCTTGGATTAATTTTAGGAGCCTCTTTATTCATACAAACTTACAACTACACCCATTTATTGCAAAAACATTCACATGTATTGGTAAAGATAAGGTGGATAAGGGATAAGGAATTGGCTGTATGGTAATAGAGTTCTGATCAACAGCTCAAAGTCTGAGTAGAAACCAGTGACAAGTGGTGTCCCTCAGCAGTTGGTATTGGGACTGGTGCTGCTCAACATCTGTCGGCGACATAGACAGTGGGATTGACTGCGTCCTCAGCAAGTTTGCTGATGGCACTAAGCTGCGTGGTGTGGTCAACACACTGGAGGGAAGGGATGCCATCCAGAGGAACTGAGGCTCAAGAGATGTGCCTGCAGACCTTCATGAAGCACAACAAGGCTAAGTGCAAGGTCCTACATCTGGGTCAGGATAATCCCAGGAGTTAGATTATCTTTCATTCCATATAATTTTGCCTAAATAATACAAATGTGCAGTGTTTTTAGCTCTTCACGAGAAATCAGCAATGTGCTTCCAGCTGTGTTATGTGTCAAACCACTGTGTGCCAGTAAAGTATGTCCTGCAAATTCTGCAGCCCATGGTGTATGCTCAAGGAGTATTTTCCAAACCATCAAACACTTCACTGGAAAGCCTTAGTTCTGTAACAAGCTGACTGCACCCAGATCAGAGGGTTTTGAGAGAACTTTGTACCCCAATGATCAGCAAAATTGTGCTTTCAGCCAGAGGCTGAAAAGGATTCTTTAAGTAAGAGAAAAGTAAACTCAACCTTATCCCAGGAATTTTTCCTAGTAGCATTGGGCTCCTTCTGCCTCCTTAAAAAAGCAAAAATACTTAAACTGTGTTCCCAGAATGCAGAGTAAAGCATTTTGGAACAGCCTCCTTATGCAACTGCACTTTTGGACACACTAAATATCCAACAGATGTAGCTCAAGAGAAACCCCATCTGCTTGTGACCCCATGTTCTTCTGACTATTACCCACTTCCAGTGATCCATGTGGGGGCTACTGATACAGATAGCAGTAACCCGGAGAACATAAAGAAGGACTACAGAGCTCTAGGAGAGGTGGTTAGGGGCTCTGGAACTCAGATTGTCTTTTCATCAATTCTCCAGGATACAGGGCAGGACCTCAAAAAGGCTAGGAGGATTGGCCAGGTTAATAAATGGTTAGAAGGGTGGTGCTGTAGTCAGGGGTTTGGGTACCTTGAACATGGGACTCAGTTTAGTAAGCCAGGTCTACTGGGGTCTGCTGGAGCTGGTCTGACAAAGAAAGGGATGAGTGGATTTGGTAGGAGGCTTGCCAGACTGGTCAAGGAAGCTTTAAACTAGATGTGTTGGGGGAGGGGGGCATCATTCCATCCCAACACACATAATCACAGGTCAGCACCTATAGTAAACGTTCAGAGCAATATAGAGATATTCCAGCTGCTTCAGCCAATGAGTCAGCTTCAATTGGAGCTCGGCTCAGATGCCTCTATACAAATGCCCATAACATGGGGAACAAAGAAGAGGAATTAGAGATGTGTGCACGTCTACAGGGGTATGACATCATAGGCATCACAGAAACATGGTGGGATGGCTCCTATAACTGGTGTGTTGGAATGGAAGGTTACAGGCACTTTAGGAAAGACAGGCCTGGTAGGCGGGGAGGGGGTGTTGCTATTTATGTTAGGGATAGGCTGGAGAGTATGGAACTCTGTCTGGGGACAGGTGAGCAGTTGACAGAGTTTGTGGGTAAGGGTTAAAGGGAGAACAGCAATGGGAGACATTATTGTGGGGATATGTTACAGACCGCCTGACCAAGAGGACTCTGTGGATGAAGTGCTCTACAGACAGAAAGGAACAGCCTCATGCTCACAGGCCCTTATTCTCATGAGGGACTTCAACCACCCTGATATCTGTTGGAGGGAAGGTACGGCTCAGCACAAGCAGTCCAGGAAGTTCCTCGATTGTGTGGAAGACAGCTTCCTTCTGCAAGTAATAGAGGAGCCGACAAGGAGAGGTGCCATGCATGACCTTGTCCTCACCAACAGGGAAGGGCTGGTTGGAAATGTGACGCTCCAGGGCAGCCTTGATTGCAGCGATCATGAGATGGTCAAATTCGAGATCCTCAGGACAGTGAGAAGAGTATACAGCAAGCTCACTGCCCTGGACTTCAAGAGAGCAGACTTTGGCCTCTTCAGGAAGCTGCTCAGTAAGGTTCCATGGGATATAGCCCTAGAGGGCAGGGGGGCCCAAGACTCTTGGTTGATATTGAGGGATGACCTGCTGCAAGCTCAGGAGTGATACATCCCTGCTAGAAGGAAATGCTGCAGAAGGGCCAGGAGACCTGGAGCTGCTGAGGAAAATTAGAAGGAAAAAAGACGCTTATAAAAGGTGGAAGCAAGGACAGGCGGCCTGGGAAGAATACAGGGACGTTGTCTGGGAAGCTAGGGACCAGGTCAGGAAAGCTAAGGCCAAGTTAGAATTAAACTTGGCTAGGGATGTGAAGGATAACAGGAAGGGATTCTATAGGTACATTGCAAATAAAAGACAGACTAGGGACAACATGGGCCCCTTCCAGAAGCTATCGGGAGAACTGGCTACCCCGGATTTGGAGAAGGCTGAGGTTCTTAATGACTTCTTTGCCTCAGTCTTCACTGGCAAATGCTCTGACCACACCACCCAAGTCTTGGAAGGCAGACGCAGGGACTGTGAGAATGAAGACCTTAGGCCTGCTGCAGGAGAGGATCTGGTTTGAGACCATCTGAAGCACCTGTACATACACAAGTCTATGGGACCTGATTCGAGACCATCTGAAGCACCTGCACATACACAAGTCCATGGGACCTGATGAAATCCATCCACAGGTCCTGAAGGAGCTGGCAAATGAAGTTGCTAAGCCACTGCCCACCATATTTGAAAAATCATGGCAGTCAGGTGAAGTTCCCGACGACTGGAAAAAGGGAAATATAACCCCCATTTTCAAGAAGGGGAAAATGGATGAGCCAGGGAGCTACAGACCAGTCAGACTCACCTCTGTGCCTGGCAAAATCTTGGAATGGATTCTCCTGGAAGGCATACTGAGGCACATGAAAAACAACAAGGTGGTTGGTGACAGCCAGCATGGCTCCACTAAGGGGAAATCCTGCCTGACCAATTTGGTGGCCTTCTATGATGGGGCTACGGAACTGATGGACAGGGGTAGAGCAGTTGATGTCATCTACCTTGACTTGTGTAAAGCGTTTGACACTGTCTCACACAACATCCTTGTCTCTAAGTTGGAGAGACATCAATTTGATAAGTGGACCACCCAGTGGATGAAGAACTGGCTGGATGGCCGCACACAAAGAGTTGTTCTCAATGGCTCAATGTCCAGCTGGAGACCAGTAATGAGTGGTGTCTCTCAGGGATCGGTGTTGGGACAGGTCTTGTTCAACATCTTTGTCGGTGACATGGACAGTGGGATTGAGTGCACCCTCAGCATGTTTGCTGATGACACCAAGCTGTATGGTTTGGTTGATGCATTGGAGGGAAGGAATGCCATCCAGAGGGACCTTGACACGCTTGTGAGGTGGGCTGATGTCAACCTGATGAAGTTTAACCATGCCAAGTGCAAGGTCCTCCACCTGGGTCGGAGCAATCTCAAGCCCAGCTATAGGCTGGGCAGAGAAGAGATACAGAGCAGTCCTGCAGAGAAGGACTTGGGGGTGTTGGTCGATGAGAAAATGAACAGGAGCCAGCAGTGTGATTCTTTCTCTCCCATGGCTTCACATTCACAGCCTTACCCTTCACCGTTAGGAAGGTGAAAGTGTTTACCAGTAGGTTTTATTGTTAGCATGGCTTCATGGCATGTTGCCTTCCTAAACAAGGTGATACCTAACAGTCATATAATTCAAGTTGGTGACTTTCAGGTTCTGAACTGAACAGGTCGAGCTGAATCAGCTTCTTTGATGAGCTCCCTGCTACAAATAGTGAGCCTCTTAGGAAATCCAAGTACTGGTTTTGGTGCTCAAAATAAGTTAATTTATACTCTATGTGACTGCCACATACAGAAAATTGTCAGGTTTGGCTCTCTCCACATACAGTCTTCTAAGCGGATTATAAAGACTGGAATCATTCATTCTGAATCTAAACACACTTGGACTTTGGGTAACTGATTGGAAATTAATGCTTCAGGTTGATTTCCAGTTAAAGTAAAGCTAATTAAATTCCACAGTTCTCTGTGTTTGTTCTTTCCAGATCTATGTGCAGTGTACCAAATGGCTGCTTTAAACAGTTCCAAGTATCTGCGTTGTGTTTGTGCTTGTCTACCGCAGCTCAGAGCCATAAAAGGTATAATGCAATTTTTTTCCTTCTTCCAGTTTTCAATTTTTTCTCTCCGATTGGCGCATGTTAATAAAGATTTTATCTTGCTGTTGCTACTGCTCATTTTCAGACACATCCCTGATCCCACCACAGTTGACTAGAATGTTCCTTTTCTGCCTCCACACAGCACAAACAGGGCAGGCCCAACAGGAGGGATACAGAGGAATAAAACAGTATTAAGCAACAAGCTATTTTAAGTGTGTGAAGGGATAAAGTCTTACATGAAATCTTCTTACACCTCTAGAAGATGCAGCCACCCATTAACTGAACTGCCATTGAAACACCCATGTTTCTGAGAGGCAGAGCCTGCGTAGTCATAGATCAACTCACCCCAGTTCCAGTCTGGCTTTAATTCCGTACTCCTCAAACACAGATGGTGTTTCTTTCAGTGACATCTCTATTGCAGGCTCAACTTGAAGATCTCTCTTCACAGAATCTTATCAGTTTTGTTGTTTCCTTTGCCTGCAATAAGAATGACAAAAGCAAGAGCTGGTCTCCGAAATGCAACTGCAGTGATTAATTCTCCCCTTGATTCTATTTGGAGAGAGAATCTTCCCATATGAAGCTGTGCATGGAGCTCATCCGTCAACTTCAGCTGCTTAAAAACAGATGCCAAAGCTTACTGAATTACCCTGAACGTGCTACCTCAGCTTAAGGCAAGGGATTAGCTACGGCTTAACCAAATTCTAGGTAGGCAGCTGACACTGACTGGAAAAGACCCTGTGCAAATCCTGTAGAAGCAGGGGGTTTCAAAAGCATTAAACCGTTGATCCAATAAAGAGGAAGGGGCTACACTAGTTACACATGAAATCAAGCTTAATGTAACTGTGCTCATTTTAAGGGAATTACTAACCTGTGAAAGTAAGGATGTGAATTTGCGTGAGAAGTGTCTCGCTGACATCCCATGATTCCAAGCCTGTGATAACGGCTGGCTTCACACCTACTGTGTTCAGAGAAGTGCAAGAAAGAAAGTCTGCATTTATAGCTCTGAATGTTACACACACACACTGATTTATGATTGTACTTCATCAAACAGCTTGAGCTATGTTTTGGTCCAGGGGAGACAGCCAGTAGAAACATGAAGTCACAATCAACTAAAGCCGAATATAAACATATGTTCTTAAATGTCTGATCAAATTTATGATTTTCATTAAGATGTGCTTAGTTTCAAGTATGTTTTACAAGGAAATTGCAAAGCAAATACTGAATTGTTCAATTTATTTTTATTTTCCATGACCTCTGATATTGCTGCACTGCAAAATAAGGTCTTAAAATTCACCACTTCACCACATGGGAATCGGAAAGAATTTCACCTCCTTTCCAGGTGCTATATTTGAATGTCTCTACTCAGCATAATCTTTCCAGATGCAAGAATAGACATCCTTGTTATAAATATCTATAGCAATAATATTTTGCGGTTTTTTTCTGGGTTTTTTTTCTTTTTTTTTTCTTCTCTCTTTACTACACAGAGAAGGCAAGGAAAAGTGCAATTGCTCGTAAGTACAGCTACACAGAATAAATCCTGTTCTGGGGGGATTGTGCAATATGTTGAATCTTCATATCATTCTGACTGGAAATTCTCCAAAGGAATGTTTTTCCATAGGAAAACACTGATTCATCAAAACCAAAGCATTTAGCAATAGTAAAAGGCTATCTACAGTGGAAACGTATCTTCTACTGGAAACATGCCCAGGCTCCTGCCAGCTTGCCTGAGGCTCTATGCTGTACAGATGGGAAACCAAATCAGCCTGAAACTAAAAATAAGAAGTTTGACACAGAGAGAAGATCATGGAAAGACCATTAACTCCTGTTTCCAATATCCTGCATTTGCAAGGTTTCTTATTCTGACACAATTCACGTAGAGAACTGCTAGGCTTGCAGAGGTGAATTCAGGGTCCTGAGAAGGTGGTGCCTATAGTCTCTAGGGCCAGCCATATGCAGTATCAAACAACTTACTATTTCCTTGTTCTAGCAATAGGACCTGTAACTTCTAGTGCAGCATTCAAAATACAGTGGCTTTGTTGACATTTCCTCCCTTTTCTTTGTGTCTCTTCCTTGAGGTAGGCATTCATGCTTGCCCTTTTCCATTATTCTGGATCCTTGCATTTCCTCACAGATCTCAAAGACATTCTCTCGTGGTTATCTCTGAGGGGCTGGACCAAAATAATTTGGATCCACAGTCTCACTATAACAAAAAAAAGCACCATTACCGTGGCATGAATCCCTTCAAGTCAATTGTTAGACTCCCTCTATGTCAAAGAGGGACTCTTCCTCTCCATCTTAGCCATAGAGTTTCATACTAAAAAAAAAATAATAAAAAAAAAAATCTTTCCCTCTACTTACTAGAGAATGGGAAACCTATATATTCACTCAGCTGTAGTATTGATTGCGAAACTCCTCAATAGAAACCAAAAGGATAATAGGACTGACAGAGATAAGGAATTTTTCAGAGATTCAAGGAATATTATTGGAATTTTGTGTAGCCAGAATCATGTAGCGAAAACTACAGATTTCAGTTTTCAGAAAACTACAATACCTTTAATGAGAGTTACTTGCCACTGACCTCTATTAAGAATGCTGCTGAGCACAAAATGCCTGGAGATGAAAGGGACAACAGAATCTAATAAAAATCACAACGTAGGATTTCCACTGCTCTCTTCTAAACTTGTTTTATATCAGCAAGTTTGACCTTTGGAGGATTTTTTTCTTGGAACAACTCGTTCTGGAGCACACAGGGGAGAGGATGTTCTGACCCTTGCCCTTAAAATATATGAGCCTGGCTTCGTGCAGCTCAAGAAGCAGCTTCAGCGGAGTTACTAATGAACAGCTACCGCTGTATAATGAAATGCAATGTCCTTAAGGAAGAAGTCACCAGGGGTTGGAAGAATCTGTCAGAGAAATATTCAATCTAGCAGAGTGACACTAAACTGTAGAAAGAGGATTTTTTTTTAAGCTTAATTTTGTTAAAGACACCCTCAAATGCAAATATACAAATAGAGGTAACTTCGCAAAGATGTTGCCATTGATTTGTTTGAATCAGAAGTCCATCTATTAGAAAAGAGAAATCCAATCCCAGCTGCACAGTAACCTTAAGTAAACCAGAAACAAGAAATAGATTGACTGTATTCATGTGACTTGCAGTGATCCAGAGGAACTTTATCATAGAACTTCAGTATAAACAAAGTTCCTTCTAGTCCTGTAAAGTCCCAAGTGCTAGTATCTCCTTTGCTTGTTCAGCTAGGTTGTCTAGGCTGTTGTCGTGATTTAAGCCTCTCTAACCACGCAGCTCGTTCTCTCCCTCACTTTCCTTTTTTTTTTCTTCCCCCGGCTCCCGGAGAGATGGGAAGGAGAATCAAAAAGAATGCAACTCCCACAGGTTGAGATAAGAACAGTTTAGTAACTAAAGTATAACACGAATCACCACCAATAATAATAATGACAAGAGAAATACAAGGAAAGAATACAATTCTCACCACCTAATACCAAGCCCAACCATGCAGTGCACCCCCCACCCTTCTGGGTCTCTGCTCTCCACTCTCCATCCTGGACATGACATGCTGCGGTATGGAATAACCTCTTTGGTCAGTTTGGGTCAGGTGTCCTGTCTCTGCTTCCTCCCGGCTCCCCTCCTCCCTGGCAGAGCATGAAACTCAGAAAGTCCTTGGCCAGACCAAAACATCACTAAGCAGTAACCGAAACACTGGTGTTATCAGCGCTGTTCCCAGGCCCAAAATCAAAAACACAGCGCTGCATCAGGTACCAAGGAGAAGAAAAATGACTGCTGCTGCTGAACCCATGACAACCACTAAGAGTGTCAATGTTGTGGTTGCCTCATCTTGGGAAAACTAGAGAGTTGGACTGATGCTCGTGTTGTGATGGAAAGTTCTTTGGCTGACTTTGTGGGGGGTGGTTTCCATCCCTTTGTGGAGCCGTGGTTTATTTTGTTTCTTGTTTGTTTCTTGATAGCTTGCCAGCATCCTCTGGGATAGATTATTCCTCAGCATTTTCTGAATCTCTGTCAGTATCGCCCAATGCTTCCTCCTTCTAGCTCTCATACACGCAATGACTCAGCCCTGGCTCTCACTTTCCCTTTGTTGAACTTTGTGACAATTTTTTCAGCTGCACTGCTATGTGGCCAAAAGAAGTATGTATACACTGTGCCAAACAGGAATTTCAAATAATAGAAAGAAGAGGCAAGAATGCTATTTGTTTGCTTTGTATTAGAAGACCTGTGCTTTATATCTCACAATAATATGTATAGAGGCACTCACACTTTTCTATCCAAGACTAGTGTGACACAAGAAGTTGAACAGTTGCTAAATCTGCAGAAAGTTTTAGCTGAGAGAAGTTTTGAATAATGCTTTCTTGTTTCATAGGCCTCATATTACATGATCAGAGGACACTAACAAAACACATTAGAGACTTGAAAAAGTGATAGAATCAGGTGCAGAGATGGGGTCATAGACATACAAATTGGGTTAAGACAAGTCTCTGAGTTACAGGCCTAGAACTGGTTGCAAGCAAAATAAGTCATCATTGTTACTAAAGCAAGGATGACAGAATTGATGACTAGAACTTCACAGAGAAAGACCACAAGAAGCCAGTGATATCCCCAATCAAAAGAAAAGATAGGTAGAGAAATAGGTAGCCACTCTAAGGTAAGTTTGAATTTGTCTTTATTATCTGCTTCTATCCATTTAAAGTGGATAAGCTTGATCCTCTTTCCACAATTAAATTCCAGTTAAAAACATAAGAGGAAGGAAACCCTTAATTAACATGAAATGATACATGGCGCCTTGAGGGGCAGTTGCTGTGATAAAAGTAACCTTTATTCCCTCCTTACCCCCCCAGCATCAATGAATATTCATTATTTAAAAAAACCTCTATAATGCACCATGTCACTTGTCATGGGTTCAGCAGCAGCAGTCATTTTTCTCCTTCTTGGTAGCTGGTGCAGCGCTGTGTTTTTAATTTTGGGCCTGGGAGCAGCGCTGATAACACCAGTGTTTCGGTTACTGCTTAGTGATGTTTTGGTCTGGCCAAGGACTTTCTGAGTCTCATGCTCTGCCAGGGAGGAGGGGAGCCGGGAGGAAGCAGAGACAGGACACCTGACCCAAACTGACCAAAGAGGTTATTCCATACCACAGCACGTCATGCCCAGGATGGAAAGCAGAGAGCAGAGACCCGGAAGGGTGGGGATGCACTGCTGGGTCGGGCTTGGTTTTAGGTGGTGAGAATTGTATTCTTTCCTTGTATTTCTCTTGTCATTATTATTATCATTGGTAGCAGCAGTGATTTGTGTCATACTTTAGTTACTAAACTGTTCTTATCTCAACCTGTGGGAGTTGCATTCTTTTGATTCTCCTCCCCATCCTTCCGGGAGCAAGGGGTAAGAAAGAGAGGGGAGTGAGTGAGAGAGCGAAATTGCGTGGCTGATTGGACTTAAACCACGACATCACTGCATAGTGATTAAAGGCTTGACACAGTGTTTAAACTAGGAAATTATTAATTGCTCTAGAAAGAGGTCTGAAACACAATTTAATTCCAAACAGAAGTCTTGACTCAGCCTTACCAGAAAAATCAGAAGCATTCCCAAGTTTCAGAAGTTAGGGGAAATTTATAAATTAAGTAAAAGGATGCGATAAGCCATGCATGTATTTTTCCTTCTCTTTCTCAGACTAGTGTTGTTAGAGTTGCGCTCTGCTACAGTATTTTACTCCAGTTGCTGAGTATCAATAACTTACATTGATCTCTCATGCAAAGCTCTGGCTCTTTTAATTTTGTTGAGAGTTCACAAACACAGAGATCAAACCTTTGCCTTGGCATAAGAGCTGGAGGGTTTTTGTTTATTTAAGAATTATTAGTACCAGTTACTGCTGTCCTAAAGGGTACACAAGACCCCCCATCATTGCTGTACACTTTTAGACTCTGTTCTCTTGTAAAACTTCACTGTATGCAGATTCCTAATTCAATGAAATCTTGTTGTAAACAGCTCCTTCTATCACCATCTTTTCTAGGTCACAGTCAAGCTTTCACAGGCATCTTCCCCGAGAGGGATGTGCTGTTGCCATGGCCTTTCCTTAGGATATCACTTATATAACAGTGCAATCTCTGCAGTGACGCAAGCCTCTTGCATTCCCAGCCACAGCAGGACAGTGTGTGAAACGTGCACCCTCCAGGAAATAACAGTTCAAGTTATGATAATGCTCCACTTGGGATCTCGATCTGGAGATAGGCCTAAGCTAAAACAGGGGACAGATGCATGTATTCTCTGAAGATGATGCTCATTTTTATGTATACAAAGAATTGCCGGGGTTACTACAAGGTTTTTCTTCTACCTCCAAAGCAGTCTACTCCCAGTTTGATAGAATCCATTTCTGTGCCATGGTTTAGGCTGCTCAGCCTTGAAAATGAGGACTTTTCCACCAGCACAAATTTATACTTCAGGTCAGCTGAGGGGAAAGGCTGGAACTATGGAGACAAATCCCTCTGGTCCATTATTTCGCTGTCAAATTGTTTAGGAACCAATAAATATGGATTCTATTCCTGCCTTCTAACATTCACAAAAAAAAAAAAAAAAAAAAAGTGAAACTATTTGAAGTAAATTAACAAGGAAGAAAATAGAGACAGCTCCTTCCCATTCTAGAAGCTAGCTAACAGGCAAGCTCACATTGTACTTACTATGACTAAATAGTATAATTTGCCTCTTTCATCTAAACATGAATAGTCTCGAGTGGAACAAAAAAAAAAAAAAAAAAAAAAAAAAAAAGGTTCAAGAAACTATGATGTTGTCATGGGTTCAGCAGCAGCAGTCATTTTTCTCCTTCTTGGTAGCTGATGCAGTGCTGTGTTTTTGATTTTGGGTCTGGGAGCAGCACTGATAACACCAGTGTTTCAGTTACTGCTTGGTAATATTTTGGTCTGACCAAGGACTCTCCGAGGCTCATGCTCTGCCAGGGAGAAAGCAGAGACAGGACACCTGATCCAAACTGACCAAAGAGGTTATTCCATACCACAGCACATCATGCCCAGGATGTAAAAGCAGAGAGCAGAGACCCGGAAGGGTGGGGGTGCACTGCTGGGTCGGGCTTGGTATTGGGCTGGGTGAGCAGTTGTATTCTTTCCTTGTATTTGCCTTGTCATTATTATTATTGGCGGTAGCAGTAGTGGTCTTGTGTTATACTTTAGTTACTGAACTGTTCTTATCTCAACCTGTGGGAGTTGCATTCTTTTCGATTCTCCTTCCCATCCCGCCGGGAGCAGGGGGAAGAAAGAGGGGGAAGTGAGTGAGAGACTGCGTGAGTTAGAGAGGCTTAAACCACGACAGATGTTTCTAGCAAAATGCCTTGCTCTTGGGTAAAGCATGTTGATTTTGATAAACAGTAGTTTCAATAAACTCTAACATTATATAGAAGCCTTTTCCTGATTTTTTTTTCATAATGATTTTTAGTACTCTATACAGTCATATTATAGCACCGTGCGCTATGGTTTAACAGAGATCAAATTTAAGGAAGATAAACTTGTGCTTGTTAAACTATGTATGGGCTCATGCACAATTAGGCAAGATTTTCTAAATCTTGTCTGATTTTTAACAGTTTAATAATATTTGGCTAGGTGACTCCTAAATTCCTGGGTACCCTACGTACAAGCCAAGCAGGTCAGCAGTTGACAAACATGAGACCACAGGAGTCAGATAAGCTAGTAAACTTCACTCTGCCTCATTACCAATCCTGAGCTAATGAATGGGGAGGGCAGGAGAAGAGACCACAGTGGGTAAGAGAATGTGTTAATTAAACAGACTGCATGAAAAAAGGTTCTTGCGGTGTGACATCAGACACAGAAATAACAGTTAATTCTCAGGGTGGAAACTTCCCAGCTTAGCATAAAGGATTAATTCTGGCACCCACTTTACCCATTAGGAGCCTTATTAGTTGCAGTTTTGAGGGAGATGATTTGTTTGGCTTTAAAAAATTTCTGATGCATCTTTACAATCTCTATTAGATTATATGAAGGGAAAGCAGAACAAGAAAAGGAAAACTAGGGTTAGACTGAGTACAAAATGGTGTTATGTCAGGGAAATAACTTCATCTGATGGAATAAGTTATTCCCATTTAGCTTGAAGCCAATTTCCCTCCTAGTCCTGCATAAAAGAACTGACCCACATTTTAGGCAACCAAACCAGGGCATATTGACATTGTTTCTAGGCATAACAAAAGAGAGAAAGAATTATATTCTATGCAGGCATGAAAAATTTAGAAATTAAATCCACTAAAACTTTACAATTCACTGTATAAGATGAATAAACCACCAAGTAAGTAAAGTAACACGAAGACAGAGCTGTTTTTCTTCTAGGACAAATTTGGAGCAACTTCAATGACATTTTACTGTGCAAAGGGAAGCTTTTTGCAATACTGCCTTGTGTGGTGAGCCATTTCTATTCTACTCCAGATTTCTATAAGGAATTAGTGAAGCTGTAATAAGTTTTCTCCAGTAAGACAAAGAGCAGAGCCTATTCTGACTAGCTTTGTTATTCTGTTCATTCGCTTTATACTAATTCTATTTCAGAAGTTACAAACAACCTTTAAGACTTCCACACAGACAATGTATAGCTGGTACATCATTCCATTTTGTAATAGGGCAGCTCAAGTTTTCACATGTGTGTATTTGAATCTGCCCTACTTACCCACAAACATTGAGTTTTGAACTTAATTCTTACCACATACAAGCCAGGAAACCCTTTTCAGTGGTCTGCAAGGAACAGAATTCAAAGAACAACCAAAACCCCAATTGAAATGTTTCTCTTCTGGTTCTGAAGTGACTTTTGAAAACTAAGTGCATAGAGAACATAGTAGTGGTGGGTTTTCCCAGCACTTGCCAGTTCACAAGAAGGAGCACAGTGCTCAAAAGGAAGACTTCCTCAGAGGTCTGCAGGGATATCAAGTGAGGTATTGACTCCAGATGATCTAAAGAGGCATCTTCCCACCTAATGTTTATTAAAACTAACAGGAAGAAACAAACAAAGGCATTTTTAATTTATTTGCAAAGTAAGATTACAGATCTCCCCACTAGAGTCTCGCACAAAAATTTATTCAGGAGTACTGCCCACCATAAGCTCATCTATGTTGAGCGACTGATGAAGCCAGGAAAAAATAGAGTAAATCACTGCAATGACTTGCTGTCCTCTTTTAGTAACAGAGACAGAGGTTCTGCTTTGTTGGGTAGCTAACATGGGAGCTGGCAATCAAGCTGCAGTGGATCTTGAAACCCTCCCTAGATATACTGGGCCCCACTGCGATGGGCATGATCGGTATAGAAGGCTATAGAAACCATGACGAGAATCTCTTCTGGAAAGTTCAAAATACAGCAAATATGGGAGTCCAGGGAACTTTTACTACATTCCAAAAGCTATAATTTAATGTTCAAACGGAATTCATTGCACTGTGCATTGGGGAGACAATGTGGTCTGGAGGTTACAGAAGAGGGCTGGGAACCACAAGTCTCCTCTTGGGATCCTATCCAAAATGAGCTGCTCACTGCGTGACTTGAAGGAAGTCACTTAATCTGATTTCTCTATGCCTTAGTCAATTTAGATATAAAACTGGATAGAAGGCAGAACAAAGCTAAAATTTCCTGGTGCTGCAGTCAGACCTTATCTATGAAGAATAAATAAGTCTTTTTGACATAATTTATTATAGAAGGGAATACCAGAGAAAGCAACCCAGAAACAGTTTGGGTTTCTTAATAAGAAGCAAAACCAGGCATAAAAAGAGTGGCAGCATTTCAAATAGTGAAGAAATGTATATGAACAGTACAGGAAACACACTTAGTTCAGGCCCAGGGCCTTCAGAGAGTGGTTTTCTAGAGAGAGAAAAATTAGTCTCAAAAGTCTCATTAGCATCATATCACTCATTCATTAAAAAAACTGATATCTGAGCAATCAGATTGGCTTTGCTGGTGCTGAGATGAGGGTGCACATTTGCAGTAATTTGATCAACAGTTTGCCGTATCCACTTGTGAGTGAGAAGCAGAGAACAAAGCTGTAAGTAGGTGCGCTGTTCCGTTAATGATCTATGGAAATGGTCAGAATAGTCCTTAAGGTCATATGCATACATAGTATACAAAGCCACTTTGCCGCTAAGCAAAGTCGTTCTCTTTTTACACTACTGCTACTTTGAACACCCCTTGTGTTCTTACTATAGTTGAAATCAGACTATTAGAGGTCTGGGTTTACCACACTTCGAGCTTCCTGGAAGCTGTTAATCTGTTTCAGCTCCATGAAAGGGAAGCAGTCTCCCCTCCGGATGGGAGGAGAGCTAGAAAACTACATTATCTTAAAGCAAAAAAACAAAGCAACCAACCCTGACTGCCCACAAAGTGGCCTGCATACTGAAACCTTAACTCTGTATCCACATCTCAAAAGTTTAAAGGGTTTGGACTGGAAAACTACTGACAAGAGAGACACATAGAGCCAACATCCCAAATTCAAGTGAAGTCAGGAAGATGAATTTAGTTCAAGTCTCTATTCTGTATAGGAAGCATACTGAACACAAAGGATACTGACAGCTCAGTATACTTATGAATTATATAATTATAATACATATAATTTATATATATAATATATAATAGAATTACATATATTATATAATAACTATACTATTAAGTATACTTAGATGGAGATTCTAGCCCCATTTTCTTTCTCTTGAGTATATGCTCCTCAGTACAGTAACATATACCTGCCTGTGAACAGACATCATTACAGTAAAACTGTGGTGACTGGTAGGGAGATTTCAATTTGAAAGGTGTGCAGGAGCCCATGCATCATTCAAGGAAATTTTACTCAAGTAAAGAATCCTGGACTGAGCTTGAAACACATTCAGTCCATCTAGCCCAGCATTTTCCAAGAGCTGGGCTACATGAATAATTCTGGACCAGAATCCAATGAAATTAACTGACTACACATTGAGCCAAAGGAAAATCTTACCTACAGTAAGATTTTCCACTCTGTTTAATATGTAACATAATTGTCACCTAAAAGAGTGTATATTTTAATTGAATTTTTATTATTTCTGTTATTTTAATTTCTCTAAAGCATACTTTTTAATATTTCCTTTGAAAGTTGTGTCAAAACAATACGATGGGAAAACATTCTGCAAGAAGCATGTATTCTCCCTCTGCTTGCAAATGGCTTATAAAATTCAACAGTAATATTTTGGCATTTGGAACTATTCACATCGGAGGCAGATGACTGGGCATGGGAATGCAGCCTTTTGTTCACACCAAAGGACCACATACAAACTTTCACATGGTACATATACTCATTCTTATTTACAGACAAGAAAGATTGAGCAACTTGATGTAAGTATGAATTGAGAGTAGGCTGAAAAGGGGAGAATGCTACATTAGTTACATAAAGTAGTTAAAAGTTGCCTTGTTGCTTCATATAAGAAAGTGTTGGCTCAGGGTTCAACTCGGAGACATGAAAGCATGGCTTCAGCACCCCTTTGCTCTCTTTAAATCTCCTGCAGCATCAGGGAAGTTGGTAAGTGACACTTCTCCCTTCAACTACCTTAAAAATAGGTCCTACTATACAGCTAAGGATTTCAAAACAAAAACCAAAGAACAAACCAACCAACCTTTAAACCAAGGACATCCAACAAAAAAAGAGCCTGAAATGGAAGACTGGCTACAGCTACCTCATATCAATCATCTTTCTCATTACAAAGAACCTCGTTTATTCAAGGAACAGAACTGGGCTTAGAAACCCACTTTTAGGGTTTGGAAAGAGATATCTCAATAGGGTGTATTGAGTTTGAGAATTGAATTCTACAGCAGCACTGAGCACAACTAGCTAGCATCTCCAAACTTACTAGTTCACACCTCCAAGGCAACCTCAGCTTAAGAGTTTCTAGGAATCTGATTTTAAATATATATTGTAGCACACAAGTGCTTTTAGTGATGAATAACACACTACCTGATAATACAAATACTGTACACAGAGTACTGAGTACTACTGGATTAAAAAAGCTCCAACAAACAAAAAAACTCTGAAGTGGTTGCTGTTGGTTTCGAGTGAATTTGGTCCTCCCCCCTCCAACAAGAATTATATGTTTCTAAACAGCGAAACAATTTTTTTTTGTGGCAACACAATGCAGTATGAGCACAGTTGTTGCTCACAAATTGTGAGCCACTGAAAATTACACTGGTAATTAGTGAGCAATGACAGTTCAAAATCCATGATATGTCAACAGTAAACTATCATCTCTGTATGTGTAGGCATGTACACATTATTGTGCTGTTTAACTGAAAACATGTGTTTAAGGTCTTATAGTCTCGATACTTGCCTTCAGACCACCCACAGCTTATGCACAGAATGTCTAAAAGATTATTTAGCTCTTTTAAGGAGAACTGTTATCAACATATTAATTCCCCGGGCATGGTGGAGCTCTCTATAGAGGCTAGAATTCGTCTTCTCTGAAGTCACAAGCCCATGAGGAACAAAGACCATGGAGAAAATTCCCCTAGGAATGCAGGATCATCACAAGGTTCGCTCCTTATTTTGGCCACTTTTTCTCATTACTTCATGCTTAACACAAATGTGTAGCAATATGTGTTTAATAAGGACAAAAGCAACCAGGACACTTAGCATCATAGATGTTTCCCTTTAGGGGGAGGATAACAGACACGTTGGCAGATGGTTATCATATTATTTACCATCCTACTGGAAGACACTGAGATATTCCTACATATGGTAGGATAAGCTACGAAGGGAAGCACTACTTGTGTAAAATTTTACTACCATGTAAAATGAAAGAGGAAGACACCATTACTTCACACAAGGCCATTCATTTTTCTCTTCTCTAGATCTGGTGTAGTCCCATGTGCTTTTTTCCACTGCCAAACCAGCACAAATCAACCGCAGACAGAGAACTGTCTTTAAAGAAGTGACAGGTCAGACTTCTTGCCTACTGACTTGCCGAATTCTGTGGCCATTATTTGCTTTGTGTGAATCTTCCCCAGCTACTCAGGCATAGTCTGGGACTACTGAATTCCAGACAGGTACAGTCTGCTTGATGACAGCAATTCTAATCACTGACCACCTGCTGAATGCAGACTATAAAGCTACAACTTATTTTGTAACTTGTTGGCAATGTTAATTTTTACCTATTATTTTACTTACATTCCCAACTCTAAACCAACTCTCAAAATAAGGCTAAAAAACCTGTGACTACATTCCACCTAGATAATACAACCATCTTGTTTCCAGTAGTTTGACCTTCTCTGATCAGGGATGAGTGACTTGTGGATGGGAGGAGCATTAAAAAAGCTAAACATGCCTTTAAAAGTAATTAATAAAAAATGTTTACCAAATGAAGAGATGTGTTTACTGTACAGTCAATACTACTTGATCTTAGAGGAAAACAGCTTGTAAGGAAGAAGATTAAATGACTCATTTAAAGTTGCAATATGCATTTTTCTAATTCCCAGGGAAGAGGAATTTCTCTTATTTTATGACTGATGCACAAAGTTCTGGACATGCACACTTCGTTGCTAATTTTTTATTTATTTATTTATTTATTTATTTATGTATTTTATGCAGACAACTGATCTGGGGAATGAGCTTTCTATCTTTACTGCATAGATATTAGTATCTGGAAACAGTCAAACAGTATCTCAGTTTCTAACAAAGAAAACCCTCAAAAGTAGAGCTCTTTTCCAGATATTGCAGTAACAAGGTACAATTGTTATAGAATCTCTTGTTAGAAAGAAGATGCTGCTTTATATTCAGATCACATATTTGCAGAACAGTTCTGACTGGAAAAGATGCTTGGAAAAGGTGAAATGCTAAACTTGCTTTTTTTCATATTTGTGATGGCTGGAAGTTCAAGGATTAGCTAGACCATTCTGCCATATAAGGGACGCATGTTTAAATTTCATCTCCCAAGTCAAGGATTTGAGTTGAGTACTCTGGGCTGTTGCAAGTCTGGGTAAATTTGTAACAGTAAGTGGAGTTAGCCTTGTTCAAACTAGCTCAGAGTTCGGTATTTTCTCTATGCCAGTAATTCAAACTGAGTTTAAGAGGTGAATGTTGAGAAGTTTTAAGTCCAGAAATAACAGCTGGTGCCATTTGAAATTCAGAGTTAAGATTCTGGGAGGGTATTTTGGAGATTCAATGTGGGAAGATGATTAGGTCCAAGATTCTTGTTTTCCCTAAAATTTCATAAACCTCTTCACTTTAGGAATGACGTTCTAGAAAAGTGCAGTGCGTCAATCTGCTTACCCTAAGTAACTCCATTGGCTTCCACATAGGTGGAGTAAGGTACTTTTTGGCAGCAGCAAACACTTTTCTGCACCTAGATTGGCAAATTCACAATGAAGAATTTTTCTTTTTTACCTTTCATTAGAGTTTTAAGTAACAAATTACAATGCAAACCTTTTCCGAACAGAAAGGTTTCATAATTTTGGCACTGAAAAATAGTACCACTTTTTCTTGCTCAGTGAAAATATTTTATGCAAGAACCAATCAAAAAAAAAAAAAAAAAACTACAGCCAGGAAATCAAATGTTAAATCATGCTGACAATTTAGTCAATTTTACATATTTTCACTGAAATTAAAGACATGAGCTACTTATTTAAATATACTTAAAAATATATTAGTATGCTAAATAAAAAGTGCAGCCTGAGTTATATAAGATATAAATAGAATTTCTGGGGTAGCTCAGCCAGTTTTTTTTAATAATTTATTTTTTTAATTGTTTTTTCCTGCCAACTATTTAGTTCTGTTATTTCTTCAAATATTTCCTTCTTACTTTATTCTCAAGAAACACTTCTTTCTTAGAAAGCGGTAAACAGGGATTTGAAGAAATTTGCTGACAGATACCAGTAGACCTTACACATATACACCCAATCAAGAGACATGAAAGTCAAACCCTGTTATTGACTCAGAGTGTAGTGTTCTCGTCTCAACTGTATTTAATAATAGTTTTAGCTAAGTCTGTAAACGTAGATGATGCAAATATATAAAGAACACTGTTTCTGTAGTGCTACCCCATGCAATCATTCTCATTAGTTACATCCTCTTTCACACACCTGAGTTCATGCACTGTTGCCAAAGAAAAAGATCAGAAATCAGCTGGAGCCACTTCTTAATGGAGGTGAAGTTTCCTCAACTGGTTGAGCAGCAAAGTTTTGCTATTTTTTTCTTAAATTTTAGATATCGTCTATATTATAGAGGGGAAAAAGAGACAAAAAAAGGCTGTACCATGCCAGCTAGCTCTCCTGAATATATAGTAAGGCAACTGACTCAAGTTAAATTTTAGTTAAGACAAAATACATTAGTTAGTAAATCGCATCCAAGGTAAGAGGGAGGCAGATTTTAAAAACACAAGCAATCTTGTCTTCTTTGCCAGTTTATCACAGACTTTTTCCCCTGTATGATGTAGATACACCTTTTCATTCAGATTCCAAACGAATGAATGCAAATTCATTCACTGTAGGACAGCTTAATTTAAACATTACTTTTTATTACTAATCAAGCTTAGAGTCCAGTCATAGACTATGATTTCAGATAGGTTAGCTAGCACTGACTAGAAAAACTTAGCTGAAGGGTTCCTAATTGATGAGCAAGTCATGATCCAAAAGCAGGGTCCAGAGCACCAAGCACAAAGCACTAACTACAGCTTTGGGAAGAACAGCCACAGGCAATCATGAGACACCAAAACCAGAAGAGAAGGTGTGTACAAAGCAACTGGTTCCCAACTCTACAGACTATATTGATTTCCTGCCATAAAAATGTTTGATAACTAGTCTAATTTAAGATAATATAAAAATAATTCTGCTTTGTTGCAGAGTGGCAGATTAGTTCATTTCACTCTTACCTGGAAATAGGAGAAAGGTATGTAACGTGCTTGTAGCAATATGCAACCTGATTAGGTTTTGTTGCTGACGTGTCAGACCAAGCTTAAATCTGGTAGGCAGGCTGACACCCAAAGAATGCCCAGCATAGCACCAGGGTAATTACTGCAAATTCACAACTCTACGTGCGACTCTTCTGAATGACAGTGTCAGTCTTGGGGTAACCACGGTTATGTGACACTTTCTGAACATGTAGACAGTGCTTACCTTGTTTCCCATTCCAACTTCACCTTGAATGTGTGCATTCAGCCTCTGTAACACCCTTTGTAGCTGAATTTTAGGACTCTAGTCAGAAATTTAGCCATACTGCTGAGAGGTCACAGTTTCGGAAAATAAAACTCAGTCTTCCTCAGAAGATTAAACAAAAGGAAACTGTTCTTCATATGAAGAATAGTTAAGCTGAAGAACTCTACTGTGGGATATAGTGTATGCTAAATGCTTACAAGTGTTTAAGGGAAAACTGGTGATGCTCATGAGAGAGAGAATGTTACTAAATACATAGAAGTTCTCTCTGGCTCAGGAAGTCTCCAAGCTGAAAATGGTTGGAGCCTAGGAGTGTGCTTGTAGGGAAGTTGTACATGCTCATTTTGCTCCCCACGGTCTTCCCTAGACAAATCAAACTATTTTACAGACTTATGCAGGAAATAATGAAAAACAGTATCTACAGCTGTTATTCCTGGACTCTACTTCAGACAGTATACACAATAAAAAATTATGCATGTGCTCTTCCAAGACTGCAGAAAATTGAGGTAGCTGGTAATGAACTATTCAACTATACAGGGCCTACAACAAAAGCTAGACGTGCTTCTTGCTTTACACAATACTTTAGCTCATTATGCAATTTTCATTACTATCACAGTAATTCTGCCTGAGAAGTGTCAAAGTTCTGTTTAGTTGTCCCTGGCAAAAGGCTGTACAATTCATTCCACAACAACAATTGTTTGTTTCTCCTTCTTAATAACATCAGCTGCTTTCAGCTCTGTTGAATGATGTAAATCAGTTATTCTAGGCTAGAAAGTTAGTGAGAAAATTGGCCTTTGTTTGCAACAGCCTCTTCAGCAGGAACCATTTGCCAAAGATCACAAGATGAGCGGCTAATTGTGACATTCTAAAATGCCTTTCATTTTCTCTGTTACAGAAGTTCTATTTCTGCTTTGCTTAACTGATAAACAGTAGCAGAACTGTCCCTGTAGAGATGTGGTGTGCTTCAATGCACTGATCTGAGTTTTCTCAAGAGCTCAGGCATTTTCCAACCTGAGACTTTGGTGTTTTTTTTTTTTTTGCAGATAATGAAGTCAGCTTCAAAACTTTAAACTCAGCATGCAATACTTATCAGATTTCAAGCAGGACATTATATTTCAGAAGCATTTTTGGCTACTATAATATTAAGTGACATGTTTTCTATGGGTGATAACAAATCTTCATGGTGGGGGAGGTCACAGTATGTTTTAAGCAGTTACATAAGTCAAAGAAAATGGGTGCTTCCATCCATGCCGCAGCACATCTCTTGCTTAAAACACTCTTTCTATACAGACTTTGTCTACAGTATCCAACTAAAGTATAGGCCAAGCCCAGTCAGGATGGCAAAAGTGACCACAGAATAGAGTTGATGATAAGAGAGGCCATAAAGTCTGACAAAGTAGGGAAACTTCAAATACCTCCATACTGACTGGATAAAGCTCATGTGGTGGCATGATTCAGAGCTTTAAGTAAGCTTAGAAATAACCTCTTAAATAACCTCAGCAAACTCATTAAAAATTATTCTCAATTCAGCATGAGATCTGGTTCAAGATGAATCACAGAAAAATTGGTGTCTGATGACCACAAGATAGTCAATCCTATTAACACTAAGAGAGAAAAAACACTTCAGAACTCCACCACAGGAATATTGAAGTTTATAAAGGAAATTATGGAAAAATTGAAATCACAGTTAAAAGAAAATTCAAAAGAGCAGCTACAAGAGTAAGGTGACTGCATGCAGCAGAGAGGCTATTCAACAGTATTACATTAAGGCTCTTGGGTCACAGCCGCCTGACAGAAGATGACTCTGAAAGTAGCAGTAAGAAGAAAGACTGTGTGGTTAAACATCGAAGTAAGGACTGCTGTTAAAAGTAAAAAAGACATTTCAAAATGTGGAAGATATGGTCAGATGGAGAACACAGAAAAAGGAATTAATTCTGTCATGTTAAAAGCATATTAAAAGTCTTTTCCTTGTTGGCATAAAGTGCAACTTGCTCTACATTTAAAGACTACTAATAAAAACTTTTTCAAGCATACTGAAAGCCAGAAGCCTGCCAGAAAGTTTCTGAAACCAACAGATCATAAAGATATAAACACTTGAGAAGATAAGCACATTTCAGAAAAGCTAACGAATTCTTTCCATTTGTGTGCAGCACAGAGGAGGTCAGGAGGGTTCACAGCTTAAGCCAGTATGCCCAAGGAATTAGTCTGAGGAGCTGCCTCAAGTCAAAGTGTTAAAGAGGCAGCTTTTTACCAGCTGTGTGGAATGAACAGCCATAAATTGGCAAGACCAGAGAGTTTTCACCCAGGAGTTCTAAGAGAGCTCTAGTACAAAATTTTGCCAAGCTACTACAGCACATAACTTGTCGCATAAATCTCCCTCACCTGCAGAGGGGAGCAGTGGGCAAATAGATCACAAATATTGTAAAATGGCTCAAAGGTGTTCTTGCAAATAACAGACCAAGGAGTTTAACTTCTGCTTACGTAGGCCGGTAAAATACATAGTATAGGTCAGAATCAATAGGTACTTGAATAAATATGACTTAATGAGGAAGAGTTAATGAGCTTTCCAAACACAAAATAATGAGTAGTAAATATCTCAGAATGCTTTGAAGAATTCAGTGTATTAATAATAATAACTGACTAGGCATACTAGGATTTTTCCCCAAAGATGCTGACTTATACTTGCAAATGGCTTTGACAGCCACTGCCTTCCTGTGGTCTCTCTGACTTTGCTATAGGATAAAACAGTGTCTTTCAAGAATTAGTAAGATTTAAGTGACAGAAACAAAGATTAATTTTCAGATTGAAAGAAGTTATAAGAAGGGTCCTCGAAGAATCTATACTGGGGCCTGTGCTATTTAACATTCTCTTAAACAATCTGAAAGGTGAAATGGAGAGAGAAGCAGAGCAAGAAAGTGCTAATCCTAAAGCAAACAAAACAGTTAAGTAAACCTTCATCCTGGATAGTCAAAATCTGAGCCTAACTATGAAGGACCACATATTTCCCAGTTAAACTAATTAGGCCATTAAATGGAAAATGGAATTTATTGTCAATTAAAAGAAAGTAATGCATATGGGGAAAAGCAGCTTTAATGCTGCATGATGTGCAGCAATCATCTTTGTGTTTGATGTTAGTGTTCATATCTGTCATCCAAATTCTGCTGCAGGTAACACCTAAAATAGCAGCCAGATTGTCAGAATGTATCTAAAATACCCAAACAAGTGTTAGAACTTTTTTGGCATAAAGAGGTAGAAAACGTGCTTTATTCAAAACCCTCTGGTCACATTGCACATTCTATTTAATTCAGTATTCTCGTCCCTTTTTATGCTCCCCTATCTCAAAAAGGAGATGGAAGAATTAGAAAAAGAATTGTTAAGCATTTCAGGAGAAAGATCACCTGACATATGCCTCGTTTTGTTGATGTTTGAGGTTTTGCATGTGTTTTTGCTGTTGGTGGTGGTTTGGTGTTTTTTTAAGGTAATACTTCAACAAACCTTTATTCCCTCCAGTCAGAGGGTATCAAAGCAAGGAAGACTGATTCCAGTTCTTCATGGCATTTCCTACAGCCTGCTTTCAGTTTTCTGGATAATGCAGACAGGTACGGCTAGCTCCACAGTCCTGGTTTAGCAAACTACATCTTCCAGGGGAAGGTTGGGGTGTGGGGGTGTGTGTGTGCCAAAAGGAATTTCTCTTTTTTCCTTTTCTTAGTGCATTTTTGTTATTTATCAGATTCCTATGTTAAGGCTGGCTGAGCAAACCAACATACAAGTTTAAGAACAACACCTCTCTCTGACTCAATGCACTCTGAAGCAAAAAAACATACCTCATCTATTATGAGATTAATAAACTCCGCTTGCACCGCATTTGAGTGGGTACTCACTGCTCTTAGATACAACCTGGGAATTTTATTACTTCTCAAAAACACAAGAGATTCATTCCCTCATCTATTAAGTTTGAACAGGTTCTAAAAGGCTCCTTTCACCATACCAAAGTGTTACTTATGACTAGGCAGACAGCCAGAATCTGTAGCCTTGTGAAAACCTTTCTATAGTGGCTGCACTGTTGACTTCCCTGGGACTCACAGATATTTTGTGAGGGGGATGGATGCCTTTATATATAAACAAAGATTTTCTGAGATGTCCTCAGCAACATCAAAACCAGTACATTTTAAAGGTTACCATCTTCTATACACACACTGCAACTCACCCTACAGACTAAAAGTAGTTACCACCATCTCCAAACAAACAAACTTCTGGACCATTTTGGTGTAAACAAAGCAAGCACTGAAAGGTGCCAGCCAAAAAATCTTGGAAATCACAACAGCACTGTCCACAACAGCTCTAGTTCTCTGAACAAGGTCAGCATTTCTAGTTCATAAGCATCTTTGGACAAGGAACAACTAAGAAAATCTGAAGTAGGGGAAAGGGAATACAGCCTCGATTTTGGAACTGCAGCAGTACAGCAGATACACAGATACCTTGTGCTTTCCTCGAATAACTTGGCAACAGGCTTTCTAGCTGTCCACAAGCAGCTATCCCTGAGCCACATGACATCACAGCCCCACCAAAGCCCACTTAGAGAAGTAGCAATCCACGCAATTCTTCCCAGACCCAAGAGAGCTGTTTGACCACCATCAAGCCGGAGGAAAAACACCCCACGTTTATTACGTTACTCAGAGACAATTTCCTCGTCTCGTTCCTGTCCTGTGAGCACTCTCTTACTGGAGCCAGAAGCACTCAAAAGTTTGATCAAAACCTCAAGTGCCTGGAGTGAACTCCTTTCTTCTCCCAGGTCTCCCAGTAAATCCCCATCTCAGCCAGCTCCAAGCTGCAGCACAGGTCCTGTGACTGAGCAATCGCCCCTCTTCATTTGAAGTTCTGTAAAGCATCACTTTTCCAAACCACCAATAGAGTGAATTAAAATACATCAGAGCTTCTGAAGTTAGTCCTTCTGCCAGATGGCATTTTTATTTTACCTGCAAACACCAACACAACAGAGGTATAGTAACGCAGAATACATCCAGCTCAGCTCCCTCCCACTAAACACCAAAAACAAGAACAAGAGACAGCAAATAAGAACAGTCTTATTGCTAAAATATGCCTTAGAGCACTCAAATCCTTGATGGCTGGTATATCAAATCAGATTTGAAATATGAACAACACAGCTTCCAGGAAACAGCACCTGAAAGTTGCCATGCAATGGCACGGTTGCATAACTAGCTAGCTCACACAGACAATCAAAAATACGCTATTTTCCTGTTGGCTAGTATTCTTCAGAAATTTAGGGGATTTGCCCAGGGCACTTCAGAAACAAGAGCGGTAGTACAGGTTTCCTCAGCCCAACTCCAACCCATGTGTCAAAGACTACCTGGGAGGGCTGCCACCAGCCTGGAAAAGCACCTCAGCTAACCACACTTACTAAACTCCTGCTCGTTGCCTTAGCTGTGTTCCCATCAACATCATGCTGAGCATTCAAATGTAGAGTAGATTAAAACATGTATCGGATTCTGTTCCCAAAGATAGCAGATCCGACTACTCATCTGTTCTTGATTTCCACAGCCGCTCATCAAGTTTCTAACCAGAGCACAGGCGAATTTTAAGCTACCAACTTGAACATTTTCCATATGGTATCCAACTACACAGCTTGGATTCTTTTAGTTTGAAGCTGGAATATTCAAATATTTTTAGGAATAGCACATAGGAAATAAAAGTTAATTTCCTCAAAATTCAAGGACAAAGTACAATCTAATTAATCACCTGCCTCAAAAAATCCACATAACTAGTTATCACTAGTGTGCATGAAAACATTAAATGTAAATGACTCTCCGAAGTGTCACTGCTACATGCTGTTACCATATATAAAAAACCACCATTACTATCTGAAGATTGCAAAACCCCTGAGTTCACCCATGCTCAACTTTGCTGAAACAACCCTTTCTTTTGGCTGAAATTTTCCATGTTTGGATGCCAAGGCATAGCTTCCTGCAAAGTCTGAGAAAACTCCTTTCAGCTGTTTCAGAAACACGTGGGAATGAAACCCCCCTCTAACAAACAAACAAATAACCACAAAAAAAAAAAAAAAAAAAAAAACAAACAACAAAACACAACAAAACCCACAAAAAATGCCACACACACTCAACTGCCTATAAAAATACCCCTTTTAAGGTGTGCTGGATACAACAGCAGCATCATAAGCTACGGAAAGTTCTTGCACACTGTTCAGCATATACTTTATTATTAAGACAGATAATAAGATTTTGGCATCTTTGTCGTGCCAGGCCTCACTCCAAGGATATATATTTCAATTTATTTATCCCCAAATTATAAATTCTTTGAGAAACTAGCTGACAGCATATTCTCTCTTAAAAAGGCATGATACTGCAGTACTGCAAGAGGAAACTGTGAAGTAAAAAGGTTGCCTGTGCAGCTACTGGACTAAGGTAATTTCCACGCAGCTTAGTCTATTTTGTCACACTGTATTAAGAAACCAAGAGGTGAGACAGGAGACCTGACAGAGAGCCCTGAAAGTCTTTTGCAGGAAATGGGAAAATTCCTTTTACTCTCTTGTCTTTGCATACAGCTGCAGGAGCCAGACTTTCACAGGACAGAAATCTGAAGGAGGACGGAGGCTTCTTTTGGAATATACCAGGGAGTTTCCCTAGCAACACTGCATGTACAGGGTCAGGTCAAAGATTCCTCTAATCTGCTGATTTTTCCCTGCAGCAGCTGGGATGCCTAGTGAAAGTAGTGCAAGCACACAATAATATTTCCCTAGTGTATCCTCCCAGACCTGAACTTCCTCAACAAGAGACTGTATCTACTGTTCAGGAGTCCTTCCAGAGTTTTTTGTTCCATTGATTTGTGTAATCATGGTTTGAATCACAGCCTTCAAAACATCCTGTGGCAAGGCATGCCATCATGTAATTGTGTTTCTATGGAAAAAGGGGTGGGTTTTCTGTTTGTTTTAAACGTGCCAGCTGATTATTTCATTTGGTACTTATAGCCTTTGTGTCATGAGAAACACAGAATATGCCTTCACTAGTTACATTTCCACACCTCCTTTGATTTTATAAACTGATCTGATCTGCCTTTCCCACCCTCTAACTCATATCATACCTTCAGAGTTTAAGAATTGCATGTCACCACTTCCTACATCACACAGACTTCTGAACACTATGAGGGGACCACAACCGCACAGACTAAGCAAGCCAAGAACAAACTATGAAGTTAGTGTCATGACAATGCTTTCTCTTTTGTTGTCGTAGTATTTTTCCTAATTTTAATTTTTGCCTTTTTATTACTCTTTGCCACTCTACTGTGAAAAACTTATGTTTTACTCCCAACACAATCTCAGTGAGGAATTTTGAGTGTGTGTTTTGGGGCTTTTTGTTTGTGGTTTGTGTTTTTAAGAAGTTCTGGTATTCTAATGCAAGTCAGACTGAGAGTCAATTATTGGGATCTTAGAAAAATTAGACATGTTTGAGATAAATGCTGTGTGAGCCTCTCCTCTTCAGCATATGCCTTTGTCTACTATTATTTGTTATCATTGTCTAATAGTTTTCCTCTGTGGAAAGTTATCCTTACTCATCTTAAGCTTCCCATATCCCCTTAAGAACTGACATACATCTACCGTACCTTTATCACCAAGGCTCATGTAAATCATATATTACGCACCACAATTAACAGCTCAGTTATTTCATATTTGAATTCCTACAAAACACCTGGGTTGCACCGTTTGGACTTGTCAGCTTGTTACTACTCATTTGCATGGGCTTGTTCCCAAAGCTTCTACTGATATCACAGTTTGAAAGCATCACAAAACCTCTGTGAGAAATAGCTCAAATCAAACCATGTCACACCAGTGCACACACAAGAAAGAGCAGAGATTGTCCCACAGAAAAGGGTACACAGAGAGGGCTTGGAGCCATGCTGATGTATTATGCAATTAAAAGATAACATTAACCTTTGAAGTGTAAATGCCAAATTTGAAAAGAGTCAAAGAACATTCCCTTCACCCACACAAATATTAATGCTGACACCAGTTATTACTCACCAGAGGAAACTTCCAAGCTGACTGGTAAAACTTTTTGCTAGTCCTCATGTTATAAAAGTTTGAAGACTAAACATTACATTTCGCTATAAGCAATACCTAGGATGATCGCATTACTTGGGGCTGGGGAAAGTACAGGACAGCCTAGATGCTGCATCTGTCCAAAGGTAAGCAAACAACAAACTGGATTATCCATGGGGTGGGGGGATGTTAAAAGATCGCTAAGCTTAAATGCTGTGTTACCTAAAACAATGTAGCGAAGCCAAAGACCAGAAATTTTCAAGTCTAAATGTATGTTGTAACATAAATGTCTTACAATAAGAAAGGCAAAGTTTGTTAAGATTATTTAGCGGTTATTTCAGACAAGGGAAAAATAAAAAACAACCAAGCTCAGCTCCCACGGGCATCCTTCTTTTCCTTACACCCTATGCTTTCCACCTCCCTCTATTTTTCGTTTAGTTCTTTCTGCTTACAAACATCATAAACAATCATAAGATTATTTCTTTTGCTTAGTCATAGGGTTTGGATAGAATGAATCAACAACCAGAAAAATAACTGTGCTTATTGCAGAGTTTTTATTAATGGAACAGTTCCTGTTAAGAGCTCCAATTTTCCCAACCCACACCCTCCCGTTCAGTGTTTTTGTGGCCGTTTGACTGATGTTTCAGTCACTTACTAATACTGATGGTTTAGTTACTTACTCTGGTAGCTATCATGCTCCTCCTGGACAAGCACAGCCTTCAGCTCTTTGTATGAGACTAAGAAAATACCTAATGAGGACAACCTAGCTAACAGGTAATAGTTCAGTATCTAGAAACACCAAAAGCTTGAAATTTTAGGTGGAGTTTAGCCCTTAGCCTACATATTTGTTCTCCAGATGTCACAGTATCCCTGCACAATACAAAACCACATTCAAGCACTGCCCCTCTGCCTACTTCCATGGCCAGTAATGCCTAGTCTTCAGAGGAAGGCAACTGCCAGGAAGGGCTGGAAAGAATGTGTTGCCAGCACTCAATAATCCCTTTTTAATTATCACCTTAAGGATCACAAGTAGATCCAAGCAAGCAAGCAAATAAACCCACACAGACAAACTCTAAAACCATCTCCATATGCAGAAAACTGCATAATTCCTCTAAATCTAGAAGTCTCAACCCTTTGTAAAACAACTTTTTGCTAAGGTGAAATGACATTTGTTTGCCCACAGGGGAGGTTGGGACAGGGAGGATTTCACATCCTCTGACTTATTTTGTCAGGTTGAATTTGATCTTACCCGTATCATCTATTCAGACCGTGAACACAGAGCTCCAAGGGAAAAGGAGCCAGACAGTTTATGAGAAGAAAAAGGGGTTTTGAAAGATGAATATCAC
Organism: Ara ararauna; assembly: GCA_028858755.1. Lineage (NCBI taxonomy): Eukaryota > Metazoa > Chordata > Aves > Psittaciformes > Psittacidae > Ara > Ara ararauna. The sequence continues at coordinate 18,577,613 of CM054382.1, read as the reverse complement.
AGAATATTCCATCCTATTAGGCATGTACATATGTCAAAGGTATTTTCCATCCTCATCCCGATATAGCTTCTTCTAAATCACTGCTGCTTAAAAAGCACCGTCTCCTCACCTATTTCATATACTCTCATCGTCTTCCCTGGTGGGTTTCTAAAACCTAGAGCTCCAAATAAATTGGTTCATATAAGGGTTCACAAAACCCAGAGCTAAAGCTACAGCAACTCGACACTAACAAACATCCTATCTACAAGCAGAATCTATCTCCTTTGTCAGGAGGGCTGTAAAAGACAGCCATCATGGAACACAGAGTAGACCAACCAACCAGACTTACTCCTTCTCGTTGCGCTCATGCACCAGGTCTGGTGAACAGAAGGCTTAAGTTTGACTCCACAAGCATTACACCAACCTGAAGAGCTGCCATCTTACAGCTCTACAGAGAATAGTCAGCAGTGCCTGCATGACCAGGCTGTTGCATCAGCAGTGTATATTCCCATGGTATGCACAACACGCTTCTCTATCTCTCTCCATTGGGAAAGCAGCAGTCAGGCTAGGAACTGAGCAATCAATGAAAAACTCAAAATACATTTCTATTCTAACCTGGAGATAAAAAAAAGGCATCATCTAGCCCCTTTCATTAGCACTAAGACTCAGACCTTCAAATATGTTAGTGTGCTTAATTCCTGTTAAATTCTTTATAGTTTAGGCTTTTAAATACTACAATCAGTCTTGATTGACTTAGGTGATCTATGGGGGGTTTTTTTGACATTTAATCAAGTCTGAGACATATTACAATAGGAGAAAAACATATTTGTAGAGACAGTTCAGACTTTCCAGCTAAGAAAATGTCAGAGGGGCATAAACTACAAGAATCTTTAAATCATAGCCATGAAATATACCAAGTCTCAGGATGCACAAATCACATCGCACAGGTCAGCAGGATATAAAAATCTATGTATAGGTAGTCTACTATATGACTGCACAATTAGGATATGTGGGTCATTATAAAGACTAAAATTAACTGCAAGATTTTTGCATAGTCAGAGAAAAAACATTGGAATTTTAAGGAGCTTTAACAGACAGGAATTCAAATTTAGAGTGCTCCGAGATTAAATCAGAATGTTGAGATTAGAGCTACATTTTTAATGACCTGATAGCATTGCAGAAAATGCATGTTAGTGTTTCCTATCACTGGAGAAAGAAAAGCTTCAGGAAACCAAGAAAGTCATTCTCTCAACATCATCTTTACATTTCATAGGTCTGGGCCTTCAATACCACCTATTTATGGAGAATACTGGAGACATTTTAAGAGGGTATCTGGCATCCACATTCATATGTACCTGGCAGGTGACAAAGGTGCTTTTCATTGTATGGAGTGAGCCTGATTGCTCTCCTCAAGCACTGAATGTCTGCAGCACCTGCTTTGCTACACACACGCAGTGACCCCATGCCACAAGACCAGGAAAACTTGGTCATTGTCAGATGCACGTCTCAATCAGAGCCACTCTTGTCAGGCCCAGCGAATAGAGTTCTTCAGGACTGCTGCACATGAGCAGAGCAATTTTGCAAACCCTGGCTTTGGGGCAATTTTAGAAGTACTAAACAAGGACATCAGGGACCTATAGAATAAGCTACTATTAGGGAATACCACTTTGAGTAGCCGTTCCCCAATTCTGCTTTGAGCTTACACAGTGCACAGTCAGTGCTTCCTGATTGTTTGGCACCATTTATACCCACAGAACAATAAAATTCAGAGCTTGGATGTCACAGCCACTTAAATTCAATCCCTTTGCTTACCAGAGAGCTTTTCCAGAGGACCACACAGAACCTGTCTCAGCATGACATGGTTTGCAGTGATGCCAGGACATACCAAGTACTTGGCAAGCAGACTCAGGCAACATGAAAGTTGTGACCAAGGGCAGATTTCAGCAATATTCATTGCTATGGTAGTTTGAGCAAGCCAAGATCTTCTAAAAATAGACTGACCAGCAATTTCAGAGTCTTTGTGGAGGCAGAGCTCCTTAAATTCTGTCCTTAAACAGGCCTGAAAGTTTTGACTGTAGTGATATAAACCCCTTTTATAGCAAAGATAGATATCTAGGTCCTTTATTCACATGCACATGTGATACACAAACCCAAACAATCCTCCTCACTTTTAAGCAATTATTTCAGTCACACTGAGGTCAATATGCTTCAGTAATTATGACTTGCACCTCTAGGAAGTGGCCCACTTCTGAAGATGGCACTTCACCAGGAGCAGCATTCCTTTTGGATGCAAGTGACTGAAAAGGAACTTAACAGTTTAGACAATCTTCATAATATGGTAAAGCTAAAAATTAGTTCTTAATTCAGACAGTATTTTTCCCACTTTTAAAGTTTTTTATCTAAAAAACCTTTATCGAGAGGCCCACCAGTGGGCTAAACTATAGCAGCATCAAGCACTACCTGCATTCACTACAAGTGTGACCAGCTTTTTTTCTCCCCATGACTTGTTTTTCATTGCATCTGCATTTCTGTACACCTGTGAAAGGTCAAACTGAAAGGCATAGCTTCTTCACATAAGCATCCACTTGCACAGCCAGCAGAGCTTGCAAGTCTCTGGCTCATGCACAGCAGTGCTTGCACAAGCTATTTTCTTCTCGTGGAGATATATTTTACTGCCTCACGTGTGCTGAGCCTTCAACATTTTTGAGATGGTCGTTCATTCTGTTTCCATTTGTATCAGGTCAAGAATTTCTGCCACCAACTTTTTCTTAGCTTAGTAGTACAAGATGAAGAATAAATGCTTCCTTCCACTTCTGCAGAATAGAAGGATGCAAACTGCACTAGCACAGAATAATCTCTTTAAAGTCCAGTGTAATACTATAACATGATTATAGAAGAAAATTTGGCAGCTTACATCATCAGTAACAACACCTGACCCATTCTTGTTAATATTTTAATAATAATATTTCTCTGTGTAAGTTGTTTTTTCTGCCCTAGATATGTCTATAAACTGAGGAAGCTAAAAATAGCTATTACCTGATAGACTAGAAGAGGCATCCAGAAGAGTACAGTATCTCTAAGAGTACCCTCTAATGGATGCATGTGGAAGAAAATAAAAGGGAAGCACAGAATACTTGCCATAATAGTCCCTCAGCATCTTGATATTTGTTGCTCAGCACCTTTCTCAGCCAGACCACAGTAGTCAGTTTAATAACTTCAACTCTTAATAAAAATCTGATTACAAGAATAAACCGACGCAATATGCCCCTAGCAAAGTGGGATTTCAGCTGACATTATGGTTCCCAGAAACTATGCAGTGCTTAAAAACAAGAGGAAAACTAGGCATACAATTCAGAAGAAGCACCAGGACCTGCATTGCATCTGGCCTCTGTGAGAACCATTAGTTTCCCAGACTGCTAGTAGGGGTATCTACTTCAGATAGGGACAAAATAACAGCCAGGGCTGTACTGTCGTTACACAGTGAAGGGGACAGGAAGCAGGGAGGTTACAACAGCAGCAGCCAATTTTACTAAATCATCTCTAGCACACCTTGATGGCAGCTTATACCTGCATGAAGTAGCAGTTCTCCCATCTGCAGGTTTTCATGGACAATGGGGTGGCACTGTACTCACTACCATCAGCCAGGGCAGTACTGCATGCATGCTCCTTTCACCTCCACATATGCTCCAGTGCTATGGCAACATGAACAACAAATAAAAAGCAAGGCAATATGAACTTTGAGCAGAATTAGCCATTTTCATGACTCCTGATGAAAAATAGCTTTGGGATATATATATAATTTTTTTAGTGAATTTCCACATTTCCTTGAGTCTCTTTTGCCAGTGATTCAATAGATCCTGAGACCTGGTCTCTGCCTATGCGTTGCTTTTCACAGGCAGATCCCCACGTTCACAGACTTTTCTGCTTAGAACATTTAATGGCTTTTCAAAGACCAGTGAAAAAAGTTATGCACAAAACCTCTGTCCAGATATAATGATGATAACAGGGACTGTCAAAGAAAAGGAGCCCCTGTCAGTGAGCTTGCATGTCTTTCTGGCTCTCTAAAAAGCCACAAACAAAAACATCACAACCCCACTCCCCACTAATGTTTATCTTAGACTTCTGGAAGCTGGACTTAACCTAGTGCAGTTACAGCAGCAGGATTATTGTTCTTGCGCTGTGGTGTCTGCAAGTCTGCACCCTGCTCCCTCTTTCCCTGCGCTTCACTGCTCAGCTGAAGCAAGCCCCAGAGATTCAAGTGCACAACCTGGAATGTGTTGGCCAAATCAAGGATTGAAGCAGTGATCCACACAGCTCAAAAGCATGAGCTCTTCCTGTTAACACACCACGTTCTCAAGCAAATGTATCCCACACGCACACATGCTCTGTGAACTGGGCACAGCTGGGGCTACGCACCACATAACACTCCCACACTCTGGTCCGTAGGTCACTCAACAAATGTGGAACAAGCAACTGAATACAGCATTTGGATGTGGTGCGTCATATCACAGTTTCAAACTATGGGTTTGCAGCACAAAGAACATATTGCCATACAGAACACTAGAAACTTCCCAGCCACCCCAGACAAACCATCAGCAGAATCCAAGTTTCACAATCTCCTAGACTTGACCCACCCTAAAGAAGATATCAGGGTAACTCATTCTACTCCATCTGAGCAGTTCATGAGGTAGAAGGTATCTTTTCCTTATGTGTTACAGACCTTGGCAGACAAACATTTCTAAAGCTGAGCAGGATTGTGAACCTGCAAAGCTCTTGTCCCACAAAAAAATGTTATTACATGTTAAGGTACTACAATACATGTCATGACTCTTGCAGATTTCTGCAGAAGAGCCTGACTTCTTTCTTACTGCAACATGCTATTTCAGTCTACATAAAATAAAACAAAACTGCAAAAGTAGGATACAAGAAAGAACCAAAACCATACCTTCCATAAAGTCCATAAAGCAGCACCTTCCTCCTTTCCATCTTCTGAAAGCAAACAGGAAAGCTCTGGGAGATCTTAAAACACTGAGGGCACTAATTAGCCTTCAATGCCCTCACCATCCTCACCTGGGGCCTCACCCACACCTGCATCCATGGCCCAGGAGCTCCCTTGCAGCCTAGGTTGGAACCATCAGTCCCTGAGCATACCATAGGGACAGGCCTACAGTGTTGTCCCAGGGCCCGAGTCCCACACCAACAGCCTGGCCCAGAGCTGTGTAGGGATTGGTGATCCCAGCCAGGGCTGCCCTGAGGGGGTTAGGGAAGGCTCCCAGAGGCTGGTTGGAAGACCTTGGAATAAGAAAAGCTGTTGTAGATTCTGGAAGGGAAAAAAAAAAAGGATCTTATCTGTTGATGTGTTTTCTGAGCCACGTGTCTTAGTTAAACTCTTCTGTTGAGACGGATCCCATCAAAATACCCCTTTGACTACCTTGTTATTCAAGGCTTCACTTGAAATAAAAAAAAGCCCTGTGCAATCTCTGCGCTTCATGTGTAAATGACTTGTCCAACAGGGTTTGTACTTTTAATCACACAGGAATATCAGCTACACAAGCTATCAGGTAAATGCATTTAGTGAACTGACACTTCTGAAGTGCCATAGGACTGGGGACTGCCAGTGGTCTGGCAGCTCATATGGCTGTGCATTTACAAGAATATCTCCCATGCAAGCTGCTGCTTTTCTCTTGCCTGTATTCGTTTACAGAGAAATCCTGGCACTGCTGATTATCCTGACTCCTGCACTCTCTCTGTCAAGTAGCAACTAAAGAAAGCCACACATCCATTTACATATGCAAAGCCAGAATATTACACATTTCCCTTCAAACATCAGCACATCCTAACATACACAGGAATTAGAGTTCAATGGCTGAGCATTAACCTCCAACAAATCTGAGTTAGCAAATGGGAGATACCAATTAATAAATACCAAATACTATGCAAAATTCAGGCAGACACCCATTTGCACATGGAGAGTGATTAGGCACCTGCTACTTCCACTAAGGCTAAAACTGTGTAGTAGTTTCATTGAAGACATTCATATGCAAAATACCCTAAATGATGAGCTCTGGACCATCTTAGTATTTCAATGAACTGTTCATATCAGATGCAGACATGTTACTGTATGCAATGCGGATAAGACAGTTCTGCTTCTGACAAGTACAGATGATCTCTGTCTCTTGTTAACCATCAAGGACAGATCAGGGGCTGTTTGCTTAAATTAGACTCTACTTCTGTTGGCTGTGGTTCTACTTCTTAGTTTCTCTAGTGATCAGAGTCAACTTTGATGAAAGGCTGAGATGTTTCAAAGCCAAAATGTCTTGAAGAAGACATTTTCATCAGCATGAGAAGATCCCTTTTTGTTCTGATCATTACAGCTTCATCAAGCTATAAGGGGTCAGAACTTGTGTAGGTGAACTCAAAATGAGGCAGCATGTTGTGAAAGAGAGCAGATTTCCTAACTACTTCTCTCACACTTCCACTTTTGTGTTAGGCCCTGCCGTCAATTCACATCCATGGGATCCACCTCCTCACAGGTCATAGGTGCTCAATCTTCTTTCTAGATCTGGCAGCTCAGATCAATGTCTTCCTTTCTATCCCATGGTGAGATTGAGGGTCTTTGTCCTTCATATGGGGATGCAGAGTATATAACCTGAAATATAGTGTCCTGTTTTCTTTACCACCACCTTCTGGGCCATTCTGCCTCTTCCTTCATTATGACAGTGGACAGACAGACCCTGCAGGGATCAACAGTCCTCTTAAAATCTGCTTGTGAAGTTTCCATTCAGTCTTTACCACACCTGTCATGGGCAACATAGCGATCCATAGGATTGGATAAGGGAGAAAAGATGTTACTGCAGCACTATTAGCTGGCCCCATTAACTAACTAGAAAGTGTAGGGATGCATTTGAAATTTAAGCCTTCTTAAAGGTTATGCCCAGTATTTTCATTCTTCCTTACTTTGAAAGGAATTTCATTTCCCCAAGTAAAACCAGATGTATAAGGAAATGAACAAAACTGCAGAAACCATTGGAAGCAATCTTCCTGCACTGCTCCAAAAGCCTGTGCTTAACAGTTAGTGTTTCATAAGACTTTTTGCCTGACACTCTGCCCACTGCACCTTCACTAGCAGCTACTAAGAAAAAGACAGGACATATTCTCATCAAAACTCTTAGGTCTGTTTCCAGTTAAGGGTGCAGTAAAATAACATGTCATTTATAAAACCAGATGGAAAAACCCAAAGAACAATTTAAAGACATGCTGGTTTCTTCTCAGAAGAATAAATGTCAGCCTAGCCCCACCTTTCCTTCTATGCATGGGATACACTGAGAAGAGGTCAAATGGTTCTTTCTGTCTCATGAGCAGAATATTTCCCTTATGCTTGCACTAGAAAAAAAATTGTAATAACAGCACCTTTAACAAGCACATCAAAGTGGTAAGATCCAATTACTGTTTGCAGGTTGTTTTTAAATCGCCACATGACTAATACCTGCCTAGAGTCCATTGCCTACATGACCCATGTCACACACCAGATTACTTTGTCCCATCTCCCTGTTTACTGTATCTTCTCTCCTACACTACAAGCTCTGGGAGTTGAGCTGCTTTTTTATCCCTTCCTTTAGCAGCTAGCAAAAGAGGCCCAACCTTGACAGATTCATGAGAGTAACTGCATTTAGTCAAAGAGATTATTTAGAAAGTCAATGTTTCCTCACTAAAGTAAGCAAAACCAACACGGCTTTGACTTGAAACACAGTCATTTCAACAAAACATTTGCTTCTTTTAAGCAGCAAAAGAGAGGATAAGGTATTCAATTCCCTGATCAAATCCAAAAAGCAATGGGTACAGGCTGATTTCTACCCAGGCCCTGAGGGAATCCACATCTCATGTGAGAGTACTATGGCTGCCAGGCTACAGGACAGCCAAATCTTACAGTGCCCTGATGTTCTTGTTTTATACAAGTTACAGCCAATGGAGAAGGAACCGAAATCCAATATGTTTGTGCCTCTGTGCATTTGCTAACCATTGGGCTAGGGAGCATTTGTAATTCCTTTTTCTCTGGATCAGAAAATATGTATTTTATACTGTAGAGACACAGGTCCAGCTGCGGGTGTACTGCCTTTTCTTCCTAAAACACTCACAAGTGCTGGTAATTCAGTGGGACTAGATTATCCAGCTCCACCCAAGAATAGACTGGAACTGGCTGAGGGATTCCCAGTTTCTGGGCAAATGTATTAACCCCTGAGTTAAGTAAAAGGGAAAAATGACTGTGAAGAAAAATCTATTCCCAGAAAAAAAATAAAATCCCAGGAGTATTGGTTAGAGGATTTGACCTGAATTCATAAATAGTTTGGGGATGACCTAGAGTTTTCCCAGCAAACTCACTATTCATCAAGACTTTTTCTTCTGATTTTGCAAGCCAGTGGGCTCATTTGGTGTACTTCACTATAGATATTAAACAGTAAGATTAAGAACGTAAGGTTTTCTTTTTATACAGCTTGGATAGAAAGGAACTCCCTATGGGCTTCCTTAGTACACACCTAGAAAGCTGTAGTCTGTTTTTCTAGAGTGGCCATCATCATGAAATTATCACCTTGAATAATACAGGAGAAAAAAGACCAGAGTAATCTTCAAGAACAACATTCTCCCAAATTAAAGGTCACAAAAAGCCTGACAGAATTGCCCTTTTCATAAGTCACTGGAAATACTAAAACTCCTGAGAAAAGAGGAAGGCACGGTATCATCCTCAGAAAAAAAGCAAAATGAAAGGGCACCAAATTAGAGTGAGGTTTCACAAATATCAACAAGGCAAAGTTGAAGCAGACCTCAGTCTGTGGGAAGGAATCTCTTTCCGATTGAGACCACAGCTGTGATTGCCACCACCACAGACTTGCTGCATCTCTCCTTCACCCCAAGGGCATGGCCACCAGGGACTACAACCCCAGTAACAGGGGGAGGCATTCACCAAGCTTCTCCACACTCATTTTTATCCTTCAAAAAGGAGCTTTGTGAAGGATGACTAGACGTCAGAGCTATTTGAGGCAGCAAACGATGAAATATCCATTGGATATCCATTTCAGCAGGCTTTTCTGAGCAGGAAGGCAAATGCTATCAGCTAATAGGGCTTGACAAGCCTAGCAACCATAGACGTTACTCAGGGCAGGGATGTGTAATTAAGCAATAAAATGTACTGTGCCACTGCTGCTGGGGAATAATGAAGAGCCTCAGGCAGTATGAAAAAGTGTAAAGATGTGAGCAGCAGCACCTAAAAGGTGAAATTATGGAGAAAATCATAGGGTTTGTTATTCTTCTTGTAAACATGGCAGCTGGTGGTCCCTCCACCCCAACCTGGCCTGGTAAGACCTTCCTTCAGTCCCATTGGGAGGGGTCTTCCATTGCCCCTCATTGTGGCCTTGGACCCACCACTGACCTCAAGCTCCCTCAGTGCAAGTGGTCTCAGGTGGAGACATTGGGCTGCAGTGGGACCGAAAAAAGCATTGTCTCAGGCTCCAGCCCACAAAAACAGAGGCTCCCCATGGATTTTCTGTATGCCACTTGCTACCCTTGCTCACAGGCACCACTTCTCATTTTATGGCTTCTATCACCTGACAGTTTCTTCTGGGAGTCAATCAGTGTAATTGTTTTTCAATAACTTCCAGTCATTCAATGCATTTAAACAAAAGAGCTGGCAGGCTGCGTGGAAACACTATGGGAAGGAAACCACGTGGCCTTGACATGTGTCTGTAATGGTTTTATTCATCCCTGAGAGAATAATCCCCCATGGTGGGTGGAAAGGGGTGTTGGGTCACCCCAGAGCCCCCAGCCTGCCCAACATAGGGCAGACCTCTGCCGTTGGGTGGCCCAATCCCTGCCTTGCTAAACCAGGTCACCATGGGGTGAAAAGTACAAATAAAAGCATTTGTGAAAGGCAGGTTAAAGGCAGGCTGCAGCTTAACTCACCCTCAGGTATAGCTGTGACTGAAGGCAAGGAATCAGGTGGAAATTGGCCAAAAAGCCCTAGGTTCAGTGTGAGGAGACCCCACTGGCATGCCTGAAACACTGGGGAGGTACAGGGCTGCTAGAGCTCTCTTGGGGTCATTCATGTAGGAAAGCCCTTCAGTGAGACAAACCAAAAGCAAACCTGCTCCGTTATCAGGTTGACAGGAAGCATATAAAGCTGAAGAAATAGGGGTTATTTTACTATTCTACTTCTACTACTATATACAGAAAGACCCATGGTGCTGGGAAGGGTGGGAAAGCCCATGGAAACTGGAGTACTGTGGGGCAGGTGCTGGATCGAAGGTAATGAACAGTTACATGTACAAGGATGAGCTCTCCTAACAAATATTCAGAGCTTCTATTTTAAACCCCTAACCAAAGAAACTCATTCCTAAGCAAGTGGTCTGTGGCATTACAACACTAGCAATTCATTTTTCAGCTCTGTCTGAGCTTCAACATGCACATCCCACAGTTGCACAGGGAAATAGTGAACTTCAGACAATCTTCAGCAATTAGGCAACAAGGACAGTAATTGTGCATGTTAGCTGCATAGGTAACCTCACAGCACTTGAGTGTATATGAAGTTGTTATTTCCCTACACAAAAAGTCTCACCATTAATGAATCTTGTGAAAAAGGTCAGGAGAGCAGGGGTGGGAAAAAAGGCTGAAGGAGGTAGCTGACGTTATAGCAGGGTGCTGCTTTTACTGTGTCACAGCTCAGCTGACTGTTTGCAACCCAGTCTTTCCCTAGAGCTTTGCAGAATAGCCACTTTTATGGACCCGTGCTTAAATGGAACAGTTTGGCCTTCAGACGCAGCAATAGCTTACGTGCAGGACTCCCTAAAAGCGCAGGTCTCTGGGGAGGAACATGAGGATGTCTACAGGAATGAGCTGGCTGTGGCCCTAAGCAGCGGAGCAGATTTGTGTAATCTTATCCCTTATAGACCAAAGAGAGGAGTTAATCACTTTCCAGGCAATGCTTCAAATTGGATCACTAGGGATATCTGAGAGGATTCCAAAAGAAATGTTCCTGATGGCCATTAATGTGTTCCCAGTGACGTACAAGATGCACACGCACAAAGAAAGCTGCAGCTAGCCTGGAAAAGAATCAGCTTGTGTGCAAAGGTGCACCTAAAGCAAATTACATCACAAGGGACTCATTAATTTCCAGGACAAATAATGCCCTTCTACGTGTGCTCCCAGCAAAGGGGTGCAGGAGCTGGGTGCAGGGCATGTGTATAGCCCGGCTTCCACCCTTGAAAACTCCAAGGGGCCACGCTCTGTTTCCATAACACTTTTTGCATGCTTACTTTTATGGGTCTCTTGATGACAATCTAAATCCTGCCTGTTTTTCAATAAGCCATTAATCTTCCAGATAGAGTTCAGGGAAGTTGCTGTGTAGCAATAAAGTGCATGTTTCCGGAGCCCAGAGGGAGCAAAAAGAAAAAAGTGAAAGGGAGTGACGCTGGTTTTGAGAAACAGCTTCCTGGTTCGGAGGAGTTGGGGGGCATGCAGGGTTATCTCCCCCAGTCCTACCTGGAGCCTGCCCTTCTCCTCACCAAACCCTGATACCATTTTACCTGTAACATATGTGAAAAGAAGGTCCGTCCTTCCAAAATCAGGATCAGTATATGAAAGGGGCTTGTCACCCTCTGTGCCTTCCACTCTGATGGCCCAGGAGTCTTTTGTGAGTATTGCCAGCTGGGACTGTGCTTTGGTGAGCAGGTAGATACCAGGTGAGGATAGTCAGTGCTCATCACTGCTCCCACTAGACCTTGCTTGGAGGTCAGTGATGAGTGGGTTCCACTGGTTTCCAACCAGCTGGCAGTTTCAGTAGCTAACTCATGTCACCTAATTTATTTGCTGCCATTTTTGAGGACAGGAGCACAAAATGTCTCATCTTTGTCTTCAAACTTCTTCCTTTTGTTGTGCCAAGGGTACCAATGTCACAGAGCCAGTGTCACAAAAGCCATCAAATCCCCATGCCAAGCTTGTGAAGTCATGTCCTGAGTTTGCATTTGAACTGGTGACACACAGCAGAAGTAACAAATTCTGTACCCCACTTTATAACAGGAAAAATTACCACAATCCTTTGCGCTTCGCCCTATAAAATTGATGTTAACCATACGTCAGTGTGTATAGCTGTTAGGAAAGCACATACTGTGCTACTCAAAAATATGGTAGCAGCCAGCATGAGAAAGTGCCAAGGAATAGAAAAAATCATGTTCAGCCTGATTTGCACGCCCTAAGCTATGCGTTCTATGCAGAAAAAGAATATAAAGAGAGGCCTTAAAAAATAACTTCCCTGGGCTACAGTCCTCTAGAAAAATGGTAGTGAGGGGGGAAAAATAGGCACATCAGGAACATAAATACAGATAGAAGTCCATTTATTGGACTCACCCAGTTCAAACTGGCACAGTTCTCAACAGAAAAATGAAGGAAAATTCACTGTCTGTCTAGACATCTTAAATACAAGGACTCAAAGAGTCTAGTACTTTTACTCTAAACTCCTGAGTCTGTGATCCCTCCCTGGCACACACGTATCTCACAAATATTACTACCCAGGACACTTTTAATCTCAAAGCTCTGCCTATTCCATATGAATATGTTTTCTTTTTTTCCATATGAATATTACGTTCTCATTGCTCCTGATGATAGTACTTCACAAGACAAACTTAAGGTCATGGAAGAGAAGCTGTGGAAAAAATTGTTTTCATTGACGCTAAGAGTCAAAATCTGAACGCCTTTCATGAGTCTTATTATAATAGTACTGCATAACTGAGTATGTAAATACCCCCCCAAACACTAAGTTCTGTATCTACGAATCAGCTGCTATAGCAAAAACCTTGAGCAGCCAGCCCTAAGGCACTTGCTTGCCACTGACTTGCTTGCCACTGACCACGGATGATGGTAGCTCTGTCAGCAGCCGTTTGCACCTCCTTAACGATGCTCCCCGCAGAGGCAAGCTGCACTGTCCTTTTCATCTGTCCTTTCATTCTTGATGCATATAGGAGAAAAAGTTAATTATGTTTAACACTGAACTGCTAGCAAACAGTTCCTCAGTAAGTAGGGTTAGGTGCTACCATCACATCACCCATGTATCGCACTGTCATGTCTTAGATAACATTCACCCTTCTAAGCAAAATCAACAGCATCATTTGGTGTAAAACCCTATGCAATTTATCAAAATTAACAAATATACACAGGGTGAGTACACAGCCCCAGACTTCCCGCAGTGCTCTCATACAGTGCTGGGTGTAGAAAATCACATCTGGAGAAATGTCCCAGTGGTGCTCAGGCTTTCAGCAGTCCCAGCACCGCTCCATGCTACTACAAGCATCAAGAGCTTTCCCTGTCTTTCAGTGCAGCCGAAGCATAGTGCTAGCACACTGCAAAGCAATCACTGACACTCATTAGCCTGCTGTTGCTGAGAGGGTCAGCAATAGCAACAGGTTATTTTGTAGCATCAGGTATTTGTAAGGAAAATGAAGAGATGGGGTTCAGTTAAGGCCTTGAAAGAGGCACCCCGAGGCTTATCTGTGTAGCAGTCAAGGGCAGTCTGTCTGCTACTACATATAACTAATATCAAAAATAGTAGCAACAACACTTTTTCTCTTCCTCTCTTCTCTTGCAGGAAACCTTGCTCGATCAGTTTATCATGTTCCAAAGAGACAGAAGGGGTATATATGTCCTTAGAGGTGCACAGTTTATATTTCCTCCTGAAGAGAAAGCAAGACCAGTCTGCTGAGTATTCACTAGGATGGAATTCAAAATCTCTTGCTGACATTGTGTGCCTCACATCCTCTTGCCTGCACTGTTCAGCTAACATTTTCATTGCTGGGATGAGACACAGCTGTTCCAGGGAGGGCTAGGCTGGGAACAAGCACCACAGCAGGATTGCTTCAGGCCCAGCATTCATAGGTAAACTGCAGGGGATGGAGGCATCATGTAATGGCCATGACTAAACAGCTGGAGTTCACACCAGAGGAAGTTCTTTTAATTGTGTGGTTCCTTCTCCAAGCACGAAGAATAACAACGCATCTGCCTTTTTCCACTTTCTGTCAGAGCTCAGCACCCTGAAGCTCTCAGTATAGCTTTTCTCACATGAGCCTTAGGCAGTGAAGATGTGCTCTTCTTTATAGTTTATAAATGAGAGTCTTAGCCAAAGCGAGTAATTTTCCAGAGTGCCACAGTGAGCCTGGAGCAAAAGAAGAAACTCAATTTTTCCTCCCATGTCACAGGGCTACTGCCTTGCTCACTATCACCCCCTCTCTCATATCAGCCGAGCAAAAAGGCCCTGTTACGTGGTTTCTGTCGACCTGAAGAGATCAAGTGGGATGAGCTGTATTCTTACAGATAGTCAAAGATGCTAGCAATTGTCATTTGTTGCCAGTGAGTACTCTAGCACCTAATAATATTAAGGAAAACAAAAGAGTTTATTGTTCCTAGATGGGCAAATGCTTTGTATTTATACTATGTCTTTCTCTAAGAATCACAAGCATTTTGTGCCCATCAAGAACACATCATATTCTCACAGATGGGAATATAAGTAGCATCATTTAATAATCAAGTGAAGCACAGGACAGTTAAACAGATTAGCTGGGGAAAGACATGGGAACATAGCCTGTAGTGCACGTTCAATAGCCTTTATTATCTTTTTTCTAGTCACTTATTTAGATGGCAAAAGCCTCAGTTTAACCTGGCCTAATATCCAAACTCGAATTGAAACAAAATTAAGCTTTGAAAAAAACAAGTGCTTATTGATTTTGTATTATTTACAATTTTCTGTCCCAGTTGAGATGGATACAGAAGTGTCAATACATTAAGAAGGTGGCTCATCTCACGGCTATTTTTGGCTTTAAGCAGTAGGAACTGCAGAGGTGTGTGAAAATGGCATGAATACAAAAGCAAGTCAACCAAATACACAGAAGCAAATACTATCAGTGCTTTAAAAACAATAGCCTAAGCAATTTCATTAAGTTTTATGCCTCTTAGATCCCAAAATCTTATTTTAAATCTAAAATGCAACTGTGACTGCAGGGAAAAATCATCTTCCTATTGGAAAAACAAGGCCTAAAAACTTTGTAATGTGAGCATGGTAGGTTGGCAAGCATAGGAGACCATGGTCCAATTTTGGCACAATTATATCTAGCGCCACCCACCAAACTGTCCTGCACCCCACTTTGAGTACCTCTGAGAATGCTCATCTACCATGTGACAGGGACTCCCTTCCACCTTTGTAGGGTCTTGAAATTTTTAGATTAGAATTAAAGGCAGGAGGTTTAATCTTCTCTTGGTTGAAATGGCTGTGATTGAAGTGCAGTCCGTGTTGGGGACGTGTGCTTCTTGTCCTTGAGCAGTACACCTGTCTTTGTCCAACATCATGCTCTGAGTACTTATAAATCAAAACTACTGTTAGAGTTTATCTGTTTCCTTCTTTTCCCGTCCTGTGAGAATTACTTGATTATTTGGGTAGATGTGGACACACGTCTGGGAAAGGGACAGATTCAGGAGAACCCACTGTGAGAGGGCCAAGATGTGAAGTGTTACAATGAGTTGTAACACACAAGGCTCCCAGCCTTAACCAGTCCATTATCACTGCCCTCAAGCCAAGACCTATTAGTTCTGGATCTGATTTAACTCAGTCACTGAAGCACACTGGAAATGTCTGTCATTAAAAGAAAAAAAAAAGAAGTAAATATGATAAATACAAACTATTAACTTTCACTCCTCAGTAGTCAGAAGGATTTTGAAACAAATTTAATGGGGGAAATTTTCTTCCTTCCATCTGTAGCTCTTCAAGATTAACAATGCTTCTTTTATTTAGGAATAATAGCTACCTGGTAGTTCTAGGTCACTGAGCTGTCTTCAAGGCACCATTGCATTCAATTGCACATCCAATTAACTTTTATAGCTAAAACATATTTTTGCTTCTTTTTTTCCCCTGCTGCCATCAAAATACTAATTTGAACAAAGACAAATGCCATAGGGCAAAGACACATACATACCAACCTATTAGGCATGCTTTCTCTAATCCCGTGGGTCAAGGATAGCTCCATCACAGTCTGCAAGAAGGTGGTCACATCTTCAAGCTTACTAGCTCACTTCAGCGTAAATAGACACCAAAGCACACAGTGTTTCCCTTTATAGCTCAATTCAATGCAAGGAACTGCTGGAAGAAGCTAGCGTTTTGATCCATAAAGCAGCACTGTAATTGACATTTTGTTCTGCTTTTCCTTCTTATTATCAGCCCTGTCAGAAGTCTCTTGATTCGTTATTGTGGCAATGGAAACATTGAAACACTGAGACAGCAGCATGGGTAAATGTGGAAGATACAACATTACTGACCCGCTATTCCAGGACACTGTGAGTGTCCTGGGAGATTAAATTGCTGGAGGGAAACACAGCCTTGCTGACGGGTTGCTTTAGGTCCATAGAAGCTTGTGAATAGGCTCCGGAATTATTATTAGGGAGTGAGTGAAGACAGCAGAACAGCGGAACAACTTTTGTGGGAAAGCAAGGAGATACAACTCTATAGCACCCTGATTTTTGAATCAATCTCAAATCACCCCATGCAAGTAGGTCTCAGGCAATGCCTGTCACCCTATACATACTGCCACAGCTTGATGGAAGTGCAAAGCTGGTCCTAAACACTTCTGCCCTACATTGGGAGCCAGAATCCCAAACCCTCCCCTATCCCTAATGTTGGATATGACACAACAGGGACAAAACTCGTGACAAAGCCAGCTACGTACCCTGGCCAAATACTGGAAATCCAGTGGGAACAGCGCCCCGTATTAGACATTTGCCCATAACCTTAACCCTAGCCCACCCAATTTGCTACAATGCAAATTTAAAACCAAAACTCAAAACACACAGACTTGTCAAGAGGCTGGGTAAGTGACAAGAAAGGTTTCATAGCAGCTTTGCCAGCCTCCTAAACAGCTTAGCAGCACCCCCAGCTCTTTGCAGGAGGGCTCTGGGTATCCCTGCAGCCCTGCCTGCATATGGGCAGGAGCTGAGCACTAGCAACTTGCCCGGCATAGAAGAGCCAGCATAGACCCAAGGCATATCTGGAGCACCTGGCTCAGCCCCATGTTCAGCCCACAGTGCTGCAGCCAAACACAAGGAATCATTTCAAAAAGAAGCTAAGGATCCTGTAGAAATGTTGCCCAGTCTCACTACTGTAAATCCACTTGAGATAGTGAACAAACATGGAAACTTTTCCAGGAACCGTGTTTCTTTATTTAAATAAAACTTAGTGCCAGTAGAAACAATAAACTTTAAATACATGAGACAATTATATACAACTCAGCATTAGGAATTATGTACATCAGGGTTTTTTTACAGATACAAATACATTTATACCAAAAGTAAAAGGACGAATGAGAAAGCAATGGAAAATGTGACAACTCGCACATGTCAGTCTCATTTGGAAAGTTTCAGGATTCAAGTGATTCCAGGCAAAGCGCCAAACTTAATTTGGCTTCTTTCAAACTTAAAACAGTCCCTTTTGGAATAAATCTAGCAAAAAACTTTATATGGTCTGATCCAAAGTTCACTGAAGTCGATGGAAAAACTCCCACTGCCTTCAGGCTGAACTGAATCAGGCCCTTTCTGAGCACAATGGAGCCTTTGTTCTGCTGTGATTAGACAGAGACAGTGATACCTCTGCAGGCTACATCATATTAACTCTCCAAGTCAAAAGCAGAGCTCTTCCTACTAAACGGCAGAAGTACACCAGGATCTTGCCTCAGTGTGTTTCTGCTGTTCAGCGTTCATATTTTTCAAGCTGTATCTCAAGCTCTACTGCAAATGGGTAAATCACAGAGCCATTATAGCGCAGGAAATACGTGGAGACAATCTGCAAACATCTTGCTGTGCAAAGCTTTAGATTCAGGCTCTTCAGCCCTCATGCTTCAGAGCTAATCCAAACACTGTAATAAGTTATTATAAAATATAACGTATAAGTGAAATACTGGGGTTTTTTTATGTTCATTCTTACTTCTTTTAGCAGTGCAATAATTCAGTAACTAATTTCATGAGCATCTGAAAAAAAATCACAGTACCATTAAGTTAGGAGGGGGAGTTTGTGGTGGTTTTAAAAACTAGTTACTAATGACTTTGTAGAAATGTACGTGTCGCATGCGAGCTGTTAAAAAAACGTAATGCAATGTTTATCTACACTGGCTTAAATAGAGCAGAAAGTCTAGATTCTTTAACAATGTAAATGGGTACAGTTGTACTGACCTCAAATGGAGGATTTAACTCCCAACGGAGAAGCACAAAATCTTGTGCATGTCCTCTGAAGTCCGGAGGACTCAGCTGATGACTTCAGTGGGGCCAGGAGTACTCCCTTGCTAGGTTAAATTCTATTCTGAATTCCACCTATTTTTCAAGGGGGTGTAACAGAGCAGCATTTGTTCAAGCCTTTCTACATCTTACACCTTGTAACAAAGATCTTTTAATGTCTTCTTTAACTTACAGATATATACCTTCAGTGATCAAATGTACATATCTTTAAAATTACAAAAGCCAAAAACAAAATCAATTTTCCTACCAGAAACTCAGTCAAAGGCTGTATTGCAGCAGAAGTTGGTGAATCTGACCCAGCCAGTACAGTTACAACTAAAGCAAAGATAGATATAGTGGCATGGATCTGAAACTGGGCTTTACACACCTCCTAGGAATTTGATGCCCTTTTTCTTTCCTTTATTTTTTTTCCTCTTTTTCTTTCATTCTTTCTGTGCCTGAATTCAGTCTCCAGCCATGATGCAATCTCCCTTCAACTACAGCATAGACAGGTTTTCAGCTTTTGAGGCCTCTGAGCAAATCTTCTGTTGGCTGTGGTTTGTTGTAGGAAAAAGCACAGTAAAAGGGCTTCTAGTCTATCACAGTTTTGTGTGAATAAGCATTATTCATCTTTAGCAACCAGGCACTTGCATTAGGGTAACTTCCCTAAACATTCCCCAGATATCTTCAGAATTCCAAAATATGCAGGAACATGCCAGTAAAAATTACCTTGTTACAAAATATATGTATTCTCCTTGTTCTTAGTTCTTATGGTAAGAAATAATAATGGAAAAATCGAAATTCAGCATCCCAATTATGTGCAAGTTACACTTTGGTGTTGGGTACCACTGCTTCCTTGTCCTGCCAGCTCTCAGGAACACCTTGGGCCCAGAAGCACAGATACCTGATTCAGAGCTCATTGGAGAACAGGAAAGTAGAACCAAAAGTTCTTAGTGGGAGCTCCACTCACGCTTTGGCAGCTGATCAAGGGAGCCCTGCAAGTGCTAGGAGTTCTTATGGATGTTTTCCGCAGATCCTTCACTGCTCTCATTGAGGAGTGTTTCTGACACTTCCCCCAGTTCAGCATCCAGCACTTCCTCCTGGATGGTGAAGTGCACATCTGGGGAGGAAGATTCAGAGCTCACACTGCTGCCTTCCATTGAGCAGATGGCACAGGACAGGGATGGCGCCATGCTCTCCTGCAGCATGTTCAGCATCATGGGGATCTGGACAGATTTCAGTCCCGATATGGTTGGTAGAGGCTTCACAGCTTCCCCCCATTCTCTCTCCTCATCTTTGTAGAGCAGAAGCAAATTGGACTTCTTCTCTTTTCTTTTGGATTTCATGTAGCCAAGCATTATTCCTATCAGGAAGATCCCGTAGAAAGACATGACGATCAGAATGTAAAAATACTCATTGCTGCTGTTCTTGTCTGTGTTGCGGGATGCAGCATCAAGCATGGCTTGGGTCATGTTTGCATGGTCCATCTTCAGCATGGAGAAGCTAAAGCCTGGAGGAGAAGGCGTATGTATGTGTAAGGTCAAACTTCAGATCAAAGATGCAAAAGAAACATCTGAAAAAAGATACCCCAAATTATTCCTTTCTACCTGCAATTTGTAAGCTTGCAAAACACACACCTGATTGAAGCTTGCAGTCTATCATCACTCTGCATTACCATTGTAAGTAAATGAATTGTTATTCAGACACAGAAAACATTAGAGGAAAGAAAATGCATATTAAATCACATCAGAGTTCTATGCTGAATTATAAAACACCCAACCCACATGATTAAAGAAAAAAAAACCTATATAGAAATACTCTGCTAGGCATTTAAACATAGTTTTGTTCTACTTGACCATTCTTCCATCAAGGGGAGAAAAGTTAGAAGCATTATTTTATTCAATGATTCAGGAAAAAAAAATAATCAAAAAGCAACTTACATCAGTATGCAAATAATTCCTCCTTGTGCAAAGCTCAAGAGACCTTTCCTCTACCAAATGCCGGGTGTTCTGAAAACTTTCCTCTGCTGCAGTTGGAATAAATAGCCCTCAAGAAATGTTTCATCACGTGTTTTAGAGGCACAGTTTATAACAGTTTTGTGTTGGAGTCAACATATGAACTTGAAGGATTGCAGTTCAACCCACTGAACCCTTAACAGCTGTGAAAAGAAAAAGAGTTGGGAATTCAGATTTTACTCTTTCCTAACCAGTTCAGCCCTGGCTCTTTGAGCCTCTGAATCTGTCCTTTTTTACTGCCATCCCAATTGCTGAATCTGACCTGTTACACTGAATATCCTTTGAGTACTCTTGGGTACCACAGAATGGAAAACCTGCAGAGCCTCGCTCTGCATTTGTCATAAAATATAGCAAAACATACATGTGAATTTTATAGTAGCCACTATCAAGTTATTTAAATAGCTGCTCTATGTAGTTTTCCCTAAGAGACGGTGGAGGAAACAGGATATTTTCTTTGCCTGGGACTAGTGACAAAGCTTTACAAAGTGTGTGTAAAACAAAGCAGTGACTTTCAACTCGTGATGCAGCTCCACTTTACCACAAGGTTTGGGACTGTGGGAGAGCTGCACCCTGGGTTTCATGTGAGTTTTGAATGGAGGAGTGCTGGTGCCACCTAACCTTTGCTATCAAAGCAGTAACTATGGATTTTGGTTCTCCACATAATCAGTGGAAGGGTGCTCCAGGAGCAATTTGGAGCTCCTAAAGTTGCCAGCCCCTATTCTCACTGTAGAAGCAGCCAAGAGCTATGTGGTCTGAATGCTGTTTATCCATAAATAGACCAGGACTGCTGAGTTAATGCAGGTTTAGTATGAAGGGACGTTAACAACTTCTGAGCAGAGGGATGCTCCTTGGTTGACTGTTGGAGGCTGTTGCAGCTGGCTCCTGGGCTGAGCAGGAGGCCTCCCAGACTGCTGGGCAGGGCAGAGTGAGGATGCAGGCTGGGTCGCGGGGCCCGCAGAGTTCCCAGTCATCAGCTCAGTGGTACAGGAGGCAACAAGACCCCTTTTCAACACGTAAGCAGCAGTACAGGCCATGGGAAGAAGGAGGCCCAGCTTGCACCTTGGGGATTTCACTTCCTTATCCTCTCCATCCCCATTCTTCACACACAAAGCCCAATTAGTCAGGCCCCACATGCGAATGTCACCCCTTCTGCAAAGCTTCAAGGATGTTTATGTAACAGAACACTCCACTTCCAGAAAGTAGTTGACTGGTGCTGGAGTTTCCCAACGACAGGTCTGGGTTTTTTTTCCCTTGCAATCGCTTGTGGATTCTTTACGTAGACAGCAAATTCTTTTCCAGACTCTGCTCTCACTATCCCTCTGAGGTAAAGGCAGATAGGATTAACCTCTCTTCACATGAAGGAGAAGGCAAGAGAGAGGAGTTAAGCAACTTTAAATGAAGAATCCAAGAAAAGACATAACTGTATCTGTGTTTTGAACCAGCATTTTCCATCATTTCTCTGAACAACTCCACAAATTAAAGTAAAAAGAAATTACATTAGCCAGATTCCCTTCTTTGCCCCTTAAAATAGAGGATCCACCCCTTCGGATGTTGGTTTTATCTCCTTGTGCATTCCCATGTGATAGCTCAGGAGCTGTTGATGTTGGACTAGTGTCTACTGGGATTTCATGTGACAAAATCTGTCTGCAGCACCCGCTTGCCAAGTCTGGATTCTTTTTCCCGTTCCCAACAAATTACAAAGCAGGCAGCGAGAGCATGTTAACTGTTAGGCTAAAGCACAACCCAGAGCAAGTATCTGGATTTTGCAGCTGACTTTGGGGAAGTTTTATTTCACATCTTTCTCAGCTCCATGTGATATTTTTCTCCCCCATTTGTGTCCAGAAATTAGGAATTTGAAAAATTAAAGGCAACAAGTCAGGTTTTACCAACACCTATCTATGCAGGACTGTCACAGAACGGTGAAGAAATGCCCAGCATTGTTGTGTCATTGAAGATTGGCTCAATACAAGGAGAAATCCCAGCTTTGAAGCTGGTTGATCCTGGGAACAAGACCACCTAAAGCCTGTCCTAATGCCTCCTGTGGTCAGTGTTA
Organism: Ara ararauna; assembly: GCA_028858755.1. Classification (NCBI taxonomy): domain Eukaryota; kingdom Metazoa; phylum Chordata; class Aves; order Psittaciformes; family Psittacidae; genus Ara; species Ara ararauna. The sequence goes on along the minus strand of CM054382.1, from coordinate 18,555,281 downwards.
CACACAGGCATCACTCACCTAGACAGGAAGAGTGTTTTCAGACATCTGGAGGCACTGACACCCCACAGCTCCTACCTGTGAGACAGCAGAGCAAGGCCAGACCCTCTGTTGCAGGTGCCCATAAGTGAGAATAAGGTCTCTTATTTGCTCCAAAGCCTCATTCGCGTTCTTCATGTAGGTGCAGGCCTGTGCAAGGTTACCAAGATGCACTGGAGCACCCAGCAGGAGCACAGGAAGACTGGTCAGGTACATCCATAGGTTTATGCAACCCCATGAACTTCAACTAAAAGATGACTGAATTGCATAATTATGCAGAGTTACTGCCTAAACTCTTTTCAACTATGTTTACTTTGGTTAGCTGATGACAACAGCTCCTCTCCATCTGTTAGCCCATGATTCTGAAAAACAATTTCATTTTAAAAAGGCCTGGAAGGAATCCCTGAGCCTTATATAGACATAAAGAGGAGGGACAAGAAGACACTGGAGAATAACCACCTGAAAAACATGACACTTGCTTACTGGTGCTGTAAGTAAGATTTTTCAAGCTGTAGCCTGTAGAAACTATATTTTTGTCTAATAACAAGCCCAAGAAAATAGAAAATTGGAGTCTTTTAAGTCTGTGTTTCAAAACTAGTTTTGCTGCACATTATATTGTAAAACCATCGATTATGGCAAAAATACTTGCTTAGTTTGAAGTACCTTTTTTTTTTTTTAAATTAAGGTTATCAGCTATTTATTTCTTGGTGTTTCTTTCTTCTTTTCAGGTCAATTTTTCCCCCCAAAACTCACAGAATTTCCCTTGAAATTTCACTTACAGATCTTTTAAGCTATCAGCAGTTGCCTATCACGTGTTCCTCTTCACCTTCTTTGCATCCATCCCAAACTAGGCTATAACATTTAAGAATAATCCTTATGTTGTTGCTCCCACCTTCCAGATTCTCCCTTTGGAAGACATGTAGACTAACAAAGCAGAGCAACTACCAAGCACTCCAATGATGGGAAGTTCACAACATAGTTGCTGATGCCAGATTTTTTTTCTCAAGGTCCCTGTCTCCTAGAGAGCCTTTTGTGGCAGCAACCTCCGTCACCAAAGGACGCAGAACACGAGGCTTGAGGCATCCCATGGTGCAGGAATTCTTCACAGCATGGCTTAAGGCATAGTATAATGTGAACCCTTTCTCCAAGTAAGAATGTGAGGACAGTCAGAAAACTAACCAAAGACAGAATCCATTATGAAGACAACATGAGACATCCTCGGAGACTCAGATGCCTCTCTGCCGGCTGCCATGGAAAATACTTGCCTAACCCTTCACTGCAGGCATAATCCATGGCCTGATGCTGCATTTACCTTTTTTTTTCCAGTTAGTGAGCTAATAAGACTAAAGTTACAAGAAACAACTGTTAAAGGGCTAGCTCCTATGGGAAGCTGAGCCAGTTTGGTAAGTGCATGCTAACAGTATCACTCTGAAGAATATCTGAGCATGTGCATTTTTGAAGTAATCATCTGAAAACATGAAAAAGAAGAAAAAAAAGAGCAAGCAAATAGAAATGGGAAGGACAGAGGGGTTTGAGTTTTTTATTCCTGCATGGGGACTTTTAATGGAAGTAATGGTTGAAAATTCACCCCTAGGGAGAAAAAGCAGGGAGAGTTTTGCCATGCAGATATTGATTTAGTTACGATTTAGATCTTCCAGACACTGCAGTTAGGAAAGGACAGCAAAGATGATCAATATTTTTCACTCACATATATGATTTCTATTAAAGTAAAATTAGAGGTCAAGACCTGTGTTTGACACCATAAAGGAAGACACAGTGAAAGGGACATTTCTGCCCTGGATTTGGTCTTGTCACCTTGCCATGCCAAGATGTACGCACTGACTTTTGGGCTGTCTGCAAAACACACACCCCACTGAGGACCTGATCCAAAGGTCCTTGAAGTCAAAGCCCCTTAAACAGTTAATGGCAGTGTCTCACCTAAAGGCAGATGCCTCACCTACATGTCAGATCAAGAACAGCACCTTCTCTTTTCAAGTTCTTGTAACTCAGAGTCAATTTTCAGTGAAGCTTGTGAGTGTGTTGGAATAAAAGAGTGAGTTCAAAAGCAGCAAGGAAGTCATGCACTCGTTCCCAGAGTAAAGAATGAGTAGCAGCCAACACAAGCCACGTGCCTCCTTGCTAACAAGCCTACTTAGAGTATGAAATCTATGAGCTTTACTACACACTTTTAGCACTTCTGTGTTTCAGTTCACCCCCTTGTGGAATTAATCTAATACCTACAAATTACATGCTTTGTGAGGCTACAGCATGGCAATGTTCTCACAGATCACTACATGAAAAGGTAGTAACTATTGTGTTTGTAAGTGCAACAGCATTACCTCATGGCTGGGCTGGTATCTGAGCAATTCACACACAGCTCTAAGTTCAATGTCACTTTCCATCACTCTTCCTTATTTTTCATGCTGCAGAAATAGATGACATTTTTTCATATACTTCACACAAGCAATTTCTAGAGGAAGGTAGCAATTTTCTCAGTGTTATCCACAATACACTGTGTTACCATCTGGATATCAAATTGAAGCAATGCTCTGCCCAGTTATTAACTGCAATAAGCTTAGTAAAATGCTACGCTCTGCCTTGATACCTTGCAGTCTTCACTGTTGAAAGCATGCATATATAAGTCGAGAAGATTGCATACATCAATCCTCTATACATCTTCAGGGCTTAGACTGCTTTAAGTCAAATTCTATTTAACTTCCATAGCAGATCCACACATCGTGACGCTTCAAGTTTCTCAGGTGTTCCCTGAACCCAGAACAGCAAGAATTTTCTGGTTTTATCAATAGTAGTAAATACAGGGCTCAGAAGGTGGCCATCTGCCCTTGTGTGCTCAACTGTAGCCATGGCAAGAACTTTTCCAGAAGTCATGTCTGGATCATTGCAATTACCCTCTTAAGCACACAGCAAAGATCAGTAAGGCAAATTGTTTTCTGATCCTGAGAGACGACAAGCAACAGAAGACCTCGGTGATATCTGCAATAACTGTTCACACTAAATTTAGCATCTACTGTAAGGCTTGTGTTGTGGGAGTCTTGGAGTTTTGGGATAGACATTTCTTTTCAACCTCCAAACTGATTTTCAGAAAGCCATGAGTGACTGGAAACAAATGAAAGAGGTAACTCTCATCATAGCAATAATAATAAATTACATTAAAAAATCAAAGATTTTTCAGTGGCTAATATGAGAATCTGAGTCCTCAGTTTGCTTTCCTGTAGCTAAGACAGGTTACAAAGGTATTTTATCAATATATATTTCTATACAATAAAATTAAATTAATACTTCATATTGCCTTACATTTTTCCTTTGACATGGCATGGAAGATGTAGGGATGTTTGATCTGTAAATGCTTTTCCTTTTTCCCCCTTTTTTTTCCCCCAAATAGAATTATCTGTTGGATCTACCACTTTTGAAAACAAAATAAGTTAAAAGTTTTCTTTGCTGTCAGTGTCAAGTGTTAGATTTAGTCGCACAGTGTGAGATCAGCTGTGTTTGACATACTTGCTTCTATTTGGGATTTAAACCAGCTAGCAACATAATACATTTTGGATGCCATTGAAAACTAAATCAAGAACCTCTAAATTTGATTAGCAGTATTTAGAAGAAATTCACTGACAAATCAAAACACACATTTCTGTTTCTTCAGTGAACAGTTGGTGCTTACTTTTCCAACTATGGAAATGTGCCTTATGTAGGACCATTCACCCTCTCTCTGAACTGCTTCTGACTCTAATCTGCTCTGAACTAACACTTGTATTTACATTGGAAAAGGCTTCTAACAAACAAATTGTAGGTAAAGGGACATGAATGTTTTGAGGGTTTTTGGAAAATTCCTCTGCACACAGCATGAGGATCTCAGTTTGCCATTTTATTTCTTTGCTCATTTTAAGATTCTTCATGATCTGAAAAATTCAGTATACGACCGGAATTGGGAAGCATAAGAAATAAAGGTGACAAAACCACTGAAAACATTCGAGTGCTCAATTTGAGCCATTGCCTGACTACAGATCAGAAATTAGAGAAATCTTTGGGAAAGTTAAGAGATGCTTGCACAACATAAGGCAGAAAGCCTATAGAGACATTGATAAACATCTAGCTATCCAGTTAAACATAACTGATATAATCACATACAAAAGCATGCATTCATTCCCTGTGCCAGGAAACATTTTATCTGGTTGCATTCACTTTAGTTTGGAGTCTTCTTCACAAGGAGCAGCTACCCACTAGCTATTGCCACTCATGCAAGTTCGTGCCTCCCTCCAGTTAATCTCTTCCTGCTTCTCAGTTATGCTGGCTACGTGGAGACCCAGCACAGTTTGGTTATTTTGCTTTGGGCTTTTTTGAAAGCATTTGGAAACCAAGAAGAACAGGGGGGCAGGATGCTCTCTCATGAAATGAACAGGGCAAGGTTCTCACACACCCGGTGACTTCACCTGCACTGGCACAGAGGTGCAACAGTTCTTAAAGTCCACTGCACTCTGAAGAACTTGAGAAGAAAAACAGACAAAAAATTAACCACTGGGGAAACCACAGAATCTGAACTCAAGGAGGCAGCTGTTGCTTGATCTCACTAAGCCATAGCTTTGTGATTTTAATTTTCATACATCAAGAAATGGTAAAGACCCCAACATTTAGATAAGCAAGTCCTGCCTCAGATACGTGCCCAGAACTCCCACTGAAACCAGCAGGATTTTGGCGAGTGTGAAGAATACAACCACTAACACAAAGCAGGCTACTAGTCTGGCTTCCGGCATGGTCTGTGTCTACCTTTCTGCATTGAGATCAAAGCACCTGCCAGTATGCAAGGGGTTTTTCACATTAATATGCAGCTCTCCTCTTGAGGACAGAGTTGAACACAGAGTGCTCAAAAGAGATTGAAAAAAGGGAGGAAGACCATCACGACTTTTATCACAAAAGCAATTCTACCCCATTAAGAACTCATGACAGCATACAGTCAAGAACGAGACACAAGTGTCACAGTGATCTTCTGTCCTCCTGAGAAGAGAGAACACATGCAAAGGTAAGTTCACCCTCTTTCCCCAGAAACAAGCGTAGAGCAGAGATGAAAGGCACAGACAGTGCTCTCTCAGTGGCACACATCCAGCGCAGCTGAAGTGAAAGCACTTGCAATGCCTTGGAGGAACAAGCCAGATTCCTCTTCGTTATTATTTCTTCCAATCCCGGACACTTGTTCACAAAGTAAGTAGCCCATGCTGTATCACAGCCATGAAAACACAGCATTCCAGGTCACTGTGACCTTCAGCACATACAGAATTTTTACTTTCACATGGATACCAGATGTTGAGCCTTCTCTCCCTCTGATGTTCAAGGCCTTTGGGCTTTTGTACATCAAGCACTCAGCATCGTGTGTGTTTGTAACACCCCCTTTCAGTTTTTGTTGTGAAATCTCCTCATTTACTGTAACTGCTGCAGCAAACTTCACACTCCGTTAATTTCTGCTCTCAACCCTGTTGACCTGAACTTTCACGGGATTTCAAATGCAGTTAAGATTTCATTGCTGCCTTTTTCTACAGCAGTCCCCTTCCAAGCTGAAGCAATTAGGACAGCACTTCAGTTTGATTTGTTGCATCTTGGCAGCCATTGACTGTATTCACTTTTAAAGCATAAAATACTCAGAACAGCTATTTGCACTCTTTTTCCAAAAGTCTGCTTTGGAAAACACAACACAAGGCACAAAATAGCAATCAGGGGCATAAATAGCATCAGCTGGATGAACTTCAGGTGTACAGCAAAGAGAACAGAAGTTATATAGAAGAGGCAGCAATAGCACATGCAGCCTCTTGGATTCTGCAAGGCAAAGGAGGAAAAGCATGAAGCTGTGACTTCTGAAACTCAGCACCAAACTCCCAGTCTCAAATGATGAATCCATCTGCAGTTTGCCTTTGGTTCCTGTCAAGTCTGGATTTCCCCTTCACTGCCTGGATACAAGAAATTAAGATGTTTCCTGAAAATCAGCTGTTCCTATTTTCTGTATTTCAGTATTAGTCCATGGAGCCACAGCTGCGAGTATGCAGAGGACAAGTCCCTAAACACATAATGCAGGGAGTTTGCAGCATGCAATGAAGGGTCATGGCAGCTTTAACAGAAGGGGATTTCTTCCTTCTCAACTGATAGAAGAACTTCATTTCTTTCAATTAACATAAGCACTCATAATCCAGCCTTGTGTGAACAACTGATGGAACTCAAATGATCTAATCTTCCATTACCAGGATCATGATTGATGTAACAGCCCCCAACATCCTCCCATACTTCCTGCATGAAGGAAATTTCAGAGTTCCAAGAGACCTGGAAAAGACCAAGGAGAATCCCTTTGGACATTTTCATCATCAGCACAGTGAGTTCTCACCCTGCAGATTAGGGGCATCAAATTCAACAGAGAGGTGTGCAGCCCTCTGGGAACCACTGGTGTCCACAGCCATGCCATCCCATGGAACACTGTCCCCCTGCCATGTGCTGAACAGGAAGAGGGGAGAGAGCATGCATCAACAGTGCAACAAAGTTGATCAGAGGAATCAAAATTAACTTCCCAAATTAACTTTAAAAAGTGATATCAAAGAAAAGAAACTACTCTGAGCAGGGGTGGCTCACTTGCAAATGATAAAGGAAACTGGAGGGGATATATTTTTCAAGTGTGAGCATTTATATCTCAGTGGGGAGACATCATCCCTTCTTGAAAGTATTTTGTTAAAGCAAAGACAACCATTGGTTTGATGGAATTATGCTTTTAGAACTTTGGGGAAAACACTCTCCTCTCTTGGCTGCTCGTAACATATGAATAAGCAGCCCAAAGTAAACAACATGTGGTCTTGTGTGGCCTTTTTGCTCTTCATATGAGGCTGGTATTTCACTCGAATCTAGGAAGCGACAGGAAGTGGGGAATTCTGCAGATACGGGAGATCCTGCGCTTTCCTAATAAGCTATAGAAATACAGTGAGTTTGGGAAAAGTATTGCTATTCCAGATGGAAAATACAAAAAGATACATCTAGACACATAGAATGAATTAGTAGTACTGTCCCTGCCCCCTGGCAGGGGGGTTGGAACTAGATGATCTTAAGGTCCTTTCCAACCCTAACTATTCTATGATTTTATGATTCTATAACAGAAGAACTTTGATGTAGCCATATTCACAGATTTTCCAGACTCTTTCATAAGCATTTGAGTGTTCAAACATCAGTGAAGTACTAACCAATTTGTACACTGAAGTGTTAAAGGAGTTCCTGAAAGCAACGTAACTGCAGGAGTATTTGTAAATATAGATCATGGTGTGCAGTGGTTGGTCATATAAATCATCTCCTTAGGGAAGAGAAATAGTGCCTCAGCAGATGAAAGGGCTCAGCACAGCAGGGTCTGTGCTCCCTTTCCTGCTGCACTGCAGGCAAGGAATCCACTGCTGCTTTCTTCAGCAAGGATCCTGAAGAACAATGACTGTTTAACACGCTGCTACCCATTTTCAAGTGGTACAGGGTGTGGAAAGCTTGTGTTGGTTTTCTTATTTGTCTCTTGCTCACTTGACCTCAGCACACCCTGCCTGCACCCATTATGGTACAGGACAGATACAAACCATTTACTCAGTGTGTTTTCTAACTGCCTGCTCCCTTTCTCAACCATACAACTTCTCTTCCACACAACCCATCCATGCCCCGTCCCTCTCATGCCTCTGACCCTTCCCCTCTGCATGGTCTTGATCTCTACCCCTCCAAGCCATTCGGTCCAGCTCAGCCAAACCCCACAAGAGGTTTGCTACCTCCTCAAGATTTGTTGACTCCTTCTGCCCCACAGGCTCAGCTTTACACTCTGCGTATTGCAACAAGAGGACACTGGCTACTCTCATACATCAATTCCTTCAACTGTGAACTGAAAATGCAAGCTGGAAGCCATTGCTTTGAAAACTGGAATGCATGTAATCCTTACCTACGTGCCTCCCACCACCTTCTCCATCCATGACTCTTATCCCTCTCCTTTGATTTCTCCCATGTTATCTGATTTTAACCATCAATGTCCTTCACAAACCAGGTTGCGAAAGCATCACCTCCAATCCCTTCTAAAATCCGCCTGCTTGCCTATAGGGATAGGGAGGGACGGGAGATAGAAAAGAGATTTTAAGAGTATAAATAACACTAAGGCAGTGAAAAATACTCTTGTGCACATATGTTACTCAGCACCAGATGTCCGTATTACTTGTCCATGTCCTCTATGTCTTTTCTCTGACACCTCTTGCTAAAACCGTAATGTGTCACATCAAACCACACTGCTGTGTTTGTGTTAGGGGCAGGGCTGTGTCTGGCTGTGGCGAGATACCTCGCATTTTTCTGAGCCCTGAAATAGCAATCACACCCCATACATTTGTGAAGCACGCTCAGCTGGGACAGCTCTGCAAAGCTCCAAGTGTTTTCCCAATACCTCTGTGCAAGAAACAGCTGCCAGAACCCGTCCCTTCCTTCTCCCAAAAGATAAACTCACTTTGCCACATCTCCCTGGGGCTGCAGCTCAGCCCCTTGCCCCCCACCAGCAGTAGCACTGGGGCTGATGCAAGGCACGTTCCAGAAATGCTTCCAGTCAGCACACCCTGTGCTTCTGATTCTCCTCCTTCTCCTGAATGTTCAGCCATGGTTCAGTCAGACTTAACTCCTTTCTTTAAAGAGCTGCTATTCTCAAGCAGAGGTGAGGGCATCTATTCTGGAAGGTTCCCTTCCCAAGTCCTCATTGCCTGGTGTATCTTACATGGATTGGAACCCAGACCTAGAAAGTGTTCATCTGAATTCATTTTTGTTTGTAAATAGCAAAGACTGAATAACATTAAAATGAAAAAGTGGATGCAGAATTAATCGATGTGGGTATAAGAATCTCAGCATTAGGATTAACTTGAAACATAATGATAGCAGAATAAAAATAATAAAATAGCAGAAAAAAAGCTCAAAACAAAACAAAAACCAACCAACAGAAAAACCTCCCCCTCCCCCCAAAAAACCCACCACCAACAAAAAATCCCCAAATAAACAAAAAATCCCCCAAAACACACAGTTCCTGGGATTTAGGAGTCTTGATAATTAAGCTTTATGATTTGCTGCTGAACCAAACAACACATCTAAACACACCTTTATTTTTAACTAAACCCAAGAACTAAGAAGTCAAAACAATACAAATCCCCATCAGTGTTTTTGTCTATTGTAAGTCTCCTTTTAAATATCAGGCTGACTCTTTGAAGGCTACTGCAGAAGGTAACTAAAGAGTAGGTAGCACAAAATCAACAGGAAACTGGGTGATTAGCTGTGCCAGGCAGCAAGTTCAGGGCGGAGAGGAAAGAACCATCTTGTTCTGGTCTTCTGCATGATGTGGGAGCAAATGAAACAAAATCAATCCCTTCTAGTTATGAGAAGGGTAAAATGCGGCTGCACCATCATCCAGAGCAGGGCACAGATAGAAGCCCTGAGGATGCCACAGAACTTCTTTTGAATCACAGATTTTAGGAGTTCTCCAGGGGTCAGACTGTCGCTGTTGCTGACTGTTGAGCTTGGAGAGCGCAACACTAAACTGATAGCTCAATTTCCAGAGAAGGGGCAGATGTAATAGTTGATGCCTTCAAGCATCAGTTCGATTACCTTTGGCATTAGAAGGGCTCTGCCCTGCCTCTGCTTCAGCTAATGCTAGTTCCTGCAGCAACCTCTGGAGGTAGGGCCAGGCTGACAGACCTTAGGGCATCTTGAAAGCTCCTGGTAGGAAGCTCACAGCCCCCATGCAGCCTGAGGAGTACTCTCTCAGACACCCACTACACTCAATATTAAGGAAAGCATCTGGTTTAGTACAGCCTGTCAACAAGCACAGGCTCAGCCTCTGCACTGCTCAATTCCGCTGGATGCAGCAGATCCTCACAGGGGTCATTTCCTACTGAAGTCACTGGGCTGGTTTGTTTTTCTATAAGGTAAATCATATTCTGCCCTGTGGGCTTAATACCTAAATCCTTTTCTTGATAAGATTCCCACTAACTCATCTCTAAGTTGCCAGCCTTGTAACCTCATATCCCATCTATATCAATAGCAGTGAGTTGGTCACCTCTCCATAGTGCACCAAACCACTAGATTTGTGTTACTGCAAATTTGTCCCCTTTGCAGACACAGCTATAGCACTTCCAGGTCTCATGGTTTAATGTTTGCTGGTCTCCAGTACAATCCTGCCATTACTTCCCTCTAGAATGCAACTCATTGGACACCTCTTTGGTACCCAGCAAACCACAACAGGCCTCAATACTTCATACAGAGGAAAGGTGTAAAAGGTCCTATCATCACTGGTAAGCTCAGTGAGGGAAGCCAAGGTCATTGCCAAGACACTGAGTTGCCTTTTTAGTTTTTTTTCATATTTGTTTTGGGTTGTCTGGTCATTTTTTTTCTTCCCCCATCATGACTGGTTTCAGGGTCTGATGGATCTCAGAAAGGAAGATACAGACATTGATTCAGGTGCTCAGTGCTCAGACACTGCAAATAAATCGCTCAGCTCCTCTCTGTAATTTAGCTCAGGAAAGCAGCCAATTTGCTAAATGAAAGGTTTAAGAAGTCGGACAAGTAAAGACAGCCTAGGCTTTTCCCTCTAATCTATATTAGCACTTTTATTTCATTTCTCTTATTTACCTCAACCCTTCATTTCAGAACAGGTAAAGTTTCAACCAAACAGGTTCATTATCACACGGAAACCCCACATGCCAGACTGGTGCTGTAGCCTGCACTAACACTCTTAAAATAACAACTACAGCAGAAGTGAGCTGCCACATCCCCAGCGCAGGGCCAGCCCAGACTTCCCTGTCACTCCACATTGCCATGGCTATGAGTGATGCTCAGATACCAGCCCTACCACGGAGATGAGACTGCCACGGCACCAAGGCAAGTGGGAGGCTACGCTGGGAACAGACACATTCCAAATCTGAATGTCATCCATTTAATTAACAAGGAAATATAATGTAGCCACTTACAGGTAATGCAGAACTTTAGTAGCATTTCGGCTGTATTACATTTAGGAGAGGTTTTAATCTAGCTTTAAAAACAAATGGCAAAAATGCAAGATCTTGTTAACAAAACAAAATACAGACAAAATGTATTAGATTTTTATCATTATAACAATAAAGTGAGAACAAGTATTATGCACTAAACATAATTAAAACTAAACAAGGATCCCTTAACTACTACTAATCCTATATTAACTGCTTATTACTGCTTCTTAAACATGAGAAAGATACAGGCTGCCCAGGAGGCAATTATAGGGCAAGAGAAACCAAGCAAGAAGCAAACTCCTCTGTATCAGGATTTTTAATACTGGAAATTTGTCCATCACTGGGGGTGTACAGGACTCAGCCTGCATGATCCACATGCACCCTTAAGCAGGACCCATCAACTCCCCCCATTTAACTAGGTGCCTGGCAGTACCGAGACACTCATCTCGTGCTCTTCAGCTGTTGCCAAGACACCATTTATGCTTCCGATTCCCCATTAGCATCAGCTAATAATCTTCTGCTAGCTGGTTTTCAAAGAGCTCTAGAAGGATTTAAGAATAAGAAAGGTATAAGAAAGCATTTCTGCTATAAGAAAAGGACAAGGCAAGAGAGAAAAGCTGCTTGCTTTTGCAGTCAAAGGAAGAAGTTCAGCCTACAGCTTTTGCATGTCTCAGATAACCAGGGAACCAGAAAATGAAACACCAAATCCACTACTTTAAGCGTAATCATTTGGGGATCTGTCTTGTTATTTCTGAGTCACAACTTGCTTGGAAATAACAAGAGCAATAAAGCTTTAAAAAGCAGACATGACCACAAGTTCCCCTGTTTCTACCCTCTTCTCCCTCAAGTGTGAAGCAAGCTCTCTGCTTGCAATCACAGCTGGGTCCCTCCTGCTTCCCTGGAAGCCCACAGCACAGCCCCCACTTTTCTCAGCTGCTTTCCCATGTTGTTCAAACACAGACGATTTGAGCAGAGGTTCACGCAAGGGCACAGAAATTGTTCATCCTGGGCAAAGCTGTGTGGAGCCGGGTCCCAGTGCCAGGGCCGGGGGAAGCCTTGCTGCAGAGCCCAGCAGGTGCTGCTGTGGCATGCAGATGGTGGGGCTGGCACGGATGAGGGCAGACACACTGAATTCCAGCCTGATCTCACCCCATCAGTTTGCTCTGACTGAGATAGAACTGCTGCTATCTTTGACCCTACTCTCCCTCGAGGATGCAAGCAAAGCACTTCTGAAATGCTGCTGCTGCTTCTGCAACAGTAGATCCACAGTGGTGAAATCAGTCCCACAGACCTCCGAGCCTGAGCAAAAGCTAAACACATTCAGTAATCACCATGTTTATAGGGCTGTATATTCTAGGCTTTGCTTTGGTGTGACACTCAATACATGTGTTTACCACTTGGCAAGGAAGGTAGAGGTAGCAGAGAAAGATTAACACCAAGGCTAGCCGGAAGACAGTGACACAATGAAAGCCCAGCTGCCCACCCTCTACTGTAGCAACGAGACCGTCCTTACCCTCAGGTAAAGTTTTGCTTCAGATCCTACTTCAGCTTAACTTTATCTGAGCCTCCGAAACAGTTTTTTAAAACAAATCCTTACATCTACCAAAAAAAAAAAATTGCAGACAAAAAGGGTACAAGAACTGCAAACCAATACACTTCGTTCTGAGGTTGGTGCGAAGATACCTGGGCTTGAGAAGCGGAGATTTCTGATCTGTGCACTTCCTTCTGTCTCAATCCTCTGGGACTGAAAAGCAAAGTGAGGCGGGGTCACTGCCCAAGAAGGAAACAGCCTCCAGGGAGGTCAGGAGTTCCTCCATAGAGCAGGAAAGCTACGCAGGATGGATGAGAAAGGGAGAAAGATTGAATTTTTATTTAGTTTTGCTATTGTGAAGATACTCAAAGTATTTTCAAAATAAAGAAAGCAGGACTGAGGAGAAAATTCTTTTCGGCACTTGGAGGCACTGCTTTTTTCTAGATCCAAAACACGATGGAGTCAGGTCAGGACCATGGGTCTTTGCTCTTGTACGAGCTTCTCAAATTCACAGGAAAACACATTTCACTGCTGTTCACTGAATCATCTGTTGCACGCAAGTGTGGTTGCAACCAAGCCACTAACAAATCACAAACATTTCCCACAATGAATTAGTCCTGTAGGGGCTGACTTTTTTCTTCAAGCATCTGAGAGTCAGCTCCAACCCAAAAACCCCACTCTTCAAACACCAGTGAATTGGAGGAGACTTGGGTACTAGTGAGGTTTTATTGAGGAAGCAGGTGTACAACTCTGTAAGGCAGGAGCCGAGGACCATGATCCCTTTGCCTGTGGGGCTGCAGGCACTGGCTGGTTGCAGCTTCGCATTGGTGATGCAGCATGCAGATTGGCTGGGGAGAGAACAGAGCTGCCTGCATCAATCCGCACAGCCAGGCAGAACTTGCTTTACTTCCCTCTGCTCCCCAAAACCACTGAGGATCAGGTTTTACAGATTGGGCTGTGGTGGCATAAACCATCCTTCCTCTGCAGGGGATGCTCTCCTAAGCAGAACCACCTAAGTGGGACCTACCAGATCTGGGTGAGATGATCCTTGCTGGTCATAAGAAAGGGGAGACTCAGACATAACACGGGGACAGCTCCACAGCCTGTTTCCATCAGCAATGGAGAGAGAATCATGCCCTGCAGGTGCAAATCTTCTTTCTCCCTTTATTAATGCTGCTTGCTCTGATGGCAATTCTTAGAGCCAGTTTTTCTAAAAGTGACTAAGTTGTTGCAGGTCTTGAGGGCTCTGTCTCATGGGCAGCTCGCAACTATTGGAGTATTTAGTTTACAAGCATTTTAAGCTAAAGTTGAATACAAAGACATCCTTGTCTTCTTATTCACGTATGCGTAAGAGCTACTCAACCATGCAACACAAAGTTGCTTAGGATCCTAAATAGCGTGTGTCAACATATTAATAAATAAATAGGTAACTTGTAAAGATCCTACCCCAAAGCAATATTAGCAAAGAAACTGAGACCTTACCCAGAAGAAAAGCAAATATTGTTTGAATAGGTCAACAATGAAAGTAGGACTCTGTACTCAGAAGCCAGGGTCTGGCACAGGGACATCGGTGTGTCCCGATGCCCATGCATGCACACATCTGCTCACACAGCCCAGGCTAAAATCAAGACAAACCTGTGAAGAAAACAACATGAATATTACTCCTGAGTAATCTTTAAAATATAACTTAAATACTATTTAACTAGTATACATATCTCTCATACCTATTGACATATTTTCTTATGTCGCATTTTCAGGGTTATGAACACACTCAAACTGCATCACAAGATATTCATGCAGCTCCTATTTAAGATCATCACGTGGAGCAACAGAGAAAAATCAATAGAGATTTTTTTTCTTTGAAGCTACCAACAATTCAGTTTATCAGCCTGGGAAATAAACCCCCAGTAATTCATGTTATCCCCGTGTCACTGGTTTATAAAGCTATGGGTAGGACACCAGATGTGGAGGTGCTGCAAGCATTAGAGATGTACCAATCTCTAAAGCTGTTTGTCTCAAAAAGCAGGGGAAAAGTCTTGGCAACAAAATCAGAAAAACACAGGAGGAAAAAAAAGTTGGGCAAACAAAATACTAATGGGTTTCTTAAGTGGAGCTGGGATGAAAACCAAAGCTCAACTATCAAACAGTAGAAGCTGGGTATAATTTTCTGAAGCCTCTGCTAAGGTTACCACAGCAGCATCCTTCCCTGTATAAAGTCACTGTTTATGAGTAATGAGCCCTTACAGAGGTTAAACCAAAGGCTCCTGATGTCAGGAGGAAAAGCTCCCTTTGCCTTGTTGGGCTTGGGCACAAGTCCTTATCCAGTAGCTGGCTGCATGTGGTGACATGGACCACGGCATTTGGGATGGGGAAGCACACCACGGCTCTGCTGTCCCTGTCAGAAGGCTGGCACTGCTGCATGCAGCCACTCTCAGTAGCGATGGAGGGCAAACACATGGGCAAACTCCTCAAAAAGAAAGGATCAGGAGTCCATCCAGCACCTGCATTCGCTGTGACATTAAACAGAAGTTGAAAGAAGCAGGGTGTATGCTGTAGTCTCAGTCCAAGGCGGGAAAGGAAGCATAAAATGGTGTCAGCCTGCAGTCTTGAATAGACTTCCTGAGGCTTTGCTGCACTGAATCAGCACAGGAACCTGCAAATGACAGTGGGCTAGAAATTTCCAGCACAATAAAACTTTCTGAGTACTACTGGAGCTTTCTTGAAAAAGGAAACAAACGCACAGATGGGAAGAACCGGAATCCACATGCTTAGAATTGCTGGAGTGCATTTTTCAATTATCCCAGACTGCCTGAGCCCTAAACCCCATCCAGACAGCTAAAGCTCTGAAACCGCTGCTGGCATACGCAGGGGTGAGGCTCCTGGGGGTCTCAAACGCCAGCAGGGCCTCTCCTGTCAGCACTGAAACCCACCAAGTGTGCAGGCAGGGCTCGCGCACAGGCACCCATCGCGGCGCGCACGGGGCTCCGGAGGAGTCCGTGTGACACAGCCCAGGACCCCGGCACCCCCTGCCTCTGAGCGGGGCTGAGCGCACGGAGCAGCGTCTTGCTCCCTGCACCGGAGATAAAGCCGCTGTCTGGCGGCAGCACCAGGTACTGCAGGAGAAGTTCAGGCAACTCGTGCTGGGTGTGCACGGCCCAAAGGTGCTCCCCCCTCCTGCCTGCTGGCTGCCCTGGAACGGGGCCACCAAGTTACCTACCTACCTCTCCTTCAGCTGCATCAAACAGGGAACTCTTGCTGTTAACTCTTTGCTTCTAATTTCTATTTTTTAAAGTAAAATCTTTCGAAAACCACCATGAAACTGCATTCCATGCACGAGGGGGGAAGCCCACGTTGCAGATTTCTCCCCCAAAACAGTTACCTGCACAGTACCCACTGCTGTGGCTGCTGTTGCTAATGACACCAGTTCCAAAAGGCACCTGAGAGATGAGCAGTTCCATGTGGCAGCTCCACAAAGAGTCACAGCTACTGTCAGGTGATGAGCAGCCCTGAAACGCAGAGAGAACGTGAGATATTCCGATGGCTCAGTGTTTGCTGGTGATCAGTACCGGAATGGGGTTTTTGTCTCACGATACACAAATGGCTGTGAGCAGCGCCAAATGAGCAGAGCTGTTCTGCTCCCCTCAGCCCCCGCGGAGCTTTCCAGTGCACCAGCCCTGCAGCTGCCCTTGCTGCGAGCTATGAGGATCACGACGTCTGCGAGCCCCGGTGAAGCTCAGCCCGGGCTCAGCACTGTTGCCGCAGGTGTCCCCATACTTGTTCGGGGCAGCCCTGGCCCCAGCCGAGCCCCATACAATCACCTGGTCTAGGGCAAGGTCACACCAGCAGTTCCAAAGCACATGCCCAGCAGCAGGGTTTAGGCAGGTTTCTCTGCTCTTTCAAGTATTTCAGCTTCTGCTTCCCTAAGGAAAAGAGAGAGATGATGTAAATAAACCACATTTCTTCTTGTGCTTTGGCCAGTCCTTCCTTTCAGAGAGCTCTGGCAGCGTGGGTAATTTCCAAGCTGCTTAAACCTGGATAACTCCTATCTTCGGGTAACTCACCACTTTCTTTAAAAACAAACAAACAAACGAAACCTCTCCACCCAAAATCTGTGGCACATCCAATTATAAATAGTGAAAAGTTTATGTAGTCATATTTTCCATTGTGGGAAGCAGAGGGAAGCTCTGAAAGGCCTGGGGTGCAGTGTCGGGCTTACCAGCGTATGCTGGCGACTCATTACAAGTTAACAATTTAGCATTTTTTGCCCACCTGACATTTTCCAATTTGTCCTAAAGTCACTGACATTATAGTGACTTCAATAAACTGCACTCTGTGTCAGCAGGCCCAGAGACTCAGAACACAGCAGTTTTCCCTGTACACCTTTTTTGGCTAGAGGAAGAAAAGGAGACTTTTATGTAGAGATGGCAATAGCAGCTCATATCTGGCATATATCAGCCGCTCCTTCTCCCAGGGCATGATTCACGGAGGAGGCTGCATGGCTGTTTGAGTCTGCAGCTCCCTTTGCAGCCATCAGCAGCATCTTCAGCCCATGCCACAAGTACCACAGGCCAGGGGAAGAGCATGGCTGAAACCAAAAGGGCTTTTTGTGAGAACCCACTCCAGGACAGTGAAACACTGGTGTCAGCGGCGCTCATCACATGTGCCCTGCATAGACACTGCAAAACAGGTTGATAAACATGTGCTTTGGGTACCTGCCGAGCACCAATCTCCCGTGATGGCATCTGAGGACACAGCAACCCCACAGGCAGCCCTCTGGCTCTCCTGCAGGAGCTCCATGAGGAGGAGAACTGGGCTGGCATCACACCTTGGCACACTGGCCCAGGAGCGGGAGAGCCCAGCCATCCTGCTGTGCCCAGGGTTGCCTGTTCCTGCTGAACAGCCCACTTGAGCTGACAGAGATAAAGCTAGACTGCCCTCTGCTTGCTGTGCCCCTCCTTACATACTTACTGTATAGCAGAACTCTGGAAAAGCAGAAGTGGGGTTGCAGCAGACTGGTACCATCACTGAGGGCCTGGGCACAGCAGGACAGCCCCAGCTGGGACATGCTCAGGGCAGAAAAAAAGGGGGCACATTAGTCCTGCACTCTGATAGATGTATTACAGTGCTGGGAGCAGTGAAGGTCTCCGAGGAAAAAATACACAGGGTAGGAGAAAGCCATAAGCCAGGAAAGTCAGCAGGTCCCCAGGAGCATGGTGCAGCATCTTCCCTCCTGTGCACCCAGGTAGCAAACCAGCTCATGAGGGGTTCAGGAGGTGAATAACCAAGTATTTACTGCTGTAGGGAAGGGCAATAGGCAAGTGCAATGATTTATCAAACCCATCATGGCTGCTGCTGTCAGCAGAGGAGGGAGGCAGCTGCGCACCCCCTTAGTAGAGAGGATAATGGAGCAGGGGCAGCACCTTTTACCAGGAGCACATCTTGCAGCCAATTAAACTGTAAGACATCACATTGCAATTCATTGTCTTGTTTACGTTTAGCTATGGAACATTTAGACTAATGCAGAAAGGAAGGTGTCAGGATAATGTAAAATCTGGTTATTTTTTGTTGTTGTAGTTTTCCATTTCCCACTGAACCAGGGACTGCTGCACTGACTATTCACAGATCCTGAGGACAGCGAGCCTTTGCTTCCAATACAGGCACTGCCCAAACCCAAATTAGCAGTGGGCCGACCCTTCCAGAAGGACCAGCAAAGGCAGGGTGGCACATACACCTGCACACAGGCTGCCCCAAGCAACAATCACACACTCACTGTTCCAAGACATTAGGAAAAACTGCATCTAGAATTGCCTGCCAGTCAAGATTTACAGAGAGCATCCTGCCTTCTCTACAAGCAATCCATTGCATCTTCATCTACTCTAGTCCAAATTTTGTGAAGCAATTCACAAGGACGAAACATCACTTATGGAAAAGACCATACCAGAAAGATCTGGTGTAATGAAAAGTTACTGGCAGAAAATAAAGCTGACAGAAATAAACGAAAAAGTTATTTAGAAGCAAGTATCACTTTGTGCTACTGGGAAAACCTCTGAAAAAAGTCCCAAATCTCATCTATTTATGAAAGCATTAGGAAAATTACTGCAAAGCACGTTATCAATGGCACATCAATGAATATAACCACAAGTAAAGAAAAAACAAGCAGACTGGGGTACTGGAGAGCATGTGAGGGCACAGAAACTTTTCAGCATGCTCACAGGAAACACCATAGTTGCAACTGGAAGGACAACTACATTTGAGCAAACTAAAGTTAGGCTATCCAGAGCCAACAGCAGCTCCTTCGATTTAGCGGAAGGAAGCCAGACATGGGGGACTGCTCGCCATCGGCAACATTGCCTGCTACAAGACCCATCATCTGCTATTCCTGGTAAGCATCAGATAATCCACTGGTAAACACATGGAGGGATAACTACATGGGAGATATTCACGAAGAAATATTATCAAGTTTATCAAGACTTCAAATAAAAATAGATCTCAAAGAAATATCAGCACATTTTGCTCATACCATCCTTGGTGAGACAAAGCAGGTAGGCAGAAACTACCCTCCGGAAGCTCTATGCTGATCCACACCAGGTAGGGACAATCCAAACCTTTCTGGCCCTAAATCCCGCCCTTTTGCAGGTCACTTACGCAACATTTGCCTGTGTCTGTCAGTGAGTGCAAGTGCACACGCAGATATCCCAGTGGAGTCGCACTAAATCACAATTTTATTGGACCATTTTGATACAGAAATTATTCTTTAAGATCTACCCCCTCCCTCCCCATTTTTATATGGCTATTATGTGACTTTGGCAAGAAGTGGCAGAAAGAGGATGTGGTGCTGAATAGGCCAGATTGCTCACTGGCATTCTCCATCTTCCTGCTGCTTTTGTTAACAGTAATTTGGCTGGAACAGACCAAGTTCTGAATTGCAACAAAATTAAGCAAAATTGTTTCATTTCCAAGAAGCCTGGCAGCAATACCCAGTGACCATGGGCGAGATCCAGGGAACTGATGAGACATGAAATTCTTAATGAGTTTTAGCAACTAGTTTCCTTACAGCTTGTTAAACATCCACAACCTGCCTTCCAGCTACACCACACCACGGAAATGATGCTTTCCAGGTCATTCTTAAATCCCCATGCGCAAACACGAGTGGTCCAACACCCAGCCCTGTGGTAAAGCCTGCAACATCCTGATGTTAGGTAGACAGGCAGGTAAAGCTGAACAGCGGTTCCCTTGTACAGCAGAAATTAAATGCTTGGTTTAAACCAGTATATAATGAAATTTGGGATTCAAATCTTACAGAGTACCAGTAACTACTTGCTGAAAGTTACCGGTGTTTAAGTTACAGCTTTGAGCTACCTGCACTTGCTGTCCCTGCAGCCACAGCAGCTGGATCCCACCCAGATGTGCCCATCAACATCAGTTCTGGACCAGCAGTTTGGCTTCAGTTATCCATGTACCAAAGCTATCCCACCCAGGAACATGCGCTAATTTCCCAGTTTTCACTGTCACCTCAGAAGGCAGGCGAGAACTACACAACCCTTTCATTCCTGAAAGGTATTTCTACCACTGCATTCCCAGCACAAAGTAAAGGCTGACCCATCACCTGCTCCCTCAGCTTGCCAAGGGATGACAAATCTACTTCATTCATATGATTTCTAAGGAAAGACAACGGTAATTTTCTACACCCTTCACCTTTCATGTGCTCTCCTCTTTTACAAGGGGAAGGTCTGGTCACCTGGCTGCAAGACCATTTCTCAGCTATTACCATGTGGTGGCACATAAGAGCAGGTAGTTTAACTTTTCTCGACAAGATAGAAATTGTATATACACAAGAACATTCAAAGATTAAATTTCTTATCTGCCCCCCTCCCCTGACTTTTCTGCTGTAGACAGCAGTAGTAATTCAGGACTCCAGTGTTTTCATTTGCAATTTGTGTCTATTATCTTGTATCCTGTGCCTCTCCACTTGCTTCCTTAACATGGTATTTTCTGAAAAATAAGGCTAAAAAATAAATAAACAAAAATGGTCACATGCTCATCCTTTCTGAAATTAGTTGCTGTAATAAATTACCTACTAGAATAGTTCAGAACTTGTTTCCTTTTTATTAAGGAGCCCTCTAAAGGCATTTTAGTAGCTATGGATGGCTAGGGCAGGGGAAGGGGAAATCAATTAAAGTGTGTCATATTGCCCTAAATTAAATGGGGGGGTTGGGGGGAAGAAGTTTTTAGTCTATACAAACTCGGTATGTTTTAAGAAAAGAAAATAAACTTTGAATGTAAATGAAAATCAGGAGGAAGCTGGGGCCTTCTCATGGCTGATGAAAGGGATTCAAATAAGGATCAGCTATGCAGCAGTGAAAGCTTGACGTTTGGCCAGCACTATGCAGACCTTATGCATCAGGGGAACCTGTAAGGACACACACATCCTCCCCTCAAAAAAAAAAAAAGGGGCAAAAGAGGCATCTGTAAAGCATGATGCCTCCAGGTTGGATCGGTACCAGTGATGGTTTGTGTGCTTGTAGGCAAAACCTTGAACTTAAATGACCAAGACCTCTTCAGAAGCCTAACATTTCTCTGAGGTCTGACCCTTCAGCCCACAACCTTAAAGAGCAAATTACACACCAAATGTAAGCCCTAGTACACTTAGTTAAAAAAACATCAGAAAGTTACAGCTTGACATAAAGTATTGCCTTATCTGGTGCTCTTAAAAAAAAGGGGGGAAATCGATCATATGCAAATAAACCAGACAAAACAGGATGGCAACTTTTCGGTAGTGGCAACCCAGGCTAACCTGATAACTAGTGCTCCTGCATTCATCCAGAAACAGTCCCATTTATTTTGAACATTGGACAAGACTTGAAATAATGGATTCAAAAGGCTATCTCAGGTATCATTTCTACTGCTGAATTAGCAAGCCCAGCACATAACGGTCCAGAACCTAGTCCAGATACAAGAACTCACTAACAAACTACAGAAAAACACATCAGCAATACCTGTATCACACAAATAGCCAAGTAATCAAACAGGACATTCGCTCTCTGCAATGCACAAGCTCGTGGCTGTTTACATAGCAAACTGCCAAGGTACCAAAGATGAGCAATGCATGAATGGAGTCTTTTGCAAATGGTTACTAGCAATGTGAGGCAGAAAGCAAATGAAGAGGACATGCCCACCATCAAAGAGGTCTAACCCACCGCCCTTCTTAAAACAGCCATGTATTCTGCTAACGTGATTTAAACTCAGTAATTTATGTAAATTACGTAGGCTCAGACAGATAAACACAAAATGCCACTTAAAAAAACGGACGTATGGGACCTGATTTGTGAAATTAATTTTATTTTTGTAACGTGATATCCAATTACAAATAAATAACTAATACAACATAACTCAATTAGGATATACAGTGCTCGGGCAGTTCATAGTAACAACCGAGATCCCACTAAAAATGAGTTTTCATTAAATAACCAATTCAATAACATACAACTAGCCATTCAATTAACTTTTCAGGCTGGTCCAAGGTGTATGCAAGTTGGAGACTGTTCGTCTTACCAGTGACGAAACAGATTAACACAGTTTCACACCGAGTCCAAAGTACTTAATAACATCACATTAATAAAAATTAAAAATGCTGCATTGCGTCACCGAGATGGAGTTTCAGTACAGAATAAAGGCCTGTGAATTTTAGCAGAATAAAGGTCATTGCAAAGGAGCCTTAGGTCCTATAGCGATTTGTGGTTAAACTTACAAGCTTTACAGGATGGTTTTTTTTAATGTATAGTTTCAATTCCATACCCGTCCCTGCATCCTATCTATAAAACCAGTAGGATGAAGGTATACATCATATCCTTAAGTTTTAGCTGTATATGGTTTTTTGTTTTATTCCAGCAAAATATTTTACCGCTGGTACACAGCTTCTCACTGAGACATAGTCCTGCTCGTGTATAAACTGCAGCAGCATCAACAAGTTTGCAAGGACTTTTGATGTGTAATTTTTTAACTTCCTAACCGACTCCAGAAATACTATTCATTGCAAGGAACGCTTATGACATCTACGTTGAATTTTGCCTGAAGTCCCAAAATATTCTTAAATAATTGTGGGAATCTGAAGATTCACAGCACCCTTGGAATTTCTTGGTCATTTTTTATAATGAAATATGTAAATTTTCACAACAGAGTAAGTAGTTATAATTTCCAATGATTCAGAGTCCTGGGAAGTTTATAAATATAAAAGCTTTGCTAAAAATCCCCCCTTTTTGGGGCCACTCAGGTGAGGTACATGTTCCTAGCTTAAACTCTAGAAAGACTTAAAAAAACTGCAGCTCTTCCCATTACAAAATCCCCCACGTGATGGAGATCATAACTTCCAACCACGCACTTAAGTTCCTAATTTCCTCCACAACCTTTGGGACACATGCTACACATTCCAGCAGGTACTTCTGTTCTTGTCACACTGGGCATGGGAAGACAGACAGGAAAAAGGTAAAAAAAAAAAATCCTGGCCGACGTAGTGCATCCATGCTGCGTTGCAACTAACTCCCCTTAAGTCATGCTGCTCAGCAACATGAACACAGAGTGAGCACACGGTGGTGGCCAAAGTATCTGACAGGCAAAGCAGCCTGCAGGACAAAGACTGAGCAAGGATGCTCAGCACCTGAACAGCAGCTGTGATTTACCATCCCATTATAGCCCTGGTCAATTACTGAGAAGCATTGGCACCCAAAAGGAAGGAGAGGTGGCTTTAATGGGACATGGAAGTACTCAGAATTTTGCACTATTAAAGTCAGTGCTTTTTATAAATCAAAGGAGAAAACACACTGAAATATTTGAAGCCCATACAAATATTTTAAAGTCTATTTCCAGCGTTCAGACTAAAGTTAATGAACTGCTTTATTTTCACATCCTGTAGAAGAGATAAAGGTCCATAATGAATCTGATATCTAAAGAAAGAGGAACTATATATCCATTTTAAATACAAAACCCCTGAAATGTAAAAACAAAAGCCCAGATAGACTGCAACCCTATCGTGTGACTGGATTAGAAGAAAAATTAAAACTACAATTTGCAAACCATTTAAAAAATTCTTTTATGCAATTTATCCAAAAGTGGATCTAAACCCTTCGCAGAATAAAATACTAATTTCAGATTGCTGAATTAACCAGATTTATTTTCTTAAATCTGCTGCACAATGCACCAAGTGATATACACAGTACTTCTGCAATTTATTCATTTTCACTAAAATAATCACCAAAAAAAATCTGAACAATGTACATCCTATGCTGAGTGTGAACTATTTAAGAACCTGTTGATAGAGCACAGATACATACTGAAATATTAGTAATGTCTAATATATGGTGTGACACTTCCCTACAGACTTGGCAAGTTCCGCATCTGGAATCTGGATTCTTCAGTCATTTTCCAGCATTAGCCTTAACTGTATTTCCCAGAAGGTTTTAATTTATGATCTAGATATAGAAAGGCATTAATCTCAGGAATGCAGTTTCCATTTCTTTTATTGCTTCTATTTCATCTGACAAGTTACACCTGAATTCACCAAATGGTTAACAGTTTTTCATAGACAGCAGCAGAGAAAATCCATGAGCAGTGGGAGAGATGGTAATGTAACAAAATACAATACAAACTGCATAATGTCACCGAAATTAAAATACAAAGAACCTGCTTGATAACTTTCAACTCCTATGAAACAGCTTTCTATGATCAATGGATCATAGAAAGCAGTTAAAAACTATTTCAGAAGATTTTAAAACAAAAGTATGTATAACAAACATCTCCCATAGCTCCCATGTCACAAATGCTAACAGCAGGAACGCCCTTCCCCAAACAAAGCTTCTGCCATTCAGAATTGCTACATGCTGCCATAGCTGGGTACTTAAGCAAGCATCAAGACCCTAATTTTTAGTACAAGTAAATGATACAAATGAAAGAATAATCTCCAAATTAAAGCCATTTTAATATTTGCCCCATCAAGAAGTTGACTAACGTATGCCTTTTCACATTCTCATGTAACCCTGCTTAAAATAGTCAGTCTGGAAATATTTTGAAGATAAAATTCACATCTGAAACAAATCTAAACATTCTCTGAAAAGGAAAAGATCCCCCCCATAGTTTTTCAAACAATATTCACATATCTATAGTAAAACAGGAATTGAAACTTCTTCCCAAGGTAAGAACTGGGTGCAACAAACCAAGCAACATAAGTAACTTTGACTGACAAATACTTCAAATATGTGTTTTTAAAGCAAAAAATTATAAATAAAAGAACACAGAATTAAAGGGAGATTTTTAATGGCACAAAGGGCAGCTAGGCACTGTGTGAGCTGAGAACGTAACTGTCATTATGACTTTAAAAATCCCCCCAGTTAGATTTGGGTTGCAGCTAGGCAGAACACGGGTTTTGCCAGACTGTCACAAACAATGAAAGAGCAGAACAAGTGTAATGTCCAAACCTAATGAGAAATGACAAAAGTTGTTACAGTCCCTCTGCTAAAAGGAGAGGACACTGACAAACTTACAAAGTGTTAAGTGAAATTAATGCCAAGATTTCATATTAGCTTTACACAATTCAACTACTGGGTGAAATGGTCACGAGCCAAAAAGGAGTTTCTGTATTTGAGAGATTATTCTTAGGTTTAACTTCTGCTATGTTAACAGCATCTTTTGTATTAAACAAGCATCAACTAATACCTGCAAGCGTACCTGCCTTTATGCAGAGCTGTGCCATGACCACTTTTCATTTTCAGATAAAAATAAAGGTAACCATTAGGCACATATTAGAAGTGTATTACATAAGCTGGAATGTCAAACATTTTCTCCCTCAGATTCACACAGAAAAATAGCACAGCAGCAAATAACATGGTCCTCTGCTCGACAATAACCTTGTTACAAGCATTTTCAAAGTACATAATGTCACAACATCAATACCTTCTTTAAATAATTAGGTAAAAAAAGGCCTCCAGTATAACCATTTCTTATATAGCCAAGTTCTCTTTATATACATCCAAATTTTAAAGATACAAATAAAACATTATACAGGATTTATAAGCGTTTAAAAACTTGAGGCTTCAGAAACACGTTTCCCAAAAAGACTCGGGGAAAATCCACAGACTGACAACGTAGCAGAGAAAACTGGAAAAAAAGGAGACAGACACAGGTTTGCTGCCATAACATTTTACTAAAGTTGCCAGTCGTCGTGGTGATGTTATAAGAAATAACGGTTCAAGCTGAAAATGAGGAATGGTAGTTTCCTGTGTTGATCTCAAGTGTTGAGACAGGCAATTCAAGTATTCCCTGTTTGATCCAAGCTCACTGTAGCAAAGTGGTGCAGAAAAAAGGAATTATTTTACATTTTTTCCATACAATCGATCAATGTCCATCTGATAGTATGCCGTGAGCTCTTTGCGTTTTAGCTTGAATGCATCTGTCACCAGACCAGTCTCAGGGGTCCAAGGATCAGGGCTCAAACGAATTTTTACTGGTATTTCAAACTTCTCCAGATTAGCTGTAAAAATACAAAACATATATGTAAGCATGCTTCTACAAGTAAGAGCACAAAAGGAAGAACTGTATTCTCACACAGAAAAGCATGTGACATAAATTAAGTGTTCCTCAAACCTGCCATTAGCTTTGCTAATGGTAGAGTGACAGGTCCATCAGAAACTGCTCTCCAGTTTCCATAGAAATAGACATAAACCACAGCTGTTTGGGTACCTTGTGCTGGTCCCCAACTTCAGAAAATCCCCACTGCGTGGAACTGACAGCCTCAAAATATACACTGTTATATCAGTGTTATGATACCATCTTCTGGAAATAGTCTTAAAATCCATACTACTTAAGCTTGAAAAAACCAGGGTTTTGATTGGCTGGTTGGTTTTGGGTTTTTTTCCTGATAGTTCTCAACTGTTCAAGGAAGGTCAGTTCATTTGGCAGCTGCTCCCCTCACTGAGACAGGACAGCGCTCTGCACGGTACACCTTTAGCATAAACCAGTATCATTTGCAAGAGTTTCTATTATGATTTCAGACACAATAGAGGAAAAACAAATAATTAAAAAAACCCACATCAACAGATGGGCAATATTAAAATTATTTTCTGGTTAGAAAAAACCCACAAATGTGAAATGATTCTGTGCTCCCTGTCATTTTTAGATTTCCCTGTGCCTTTACTCCCCTTGACATTAAATCATTGGGCTTGGGTTGTTTGGTTTTGTTTTGTTTTTTGTTTTTTTTTTTTTTTTTTTTTTTTTTTTTAATCTAGCATTAAAACTCATTAAATTACTTTAAAAGTCTACAATACCAGACTGAAACAAAAACCAAACACAAAGTAACAAAATGTGCAAAAGTGCCTCAGGATTAAATCAAATATTCTGTTTCATGAATTTTAACATATTTAATTCTCTTTTAAATAGTTACTGCTACACAAAAAAAGAAGAGGAAAGCGACCTGGTACATGCTCTCCATCTCAACAGCTTCTTAGAATGACTTTGCCCATATACTCCATGCAGTTAAGAAAAAAGGACTGGAGACATGTGGCAAGGGAAAAAAGAAGTCTGCTGCAATACTGAGTCTACACGCCTCATAAGAGTATGCTCCTATAAAAGAAGTCTGCAAATATACTCATCATAGAGTTTAATACAAGTAATATGGAGGAGAGACAAAGATTAACAAAGCAAAGATTGTTGGAAGCATGAAGTTATCCAGGGTAGAAAAGATGGGGACAAACTGCAGAGAGATGCAGGAGGACATCATGATATGAAGTGAGTGCAAAACACAGTAGAAAACATTCATTGCATAAAAGTATAAAAATTAATGCATATGAAAAACAAATTTAACAATGGCCATTTAGAAAACCCCAATGTTTTGTGGTCATAACCAATCGCTTTACTGAAAAAGCTCAGAGCTTTACAATAGTCAAAAAGCAAAAAACAAGGCAGAAATTATTATAAAAGTATGGAAAAAATGTCACTGTGCCACTGTTTAATTCTGCACCAGCATAGCTGAATAGACTATGACCAATTAGCATGAAACAGATACAGCTGAGAGGGGAAGCATAATAGACAATAGAGGAGAAAGAAAAAAAAAAATCACAACTACCATTGTGACTCTTCACTGCTCTTCCCATACAAGAGCTCAGCAGAAGGAAATTGAAACTAGCAGATGGCAGAGTTAAAACAAACAAGTGGCATTTCTTCACATGAACACAGCTGAGCTGTGCAACTCTGTCACTGATACAGAATACTTACACAACTTTAAAAGGTGACTAGAAGAGTTAATGGAAGAAAAATACTGAAAATAATATATTAACTTAAAGACATTGCTTTCAGTTCAGGAAACCCCTCAGATGCAAGCCACTGGAAGCTAGGAGAGCCCCAGTCACCATGGGCTTATTTCAACTATGCACTGGCACATAGCATGTCCCTAACACACATGGATCTACAGATGACCCACATTCTTTTGGGCAAGCAGCTAAGGCCAGAAAGCTACTACAGGACATCATAAAGAGCACTAGACATACACCCACCCAATTTCTTGGGAATTTCATACATGTTTTATGAAATATACACTCTCAAGGAAGTGTTTTAGGCCTCTGCTTATCTGTTTCACAGACATTACAGTCCACAAGATTAATACTATCTGCCCAGCTACTCACCTGCCATGGCAGCCTCAGCTAGCACCTTCAGTACCTCTTTTTCCATCTCAGGGCTGTTACAGATCTCTTCCCAGGTTCCTTTAAATCCTTTCTTTCGAGCTAATTCTGCAAGTTCCTTTTGATTTGGCACAACAAATCCAATGACGTAAGAATGGAAACTGGGAAATATAATGTACTTTAGTATGAATTTTGTAAAGTTAACCAGTCTTCAAAAATAACATTACAAGTTTGGGGGTTTGCAGTTAACACAGAGATATTGCTCTTAACAGTTGGCTTTTGTTCACCTGATAGTCTTTCTGAAATAGTACACAAATCACCTTTGCCTGCTTAAAAATAAATAGAAAGAGAAGCTACTTACCTTACAGCAACTGGATTGCTTCAAGGTGTGCTGTCCATATGCATATTCCACTGTGTCTCACGCTCAAAGCTTTGGGGAAGCAGTACCCATACGATGTCAATGCGCCCTGCCTCTCCTCATGTTTTGCATCCCGGTATGAAGACTGGTGTGCGGCTTCCCTACCTCAGATTCCTCTCAACTGCAGAATCCAGTTACTGTAGAGGAGTAGAGGACTGCAGTGAAGAGGGGTTGGGGAGCAGGTTGTGGAATGAGCATATGCACAACACATCTCAAAGAAAGCCTGTTTCTGTAAAGGCGGTGACTTCTCTTTCAAGTGATTGTCCATACGCTCACTCTACTGTCGGCAATCTTTGTCTGCTCCTGATATGCCCAGCACATATGAAGCTGTGGTCTCAAAAAGTCTTCAAAGAACACCAAAGCACAATTTGTCCTGAAACAGGTATTCAAGATCTTTCAGATGGCGTAAAGTTCAAGAAAAATGAGAACCTCACAGGGCAGAATAAGAGAGCTGAAAGCAATCTCAGAAGATCATCTAAATTCATTTGCCTGCCTTTACACAAAGTCAACAACATATAACAGACGTTTTTCTAATGCATTCTTAAACATCAGGCAAACTCTTCACGGCAATGCTTCCTTATTCCCAGCACTGATAAGCTAAGATGATGGCGATACCCGACTCTTCCTTTCTGCAGCTCACATCAGTTGCACTTTTCATACAGCCAATAGTCAGATATTCCTCTCCTTTACACAGAAGCCATTTATTCATTCACTGTTACCTTTTTTCCTTCTCACCTTTCTAGTTTTCCCTTTAAATTTAGGAATTTAAGCAATGACCTTTTCAACTCATGTATTACAGATCTCTGTCCAGATGTTCCTATTTTTTCCTGGACTTTTTTCAAGAGGTCCATCTTTTCTGAAGTGCTGCATGTGGAACCCAGACCCTTTAATGCTTGGCAAGATCACTGTGCACCTTGTAGGCTATAAATCTGATTCTCCCATATTATTTAACCTTCTTATGATGGTATGGCACTTGTTGACTCATGTCAGCTCCTGCAGAACTGCTAGCAGCTGGTGGTCCTCATCCTCTATTTTTGCATTTTGTTTAGGTCTAAGTATAATTTACATTTCCTTTTTTTAAACTGACTGCTTTTGCTGTTTTCAAATGAATCTCTCTCTAGTCAAGCTCGCTCTGTATTCTAATGTTGTCCTCCAATCCACCTTTGGCACTGTCCCACCTTAACCATCTACAGGTTTATTAAAACTTTTTAGCTTTCTTTCAGCAGAAAGACCATTAATACAGAATACAGAACTTTAAACCCAGTATGAGGAGTACTTCAGCTTATCCATTAAGGTCTCTTAGACAATTTTAAAATACTAACTCTAAATATGAAATACCCTTCTGGTTACTGCACATTGCAATTTTCTCCTTTGTTACTAGTATGAGTTGTAATGATGATCTGACAGGAGCTGTGAAGATTTCACAAAGTCCATTACAAATACAGGCTTCCCTAGCGTCATCGAGGGCTAGCATCGTCCTAGCATCGTTGACAGGCTTTGCCTGGTGGCTAACTCAGAACCATTCCCATTTTTCACTACAAATATACTTACAGAAAGACTTCAGACTAGCCTCAGTACCACTGCATGTATCTCACCTTGTCTCTGCCTCTGATTCTGCCCACACACACCTCCCCTCCACTCATGCTATACTCTGTACTGAATCTTGTAACTTTGTCTAGGGTCTGTAATGCAGATATTATGCATGAAGGCATCCAGAACACTAAGGACTGGCACTTTCATCACTGGTACCCCTAGTCTTTTGACATGCTTAAGATCGTGTCCAGCAATATCACCAGTGTCTCCAGGGATAAACAGTATATAAAAGTAATCCATTTAAGGGTTTAGCCTCAAACTCTTGGTTCATCTAAAATTCAGCCTCCTGAGTAAAAGCATACTTCCTCTGGACAAACTGCTTTATCCAACTATGCCTTTTCCCAGAAAGAGCACTATGGCACTCACAGCTCCTGGAATGTGTAGCTTCTCATTCTGTAAGTTAAATCCTCACTTGTTGCAGTTCAAATGCTAAAGCACTGTTAGTCTTGAGAAGTATCCTGAAGACCACATCATCTCTCTGGAGCAGCTATTTTCCTCTCCATTACTGTTCCTTCCGCAGATCTTTTGAATTTGCCTGCATCTTCAGTCTTAAGAGGGTCGTAACAGCACAAAGGAAAGAGTTCTCAGAATTTGGTCCTCAGGACCCTCCTCAGTCCTCTCTCTCCATGATGAAGAGATTTTGTCAAAATATATCTCCTACACCAGGCATCCTCATTCCCCTCCTGTGCTTGAGATCTTACCAGAGTACAGCCCTCAGACCTATGGTTAGAGACATTCTCAATGACATTACATGTCGATATCACCATCTCCATTCCGTAAAGTCAGGTCCTTATCAGCTCTCCTTGAGTTTCATGTTGAGAACTCCCTTGGTTTTTTTGCCATATTTACTCATTCCTCTGGTAACTGCTCATTTTCTTGACATTACACTTGAGACCTACTGAACACGTCCTGGATAGGCAACGTGCTGATAAAGCAGTAGGAGTCTCCTGTGAAGGAGCTCTAATCATGATTCCTTTCAGCAAGCATTTTATTCCTTATCTCACTGAGTATTTTGGCTGAAGCGGTCAATTAATACAGCTTTTGAAGCAGCAATATTATGCAAACACTTCTGATTCCCTACTACCATATTCAGAGGAGCTTTGCACCCATGTTCAAGGCCAGGTTGGACAGAGCCTTGGGTGGCATGGTTTAGTGGGAGATGTCCCTGCCCATGGCAGGGGGGTTGGAACTAGATGATCTTAAGGTCCTTTCCAACCCTAACTATTCTATGATTCTATATAATCCATTCCTAGAATTCTGTCCTCCTTGTCCTTTGGCATGTGGGAAATAGAATAGCTACAAATGGACTCCTCCTGCATATGAGATTGCCACTCAGGCAAAAGTATAAGGAGAGACAGGATATAAGAGAAATCACAGGCACTGCTAATAAAAAGCCTCCAAGCTCACACTTGCTGAGGTGAGTATATACCCACAATGAAATGTGCATATGGACAATCATTCAGAGAATTTGTAGTACATGGCTAGTTATGCCAAATAACACACATGAAAGCATTAACAAATACAGCAGCACTGGAAAAAACAATCTGGAATGTACTCGTACTCACTAAATTACCTCTAAAGATTGCTCATAAGTTTTCCTATTTTTAGGTAATAGACAAGACACAGACTGTCAGAGACAAGTACCTGTCTGACAAGTCCGATTTAGCTTCCAGTGTTAGGCTGGCCTGACAAAATTAACACAAAATTTGATAATACAATTTCAATACTGAATTTCAATCCTAGACCAGCAGAAATGACCACCTGTTGGAACTTCCTTCTCCACAGACTACAGAGGTTGCTCAGAAGAGGCATATGATCTCAGGCAGTCAAAGTACGCAAACATGAGATTCACCTAGCGGGTCAAAACCACAAATAAAGCTTAATATAACAGAACTTTCCTCAGCAGTGGTGTGCCCAATGCATGTTAAGCTATTGAACCACGACTATCAAAACTGAAGTTCCAGGATGACTACCATTAGTTAACACAAAAAATACCACAGAACCAGGTGAACAAACCAAAAGTTAATTTTCTATTTATTACTAGTGAGCAATTCTCTGGTATGCTTGTCCTGGCCTCTTTCAAAGTTATAAGGTGGGGCTTTTTTTGGCCATACTGGAAATCAGAATATTTCTGATCATTCATAAGCTCCAAAATTACTTTCCAAACATTTAAATGACAACAGGAAACAAAGACCACCTGAAGTATATTTATACGTTTAAGTTTATATGATATACACAAAGGGAATTCTAGAAATAGAAACTTTCACATCACTGTGCCCATATACGTCTAATTCATTAGCACATGTAGAAAGTAAGTAGAAATGACATTTCATATAATTTATTACATGTGTGTGTGTGCAAAGTATTTACAGACTGTTTTCTCTCAAGCTGCAAAGCTTCTGCTGGTGTTAAAGGAAAGCACATTTAATGCACGAGCCAGCTTATGAGCTGTTGGTGTTTCCCCCCCTTCCCTTCCTCTGAAGAGCACATCACAGCTAAATACAGCAAGGAACAAGGTGTCCTAAGTCTTCTGTAGGTAATCATCTCCAAAATGCTTGAGTGGTATCTATTATGAATGCAGTCAGAGCTTAGCTGCTTTTCCGACTGGGGAAAAGGAAAAAAGACACTAATTCTTGGCATTTGCCAATGAATGAAAAACAAAAATGGGAAAGAAAAAATAAAGACATACATATCAGACATTTTAGTTTTGATAAAATTATTCCACTGTATGAGTAAAATAATTTTTCAACTGGTTTAAAAAATTCCACACATTGAGCAGAAAAAAATTTTGCGTAAGGCTTCAGTAGGACAAAGAATACAGCAATGATAAAGTACCAGCTGTCTCTTACCTGCTTGCATATGCACAAATATTATCTACCAGTGGAAGACTTTTTAGAGCCGCTTCTACTTTGCCAAGAGAAACATATTCTCCTGCCTGGAGTTTTACAAGATCTTTTTTACGATCTATTGAAGAAAAACAGGAATCAAAAATTAATTAATTTTTGAAGATTTTAGACATTGATTTTATATTTTCCTAAAATGTATGTATAAAAGCCAAAAGGTGACTCACATTTGGTGAACGTATCAGAAACAATTAATACCAGTTGATAAGCTTTGCGTTTTATCAGTCTCTCCCTCACATAAAAATGAGACATGCTTCAATTTAATGCATTTTGTGCCTTTAGAAAAGCATTTCCTGCATGACAGCACTTGTCATGTGAATGGAAGACTACTAGGACTATTCAAATCCAGTTTTTGTCTGAAAACACAATTTGTGCTGTCTGGTCCAGATGCTTAAAGGAAGAGATACTCTATTTGGTGACATTTTGCTACTTATTACCCGGCTAAATCTGTGTTTAAAGAGCAACTGTCACCTGTAACTTGAAACACAATAGGAACTGAAACTTAAGCCCAAATTACTTGATCTTTCTGTAAATAGCCCAAGGTGGGAAAGGTCATTCGGATAAGGTGGGTAAGGGGGCCTTACCCACCTAGCTGTGAGAGCAACCAGGAGTACCCCTCCTTTACTATGCATTTTGATGCTGCTTTGTAGAACCAGGCAAGGTAGTTTTGCAGCTGAACGGTCAGATAAGTGCAAGACAGCTGCAATGGGACGCAAGATACTTCTGATACAATAAACCAAATATGCTTAGTTTTCAGGATTAAAGAGCATCCTGAATCATCAGCAATCTTCAAGAGACACATCTGGTAGTTTATATGGCACCATTTTTGTGCCTATAGGTATCAAAGGATTATGGATCTATCATAGGCTTATGTATAACACCTTTACCTCATTATATTTTTCTCCTAGATATTATGAAGAACGGCAAGATTAGAAAAAGGCTTACTTAATTACTAAGTAAGTATCATCAAAAGAGTCCTTTCAATGAATCAAATTCCAGTTACAAAACCATAAAATCTAAGGCAGCTCATCTAGCTCCATTAGCCTATATTTAAATCTCTAATTAATACCTAGCCTCACTAACAGAGAGGAGTCAATGTTAAGACTGTTTTCAAACAAAGCAACTGTTCCAAAAATCAGCTTTTAAAGGACATAATCAAGTTTATGTTAACATACCAGAATTTCCCTGGGATACATGCTAGGGCTTTAGACTGCATGCAAAGATACGGAGAATTTGGGGGGTTAATGACAATATTTAGCAGAATCAGAAATATGTTAACCTGAATTTATGAACTCACCAATAATTTTTAGACATCCATCTTGATGAAACTCTCCAATGTCACCAGTATGGAGCCACCTCTGCCCATTCTCATCAACAGAGAAATCATTTTTGGTTCGTAGTTCATTTTTGTAGTAGCCCACAGTCACATTTGGCCCTCCAATAAGAATCTCACCTCTAGGATATGGTTTATCAGTGTTGTAATATCCACCTAAAAGGACAGGTTAAATTAACCAGAACTGAAATATATTCCAAAGCAAAGATTCCTATTATTTTTACAAATTAAATATAGAACTAAACACTTTACTAGGTCCTTACACAAAGTTACCACCTGCCTCAATAGTTCACTTGCCTCTAGTTCAGTTTCAACTCTACGAACCTTTCTGCCATGCTCTGTAAGTTTTATACAAGCTTGAGTAAGATTAAAAAAACAGAATGAACAAACAAACAAAAAACACACAAAAAGCTACAACAAAAACCCACAAAAAGAGATTTCACCTCATATTTTAGGAAGCTAAAAAAAAAAAAAAAAAAAAAAAAGCAGTTTCACATTAGCCCCAAACACCTTTAAGCATTAAGTATTTCTACTCTGCAATACATAAAAGCCTACAGAGAAAGGAAATCACGTAAATGCATTTCAAACTTCATTAAATATGTTTTGTATAGCATCCTTTAAGCTTCCATTCCATATGCCAATTTTAAATGAATTTATTAACAACAATATAATGAAGGCCATTTTAAAATAATTTAATGGCAACAGAAGGTATCATGCATGCACTTCGGCTGAAGTCTCCTGTATCCAGCCCCTCTAAGATACAACATACACAACCTGCACCCTAAGAACACTAGTCCAGATCAGAAAGAGGCACAATGCTGTGTACGTTTCCACAACATGTATATACAATTACAATGAATACAAGATATAGTATAGCTAAAGAGTCATAATACAGCCTAGGCAAAAGGCCATTCACATTGATTGCTCTGTCTAGATATTGTAAGTTTCAAAACCACTGAGGAATTTATCTTTTTTCTCTCCCAAGTTCAAATTTTTATAGGTAAAAGTAGCCTTTAAAAATTAAAAAGCCAAGAAATAGATTTCTAATTACTACTACTGGGCAAAGCCCAATAGAAAAATAGCTATATTAAGTTCTTATAAGCACACTATAATTAAATTACATACAGAAATTCTCACCTTCTTCCCAGTTCATTAACTTGATTTCACAACAGACCAAAGGTGCTCCCACTCTCCCTGTAGTGTAGTCCCACACTAAAATTTAAAAAAAGGCATTTTTCAGGAAAAAAAGCCAAGAGTAGGAAAAAAGCAAAAAAAGTCTTTGCTGTCATGAGTCTTATTTAGTGAAAATTAACTGTTATTTATTTCTGAACTTTAATTCATAGAACAGAACTTCCAAGAAAACCAATGGAACTATCAAGATCATGCAGCTAAAATCCTTATCCCACAAGGAGAACAGATTGCTGTATTTACAGGTACCTCCAGTCATATCAACACA
This sequence comes from Ara ararauna, assembly GCA_028858755.1. Classification (NCBI taxonomy): domain Eukaryota; kingdom Metazoa; phylum Chordata; class Aves; order Psittaciformes; family Psittacidae; genus Ara; species Ara ararauna. Next base: position 18,519,331 of record CM054382.1, on the reverse strand, counting down.
GCTTTCACAGCAAGCTATCCATGTGGATCACACTTCAGAAGTAGCACAACAACTTCAAATAGTGTTTGCTGGACTAAGATAAGTAGCAATATTTCATAACAATTCAGGGATACGGTATTTTGATTCACCTTCCTGAAGTCTTATTCCCAAACGCTTCTGCACCTAGGCACATTACTGAAAAAGCATCACTGCAGACTACACCATTTGAATTACAGTTCCATGTTACAGACACCATTAACTTCTGTGATATGAAATTAAAAGTCTGGTGCAGGCTTTTGCATTCCATTTTTTATTTTCTTAAAGTCTCAAAATTATTTATTCAGTTCAACTGCTAAGTGCAATAATACCAAGATCCCATTCACATTATTATGGGTTTCTCTATTACAAATGAGAATATTTTTTATATGTAAGTCACCAGCTTTAGCACAATGTATCAAAATTAGTACTGCTACTACTTTATGTGTTTATGATTATAGGCAATTCCCAGGATTCACCAATTAAAATTTGGTGGCATACTCCAAATGAAGAGACTGTTAAAGATGACACACACAGAGCACCCAGCATGGATCACAGCACTCAGTAGGATGCGCTGACACCAACCTTCCATGATTGTTCCAGCTCCAGATGATTCAGTCAGCCCATACCCCTGTCCTACAGGGCAACAGAAACAAATGTTCATAAACCGCTGAGTTGCTGCAGAGAGTGGAGCTCCTCCACAAAGCAGGATACGAATTTTTCCACCTAGCAGCATTCGTACTTTCCGGAAAATAAGGCTAAAATGCAAAGATTAAGAGTATGTATTTGTTGCTTTAAAACAAAACAAGAGAATATTTAATTTTGTATTTGAACTGAAAGTTTGCACCATCTTCAAATACACTTTTATGGCATTCAAGAAAAACTCTGAAGGAGCACATTTAAGTTTTCAAGAACACAGGATTTATAATCTTGTTTCCATATTCTAATTTGAAGATGGTTTAAATGTTTAGAGACTGCAGATTTCTTAAGACAGTTAAATTCCGATTTTTTTTCTCCTCAAAAATAATTTAAAAAGCTGTATAAATTTTGCAATTACATTATGCTTTAGTCTCACTGAAGCTGGGAGTTGGACTCTATGATCCTTATGGGTTCCTTCCAACTTCAAATACTTCACCATTCACTTCTGTGAAAATGTGAAATCTACAGTTACATATATGAACAGACTTCCCATCTTACCCAGGAATTGTATAAATCCATTATTAAACTTCTGATGAAAAAATGTAATCAATATAAAACTCCAATCAGTTTCAAGTTAAATAACACTCATTTAACATCAATAAATGTTTTAAAGCATCACACAAACTACTGAATTTACACTTTGTTACAGACTTGTTCATGCTCAAAGTGTCAACAGTAAAATTTAAAAAATCAGGTAATGCTCATGTTGTAGAACTTTGATAAGCGTTTTTTTGGTGCCACTGAAAAATAAAACTAAACTTACCTATCGCAGAGCGGGGTTGTGCAACCTTTGGAAATCTGTTCCATTTTGTAGTTGTAGGCCAATATAAATAGATTCCGCTGGAAAGGAGTCATTTCATTCACTTTATTCATGACATTTTTGTAGATCCGATCCATAATTTCCTAGTTACATAAAAAGACTACCTTTAACTCAGAGAAACAGAAATCCTAAATTCACTACAAAAAGGAAACATGATCTAGAAATTCCAGTACATTTCAGATGACAACCCACTCTCAGGTTGTTTCTCCTTCCATTGAAGAGATATCGAGATGTTCACAGAAACCAGGAAATCAAACATCTGAGCAGCAGCACTAGTTAATCCCAAGCTGCCTGCAGCCAACTGTCTTTATTCCACTCATTTGAACATAACCTTCATTTGCATAATGAACAACAGATAATTACTTAAAATTAAAAATACCCATAGCTATTTAAACTTTGAAAAATATTGAAATTTGTATGATGAATGTTTATCTCCAACATAAATACAAAAAATATCATTATAAGCCAGCTTAACATCAGAAGTTATAACTTTTTTATTTAAATGATCACTGCATTGATTTTGTTGTTAAAAATTTGGATTATTTTTTAAAAATATATTAAAAATATATTTATAAATAGTTATCCTTCAGTTACATACCGGGACAGCTGCCATCAGGGTTGGCTTAAGCGTAGTAACATCACCTTTGCTTCCTTTCTTTATTTTAGATGACTAAAGCGAAGAACATATTTACTAGCAGACACATTCAAGATTTTTAACAAGACAAGCAAAATGACATAGCACATCTTTCAAATAATCGTTTTCATTTAAATTCTATTTTAAGAATTAAAACTAGCCCAGAGTCCCAGTCATAACCACCGATACCCTGCTTCACGAACTGCAGAAAAGACTTGCAGCATTTTTTAAGAAATATTACAAAGATCTGACCAGTAATTATTTATGTTTTGGTTTACGTTTTTTTACTGCAAGTGAATACGTCTATAACACACCTACCTGGTCAGCTAGTGTCTGAGGTGAAGAGTAACCAATGCGGCACCCATGAGACAGACACACAAGCTCAGCACACAGCTCCAGAACATGGGCAAGAGGCAAATAGCCAATATAGATATCTTTTTCCCTGTAAAAAGATTTTTAAAAAATAGGTTTATTCTGTACCATAAGAGTCATCAGGTATGTCATTAAGCTAGATTTACACAGAGCTTACTGCAGAACAAAAGAAAATGGAAAACTGCCTTGAGAATACATTTCAAATACGGGTTTCATTTAAAAAGCTGCATACTATATACTGTAGGCTTACAACATGAACAAAGTGCGGTGCTTACTCATAACAAGACAACTAACCGTTGCTATGGTTGCAAAGGCAACTCTATGGACAAGATCAAAAACTGCAGCAAACAGGAAGAAACCACAGAATTTAACACTAACCAAAGGAAGTACTGCTTAAGGAAGCTTTCAAACACTCTAGTGGAAGGCAGCCTCACAGACTTGTGTGTCCCAGTCTTGCCCACATACAGAAGATTAGAGAACAAACAGCACATGAAGCAGTCATGTCATTTAATGCAGTACTGGAAGATGCTCAGACATCAGTGCAGAGTATGATGTGCCCCAGACAAAGTAATATGATAGTTGATCTTTTAAACAGTAATTAATCTAAAAGAATACGTAACTATATCTAGTTTATTTGCCGGTAAGCAATCACTGGTACATACCCCAGATTTGGAATCCTCTCAGCCATTCCTGTTATCCCAGCAATTATGTTGCAATGGGAGATCATAACTCCTTTGGGAACTCCTGTGGATCCACTTGTGTACATGATCACTGCAATATCTGAGGGCACAGGCCTGGCCTGCTGTTTGTTTCCTGTAATTTGTATTAAAAGAGAGAAATGTATAATGTGAGGAGAGCCCACCAGACTGGGAGATCTGGTATACTAACTGATTTCAGCAGTCATTGCAATATAGTACTACATGACTACTGTTACTACAATTTGCTTCCAGTTAAAGAGACTGTGGTCAAGCTTAAGTGCCTTCACAAAGAGTAGGAACTTCTTTGTATTAGCTGAACAATGCTTTGAGTCATTGTCCTAGTCTACCACAACAACACTTTCTCTATCATGCTTCCCATATTCCTGCAGAGAAGAGAAAAAAAGAGAAGCTTTGGCATCTTCAAAATGCCACTTAGCTTTAACATCCTCAGGAAGACAGGCTGCACTGGTTCCACACTGACACAACATTAATCCCCATATAAAAAGCTAGTTTCTCCTGTGTTCCCTGGCAGGGGAACTACATGCTGCCATATTTACAACACCTGAAGCAAGACACTGCTGAGCCAACATGAGGTCCAATTTCTATAAATATTTAAAGTAGGTTCAACAGCTTTAATAGGATTGAAGTGTTTTTAAACTGCTTGCTCTGAGAGCAAGAAAATGCAAAACCAAATGTGTTTATTCAGAGAAAAAACTGCATAATCACAGAATGGTTTGGGTTGTAAGAGACATTAAGATCACCTAGTTCTAGTTCTCCTTGCCCTTCCCCCTCCACTAGACCAGGTTGCTCAAAGCCCCATCCAACCTGTTATTTTGATAGGATGAATTAAGAAAAGAGTAAGAATAAAGATGGAATAACAATGACAGCATTTTCAAAGCAAGATTTGCTTGATGGTTCTTTGCAGTAACCAAATTACTTTGTTTTCTTCCTCAGAATTTTGTAGGAAGACCAGTAAGATGCTGCAGATAATGCTGGAATGCAGTTGAGAAGTAAAGTTAACCTCCCTGCCATGCTCACTAGCAGATTGGAAAGTCTAAAAGAGCAGAAAGTTTATGTGGTAAGCAACAAGCAGGCACATTTTCTTCTATAATACCACGCCAGGTGAATATTGTTTCCTTGAACTGCAATGAGCAATACCTGTAGCACACCATACATACTGAATGAGAAGAGTGAAAACATGTAATTTTCCACTCCCCGAACCCTGTCCATCCTGCAAGAGTAACACCACAGAGGAAAATAAAGACATAAGCAGCAGCTCATATATTTAATATAATATTAATTGAACATGCCTGATCATAAAAAAATATTATTGTAGCATTGCACAACTTATGAATGGTTAACTTGACAAAGATAACGTTTTTATAGTGCATAGCATGTGATATGTAGAAGACCAAGGAATGAGAGATTAGACCCTTTTACACAGCACAGAGATTAACAAATCTCAAGGAACTAATGAACTATACCTATTATTTTTTATATTGGTGATGTCTGAAACAGTTTTGAGAGTACACAAAACTGGTAAAAAAGGAAAAATCATCTTTTAAAGAAATTGGGATGTCATGATGTTGGAAGTAAAAACTGCCATTCCCCCAAATATCAAAAGCAGGATTACCCACTGTCCTGGGTTCAGTAGTAGCAGTCATTTTTCTCCTTCCTGGTAGCTGCTGCAGTGCTGTGTTTTTGACTTTGGGCCTGGGAACAGCGCTGATAACACCAGTGTTTTCAGTTACTGCTTGGTAAGGTTTTGGTTTGACCAAAGACTTTCTGAGTCTCATGCTCTGCCAGGGAGGAGGGGAAGCCGGGAGGAAGCAGAAACAGGATACCTGACCCAAACTGACCAAAGAGGTATTCCATGCGACAGCACGTCATGCCCTGGATGTAAAAACGGAGGGCAGGGACTTGGAAGGGTGGGGGTGCACTGCTTGGTTAGGCTGGGTACTGGTGGTGAGCAGTTGTATTCTCTTCCCTTGTATTTCCCTTGTATTTCCCTTGTCATTATTATTATTGGTGGTAGCAGTGGTGATTTGTGTTACACTTTAGTTACTAAACTGTTCTTATCTCAACCTGTGGGAGTTGTATTCTTTCGATTCTCCTCCCCATCCCCCCAGGACTGGGGGAAGAAAGAGGGGGGAGTGAGTGAGCGAACTGCATGAGGTGCTTAAACCACAACACCCACCCACACCACTCCCAAAACAAAATTCAATCCAACATCCATGTGCCTTCAGTGGTTAAAAGATTCTGAAAACATGAAGAGCAAGAACAGAAGAAAGTAACTACTGAATATAATGAAATCTTACAATGCTAGGTTTAACAGGTTTCAGAGCCAAGAACACCAGTTTGTTCTAATAGTTGGGGAAAAAAAAAAAAAAGGGCAAAACCAACCAAACAAACCAAAACCTCCTGAAATTCTGAATTTTAAGTGTTATGTAGATTGGAAATAGATTTCCAGAAATGTACATAGTAGATTGATACTTCCAGAAATGCAATAAAAGTCACCAAGTTCTATCAGATTTAAATGGCTACTTTACATTTTTTTATTTGGGAATTTAACAAAACTTAATGGTAGAAAATTACTGATGTGCTTTGCTTTAAAATGCACAATTGTATTCTCCATGTGCTCTGAACAACCTGGTTTGAATACGTCCAATCATAAGAATGCTTCCCAAGTTTCTATCCTGGCGTAAATGCTTATACTAAAAATTATTCTCCATCGTGGAAAAAACAGTTCTTTTTAAAACCATGTCAATCTCTCAAAAACAAAACAAAACAAACTTCCCCCATACACCCCGAAATCCAATCTCAACCAAACAAAAAAACCCCACAAATTTCATTTAAAGAAAAAGCAGATGATAAAAGGTTAATCACTGCAGTGTTTTTCTGAGATCTGCAGCTTACCCACGTTTACTCAACAGGGTCAAAGTAGGACAACAAACGAGATGTTCCAAATAGAAGAGAACCTACCAGTATCTGCCTTGGCCCCCATAGCTTGCACAGAAGCCATAGTATGAACAATGACACCCTTGGGAAACTCTGACCATGTTGTTGGTTTGCCATCCACTGTAATAATATGACGCAGCAGTGGAACTTGAGAAACAATTTCCTGTGGAAATGAACATGTGTTCAGAAATCATACATGAGACTCGCACCAACAAGAGGGGAGAAAAACCAAAACAAACCGCAAAAAAACCCACCACACTAGTGTATATGTTAAAAAAAACACTGAAATAAATTAGCTGAGGATTTGGACTATCAGAGGATGAACTTATCTAAGCTTTGTCTAGCTCAAATGGCTGCAAAGCTTAAAACTTTCCACATTTAGATCTGCAGGACTGATTGAACTTTCCACTTACAAGTCCAAAAACTTTTCCAACCATTTGCTGATCTCAGTCTTATTTCAAGAAAAGCCCACAAATAAGACTGCAATGATTTGCAGAGATAATTGACTTTCCACTCTCATAGAACACAGAGAAACTGGCGACACTGAGCTCACAATAATTCTTTTGTTGCTCCCTGATTACAATGCTATTTAAAATTAGCAACAGCTAGCAAAAACACAGAAAATTATTAGGCACTAGTTAAGCATTTCAAGCAAAGCATGAGTTCTAAAACATTTGTCAATGTCCTAGCGGAAGAGGAGATGATTATCTCCTCAAGCAGAAGAGATTTATTCTCTTAATGTGAGCTGAAATAAATGTGCATTGTATACATATATTCTCATTCTAGTAACTTAAAAAAGGTTTGGGAAAGTCTTATTCAAAGTTCAGCAATAGCACATGGTTTTTCATTATAACAACTCCCTTATGTGAAAGGTCTAGTTCCCTCAAAACACATGATGATAAAATCCATGTAGATAAATCGATCCACTTGTGTATTCAATCTGGGTAAGTCAAAAAAGTTTTTTGACTGTTAAAATGCTTAATAAGCTCTTTCCCACACTGGAAAACAGCTCTAACTCTTCAAGTACACATCTTCAGATTTAACAGCCATCCTCTGCTGGGAAAACACCCAACAATAAATCAGGCAGATGATCACATTTAGCTATTCATATACAGTTTACACATTTTTCTGTTCTTCCCACTTGCTTCAACTGTTAAATTTATAGGGACTAAATCCATGCAGAAACCATAGCAGTTTCTTGTAAAGGTGTTACTCCAGGCAACACTGCAGCTATCTGAAGGCTATCATTTTTTCTGTACATGAAGACAGACACATAAATATTATTCTAAAAGAAGTAGCTTCTCTATAGAAAGGCAGTAAATCATCATTTTGTACAATGGAACCAGGCCTTTTAACAATAATGAACAGATACACTGGAAAGAGAGAGACAATAGTCTTCTGACCTTCAGCTTTGTTTGCATCAATTCTTTACTAGTAATGATGGTGGTCACCTCTGTTTCATTCAGTCCATGTACTATTGCTGGGCCTCCCAGAGTAGCATACAGAGTAACAACTGGAACAGAAAATGTGAATAAAAATGCTGAATCTCTATGTTACACTTTCAAGTATAGTTTACAATAAAGGGCTGAGATTAACATATTTCAAATTAGGCAATACAGTAACATCTGCTAAAAAAAAACCCACCTTATAGCATGAATTACATACAGCATAACTTTGAGTTACTCTCAGAAGGAATAAAGAGCAACAATTGTCTAATGCTAGTGTTCGTTATTTTTCAAGGTCTAAGTAGATGCACCAAGGTCACATTACCCTATGTAATTCTCTTATAGATCTATTCTTGTACCTTCATGGCTTTTACCATTTTAAAAGCAGGCATCTGTTCTCAGTTTAACAGACAGTCCTCTTATGTACATATTTCATTTATACAACTTCTCTTTTCAGAATTCACATGCTTTGTTTCTAACCTTTTACAACTGACTGCTAATAAAACATCATTAGAACACTGCAATACTTGTCATCAGCAGGCTAATTCTCATACTCAGTAATAAGCCTGCTCCCATCTATTTGTAACAACATAATAAAGGTTTAATTATCACAATCATTAGACATTGAACTGAGAATACAGAATACCAAGGAAATAAAATATTTAGGAAATTGACTATTAGAAACACTATTTCTGTATTTAAGTACAGCTCATTAGATGTAGTGTTAAACAACAATTACTTCATATTAACAACTTAAAAATCTTATTTAATACCTTACCATTTTTATGGTAACTGCATGAGAAAAGACCAAAAGAGACTGGGGAAGAAAAAGGCAGCTCAAAGAGGAAGAGAGGTATTGCTCTTAAAAACAATAAAAATTCCCTATTTTCCAAGCAGACTGTTAAACAGGGGCATCTCAAAAAAGTTGCAAGGTAAAATCATCACAACCATTAGTAACTACAACATCAGTGTTGGAGTGTTTGTCACAATAAGTATTTGAGTTTCTTTCTTATTTTAGTCTGGACATAAATGAATATTTAAAGAACAATTATTAAAACAAGACACCTACTGTATACTAGGGCTAGAAGTATATTATGTTCCCTGCAGCAAAAATTAACAGTAAAATCAAATCAAACTCTGCTGCTGAATTCTAAGATGTGAAACCCAGGGAGTTACAAACCCAGTGCCGCATACTAAGGAAGAACTCAAAAGCAGTTTTCTTACACAGACGAGTACATAGTTGACCTCCACTTATTTTTTCCTTGTTAAAACAGTCAATCATAGTTCAGAACTGTTGCAGGGAAAATGCACATGCACTGTGTTTTCTTTAATTTGGTGGGAGCAAAGTCCAGAAGAGGGCCTCTACTAGTTCCCACGAGCTCTCTCTACTTACTGCAGTGACCCCTGTTATATAAACATGTAGCAGAAATTCAGCTTCCCCAAGCCAACAAGCATAACCAAGACAACACGCTGCCCGGAAAGAAAAGCATAATCTCTGAAATAGCCGTTTATTTAGCTAATTACTCATCTACATCAAGGGCAACTGAGAGCTATATGACAGAGCCAAAGAGAGCTATGCCATTTATATGGTGGTGTACTGATGTCATGGTGAGAAGAAAACTGAGCAATAACTGACCTGTGAAATTCCCACTTCTCCACACTGGCACGTAAAACTTTTTCAGGCAAATCTGAAAGTTTGGGTAATTTTTTTTCTTCCCTTGTTCTCTTGAAAACTGACTGAGAACAGATTATCTTTCATGTTCATCTTTACACATGCAATAGCATGAGTGTTTGACACCTGAACTTCTGCTAGGAATACTGCTCCAACAATTGACCAAAAAAGAAAATCTCAGCACCGCTAAATCTGTCAGCAAATATACAAGAACAAAGCCTTGCCCTAAGGAAACAAACAGAACTTCTGCCATTTATTTCACTGTAACCAAAATGTTACACTGAGTATTACATCATTCATCACACATCACAAATAAAAAGCAAAATATCCCTTTAAAGGCTTCAGCCAAATCAATTCTTACAAAACCCATCTCTGCTCAAGCCTCTGGAATGCATGATTGAAAAATAAAACATAACCTTTCCTATTTATCTCATTATCTGGTTACACACTAGGGTATTTTATCTGCCCATACTGGTGAAGAGCTCTTCACCCAGATGAAGAGATATTATGGAAAAAAACGTGTTTTCATGTTAGCACTCTTCTTTTTTTTCCCCATTTTGAACTAGCAATCCCACTCTACCTCCTGAAATACAAGACTTAGATAGCTTCAGTGTCAAATTTACCATCAAGCAAGTATTTCTAATCAATAAAACCAATTCTTTATGCAAGAAATCCGTAAGATAAAAATTACTTTCCCTATTTAATTCTCTCCAGCACTACACATGAAGCAGATGAACCTGCCCTCTTGACATCAGTTCTGGGCACGTACATCAAATTTAATACATTTCACATTCGGAAAGAATGTTATGACACTACCACAGCAGCTAGCTGTTGTGAAACTTGTAAACTGAAAAACGCTAATATAAGTCATTTAGCAATGTCTTGCCATGCTACTTCTTCAACGTCATCTGAATTCTATACTTCATTCAGCAAACTGACTGTGAATACTGCATGGCAATATCATCATCTGCCAGTACTCAAGTCAGCCAAGTTCACATAAGATGACATAAAGCTTACATGAGACCGTGCGCTGGAGCACGTCTCAAGAAGGGAATTTAAAACATTAATCCAACAAACCTAAAATCATATGCATACCATTCAGCACATGACATCCATCCACTATCTCAGATATATTTTTTCCCCTCAAATTACAAAATCTTCCTAGGATTTCTAAGTATACTGCACTTCCAAAGAAAAAATAATTGATACAAGACTTCGCATTTTATTCCCACGACAGTCACTAGTCATCTAACAGATCCCAGAAGTGGTAAGAGGGAACTGACACATTGTAATGTATTAAGAGACACAGTTTAAAAGCAACACATCATCTCATCCAAGAACAGCCTGTGCAGATCTCTGCCCTGGTACACAACTCAGCAGCAGTGAGGAAGGAACCAAAAAATAGCACTGAATTCAGGCTGGAAGGCACCTGGGAAGATCACATCCATTAAACAGTTAATTACAGCAGAGTGCTCAAGGCCATGGCCTAGTGTGAGGTACAGGCAGGGTGGCTGGAACTAGATGGTCTTAAGGTCCTTTCCAACCCTAAGTATTCTATGACTGTATCTCCAAGGATGGAGATTTCATAACCACTCAGAAGTTTGTACTACTATCTAGTTTTCCTCTGTTTCAACTTCTGCGTGTTGCCTCCAGTCTTCTCAAATCACACCTTGAATAGAGTCTGGCTTCACCTTACCGATACGCTTCTATTAGGTAGTCTTATTTAAATGGAAACTGCTATATACTCATGAACACATGGATTCTCAAATTGAAACAGACTTGAAGCAGAGAGGGACCATTTAAGATTCTTAGGCTTGCTTCCAAAATCTGAATGAAGTCTAACTGATCTACATCTTTAGTGTAGGCAGGTAGCAAATCAGTAATTCCAACACATCTGGCTTTTACAGCCCATCTTTTACTGAAGGAGAATAACTGTGGCATGGGAGAGAAGAGGCCAAAGCCAGTAAGGAACAGCAGCTTTTAGAGTGCCCTTGGGAAAGTGAGAAATGTGCCCCTGGGAGCATCACAGAACACAGCCACAGACTGGGCTTACAGTTAGGTGAATGACCTATTAAGGAGTGATGACGAAACAGACACTTGAATACAAGTTCTGTATCAAGTTGAGATCAGCATTCAATAGACTTCTCAGGAAGAAAACCAGGCCAAATCAAAATCAAAACTGAAGAACTGATAAAATACCCAGTTAAAACAAAACTTACAGATGAAGGTTTGACACCAACTCCTGAAACTGAGTCAATTAATTCATGTGTGATTTTTGTTTGTTTTTAGAAACTCAGGAATCTGTACTGATTTGAGAGTAAAGGAATATAAGCCTCTCACAAATTCATTAAGTTACACTTACTGAAACCATACTCCATCTGCACACAGATACAGGTTTCTCTGTTCAATAAAACAAAACACTAAAAAGTGTAATCTCTACCCTATGCAGCATTTTTTAATTTGTACATTTAAATATTCTACATAAAACCTATAGAAAGATTTCTTAGCATATGAAATAAAAGGTTTATTTTCAGATTGCATTGCAAGATCAAGACAATTTCAGGAAAGATGCATACTTACGCTGGTAGTTGCACATGAAACAGGCTTGTGCTGCAATCATCCACTCAGCTCTAGTCTCACAAAAGATAGCAATGTTAGTCTTTGGTTGCTGACCCAATACGGCTAGGCCATTTCCAAAATTAACAGCTTTAATGTATACATCTTCATATGAAAGCCAGGTGTACTTGCCAAGGATGACCTAATAAGAATAATAAATTCAGTTTAGAAAATGAAAATCCTTAACACGTGTCCAAGTCCATCCACATGAAGAAACCACAGATGTTTGAATTAGTACTTGCCTGAATTGTAACAGCAGTTTACTCAAGATAATGAATAATATGCTTGCCAAAAACTACAGGGAATGTGGAAGCTCCAAAATACTGCAATATCTCCACATACGTTATCACCTCAGTTGCTATTTTCACATTAGGAAAGCACATGATTCCCACTATATTTAGTACTTTCAAAACCTTTTGAAAGGCCACAGTTATCGAACCCATATGCCTTTAGCTTTTACAAAGGTTTATTTTATTTTAAGCAAACAGTAACAAGCACTAGCTAGTACAATACATTCTCTATATTTGCTTTCTCGGATACTTGAGCTACAATTCTACACAGGTATGATATTTAGGTGTTTATTCTTAATTAAAAACAAACAAATCATGCATAAAACAAGAAGAAAGGGAAACTGGAATACAGGAAGCAGTATATCAATGGGTCTTCAGTCAGAAATTGTGAAATCCCTTTCCCTTTGTTTGTTCTAAAATGAATGTCAGGGGGGAGAATTATCTTCTTGCCCTGTTTTTACCGTTAAAACACAAGTGGGACAAGAAGACTAGACTGGAAACTACTGGCAAATCTCAGTACTGAGAAACATGTGGAAAACATTACGCAATCTCAGTTTTCTTCTATATGGGAAAGCTGGTGCACTACAAAATTGAATTTGAATTTACAGGTAATATCCATCAATTTTTTTTTATGTGTGCACTTGCACCTAGCAGTACAACATTCTTACTGAGTGACAGTATTTATTTGAGGATATCATACATGTTTTCATAGACACAGGTAGTATGAAGACATTTTACACTGAAAATCCAGACTATATTCCACTTTACTCATCTAGTTATACAAGCACCTTGACAATTTTGAAAAATACCGTTTTTTATTAGTCAAGCATTTCTGGTATTTCGTTTGACTACACAGCATTAATACTAAATGCAAGCAAACACTAGGGGAAAAAAAAAAGCTGGAAAAGCAAACATCCTCCTTTCCCATTCTGTTGTCAGCATTTCATTTATCAACTTTAACTAAATTTCAAACTTGTGGGCTATAAAATGTAACAGCTTTTTGGCATGTAACTGAGTTTCTAATGAATCTGTACTTCCACATCCACTTCCTTAATAAAATGGATTTGAAAAATCTCTCGGCCTCCAGTAGAAAAAGAATATCTAATAGATTCCTTTCATTAAAACTTTTTTAAACCACTGAAGTTTGCATTGGTCAACCAAGTTGTACCTGCTACAGCCTTACTGCATATTTCTCATTAACCTACATGTTTAGCAGGACAAACCTTTCTTAACTGAGGACAGGTATACGTGCAGCTGCTTAGAAAATTCATAAATGTTTTCATGGGAAAATATAGTTTTACAAAAATGAAAAATAATACTTGCCAACAATAGCAATACTGAGTGATTCCATCAGAAAACAAAACATTTCTCACACAAATATCTGATCAGGTTTTCCCATTTTAGTCACCGCAGCTCACCTTCACTGGCAAATAGGCTGTTCCAGAGCAAAAAACCTTACTGGAGAAGAAAGATCACACTGAATTTCTCTGCTGTAATCAGCAACAGAATCACAGCAGAATTGCTGCCTGATCACATCTGCAGCACCGCAGGGCAGAGGGCTCACACCAAAACTGGGGCTCACAGCTACAGCACCCACAAAGAGATGGACCTCGGAGCTCCCTTCAGTTTCATTATACTAAGATATTTCTGGTGTGGAAAACTTCTACTGCTTCCAAAGAAAACACTGTCACTCTTCCTGTCCATCCAAATTTTACTAATTTCAAGTAAGAATTCCAGCTTGGGTCCAATATAGTATTTTGGTAGACCTGGCAATTCCCAACAAGCTCATCAGTTGAAAACAATTTACAGCAGTGACTGAACGGGTGACACCCTTTCCACCATTATACTCTACCTACAGAATGGCCTCAGGAATACTGCTCCCGAATAATTCAACCAAGAAATACAAGCATATTCCTGTTATCATTTCTGACAAGTTTACCAATAGGTAAATAAGACTGTTTTGGCAATTTTCACCATTCACAATGTAACTCACCAAGGTTGGAATAATAAATCATTGAAGGGTCAAGAACAGATCTTTCTGAATAACGCTTGTGATTCTGCCTTTTTTTTTTTTCCTTTTTTATTCTATTAAATAATTTATCCTGATTGCTTAAGCACGTTTGATATAAAGTAATGAAAAAAGGCCTTACTGGTGCTTTCCTTTCTGCAAAGGTTAGAAAATCCACAGGAAGTATAGCACTGTTCTAGTTACTTTTCTATATATAGAAATATACTTATGAAGAACCCTGATATGTGAAAACACATGAGAAGACCTTCTTCAAGGCAGCTCTTTTGAGATTTACTTTTCCTACTGCCTTTGATATATTTAAATTTCTATGTTCCCTCCCTCCCCATGCCCAACATTTCCTCCCTAGTCCCTTCCTGTGACATATTAATATACCGCTTAAGTCTGTATGACCCTTTCTTTTGCATTTCTCTATATGCTTCTTCAGTAGGACACAGAGCTGGTTATGGTTTCTCTCATCCTTCCTTACGTTTGAGTATGCCTCCAAATCCATATTCTTAGCCCTTCCCTCAGTAGCTTTTGCTAATATTTTCCAATGCATGGTTTCTACTGTAAACAGCTGTTAAGACTGATGTCAAGTGCCATAATCTTTTAAACATTCACACACGCTTAATTTTGTGACTCTCAGGACTTACTTCTGCTAGATAACTACTTACGCATGTAAAGAAAGCAACTCCAAGAGTTCTTGGGATGGCTGAAGAACTCAAGATTATTGAGAACTGATTAAACAGACACATAAACCCAAACACTGAATCAGGAGACCACCAAACGCTTACTTCAAAACGCTACCTTAAATAGGAAAACACTGCCCTCTAGTGCACCCGCTTTTAAACATACTTCAACTGCAAGTTACTAAAGATATTTGAATTGCCTAACACCTTGGAAAATATTACTGAATACCAGTACTATGTGAGCATTTGGAAATCCAGCAAAGTATAGACACTAAACACTTGCTACACACTGAACGCTTCTTTAGTGTTGGGTTTGGGCAACCACATTCAAATTTTTAGCATGAAGGTGTCATAAAACAGCCTCAAAATGCTGAGGACACGTGCAGAGTCATTGAACTACCTGACCCCAATTACTTTTCAAGGTCTTCCTAAAAGTAGTTTATAAGGCTGGAAGAACCTTGACTACAATTTGGAAATCAGTGATCATGAATTAAATACATTTCCTTGTAGAAAGTATGTAAAAAATAATACAATGGAGGTTATTTGAAAATGTCCCAATTGTTTGCCTTTTTCACATAAAAACATGGACTGCAGCTGAACACTTCCAAAATATTATTTACATATTACATCATGTGCTTTTCAACATCATAAGCTACTCTTCTATTGCTCAATCACTTGTCAAGGCAAGAACCTTCCTGCAACCTCACATAAGTTTCAGTATCAGCTATAATGAGTAATGTGCTGAATGCCCAAGTGCTTGCCCATGTGCCTACTGTTTCATGTAAGTCTCACAAGCTTTAGATAAATTTATTTACCTTACCAAAACCATGCTTAGTTTTCCCTACTATGTCTTATTATTATGTTCACATTAATTCTGTTCTTGGCTATAAGAACAGAGTTTGTTCTGGTTTTGAAACAGAACCAACCAATCCCCAAAACAAACAGCTCTACCAGCCAAGAAAAACCCACGCACAAAGCAAACTCCACATGCCAACACACAATATACATAATTACAGTTTATATGGTCATGTGCTTGCTTTTAAGGTGACATAAAATAATTAACCATCAGAAAAATGCTCACCTTTTGAACATCATAAAGTTTAAGCTCTGTTTTTTTTTTCAATTAATTATACCTTTATCGCTGAAGTATTTTCAACATTATTTTATCCTGACTTAAGTGCATATTTCATAATATTCGTATTATGCATGCTCTCCAATTTAATTACAGTAAGGTAGACTACAGAAGGAAACAGGAAAGCTAACTACATATGAAATATTACACTATACAAAGTGAGCAGAAGCAAGTATGTGTATTTTATTAACATCCATGAAGTTCTACTACTTTGGCAACTACAAAGCAATAAATCTTTTGAATACTACAGTATCATAAAATTTCAGGAAATTACAGAGCACTGGGATACCACTGTTCTCAAAATAAATTCATGTAGTATCTGTTCTAAAAGATGTTCAGTACCTTGCTTTAAATAATTTTAGCTAGAAGCATGAGCACATTTAGGTTTCCTAAGAATAGAAGCTTAATATTTTACTTGAAATACATATTTACTCAATTAATGAACCATTAATTAGGCTAATTTAGCCCACAGCAATTTGCACAGAAACATCTTCTAATAGGTAATGTAACTTGGTACATAGATCTACATTCAGATCTGCCCCTGACTCACAGATGACCTCAGAAAAATGTATCGATCATTCCTACCACTGTGCTCAATTTCTGAAAGGGAAAAAACATTGAACAAATTTTGCAACTCCTGCAAGGTATTGAAATTCTATGTATTAGATCTAAGAACTAAAATTGTTGTGCACCTTTCTGAAAAGTTGTACCAATTCAACCTCAGTAAGTTGCCTTTAGTGAAAGAAACAAGGCAATAAAAAAGCACGTGGTACGAAAGACAAAAATCACAGGAAAAGAACCCTGACATTTAGAATCAATAAGGTATCTCATGAAATCTTACAATTTTCCTCACTTGCTAGAACATGTTACGGGGTATTAAGAAACACTGTACTCCTTAACAGGAAAAATAAATAATTAAAAGTCGACTTACGCAATAATGCCACAACTTGGAACAAAATACGAGGGCAAGTACAGCAATCAACCATAACAAACTGTTGTGACAAGCTTAGATGAAATTATCTAACTTAGGTAATTTCTAAATCTAAATACTTACAGACAAAGTAATTTAAGTAGGTCACAGCAACATTCTTCAGCTTTCCAATACTCAGAACACTCTGCTTGCATAATGGCAAAGGCTAAAACTCCTAAGTTCTTAAGACTTACATTACTAATTATGTTAAAAAAACACAGCACAGATCACAAGCAGCCAAAATTCTGATTTGTGCTCAGAAGCACACTTTATACAACATGAACTTTGTTTCTGTATGGGGCAATGAAACAGCAAAACATGCATCAAGAAAGATTACATGTACCTATTTCTCACAGCATTTCCTTCATACTGAAAATCTAACTCCATAGTTGGAAGTTTCACTAACAATTAAAGCTTCTACAAAGACTTTAACAGAACTAGCCTCAACATATACTGTGGTATTACCAAATTCTGTTCCCATATTAGAATTAAAAATAGCAGTACTGAATGAATCCTTTATTATATGAAGAGATAAGTTTTTCTGCTGCAGGAAAACTTATCTTAACTAAAAATTATGTTTACAGCACATAGTTAACTTCTAAAACAGAAAAACCCTAACCCTAATACCTTTAATACATATCTGCACATTTACATGTATCCTGTTAATGGTATCTTGACGTGCTTCTTCAGGCATTTTTAAATGCCTCTGATCAAATTTAAAAGATTTTTAAGTGCAAAACTGCAACTGACAATACAGGCCTGAATTTAAGATGGCAAAAAAATCAGTCCCTTGAAACAACAGAGTTTCATATTGAAATTATATCTCCCGCACACACCATGGCAGCAGAGTACTAATTCACCTTAAAGGGGATTGTAAGGCACAAAGAAAAAGGACTCTCAATTAAAGTCTGTGCAACCCCTTTCCAAACAAAAATTTCGTTTAAGCCCCGAATTCACAGGGCAGAACAGTAAATTGTTAAATTACAATTAAATTAACTGGAAAGGCACATCTGAGTATAGGTATCTAGTAACTTTTCTATATTTACCTGATTACAGTTCAGAATAACACAAACGGAGAGTTATTTTTTCATTCATCCAGAAGGAAAACCTTAAAGTCAGTTATATCAGCAGCTGAAGAGTAAAAACAAATGCCTAAAATACATTTGCATTTTTCTTTGTCTGAAACCATACAAAAAAAGGATATCTACTCAAGTGTGCAAAAGGGTTTAGACCTGGTTTAAATGTCAAGTAATGAAAGGATGGGAATTAGGTAATTCAACTCTTTTTATCACTACACACTCTTAAGTGGAGAAACTTTTTTTTTCCCCAGATGCACTTTACTGCACTAGAAGTATTGCAAGAGAAAGTAAACACACTTTGAAAAAAAATTCTTGAAGGCAGCCTGCAAAAACACTGACCTTTTTAAAAACTTTTCCTGATGGCTGGATTTCATCTTCCTCTTTTAGGATTTCACGTGTTCCCAAGAGTTTTTTGTCCTTAAATTTAGTTTTAGCATATTTAAAAACTTTGTCAAGTGTATCACACCCAGGATATAAAACTGAAGCTAAGCAATGTAGACTGTTAACGGATCTGTACGCAGCCCCAGGCTTGTTATTCACAGGTTTAGCTTTAACCTGCTTGGCTTTTGCTATAGCCTGCCTTGATCCTGAAAATATATACCACGGAATGTACGTTACAAAGGTGTACACCAAAATTACAAAGTTTATAAACTGTAGAAGAATAGGGTTGATGTTATGCTTCAACTTCATTTTGTCTGCTTGCGAAGGTTACAAGGAAGAATTCAGATACATGGACCAATTAGACAGGGATCCAAAAAGATCTGAAAAGAGAAGAGAGAACATCGGCTGTCAGCAGGCAGCTTATTTTCAAGTGTATTCTTACAGTCAGCAGCCCAAGAGGTCTCTTCATGCAGAAATTAGGCTGGGAGTCTTAACACAATGAAACAAGACACTGACAGAAGATCTTTAAGGTCCCTTCCAACCCAAACCATTCTATGAGTCTCCAATAACACAGGAGAAGTTATCTGAGTGAAGTGTAAATTGCATTTACAGTTCTGCTTTTATGCGCAGAACACTGATATTTATAACTGCTAGCTCACTCACCACTGCAGAAATTCAGAGTCAGCAATTATGACAAGTGCCCTTCTTTTCCATAAAGATTTTAATTATTTTCTTATTTTTTAAAAATCTTTTAGATAGATGGCATAGTTTCTTGACTCCACAGTAGAACACATTAAAAAGTCCCATCATTGTGGTGTTTGATAGGATAAATGATGCTTTAAAAGAAGTTGAATTGAATATGCTGGCATCATAGGGATCTTGGAAAAAAGTTACTGTTCTCTTCATAGTGCTGTTGCTAGGATTTTGGGTATTTCCAAGCTATTTTCCAGTATTTACTAAACATTAGTTAACTTTTTGTCATGTATTTATGTAATGAACATGTCTGCTGCATACTGGTACTTGGGCTAGAAGTGTAGGACAGATGGGAAGTCCCTAGGAATAAAAGAACCAGCAAAGTTCTGTCACATACAGGCCTTCATGGAAGAAGGTTAGTGTTCCCTTCTCTCATACAGGTGCCCCAGTCTGCATGATCTTTGGAAATGTATTTCAACACACTTACTGGTTTGGGTTCTCACGTATGGCGTGGTGGCATTACTTGTGTTCTTACAGCTGTATGAAGGCTGATGATTTACAGTCAAATGTCATAACGACTGCTAGTAAAGATATGCACATAGTTATTCTGATGTGGTTGGAAAGACTCTTTTAAAATGTATAATCACACAATATTTTCGGATAAATACATGCCATTCACATGTCATTTCTATGCTTGTGGTTCTGTATTTATGTTGCGTAGCATCCAAAGAAATTACAGTATCAGTAGGTATTGCAGTCTTCTAAATGGGAATGGATGAGTTGTTCCTCATGTCATAGAGCTGTAGACTCATAGAATGGGTTGGAAAGGAACTTAAAGATCACCTGGTTCCAATCCCCCCGCTATGGGCTGGGACACCTTCCACTAGACCAAGTTACCCAAAGCCCCGTCCAACCTGGCCCTGAACACTGCCAGGGATGGTGCATCCACAACTTCACTGGGAAAGCTGTTCCATTGTCTCACCAATCACCCTTAAAGACTTTCTTCCCAATATCTTGTCCAAAATCTACCCTCTTCAGTTTAAAGCTATTACCCCTTGTCCTATCATTATCATATCACTATGATGCAATTGTATGAAAAGCAATACCATAAACCAAGCAACTAATATTGATGTGAGAGATGCATTACTTTGATAAATCTTCCTAAATTAAGTAAATTTTTATTCATAAGATACAATGCCAATACCATATTCTTCTTTACTGATGTCTTACATCGACTGACTCTTTGAAAACCCTAATGAAAAGAAATTTCAGTTGAAAAAGTAATGTTTAAATTATTTAAGATCCTTCAGTAGCAATTAAAAGAAATCTTGCTTTATGGATCTTAGATTTGTAGGTCATTTTGGGAACTGATCAATCCAATATCCTTCAATTGTAGAATGGAATTAATTCCATCTCTCCCTAAAGTATACAATTTTTTTAAACTCCAAAAAGATCTGACCATCAAATTCTTCTCTAAAAACTGCTGTAACCTCATAGATAACATTACATTGTTAGAGGCAGTTTGAATGAACCAAGTGACAAAGTCTATTCTGTAAAGCACCCAGAGACATGTATTCAAATAAAGCATAAGAGCTCTTCACAGTGAAGAATTAGTGGATCAAACAGCAAAAGGGTAAAAGGGATTTAAAACTTTAATAAAGAAGGGAAGTGTTTATATTTTGATTTTCACAAAGACAAAAAGCTATGACAAATTTAAAACAAACAAACATAAAAACAACAACAAAAAAAAACACTTAAACAGGCTAAAGGGCAAATTCAGTAACCATTTGAAGAGACTTATGTTCTTAGGCTGTCACTGAAAGATACTTAATGGAAATAATCATGTGCCAGGCAATAAGTTACCGCAGCCAGAAAAATTATGCTGTTGCTGATAGCAGCATAGAACATAATATTTTAAAGCTGAATCCAGAGTTCAAGCAACAAAATTTTACCCATTTTCCAGAAAGTTCTACTATAATTTTGTCTGGCCAGATTCAGGGGTGGGGGCACTTTTTTTTCTCTTTATAAAGCTGAAAAACTTCTCTGTGCCTACAAAGTAAAAACATAATTTAACCAAACACTGTTACAAGCAAAAATTAAGGCAACTGATATAATACATTTTGGAAAACTTTCTCCAAAGAAATTCCATCTGACAAACAGCGGAGCCTGTCCAAAATTACTCCCTCTGGGTTTCATAACTTTTGAGAGGCACTGAGCCCTTCTAGAACAGCACCTTCTCATTTGATTTTGCAGCTATCCCAACAGAAGTTGTTCCTGCCTCAGAAGGAAAGAGCAAGCTCCCCATCATTTCTAAAATAACCACAACAAGGACTCATGTCAAGCACTCTCTTCTGGCTTACCTGAAGCCTCCCACAGAACCCCCAAATGTGGAAATGCTGGCTCTGAATTGCAGACCATAATTGTGCTATGTCCACCATTTCATACAGGCTACATCACAAGAAAGGGTCTAAGGAACACTCCAACACGACAGAGTAAGGGGAAATATTTTGGAATGTCACTCTGGCTTAGAAAAGCATGCATCCAGCTCTAGAACTCTACTCTGATGTATATCTGTTACTCTGAATAAATTGCTAATTATTTCACTTTCTGCTTCAGTAAAGTGAGGCTATTGAAAGTCATCTATTTCATACAGTTCCTTTTAAAAATTAACACAAAAATATTTTTCCACTTAAAGTGATTTTTTTTTTGATAAAGTATCATTTGCAAATGCAGTTTCTTGCCTTAAAGGCCAATTAAGCCTCCATTTTTCTTGCTTTAAAATCTTGTAACTAGTAGGTACCGAACTTTGGCAAGAGTATGCCCGCGCCAGTGTCTAACAATTTGGCAATTGATTTCAAACTGTGATATTTACAGACTATCTATGCTTGTAACTAACTGTAATTAACATTGTAATTACTACCGTAATCGGGAAAAGTACAATCCCTTTTTGAACAAGCAAGAAAAGTGTATCCTAGTATTTTCATTAGAAGGATGCACTCCACTGTCTTTGTAGGTTGATGGTTCTAAGGAAAGCTGAACCACAGCATAAAGGAAGTTCCTTGGTGGCAACATAGAAGCAAAACTTCACCCTAATTTGAGACTGCAATGCTAGCAGTAAGGCAACTATCTTTTTCTGCAAACAAAACCAATGCAGCTGAATATGACAGTTTGAAGGTTTTGGTGGTTGTTTTTTGGGGCTGTCTTTTTGTTTTAAGTAAAGGGACAATTAAGCTTAAAGAAAATCCCAGTTTTAATGACATTGTAAAAGAAATTTGGTTTTATTAAGATAAATGTTTGTACATGCATCTTTCTCTACAAATGTTATTTTGAACCTTCAGTGTATGGTATTTGAAAAGCTCAAAACAAAAATAAATATTAATAAATTTGCAGAACTAATCTGAAAATTAGAAGTTTTACGGAAATTTTCAAGGTTACAGCAAGTTTGAAAGGCGTGCACTATTTGCTGTTTAAAATTCTGCCTTTTAAATAGTATCAAGCAAACAAATAAAAAAACCTCACAAAACTCGGAAAGACTTGGTGAAATACTATCATGGGAATTAAAATTTCACTGAAATACAATTTGTGCTTATTAATTTTGGAAGTCCAGGACTGCTTTGGGCCACAAAAAGAAAGTAAACCCCTCATTCTGGGGCAGGGAATGGCAGGCAGAGGGCAACAGATCCCAGCCCATTTTTGTAACTATTAGACTGTGACACCACGACAAAGTCACTGCAAATACTGAGGTTCCTACAGAACATGCATCCAGCCTGGTTTACATAATCCCTCTGGGGTTTGCAGAATTGGTGCTCAAATCCCAACTAGCGATGCATGAAAGGTTGGCAGGTTAAATCCTGGAGGCAAGAACTAATTTACGAAAGAATACAACTTACAGAAAAACTGTGCAAGCAAATGTTTCTGCACACATACAACAGCTGTTCAGTTTACATGTAATTGTGTTTCATGAAGCAGTCAAATGGGAAAGAGTAAGACCACAAGGTAAAAGTATTCACTTTTTTCAACATCAAAGAGAAGCAGCAACCAGCATGCTCATTCATAAAGTCTGGAGAAGTAAACCAGCAGTTTTCAGGACCCATTCCGCTTAATACATAATCAGGGATTTGACTTGATACACTACTTACAATAATACTGTTATACCCTTTAGTTTTAGAAAACTTTTGTTAAATGAGAAAAAAAATCCTTAAAGGAATGTGTTTACTAATTGACCTTCTTATAATAATCACTACAACAAAAGCATGAATTAACAAGAAAAAGAAACCTTATGCAACTTCTCATTGTGGCAGGTACGGGCACAACAGTCGATACCAGATGTTCCCGTCTCAGTTTCCTCAACAGGAGCTGTCACAAGCAACTGCGTGAAATCTGAAAGATGGAAAATCCCCATTAAATGTTGCAACTATAAAACACATCCTCCATTCTTTCACTTGTCTTTTATAGGAAATAAATAAAACCTTTTACTCATCTAATACTGCACTCTATCATTTCAGAGAGTCTAACTACATCCAAGTTAAAATAAAACCAACTGTAACACACAACATAGCTGTGGTTTGTATTCAAGTCCAGGCTAATCAAGGCAGTTGGAAGAGCACTAGTTAAATTCAGCAGCTCATGCTACTTGTCTCTTTGACTAACTCCCTATTGTCTTTCAGTGTAACTCTGGTTCTACCATCTGGGGTGGAAAACACATGCCTATCTTTGTGCATCTATCTCCACAGAGAATACATTTCAGTCTAATAAATACTTCTGGAAACTTTATAAAAAGACTATATGAAATAGTAATCATTCCACTGATCAACTTTGCTCTACTATATATCAAGGTGTTATTTATTGTTCATTCCAGAAAGAAGTCTTAAAAAACTATGCCAGCAATTCATATTTAAAACATTTTGTACCTATTACTTGTCTGCAAACATTATTATTTACAAAATTATTCAGTTCTTACACTGATAATCTTTTCCAGAAAAGATTCAGTGGACATTTGCTGCTTGAGGTAAGCCCATTTCTTCACTTCCATGATTTCACACATACTATTTAAACAAAACCTAACTCAAACATGGGGGGGGGAAACAAAAAAATAAACCACACAATTTATAGTTGCAGGAACACACATCAGACTTCTCTTATCAGCAAACCTTGCAAAAAGAAACTGATTTGTTAACATTCATAGAAAGGATAAAAAGGTTATTTATAAGGTTAGGCTTTATTGGACAAAATAAAAGTATTCTCATGTATTGCCTCATACCTTCATTATAAAAACTAACAATCTGAGTCCTCAAGCCAACATAACAAAGCCCATAATATAGAATGTTAACTGTATCTGAAATTAGCCTCGACTAGTTTACTTTTTAAGTCCAGACATAAACATTAAAAAAACACTAAAAAAAAAATTAACACCACAAAGGAAACAGGTTTTTTATTACACATTTATTAATTCACTATTAGAGCTCTCAGTGAAAACATTCAGAAAGCAAGCTTTTCCTTAACAAGACATATTAAACAAATTACTATCAATCATAGAACCATAGAATAGTTAGGGTTGGAAAGGAACTTAAGATCATCTAGTTCCAACCCCCCTGCCATGGACAGGGACACCTCCCACTAAACCATGTCACCCAAGGCTCTGTCCAACCTGGCCTTGAACATCGCCAGCGATGGAGCATTCACAACTTCCCTGCGCAACCCATTCCAGTGCCTCACCACCCTTACTGTAAAGAATTTCTTCCTCATATCCAATCTAAACTTCCCCTGTTTAAGTTTGAACCTGTTACCCCTTCTCCTCTCACCACAGTCCCTCATGAAGAGTCCCTCCCCACCATCCCTATAGGCCCCCTTCAGATACTGGAAGGATGCTATGAGGTCTCCACGCAGCCTTCTCTTCTCCAGGCTCAACAGCCCCAACTTTCGCATCCTACCTTCATATGGGAGGTACTCCAGACCCCTGATCATCCTCGTGGCCCTCCTCTGAACTTGTTCCAACAGTTCCATGTCCTTTTTATGTTGAGGACACCAGAACTGCACACAATACTCCAAGGGAGGTCTCACGAGAGCAGAGTAGAGGGGCAGGATCACCTCCCTCAACCTGCTGGTCATGCTCCTTTTGATGCAGCCCAGGATACAGTTGGCTTTCTGGGCTGCAAGCACACACTGCTGGCTCATGTTCATTTTCTCATTGTTCAACACCCCAAGTCCTTCTCTGCAGCACTGCTCTGAATCTCTTCTCTGCCCAACCTGTAGCTGTGCCTGGGATTGCTCTGACCCAGGTGGAGGACCTTGCATTTGGCATGGTTGAACTTCATCAGGTTGGCATCAGCCCACTTCACAAGCGTGTCAAGGTCCCTCTGGATGGCATTCCTTCCCTCCAATGCATCAACCGAACTACACAGCTTGGTGTCATGGGCAAACATGCTGAGGGCGCACTCAATCCCACTGTCCATGTTACCGACAAAGATGTTGAACAAGACTGGTCCCAACACCGATCCCTGAGGGACACCACTCGTTACTGGCCATGTACTCATCCATATAAAAAAAGAAAACCAAATATGCACAGATGCAATAGCCTATGCTTCATAAGGAAGGTCCCTTGCCTATGAAGTGAAGTAGAGCCTGAGGTAATGAACAGCACTGAGGACAGAGTCCTAAATGTACACCCATCTAAGCAGAAGATCTGTTTTGCAATATGTGTTTAAGACATAGTTACATTTGAAAACAGATGCTCCTTGCAGCTACAACAGAAGTGTTTTCACAGATTTCCTGAAACAGAGGACAGACATCTCAACAAGCCCTAGGGAATGGTGGAAATGGATGCCTTGGATCCCAAGGGAAGAGTTAGTGCCCAGCACATTTTCTCAAATTTGAAGTGACAGCAGAGTGAGCACAAGCACCCACCTCAGGTTCTCGGCTCACACACAACACCCGCTGCTTTCTGCGGCAAGCCTCTTCTCACCACCTCCTGCATCCCCAGAGAGCTGCTGCCCTGGGATCGACTGCTCTCATGCCACTCCTCAGGGTCCAGCTCCCTCCAAGCCATCCTGGTGGTTCTCCCTCCCAGGCCCAGTGGTTTCCATGCAAGTGCGAATGCTTGCTTGTTTTCCAGCCTCCTTATCCTGCTGCCTGGGTCTCAGCATCACTTCTAGAGCAAGGGAGACAGTGAAAACTTCCACATGCCTCTCATCAAGCATTCAAAAAACCCATCACCAGGCAGACCTGAAAACCTGTTCCAAAATGAACTGCCTCTACTGTGGCAAGTTAGGAACTGACCTTCAACAATGTCCAAAAGGACATCTACTTGCAACAGGGAGGAAAAGCATATGCTTGGTGCATCAATCCTTTGGTTACCACTACCCACTGGAAACAAACCTAGCAGAAGCACCTTCCTCAACAGCTCCACGTGACCACACAGGACACGTTACAGTTATTAAATAGTCTCTGCTAAAGAAAGATCTAGGAGAACAGGACTGCATGGCTCTCACAGTCTGACCTACACTAACCCAGAGGTAGTCACGAAACTTCTTCAAGCAAGCAGACCCAGAATGAAATTAATTCCCATGTCACCCACAGTCCTTGATTTCTCACTCCAAGCCCTGAACACAAGGTAATGTATATCTCCCCGCACACTGCTCTCCTTACCACTACATATTGTGAACTGCTATCAGCTTGCACAGAAAGAGGTATAGTGGGAGACCAAAAATGCTACTGATTATAGAGTTAATCTCTCAAAAATATGCAGATTTTCTGGATGTGGGGAGAATAACTACTCTCTGCAAGCACATCTAGGGTAATTTTGAGATACCTTTTTCAGATTACACTATAGCCTCCCACTCTGACCACCTCTGGCAGAATACTGAGTGAATATTCAGGCTCTTTAAATGCTTCTGTCATCCCAAATGCAGGCTTGGTACCCCATGTGCAGAGCCAATTCACACACCAACTCAAGGTATTCCCACTCTTTGGTTCTAGTTTGCACAAAGTAGGGAGCTTGGTGGTAACCTACAAATGCCTAGCTCTCCAGCTGTCAGAATTTACACTATTTATACATTTTAGAAAGCAAAAACATCAGCCTTCATTGATTACAAGTCACATAAACTCTGAGTTATTTGGTAGTCAATTTCCAATTTGTTAAGTAACTCTCTCACTTAAGTTATTTAGTCTGCATGCTCAATCTCTACTTCTCTTTGGGTCAGAGGGTTTCTTGAGTTGGTGGTCAATGAGTTGGTGCTCACCATGTTCCCCCATTAGTGCTTAGTTTTGCTGTAGGTCAGCTTATCCATCCTGTGGTAGTACTTCCTTCTTGGAGCTCCTCTGTTAAACAAAGAATTCACTGGTGCTTGACAGAGTGCTTATCACAGCATACAAAAATGCTTAGTTCAAGTAACTAAATAGTTTAGATAACTATTAATAAATCATCTGTTCTTAGAGAAGCTACTATGCATTTAATTTTATTAAGCTTTTGATATCACTTCCAGTTACTCTGATGGAGGTCACAAACACATGCAGACAGACTGCTGGAGCCACCTCAGCAATCCACTCCTGCTCACAGAATTTGTCCCCCACAAGGCTTCAGCATAAGCAAATTCAAACTGAACTTCAGTCCTGATGGTAAATCAGGCGCTTCTGTGCACAAGTATGTTTCTGAAAAAATACATGAGGGCATGCACAGGCCACCAGGAAAGACACCATCACCTGGACCAAACCAATTTCCAAGGTATGTGTTGAACAGACCACTGAAGCAGCCAGCGAATGAAGTGCACAGCCTGGGGGTATGGTTTCAGTAAGGCTCAAGCAGACTTAACACTTGGCTGCTAATAAAAACAGACTGTTCACTTCCAAAACATAATCCAGCTCTTTCCCTCCATTGTACCAACACGAGCGCCTGTGTGGCTAGGAATGAGTCAGATTAACTTGCTGATCCAGTTTAAACCCTCTCCTTCTCAGGACAGAAGGGTGGATTTTCCTCTGTATCAACTTCGGTATTTACTTGAGCCCAGGAGGAGTCACTGCAGACACCTAAATCAACAGAAAATTAGCATTACAAAATAAGTTATTTTTCTGCTATCTCAAACCTGGGTAACCATGAATAGACAGGAGTTAATGCCATGGACAAGAGGAAATACACAGTTGGAGGAGGAACGGTGAGGAACCTGGCAGTCATGCTGTAAATCAAGCCTCCACTTGGCTGCAGGACAACCAAGATGGGCTCGGACCAATATAAAAAACACTTTGTGACCTGGTCATCACCAGTACATTGTGGGATCATAAGAGCTGTGGTCTGGAGGATTAACCTTCTGCTCACTATTTACTTTTTCTTTGGTAGTTTCAAGGGCTACTGCCTAAATACTTCTGAACTTTGGATCCAGGCTATCAAACATTCCTATAAATACAAAGGGGTTTAACTTATGTCTTTTACATTTCAACACTATGTTTGTAAAACGATACTCTGATTTCCTTAGGAGGCAGCCAGAAGGCCCGCTATTAGGACAAATACACTATTATGTACTTGTTAGACACCAACATACTATAACAGTAGGAAGTACATGAACCAAAATAGACCTTTATCTTAAGGAAAAGACTTTCTACTATATTAATTAAATCTTGAGACAAAGGAAGCAGTTTTATTACCTAGAAAAGTTAGCAAAACATCAACATTTTCTTTTCTTCTTAGTAGGCCCGTTTACACCAAGACGGAGGGAAAAAGTCACACCTAGTGGTGGCAGAGAACAGGGAGACAAATGTGGTAGCTCGGAACTAAATTACAGAGAAGCAGTTGACATTTCTTCAGGGCAAATATCTGTGCTTTCTTTTAAATGGATCCTTGGTACATCCAGTTAAAAAGGTAAGGGTTAAGTGATTTGCCATCAACCTCTTCTACATTGTTCCATGTCCCACCTGTATGAAATAACACTGCATGAAATAACACTGCATGTTGCAGGAGGTTAGGAAGCTCTCATTTGTAAATCTATTCTCTGCTTTCTAAGGAAACACACAGAGTAATATTTATGATGACCTGAGAAGTGACAAAAGTAGACAGCTTTTTTTATAACAATCAAACAAGCAAACAAAAAACCAACCAAACAAACAAACAAAAAAACCCAAACTCAGAACTATGGGACTTTCAATCTGCAGTCTGACTTCATGGGCTACAAACTGAAATTTAAACCTTTGCTGCAGATGAAAAGTAAAACTAAATCAAAATAAAACTAAATCAAAATGGGTTCTGCACTAATTCAACAGGCATTCCTAAAGCTACCTCACCTACAACACAAATATCCTTCCAAGATAATAAAATCAGCTGAAAATGCAAACCCCATTGCAATTCTGAACTCTAGAAAGTTCCCTATTCTCAAAATACATTAAAACCTATGTCAGGAAAATAAGTTGTTGGTCTTTTTTAACTTATACAAGACAGGTTAATGGACCGATTAATACACCTTCTATTAATAAGAGTAACAAAACACAGCCCTAAGGTAACAACTGTTGTCAGCAAACCTGAAAACACTTTCCAAGAAGTTTACATCACCATTATTACTAATACAGAGAAAAAAAACATTGTGATAAAAATAATTATTTGAAGTAATTTAACAAAGCAATGGCTATGCCAGGAACACAATCCAGTGCTGCTATGTCTTTTGTCTCCTTTTCTTCCCACTATATAAAAGTGCTTCATGGCAAACAAGTGTCTTAGTTTCAGGCACTTTGATCTATCAGATATTGTCAATACATTGCTTCCATTCCTTCCCATAAGCAGTTATTAGAGCATTTAGGAGATGTATTTAATTTCAATCTAAATTAAGTGTTTTCACATTTGTACCAGAGAAACAAAGAAATTAATGGATAAAGTACCTTACTACTGGAGAAGGCCTCAGACTAATTTTGATATCTGCAAATTAACTGTCAAAGAGACACAAAACCACCAATTTCCCAAGAATACTGCTAGATATTTAAACCACAAATTAAACATGAGAGAGCACTTGAAGAACACCAATACCACTGCACACACAGTATGAAAAAAAGCCTGCATAAAAATAAACCACATGCTTCATAATTACCCTCAACCTCTGGCTACTAGAGAAGTGGATAACAGCCCAGTTACAGCTGCCACTTTATCACTCTCCGAAGTCCTACAATAATTTTCCAATTGTTTAGGACAATCCTCACAA
This sequence comes from Ara ararauna, assembly GCA_028858755.1. Lineage (NCBI taxonomy): Eukaryota > Metazoa > Chordata > Aves > Psittaciformes > Psittacidae > Ara > Ara ararauna. The sequence goes on along the minus strand of CM054382.1, from coordinate 18,488,989 downwards.
CTACTTCCACTGGGAGGCAGACTCTGCTTTGCATTTGAATGGAAGGGAACAACCAGAACTGTCTAATGTACCATTTTCTGCCACAACACACAGCCTTAGTAATACAGTTCTCTAATTTCTGGGAAATCTGAAATGCTAAGGAGTGAACAGGTCTGGTTTGTTTGTTTCTTAGTAATCAAACCAGAAATAGATGTTCTGTAGTTATGTATTTAAACTGGCTGTGTGCTGCATTCTAGCCATGTATTTGTCAGACCAGACCAAAATAACATTAACAGCCATCAGAGATTTTTAGCAGTAAAGTTCTGTTTGGTTTATTTTCTTCAGCAGAAGCTAGATATAAAAATGTACTCATTTATTTTTAGATGAATTAGGGTTCATGTAGTGTGACAGAAAAATTATTATTAATTATCATGTAATTTTTTTTTTTTTTTAAATACCAGGTGGCCAGCTTCAAAATCTGGTAAATTCATGTATTTGTATTGCCTCTGCCTTCTTTCTGTAACATCTTCTTTTTATGATGGGCTTTAATTAGGAATAACCTTAAGCCAAAACCTCTTTAAAGAAAAAACATCAGATGAATAAACTCAGGCAACAAAGTAAAACTGAGAGAACACCACAATGACATAGACTTCAGAAGAAAAAGTAAAGGATTTATTCGAAGTCTTTAGAGAAGCTCCTCACAAGAAAAACATCATCCAGATAAACCACACTTTCCAGAGAAACTTCACCATACATTTCAAAGGAATACAGACATCCACACCGTGATCAAAGCTATCAAAGTGATAAAGTAGGATGTCTCATAACTTAATTTGAAAGGCTGAGCTGTTGACCTTTTCAATACGCTTTCTCTTTTGAAGGATAAATGCATATTCAGGTTCTAATGGCTTGGATTTAGTGTGGTTTTGGGAGTTTTGTTTTGTTGGGTTTTTTGGGGGGCTGAGGGTTTTCTGGTTTTTGTTTTGGTTTTGTTAGGTGGTTTTTGGGGGGGGAGATAGGGTGTGAGGGAGGGTTGACTTTTTTTGTTGGTTGGGAGGGGGTGGTTTGGTTTTTGTTGTTTTTTTAACAGTGTGTCTAGTCATCTATGGGGATTCATAAAAAATAAATTAATTAATAAATTCCCACCAGAACATCTGCTTTTCTCCCCCCTCGCTTTCCACTTGGTGACTACGTCTCCAGAATGGGAGCAATTCGTCTCCTCTAGCTGGCAACTGAAGTCACAAGTCCTTCAGAGAGGACCACTACGCCTTGCCAGGGGAAGACTACTTACTGCTCCCAAGCCCACATGCATGCTTCAGACAGTGTTCAGTAACATTCACTCCCAATATAATGAAATCCCCCCAATCCCCAAAGCAATGCAGCATAAAAGCAACAGGACCAAAATTTATAAGAATCACAGCCCCTGGAAATGTTGCCTCAAGCCAACACCTGCAGAAGACTCAATGGCTGTTTCATACCCCACAAAGCAAACCTCTCCACAAGGACTAAGCAAGAGATATCAAAAGCAGTAAGGCACTCCAGCAACTATATAAATGCAGAAAATAACTTCTGGAGCTTTTCCTGAGCACAAATAGAAAGGTAGAAATTAAATTAGCTCAAAGTTCTGTGAATATGTAATTTTCAAGTACACTTTTAGTAATCATAGCTCTGCCACAAGTTATTAGCCTTCTGTTTCTTAGATTTGCTTACATCAGTGTCTGTGAATTCCCACCTCCTAAACACACACCTTTACAGATGACTACCCTTGACTCCTGAGCTGTTTTAAGATTAGTTATATTTGAGTATATACCCAAACCGTAGTGCAACACACAGAAATGGCCTTTCTCCTAGTATTCTTTCAGAAAATAACACTAAAAAATTACCTGGCCTAATTCAACTCGAGATTTCAAAAAGGATCAAACTACACCAAAATGATTTCTAAGACATTAGGAACGCTGCACACAATCAGCAGAAATAGGACTTAGAAGTTTCTTATGGATGTAACCATGGCACTATAAACGCCAAGTCACCAAAAGGAATGTCACCTGCAAGCCACTTAGGAACTTTACCACAGATGCACAATTCTGTTCTCTGCAACATCAAAGCTGGCCAAAACGGCTCCCCAACTAAGCACTTTATGAATTCCAGGGAAGGCTACCACAGAAGCAGATTTCAGCTATTACTGCTTCAACCTCATTTCCCATGTATTTATGGGCAGACATTATTCTCTGCATTCAAAAAGTGGGGGATGACCCACAGGGTGTCACACAGAAGCTTAAGTTACAGAAAGACTAGCAGGCTGGTTTATTGCAAACCACTTTATTAGGTTTTTATTTCTCATGGCTGCTCTGAAATTCTAAGACAGTGGAGAATACAGTATTACAAAAGAAAGAAATAGCAAAGGAAAAATTAAATACTTCAAATTCATGGTTTTCCTAAAGAGCTACGTTATCTGCATTTTGTATCTACTTTGCTTGGAGAAATTACACTTTTGTTCAAAATCCAACACTGGAATCTATTTAAGTATAGCATAAAGATGCCCACCTTGCTCATTTGAGTTATCATCCTATTTTCTAGCCTCAGAAGTAAGAGTATCATGACAACCTCACCTCCTCCATCAGTTATTAACATGCCCAACAATTCCATAACACAAAACAAATGCAAAACAAAGACTCACTCAATTAGAGGCCATTATAATCTATGTGAAGAAGTAAAGAAGCATGGTCCTAAGCCTCCAAGTCTTTATGTGTCACCCTTAAAAAGAAAACTTACAAACACAGGTGTTGAAAATCACAGGCTGTTTTGGGCTGGAAGTTTCATCTAGTTCCAACCTCTAAAATCAGAGGGCAATATCCAGTACCCACAGACACAGACTGGAGGGTACGAAGGTGAGGAGGTAACTAACTCGTCACAGTACATAATTCAAGTCAGTACTTCAGAATCCATATACAAATGCTGTGCAGGTAGATGCAGGTTTTGGCAGAAGGGAACACTGGTTTTCTATTCAGGGAAAACAAACACACCCTTAGCCTGTGATTATGTAAACAGGACCAAACCACTGACATACCAGGCTGAGCAGACTCCTCACCATTAAGTTTTAAAAACAAAAACACTGACCTTTCTTATAAAAAGAAGGTACCAATCACATTCTCAGAAGTTCTGCGAATATTCTTTGGCAAAATTGTCTTGCCTGTGTTACACAGATAGTCAGATTAGATTAACACAAACTGACAAACTGGAAGTCCAGAATAAACTATCAAATATTTATTTCTATAGAAGAACATAAACAACATATTTCATCTGTTTCACCATGAAAGGCACAAGCATTTCAAAACCCAAAGAATTACAATTGCGTTTAAAAAAAGAATCCCAAAATAAATTATGCAAGATTAAGCTAATGGTATTTTTAAAATATATATATATATATATAAAATTTCAACCACTGTACTCAGACTCCATTATCTTAGGTGTATAAACATCTACAGATGGATATACATTTACAAATGAACAGAAAAAGTCAGGACAGCAGATCTTTGCATTCTTTCACACCCTGGACCTGGCCACAAGTGTGAACGTGAATACATAGCACATGATGTGGCCAATTTTTTTTTTTTGTTATATAAAACTTATTTCATTGGTGAATGACAGATTTTTGAAAACAAAAGTTGTCAAAAGTTTCTTTATGAATGTCCATTTTAGTTAGCATTCCTGATCAAAAACCCTCACATCACCTTCCTACACCCACTTAATAGCCCTGATTTTGCGTCTAGGCAAACGCACGCTAGCTACTCTTGATTGGGAAGTAGGTTTGTACCTTGTTCTTCCAAGTACTGGATATTACCAGGTTAGTGCAGACTGTAAGAGAACTAGATAAAACCTCCATAAGGATCTTCCTTGCTGCCCCAGGAGGCAGGACAACAGGGACACCGGAAAGAAAATCTACAGTTACCAGGACTGCAGAACTGGAAAATACTTCCTAGGCACCCCAAAGTTGTCCATTAGGAAAATCATTTCTCTACTCACACCTTCCCTAGAACAATACAGTGCAGCATACTTCATCAGAACAACTAAACTGCAGATATAAATGACTGACAGGCCTTGGTGACAGAACCTTCTCAGTAGTCTGTGGACTTAATGCTGCAGAACAGACTGAACCCACATTTTGCCACATAGGCAATCAAGTCCCCTGCCCAGGCATTAACGGGACCACTGTCACCCTCCTATGCCTGTTGCCTTACATCTCTCTCCTACAGCATTTGCCACGCATAAAATCCTTACAAAATCTGCAGACAAAAAAAAAAAAAAAAAAAGGTAGATGCACCTCCCTACACTTAAAACCTCCTGCAAAGCTGCCACCTCCTGCTTCTTCTGTTACCTTCTGCCTTTCTCCATACACACATACTACAGATACACAGACTACAGATGCTGTCTTTGCCAAAAGCAAATTACACTTACACCTAACTTCTACAAGCTAACCATAGATGTTTCACTCTCCACATTCTTCACAGGTTTTCATAGAATGAGCCCATAAACTTTGACTTTAATAATGGTTTGGTAAAGTAAGCATAGAGCAGGCTCCACTGATTCACAGACTATATTCTGATATAGTCTTAAAGCTTTGGCTGTTAGAAATCATACCGTATGTCCAATCCAACAAACCTGATACCATCGTGCACACTGATGTATGATACTGCAGTAACTGCTCTGAAGTGCTCTTCAAGAAGCAAAGAACCCATGCAAAACCTTCCTGTGTACAGTCAAGGTGCCTCACAGGTCTCTGTAGTCAGACCAACCAAAATGAGATTCATTCCATACCAGCAGAAGAACTGGTTTTATATAGTTTTCAGGTCACAGTACCCCCATGAGTTTATCACAGGAGGACAAGAGGTTCTACATGGACAGTAATGTAAGACAGCAAATAGACGGGGAACTGGATTTGGCAGTGCAGTACTACTGCTATTCTGCTGCTTAATCTTCAGCAAATCACTTTTAATCTTTATTATCCATTTTCCCCTTCCAGGTCTCATACTGACTTCATTAAAACTACAAGTAGGGTAAGCATGATATTTACATAGTATCTAAAAAAACCCAAAGCACTAGGTTTCCAATTTTTAAGCAAAATAGGAAAAGGCTTGCAGTTTTTTTATTGCTTTTTTCCACTATCAACAGTGAAAATGTTTAAGTCAATAATTTACAATAATCCTATTTTCCCTGCTTTTCAGGAAATCTACAAAACTAAGAAGCCAGCCTGTCCGATTTCAGGTGTCATAATTAACTAGCACATCTTTGTAATTAACAAGACTCATGAACACTGAGGGAAACACAACTTCCCAATGCACACGTGCTGACAAATTGCCTCCTCCACCTCCTCTGGATTACAGACATCAAGTCAGCACCCTGATTTATGGTGAGCTGCAGGCTCACCTAAGGAATGACAGGACATGTGTGTGAGGAATTTCTTCTCAAGAATCAGTAAAGACAGTTGCTAGCATTGAAACAAGCTGATTCTAAAACCATTTTGAATTTTGAACAACTTTTCCCCAGTTGATTTAGAAGGCAATAGAGCATAATATTTGAGCTTCCTTCAGAGAACTGCATTTTTCATCTGTCCTCCCCCCCTCCAATAGTTCTGAATTTAGTAATAGCCATTCAGGAGGTGAGATTAGGACATGGCCTTGTCCAGGTGACTTCCTTCAACAAAAATCGTTAGATCCCAATCTGTACCTCAAATCAGAGTACTTAAACCTTTGACAGCCCTTCAGGCCTTACTACATGGCAAGCCCTGATGCAGATCAGGATCTCAGGATGAAAAGCAGTTCAACTAACTGCTCTTTACCAAAGAAATGAAGTCCTGCCATTTGAGAGCTGCTTAAGACTGGCTTGAGTGCTCGCTATATTCCTACAAGTATGGTGAGTAAGCCTGCATTGCCAGACCACATGCAGTCCAAAAAAACCTGGCTCAAAAATCTCCACTGCGACAGCTCGGTGGGCAGAAACTCATTGGAGCCATGGGATAACTCAGGAGGGAAAGGACCTCAGGGGGCCTCTGGTTTCCCCTGCAGCTCAAAGCAATGAGATCACTCCTACTTTCTCAAGGCTTTATCCAGTTGAATTTTGAAACCTTCTGTGGCAGGAGACTGAACTGCCTCGCTGGACAGTTAAGCCCCATTGCTTGACTGACCCCATGTTGAAAAACACTTTATAGACATAGACCTTTCTGACTCCAGTTCACCTGCTGTCTCTTATCCTCCTATCACACACCACTGTGAAGACCCCTGGCTTGACCCTCTTGAAAACCTCCCCATAGGTGCTGGAAGGGCCTCCCAAGCCTCCTCTTTCCCAGGCTCAACAACAGGCATGGTTCCCCCGTCTCCCCTCAGAATGCAAAAAAGCTCACACCTCAAGACAACCCTGGGAGCTCCCCACCAATCTCACCCTTCCCTTGTCCTGGGGGACAGTACAACTGGATGCTGTATTCTGGATGTGGTCTAACAAATGCCAAGTAGAAGGGGATAATCAGTTGACCTACTGGCTGTGCTCCCGTTAATACAGGGCACATGGCTGCCCTCAGCTTGCTGCCCATCACCACCCCCAGAGCCTTCTCAGCAGGGCTGCCCCACAGCCAGGCTGTCCCCAGGCTGTGCTACCATCAAGGAGCTACTCCTGCCAAGAAACAAAACCAGGAAGCCCCCACCCTTCAATAGCTGTTCAAATGGTAAATTTGCTCAGTAGTCAGCAGCAGATGAAATGGACAGAAATTGAAGCCAAGTCTTCTTAGTGTTAATACACCTTACTTAGTACTACTAAGTCGCCTCTTAGGGCCATATTCAGATGGCCTAAATTCCACATAAATCCTTCTGCCTCCTATTTCTTATTAGCTGGCTTTCAGGTAGCTCCCCATTCAGCATCTTACATAAATTCTCTGAATTGCTCTCCATAACCACCTAGATTTCTCCATTGACCAAGAAAAGGGGCTTGACTGGAATTCAGGCCACCTGACCTTAGTCTTTAAGGTCTGGTAACATTGCAGCATCAGCCTTTATTACTCCTCTGGTTTTATCACCATGGCAGCAAGTAGCAAGTCATCTGTCAGGACAGATCTTAGCTACTCTTCCACTGGAACACATATTTGGAAGGAAGATGTAGATCTCTAAACAACTCAGGATTCAATTCTTCCTGATACCTTCTGGAAATTTACTTTATAGCCGGATCTCCTTGAACAAGAATGCTTTCTCTATATTTCTCTTGTATTTTGTCCTGAGCATACATGATGTTTTGTTTCAGATGTCTTAAGAATTCACTGGTAAAAAAATTTGGTCATTCGCATGATTGCGGCTCAAACCATCAGCACAAAAGAGGAATAAAAGCCCTACATTAGCACTAAATGTGGGCACAGGTCATCAGTGGCTTAAATGCTCACCAGTTCAGGGACAGCACACCATGCTTTAAGTCAAGCATGAAGAAATTTCCTCTAGTTCTTCAGAGGCTATCAGTTTTCAAGAAAATACCATTATACCATTCCGATTTTCTTAGGCTTCAGGCTGAACCAGAAATATTTCTCACAGGCATTATGGTTTTATAACCATGCCACAAACTGAAAAAAGTCGCACGTACCAGCATACTCATCCCAACATGCTCTACTCAGTGGTCTTACATAACCAGGATCCTCTAAGCAAGACACGGAACAGGGAAGATAGGAACTACCCATAAGCACTTCTGAAAAGAGGAACCAGATTCAACACACCACAGTCCTGACGCCCCTTTTCAGGATATTAATAGTCCCAGAGCACTCCAGATGCACAGGTATGGACACCCTACCCTTGTCCACAGCTATACGCTACGTCTCTCTCAAAGTATCACAGTGCACCAACGGATATACAACTGTGAAATACACAGGATAACACAGAGGCTGAGGTTTATTACCTTCACAATTGTGTTGACTGGAATGGGACACTTTGAGATAGCAGAACTTTCAGACTCAAGTAACAGCTTACTGAGAATCAAACAGGCTATTTTAGAATAAATTTAGTAGGTTTGCTTCTGTCCAAGGAATTCTGTTTCCATTGGTAAGAAGCTTTCCTGACCAGCCAAAAGGGACTGGATTCATACCACATGCTGAGTGTGCTGTCAGAAGTTTTGATCACATAGATCAGCAGATCCATCAGATTCACCCAGGTTTGTCAGCCAACCATCAAAATCTGAACATACAAAGCATAAAATCTGGACCTACCTCCTGTTTCTAGGCACTAACAATAACAAAAATGCTGAAAACTACAAAGAAGAGTCACAATGTTTAGCTTCAACCATTCCTGAAGCATAAATGCACAGGACAAAAAGGAATTACGAGCATTAACAATGCCTTTCCTTAACTTTCAAAGCACACAGGACAGGCAAACACTATGAGATGTGCTTGCTCTTCGAATGGTGCATACAGTTAATAGTATAAAGTCTTATGAGTGCATCCAGATGCTTATCTTCCTCTTAGGACATAATTAAGACCTGATAACGTATCAACCATTTCTGACTTCTACTTTTTACCACCAGAGTGAAGAGGAAAAAAAAAAAAAGGAAAAGAAAAAGAAAAGGATAAAGTCATATACCACAACGAATTTTTGCACAATGAGACGCTAAGTCCACTCTGGAGAAATACTACTTCTACAGCAGAACATAACAAGACTAAAATTCCATTAAGTCGTTTTTCTGTTTCATTTTGTGCTTTCTCTTTACATGATACTTCAGCAATATAATAAAAAAACTTCATGTTAACTTAAATATTCCTTAAGACTTCAAGAATATCTAAAATACATTGAATAAGGTGAGTGCCTTTACCCTTAAAAGCCATGTTCTAGAATTTGGTACTTCTAAACAAAATGCAATATTTTTCCTCTTTTAAAATTTATATATTACTTCTCGTGCATAATTATTACCTGTTTTGTGGGGCTTATTTCTTCAACAATAAAAATATCATAGCAGTGCTTATAAACTACCTTACGAGTATTTTTATCCAAATGGCCGTTTTATTTTTTCTGAAGATTACTGTTTGTTTATGTGCCAGAGATTTTGTATGGGTCCCACGAACTGAGACTCATGCTGTTTACGGAACTATCCGAAACAGCCTTTTAGTGCTTGCGGCTTTCCCAGGCACTTCAGCTGAAGAATGTTCCTCCGCTCTCCTACCAGAGCGCGCTCACTACGGAAACGCACCTCGGCCCAAAACCCAGCACCAAACCCCTGGAAATCCTAATGAAGAAAGTAACACGCGACGCGGAACCCCGATCGCACCTCCCTCAGCTCCGCCGGTTTCACGTTACACGCACTCCCACACCACAAGCTACACGTCGAGACCACAGACTACGTGCAAACGCACTTTCGGAACCAACCCCCAAGATCTGGGACACTATAATGCGGCGGCAATACATGGCGCGTCTTCTGTGTCCCCTCAACCCCGGGTACCTGCCGGGTCGCCCGCCCTCTCCCCCAGCCCCGGCGGCTTCGTGACTCACGCCGAGCTTTCTCCACCTCCTCGGACGCAAAAGCCGAAACACAAAGGAGCGCAGAACAAAACGCCTAGTACCGCCGATTTCGGCACTCGGTAGCTCCTGCGAAGCGGCAATGGCCTCGCTGAGGCGGGAGGCCACCCGGACACCCACCCCATGCGGACCCAGCGGCTCGCAGCGAGGCCGCCCCTCACAGCACGCCACACCGAGGGCGGCTACCGCCGCGCCCCTCGCACCGGGCCGCTCCAGTACCACCGCGGCCCTGGAGGCCCGGCATGGTGCCGCCACAGCGGGGCTGGGCGCGCTCCCGGTGCCCGAAAGCCTCGCACTCACCGGTGCCCGGACCGGAGGCCGCCACGCTGCGGGCCGAGTGCCCGCCCCCAGCCGCGCCGCGCCACCCCAGGGTCTGCACTGAGCCGCGGCGGGGCAGCCCGCCGCCGCGCGCCCTCGTTCCGTATGCGGCACGGCGCCTCCTCATTGGCCGGAGCGGGGTGGCGCGCGGGGCTGGGCTCGAGAGGAGCGGCGGGGGAGCGCCGGCGCGCGCCGGGGTTACTACAGGTCACTGTTGCTCAGGTGGGCGGGGCCAAGGCGCGGGGCCATCTGCGGGGGAGGGGCCCCGCCCCCTGTGCGCTGCCGCCGCGCATGCGCGTCCGCCGCTCTGAGGAGCGGGCTGGCTTCGGGGCGTGCTGGGTTCGCTGCCGCCAGGCGTTGCCCTGCCTCCTCCTTCCTGTACCCCGGTGTCTTCTGTTTTATCTCTGTTAAAACGCCTGTTAATTACCTCTAGGCCGCTGTTAATTTCATTCCTCTGTGAGGAGCTCCCGCAGCGATGCGTGTGTCAACAGCGTGAGAGAGAATCATAGAATCACAGAACATTTAAAACTGGAAAAGACCCATAAGGATCATCGAGTCCAGCACCCTGCTCCTCACAGGACTATCTAACACTAAACTATGTGACTAAGAACATTGTCCAGATGCTTGTTGAACTCTTGACAGGCTCAGTGCCATGGTGGCCAAGGGCCACAGCCTCCATGAGGGGCCTGATTCAGTGATGCACCACCCTCGCCGGAAGAACGTTTTCCTAATGTCCAGCCTGAAGTTCTCCTGATACAGCTCAAATCCATTTCCTTGTGTCCTATCACTAGTCATGAGAGAGAGATCAGTACCTTCCCCTCTGCTGCCACCCTTGAGGTAGATCTCAAGGTAGATCTTTCTGTTCTCTAGACACACTCCAATAGTTTGATGTCTTTCTTGTATCGAGGTGCCCAAAACTGCACCCAGTGCAGTGTCAAGTTGGGCAATCACCTCTCTCGAGCAGCTAGCAATGCTGTGTTTGATGCACCCCAGGACATGGTTGGCTGTTTTGGCTGCCAGGGCACACTGTTGATTCATATTTGATGTGCCATCAATCCAGCCCCCCAAATCTCCTTCCACAGGGCAAACGGACTCAGTCCTGAATGTTGATTTTGTCCTGGCTGCACGAATACAGTTACCTGATCCCGGCTGGAGCCCTGATGCGTCCTAATAGGTATTCTTCTGACAAGTCTCCTGGTCAAAATGACTTCGGTTGAGCACAGACCTTGCTGAGCTCCCCCTGAAGAGCCAGCCGACTTGCCTGGGGGCCCCTGGGAGCCGGGAGGACACTGGCTGCCATGAGGGAAGGCGCCAGAGCCAGCCTCTGCCTCTAAGTGCCCCTACGTCCCCGCCTGCCTGCTGGGGTTAGTGCGCTAAAACCCAGAGCTGCTGCAAGAACCTCAGGGTTTGAGATTGACGTTAAAATTATACACGATTGGAGGTTTTAAATGAAGGTGTCATTAGTGGCAATTGCTGCCAAGGTTTGTGACGTGGCGCGCTGCCCGGAGAGCTGCACGTATTCAGTGCTGACAGTCAATTCACATCGGCTGCCATCAAAGCTGGCATCACTTGGAGCATGTTTTGGTCAGCACTGCTTGAGGATAGATCCCTATTTAAGTTACCAAGGACCCCTTTTATCAGTATTGACTCAACCAGATCCTGCAAATGTCGCTTCAGAATTAAATGGTTTAAGTTACCAGTGTAGTACAATACTGAAAGATAAAATAAATGAGCTCCTGCCAAAGATAAGCAATATAAAAACAACAAATAGGAAGAAAGTTTCCAAGCCCGAAAGATTTAATTATAGTGGGTTGTGGTTGCAACCGCAGTGGTGACAGCCACCATTGCCACAAGGGTGAGGATTGTTTCCCTCTGTTCATGCACATCAAGTGCTCCTGTCACACAGCCCTTGGGGCTGAACAGCCCAACGATTGGCGCATCACAGCACAAAGAAGGGGAAAGTAGGATTGCAACACTAAGGACAGTAGTCTGAACACAACCTTGCCTACACATCGTCAGGCTGTGAGCTTCTTTGTACCATTTATGGAGCTGACCACCACGCTTGGCATGCATCCCACAGATAGTCCTGCCTCCTTTCCCCTCACAGATACCATGTTTGAGGGGAAGAGGCACTAATTTCATATATGATCATTTGCAGAGTGATACTCAATCTGCAGAGAATATACTCATTTTTGCTAAAGCAAGTTAACAGGCTACATGCTTCAAAGGCTGACTAAGTCAGTCATCTCAGTTACCGCAAAACTTTCTTCCAAATGTGGAGAACTGGAGCAGAAGACATGGCCATGGACAGTTCTGAAAAGCAGGAAAACATTACCCACAGGAGTTGTCTGAGCTAAAAGGTCACGAGCTACCCAAGCAAAAGTGGTGCTGCCTGAAATAGGAGTAGGAGTATGGAGATGTTATATTGAAAAAGGTTTCACACTCACTGGAAAAAGTTAACAAGGATAAGCCGACTTGTAAGGAGAAGAAGCTTGGTTTTGAAAGATGGAAAATGTAGGCATTTCTGCCGCAGGAGAGAATTCAGGCAGCTTGATGCCAAAGGGCTTGCTTACATCGGTACAGGCAAAGTAAATTTAATAGATACACTGTGAATAATAGTGCAAGCAAAGGAGTCCTAGATTTGCGAGGAACTCCAAGAAAATCTTTCACATTTCATTCAAGGCAAGCAAGGTTCAGGATAAAACTACAAAAGTGATCTTAAGTAAAGGAAGATGGGAGATAAAGCACGTGACACAGGGCTCATCTGCTCAGCATCAGGTATCGTGTTGAACTCCCTATTCTTGTTTGCTCCTGGGTTAATCACCAGCAACTGAGCAGTAAAACACTTTGGCAAAAGCCTCACTTTGAGAAATGCCTGGAATCCACAACTTGAAATTAAATGTGACCCTTATTAAACTGCTAGATCTGAATTCTGTCTAGTTTTATGAGCAGGAGATTCCAAAGAAACTTTAACTCCAAATATTTGTTGTAAACTTTGTATTTCAGCCGTACTTTCATTACAGGGTGCATCAATCAGCATGCATGTTTTGAGTTTGCCTGAACTTTTAAGTTGTTTGCAGTCCAAAAGCTAACTGCGTAACTAGCTGTGTTGATTCCAAATACACATGGCTATTGGCTGTATCCCAAATAGTCTTCAGGGTGAATGATGACAAACCACCACAGCAAGATGGTTTTTGGAAAATTGTAAGGCCTTTGGTGTTGATGTCCCTCAGTTGTTACAGACTTTGTATGGGGTGACATAACAGCCAGGTCATCCAAACTAGTACTCCTTGCCTGTAACTGAGGAGTGTGCAAGCTTGTTATAGACACCAAAGCAGTTCAGGTACTTCCATTGCCCTGCAAATACCAACCGCCCAAGCCCACCAAGATCTTCCTCTGTGCAGGTCAGATGTTCATCACAGAGCATTTGTTATGCCCCAAAGAGCTATCCAGTGCATTCCACATCTGAAGATAATTTAGATAGGAGTAAGCTGTTCAAAGGATAAAAATACTTAGCATCATAGAATGGAATCATAGAATAGTTAGGGTTGGAAAGGACCTTAAGATCATCTAGTTCCAATGCCCCTGCCATGGGCAGGGGCACCTCACACTAAACCATGTCATCCAGGGCTCCATTCAACCTATGCCCAAAGTACAGGGGCACAGCTACAGGTTGGGTGGAGAAGAGATTCAGAGCAACCCTGCAGAGAAGGACTTGGAAGTGCTGGTTTCATGGTAACAGGGATTTGAACACACCTTTCTGCTCAAATATTTGCTTTAGAAGATAGTGGTGTAATGTGACATTTACACTCTAACACTTTTCTTGTGTGAGGCTATGCTGGGCATCCCATAAGGAAACCAAATAATTTGGGGATTTATAATAGGCCCAATAGTCACCTATAAAGTGATTGATAACCTATGTTTATAATTGGAAATTAAAACTGCACAAGACATGTACACGCATACACTAGTGGCTGTGGGAGACAGTGACCTTTCCTGTACAAGCTAAGCACAATGATAGGAAATGACAAGTTAAAATAGTAGCTGATTTATATTTTAAATAAAAAGGCACAATAGCACAATTAAAGGCAGGAACAAGTTGTTGTAGCACCCTAGAGCATTCAGGCAGGGAAGGAGTATCTGTGAAAACATTCACGGCTCCTACTAAGCATAGTCATGTATTCACAAATGATGGAGTTTGGGTTGTTTTGGTTTTTTATTTCCAGAAGGAAAAGCTCATTAACTGTTCTCACTTTCCCTTTTAAAAAAGTCTCAGGCATCCACTCAAGGGTAAAAAAGCACTGCCATACGTTTTGGTCAACAATGAAGAATGAATAGCAAGTAGTAAATAGCGGGGAAGATTGCAAGTGATCCTATGAAAATACTGATTTGGAAGTACAGTCAACTGAGTCATCACAAAAGAGAGCAGTATGTTATATTTGGCCAATTCTAGCTAATATCCAGGGAGGATTAATAAAAACAAAACCACAAGCTGCACTGAAAGCAGAGAGTCTATGAATGGGTAAATATGTGTGGAAAGTTGGCATTAATTTTTGATGAGCAGGCTGCCTACCAATACTTGGGGAGAAGCTGGGGGGAGGCAAAAAACCCAGTGTCACAGATATAACAGATGTGAGAGCTTTTAGCTAAAAATCCCTGGAGGGACACAAACAAAAGTACTTCAGGAAGGTACATGTGGTTAAACTGAAACCAAATTGACTTCTTATGTGAAATAGCAGAGACAATTAAAGAAGGGCTTGGGAAGGACAAATCTTTTGGTCTGGGTAGAATATATTTCATTGAACGTCTTCAAACTCATGAAAAATAAATTAGCAAACTCTTCATGACTCACTAAATAACTGAACATTATTCTAAATTAAATGAATTTTAACTATAAAGAAGGTAACATTTTAAAACTGCTTGCTTAGAACTTATTGTGCTTTAGCTACAAACAACCAGCTTAACAAAGGGATTCATATCCCCATACGTTTTTAGTTAAACAAACTGGCATTATAATGTTATGTTTCTAAAGATATCCTGGTAGTGTGACATTTTGAATGCCCTCTTAAAACATAGAGAGGGCTGAGCTATACACCAAAGAGGCAGAGAGAGCCAGCTGGGATGCAAGCTCTGGCAGCAGAAACAGCTTGTGTCCCTGAAGTGATCATTCTCAGAACTGTTAATTTTGGGGTGTTGTTTTAAAAGATGGAAAGCCATTTCTAGAGCAAGCAGCATGAGGTTTCAATGCTAAATAGTCTCTGTGTACATATTAGTGCATTTGATTCATATTTATCCGTGAAGCTTTTTCTTTCCAAATAAAGGAACAAATGAATGAGGTTAAATTGGAAAGCAACAAGCTGGCAACATGCGCCGAATGATTAATTATTTAGTAGAACACTTGGTAATATGGGCGTGCCCAGGGCCACGTTTCACAGAGAAAGATTGATGACATCAATAATAAGGTAATCAAGGATATAGTGTAAAATTTATCACCACTTGACACAGTTCAGCTTTGTTAATGCTTGAGGAGTACTTTAAATTCCTCTCTTGTATTTTATCATACCACAGATATGTTGCCAACCTTCTGCAATATATCAGAGTGACATTCAGGTATTAATAGTATGATATCTCACAAAACTGAAATTTCCAACTAGGGGAAAGCATGTGAATGGGTTAGGATCTGTAAAACAAGCTGCAAGGCACGCTGAGAAACCACTGCACTCTGGTACAGCCGCACTGGGAGGAATTGTGTCACCCATGGAAAAATCAGAGGAAGGATTAAAAATAAACTTGTTTCTGCTCTTGAACTTTCTTGCTCAAAAGCTGCCTGTCATTTTCTAGGCCAGTGAAATGGTACAGTGAAGATGACAGCGTCAAAGGTAGCCGAGAGGAATCAAAAGCATCAAACAATGAACAGTGATGAGTCCATGGACAAAAGGTGATCCCTATGCGCTCCAAATAGTGATGTCCTGAGCAACCACTACCTTACAATATGATTGAATCACAGAATCACAGAATGGTTGGGTCTGGAAGGGACCTCTGGATATCATTTAGTCCACCCCCCTACCAAAGCAGGTTCACCTAAAACAAGTTGCACGGTCATGTCCAGGCAGGTTTTGAATATCTCCAGAGAAGAATACGCCACCACCTCTCTGGGGAGCCTGTACCAGTGTCACCCTCAAGCTAAAGTTCTTTCTTGTATTCAGATGGGACTTTTGGTATTTCAGTTTGTGCCCATTGCCCTTTATTATGTCACTGGGAAACACTGAAAAGAGTCTCGCCCCATCCTCTTGACACCCACCCTTAAGATATTTGTATACATTGGTAAGATCCCCTCTCAGTCTTCTCTTCTCCAGGCTAAACAGGCCCAGCTCTCCCAGCCTTCCTCAGAAGAGATACTCCAGTTCCCTAAGCATCTTTGTAGCCCTCCACGGGACTCTCTCCAGTAGCGCCTTGTCTTTCTTGACCTGGGCAGCCCAGTACTCCGGATGCGGCCTCACGAGGTAGGAGTAGAGGTGGAGGATCACCTCTCTCTGCCTGCTGGCCACAGTCCTCCTGGTGCACCCCAGGATACCATTGGCCTTCTTGGCCGCAAGGGCACGCTGCTGGCTCATGGACAGCTTATTGTCCACCAGGACTCCCAGGTTCCTCTCCACAGAGGTGCTTTCCAGCAGGTCAATCACCAATCTTGAGCTTGGAGGAAGTGATGATTGAATATTAAGTAGCTCTCTTGGACTCCACTACATTCTAGACCCCTAACCTATGGGGTTTCTCCTAATTGTCCTGGAAGAGGCCAAAGCTGGCACTCCTGAAATCCAGGGTTTTAATCGTACTTATTGCCCTGTTTCCTCCATGAAGGATCTGGAATCCCATCATTTCGTGGTCACTAAAACCAAGGCTGCCCCCAGCCTTCACTTCCCTAGCCAGTCCTTCTCTATTAATACAAGATCCAGCAGCACACCTCTCCTTGTTGGCGCTTCCACCACTTGTGTCAAGAAGTTACCATCAGTGCTTTGCAGGTAACTCCTGGACTGTGTGTGCTTACCTGTGTTGTCTTTCCAGCAGATATCAAAGCGGTTGAAGTCCCTCATGAGAACCAGGTCTTGTAATTGTGAGGCTTCTTACAGATGTCTGTAGAAGGCCATAACTGACTTACTCTTCCTGATCTTCTTATAGTAAACACTGACAACAGCATCACCTACATTAGCCTGTCCGTTAATTCTTACCCGTAAGTTCTCAACTCATTCTTCGTCCATCCCTAGGCAGAGATCAGTACATTGCAGTTGTTCTCTCGCAGAAAGAGCAACTCCACCACCCTGCCTTGCTGACCTGTCTTTCCTAAAAAGTACACAGCCATCCGTGACAGCATTCCAGTTATGTGAGCTATCCCTCCATGTCTCTGTAACTGCTGTCATCAAATAGAGCATAAAAGCAACCAAGCCCAGGTCCGAGTCCAAGTCCATGTCTGAGGCCTTGGGCATGCTGCAGGCCAGTTACCAACCCCGTTAACAACACCACCTTTGGCTCTCCTAGACACGGCACAGATTTCAGATTGCTTCTTCATTAAAGCAGCGCTGGTTGCAAAGCTCTTTTGCTTTTGTAGACCACAATAGTAAGACTCACCAGGTTTGTCTGGATAACTCTGTGTCTGCCTGGTATTTGAGAAGGAAAAAAGCCACTTCTCAGGAAAGGCCTGTTTTTCTTGCAATCCTGAATAAACAAACACCATAAAGAAGTACTGTTGCAGATAGAGCTGGTAGTTATAAACTGTATAATGCAACAGTGAGTGGCTAAAACAATCCTTTCCTACTTTCCTGTTGTAGCAGGTGAAGGCTGTAAAGGCTTCTGGTAGTTTGCTTTTATTTTAATGGGTTTTGTTTAGACAACTACTGTGCAATGTTTTCATAAACCAAAACCATTTTACTGTCTAAGACTTCAACCAGGAAACACACATGGCCAAGGGTTTCCAAAACAAGCTTAAATTCAGGCTCTTGTGCAAGTCAGATATTTGGGGTTATTTGAGAAAATTGAGGTAAACTACAAAGTGTTTGGCAGTTTGGGAAACACCATGACTTCAGTAGGTGTCTGAAGGCACCAAAAACCCACTCTAGAAAAACAGATCCCGCTTATCCTGTCTCCTGTGCAAACTGCATTCATGGGAGAACTACTACCTTATATTTGCAGTGTGCTTTGTTGTTTTGACAGGGTCTAAGTCTGTTCAACAATTTCATTAAACAGATCACTACTACCCCATCATATTTGTACAACATTATCTCCAATATTTCAATCTGAGATTCCTAACCAGCCAGAAAAGTTCCAAGCTGGGAAGCAGAAAGAATTTGAATGAATGCATTTGCTGTATCTGGGATGTTAGGTGGAGATAAATAACAAAGATGCTTCAGAGCAGACCAAACTTCAGACAAAGTTATGACTAGGTGTAACAGCACTGAATTAATTCATACTGAACTTAGCTACACTGGACATTAATACAAAATTATACTGGTAGGAAGTGAAAGGGTTTAGAGTCCTGCCTGAACTATGAAGAAAGCTGTGACATCCTTTGAGCCATGGGTGCATACACTGCAGGCTCATCAGATGAACCTCTAACTATAGACAAGTTATTCCTAGAAAAACAAAGGTGAATTCTGTACAGAAACAGGCAGTTGGTATGTGTAAGAGCAAAAATTATAGAATACATTTTGAAAAAGAAAGCTTTTGCAGAAAGCACCAGGTCTGGTGCGTAAAATCAAGCATTTCGTGACACACAGACACCAAGGTGCTGTTGATCAGTACACTCAGAGACTGACTATTCAAACTGCATTAAATTGATTATGAATCCGGGGTTGTTTGAATCCTAACACCTGCATCTGATTTCATTTTGGCATAACAAAATAATAATTTTAATACCCATGAAATTTAGTCAGTAAAACTTAAGTTCATTGAACACACCTGGATTTACTTCGTAATGCAGTACAGCAATGCTCCAATAGCGTGAAACGTCAAAAGAATGGCTTTCGGTATGCTTTGTATGGGAGGGAACTACTCCTTTTTCCCTGCCAGAGATTTGGAAAGGAAGCCATCCTACTGATTTCACTAAGCTCAACTAGAGAATCCTTCAAAAGGTTAGGGACATAGCAGAGGTGTCCAGTTTTGCAGGTTGTGCTGATCCCTGCCAGGCTGTCTGCTGCTTGGCACCTATAAGGCCATGGTTTGTTGTATTTGGTGCAGTTTGTCCATCACCCTTCTGCGGAGCACTTTGGAGACACTGTAGTGATGCAGCAGAGGAGTAGTAGACCTGAGACATGCTGGTAACAGATAGGAAGGGGGAAAAGTTACCTGTTTCCTTAAAGCCTTATTTATAACACTTGTATATGTGTAAGACCAGAGATTATTCAGGGACCTATATATCCCTGGGTTCTTTTGGGTAATGCTGAGCAGAATGTCACATCTGCTCAATTACATATTTAGGTTTTCCTTACTGATTGCATCAGACAATCCATGCAACCTACTGCTGAAGGGAACTTTTGCTCGTCAAGTTACTCCTCAGTAATGCTAAGAGGAGCTTTAATTCTGACTGATGGACATACTTCTTTGCTCTGTGACAGTTACATAGCGATTGAAAATCTGGTACCTGAAAACAGCATGAAAATAGATTTTTTTTCTAGCAGCTAGGTCTTATATGCTCAATAAATTAATTATATGCTATATAAAGTATTTGCAGAATTCAGTAATTTAATAGCAGCAATTGCAAACCTCGATACTTTTTAAGACTCTCCCACTGCGATACTAGAGAAAGGGATCATTGGTTATAAAAACAAAGAAAAATAAACTCTACCTCAAATATTAATATCCTTATATACACTAACATTCCGTTCTATACTATGAAGGTTTATTAGAAAGCATATAGAAAGTATATACAACTGAGCACTCACAGTAACAAGTAAAATCAGAAAATATACAGGGAATAAAAAGAAAATATGCAGATAACAAAGGCAGGAGGATTTAAGATAAAGGTCTCATTCAAGAATTCATAGCTAAAGGTGCAGTAACGGAGGTATGATTTTATAATCCTCCTACATTATTATGAAGTAAATCATTATGAAGTAAATCTATGAAGGCATAAATAACTGAAGACTTTGTGATTACTTTGATGATTAAAGCAGTACAACACTTTGAGTTTAGATATAGGGTGGTCTGGGTTTAGAGAAAATAAGGCAGTGAAATCTGGGAGCACATAGAGCATTCATCCTCATCTGACACAGGAAAGGTCTAAGGATTAGAAGGATTAAGATTAAGCAAGACAGTTCATGTGTGAGGAAAACTACAACCAACACTTGCTTAACAACACACAAAGAGGACATCTGCATGTCATGATCTGCATCACTGCAAAATGTTTGCTTTATCGGTTAATGTATCATACATGCATTCTTCAAACACTGCATTCTGTACCTCTTCACTCTTCTGATATTTCAAAGACATGAGCACTTCTAAGAAATGAAAGTAAAATATATGCAAATGTGCATAAAAGTTAGAAACAACAAGTACTTTTTATGTGCAGTAAATATGTTTTTAGGGATTGTTCACCTAAAGCTTTCCCTTGGGATACCAAAACTCAATTCCATTTCATAACACAATAATTCAAAGAAGTCTAAAGTCCTGAAAGCGTGGTCTAGCTTAAATGCGAGCAGTATTTCCTCCTGGATATTGTATGCTGGACTTTCCTAGAGACAACCCACACCAAGAAGTTCTAACCCCGTTATATTAACCAAATATCTATTACCTTTTGCAAGAAGATCATGATTTTATCCTCTGAAACTACAGACTCACAAAATACCTTTGTAGCTGGTCTTTGCAAGCCAGCTAAGTTACTAAGCCAATATGCTCAGTACTCAGTGCAGACAAGGACCACTGTGTTCTGTGCAACCAGCTGCCAGCCAACAGCACCATAGTGTAGGCATTCACAGAGACCCCGTCTAAACAAGAAACCACATGCTTTTAATACATTAAGCTTTCATACATACCCAGCTTGGGAAAAACTGAACATGCTTTAGCTAGTGATCACCCAGTTGCTCACCAGTAGTAAATTGTATCTGCACTTTGCTTAGTGTTATTTGGATTGTTTTTAAAGGCATTTTGTCTCATTTGTTTCCCTAGTTGAGACAAAAGCCTGGCATTTTAAATCATAGTCATTAGCACAGCTCACCAAGGTCATGTTCTCGCATAACCTGTTTTGCTCTCAGTTCTGAGAGCTCAATTGCATTTGCTGAATCAGCTCTATTTTCTTCCAGAATAGGATGTTAACACAGGCAACAGCATTATTTTTGATTGTAGCAAATTATTGCTGTTTGCCATGGGAGGGTTTTTCAATAATGGCTTCTTATGTAAACAAGTAGAAATGCAGGATGTTTTCTGGAGGCCTAAATTAAAGTCTTGTTAATGCCTTGAAAATATACATGAACGTAAAATCTTGGACCTAATAAATATTGAATCATAATACACCTCAGTTTCTATTTCACCTTTTATGTTAAAGTTACAAGAGCAATAGTTTTGTAGTATGTTGATGTTAGAAATGTCTGAAAGCTAGAGGGCTGGTTTAGTGTACAGTATAAGAGAAAAGTAGAGCACTATTTTTTCGAGATTTGAAGTCTGTAAGAACTAGACTACTCTGGTGATGCTGTAATTACAGTGATGTAAATGCACTAATGAATAATGAACGTAGTTGCTGAAAGTATATAGTGGGCTATCTAATCAATGTCTGAAATCTGGATGCCTTTAGGATATGATCAGCTAGAACTGCCATTAGATATCATTTGCTGGCTCCTACAAGGGAGAAGAAAGCATAATACAAACTCCTGAGTACTAAAAGCTTGCATTAGTTCTGTTGAGAACTAATGTTTATTAAGAAACTAAATTTTAAAAGCTTTAAACTCTCCTTTTTACCTAATTATTTTTCTTGTGGAAGGGATACCAGATTTTATAGCAATATTAAGTTTCCTCTAATTATCTCAAAGAACAAAACTCCTGGGAAAACAATGCTAAACTTATCCATCTTTATTTCTATATTTAGCAGTTTTCAACACCAATTCATGAAGTCCTTTACACTTCCGCATTACTCCATCCATCTCCTCCTCAGTACTCAGCACAGAAGGTAATGATCAACATCATAGTCATTACATTATGAAAAGAGCAGTTATTTTTTAAGTGAGAAAAAAAATCCAGCTTGCAGTTTGATTTTAGAAATTCATTAGTACTATTGTGCCAATATAAAAAGAACCATGCCCTGTAGAACAGATTACACCTCATCACCATTTTTTAATAGTTTGATATTGTATTTAGTAATATCTTTTGCCTGGAGGAATACTGAATATTTGTGCTCTTAATTCTAAGGCATGAAATGATCTCCCTATCTGCCGAAAAGCACCTCTCCCAAAGCGCTTCTAGTCCTCACAGTCAGCCTTGGGGAACCTCTCATTTTCCTACATTCAATTTACATGAAACAAGTACTAAAGAAAAGCTAGTCTTCTTCTAAAAAAAACCCGAACAATAAGGACAACACAGCAAATAAAGACGTCAGTGCTTTTATGAACAAAGCCTGACAGGTTCTGAATCCAGAATGCAAAGGATGCAGGCTTTGAGGGACACTTATTGCCTTCGCAACCCAGTCCTCAATTCAGGAAATACATATGCTCTGATATCATGAGAACTGGCTAACGTACATCCCAAAGAAGTCACGTTTGAAGCTGTGGAGCAGCCCAGCTGTGCCCAGCTGGAAACACAGGCAAGAGAACTGCCACTGACATTGCTGGAAACACAGGCAAGAGAACTGCCACTGACATTTCAAGAAGATGTTATATTTCAATGACAGTTCTTTTCAAGGGGCACAACAAAGCTGGTGCTGGGGAAGGAGAGGCCAACACACCTGTAACCCTTCTCTTGAACTAAACTTTTGGGTCCCCTCAAAATTCTGACTTTTCCCCTTCCTGCAAGAAGTGTAGCTCTCATGTACAACTTTATCTGGAGCAACTGTTGCCAGGACATAACTCACATGCTGCAACTCAGCTGCTGTAAACCCTGCTCTCCATCACCTTTGCCCTTTGTCTTTATCACTTGTTGTGGTACATGGAATGCAGCCCTTGATCTTACAGCAGATGCACTAGACTACGATCAAAGTTTAGAGGCTGGCAAATTAGCATGGGAGACTCCAACCACAAGGAAAAGGCCCTTTCATACTTGAAGAACAACATGCAATGCTTCTGCTGCCATGTAACTAAAAACATAGTTATGTTTAGACGCATGATGGTGAGCAACAAGGATACAGATTACTAGCTCTTGAGCACATGGAGATGTATTCACACCATCCACAATGCTGATGGTGCTGGGATTCATCACTGGCCTTTAGTGACACCTCCCCCATGTGCTTTTATTTTTCCATTGTGAGCTGAAATTTCAAACTGTGACAGTAAGAGGTAGTTATGAATGTTCTGAGCTGACAAACAAGTGCTTGTCCACAGAAAGACAGGTATTTGGAAGTTTATGAATCTGTGCCTCATGTGGTAGCACTAAACGTAGCAATAGCCCCTGTTCATGGCAGGTTTGTTGGTCACCTCTGAACATCTGCGCTCCCTGCCCCTCAGCTAGGTTACCCATTGGGCATTTGCACTGAAATGAGATAGGGAGGGGACATAAAACCAAGCTCAGGTCTCCAGCTCTTGGTGGCTCAGAGCAGCTCTTGCTGCTGGTATTCATTCAGTCCTTCAATGGGTAGTGGAAAAGACAGGCTAGTGAGCCTTTGATGTCATTCTCAGTGATAATTCTGGGACTTGCAGCCGTGTTGGTGGGAGAACAATTCTCACTGAGATCAGTGGAGGCACTGCTGCTCCTCAAAGCCAGTTATTTTAAGTCACATCTAAACAAGGAATTATCAGCTTAAGATCATCCTTTCACCCCTGCAGCAGGATCACTTAGATGCAATACTTGGTAACTAAAATGCAGAATTACATGCCTCTTGCTTGAGCCAGACTCCTGTTGGCTTTGGTGGGTGTTGGCTTCTGCTGAACTGAGGAATTCACTGCCTGGCCCTAGGTGTGTGGGTAAATACCTGGGAGGATGACATGCCCTGTGAGCCTGTTTGCATAGCTGAATACCATCCATGGAGGCACAGCAGCTTCACTGCAGACACTACTCGGCATGCAAATTGCTGGCATCCTTGCTGGCAGCAGAGTAGATGACTCCACACCATTTCTTGTACCACCTGCCTGGCACCTCCTCTCTTTCTGTTGGTAGTTATTTGCCTTCTCTCTAGCTGAACCCTCGAGCAAAAATAAATACACCAACAAAAACTACCACCCTATCCCATCCACGCTAGTTTTCCTCCTTACTGTCTGTACCCTGCATTTTCAGTGGGCATTTGCTGCTCCAGCCATCCTGTATTTAGTAGCAGCCTATCTGCACTAGCAGTTCGCATCAGGTACACTGCTGTAATCCAAGCAGAGGCTAATAAACCATTGTACACAAGACCTTAGGAACATGAAGAGGCTTGCAATAAGGAAAACAAAACAAAACTGCTCTTAACGCATGTGTGTTTGGTTTTTTTCTTCTATGAAGCTCTTTATGGATGCTTTTTTAATCCATCACTGTGTCACCTATACAGTCTTATTCCCCAGTAAATAAAAAGACTTACATACCAAAACAAAAAGACATACTGTATTTGTCAACAACCAGATCCCAACATCTTTATTTTTGCCAGGCCCAGCTCAGGAAACGTCTTGCTGGGATGAACAGCTAAGAACCAGCCAGCAGACATTAATGTTGGAGATACTACCAGACAGTGACTGAAGCCAGGCCTTCCCTTTCTTACCACCAAATTTTAAAAAGCATGGGTAAAACCCCTTTCCCCCCAGGTAAGAGCATTTCTATTGACATCAGTTGCGGGAAGACTTCACTCTAAACACAAATACCTCTGGAGTTCCAGTGCGTGCAGATCCAGGGGTGATGCTTATGTCTTATTGACATCCATGATGTTGCTCCTCAGCTTCCTTGCACCTCTACTGTCCCACATCTAAGGCTGTGGCTGCATCAAGCTTCTCCTTTGACAAGGGGTGCTCAGCTGGAGCCCCCTTCCCAGCTGCTGTGCCCTCAGCCCTGTTTAACCCCTCAGCTCACTCTGGGTATGTCCATCCTCTTGGCCAGATTTCTGAAATGATTCAGTTTATGAAATAAACCAAATGGAGCTTCCTCCCTGGAGAGAGGTGTGAGCAACCCGTGAGCAGCGAGAATACCTGCAGCCTGCCATCACAGCCTGAGACCGTCATTACCTCACATCCCATGTAATTAAGGCTGCCATTCAGTCTTGCTGGGTTCGTTTGGTCAGTCCTCATTCACGTGCTTGTATTGGAGGGGAAGGATCCGAAAGCAGCTGAAATCATGGCAATCAACCACACAGGGGCTTCTATATGTGGAATCAGGCTCCAGATTTGCACTCTCCAAACTTAAAGCCAGAAAACTCCCATCCAGACTCCTCTCTAGTTCTTTGTGCCTATTTCTTTAGTTGCAAAGACTTGTTTGAAATGGATGATGAATCAGAAAACTTTTGAGGAATCCAACCAGAACAGAAATCCAGGTAAATTTTGTGTGTGTGTGTATATATATATATATATATGTTCTAAAAGATTCATTTAATTTCAACAATATTGCTGTAGTAAGCACAATACTTTTGAGAATCCACGTATGCACTTCATATAGAAAGGTGGAACAAGCTTAGGACTGATGATAAGAGTGCTGATGGAGCTAATGCACATTTGAAACATAAAACTCTTCCCATCAGTATTAATTTGACCTGGGGTATAGTAGAGCGATGACAACCTTCAGATTGCTTTATATGAGTTACAATTCAAATGCTTTATGAGAGAACTAAGAAAGTTCATTAAAAGAAAAACCCTCCTTCAAAATTTCTAAGAGTTATTAGAGTGGAAATTAGCTAAAGAATGTTTGAACATTTTATTACATATATGCACATAAATGAATGTGGAACTGCTTATTTACTCATTAATTAGCTTTTTACATCTCACATCCATTGTAGCTGCTCCCATCCATTGAGTCTGCAAAGCCCTTCTCAAATATTAACAGGTCCTGGATATTATGTTCTAATTCCTTTTATTTCAAGTGTTTATAAATTATTAAAATAGGAGATCTAGCTAACTGTGCTGTAGAGAAATCATGTTTTACCTAAGCTCAGCCTGCTTTTTAACCATACCGTTTGTTTCAATTCCAGACAAATTCAAATGCACTGCTAGTGAATGCACAATGGAAAGCTACTTTTCTGTTGAAAATGTAATTGAAAGTTATCCCGAGTAATAATGAGAAACCACAGCAGCATTGGCTTACATCGACCTCCAGTCCTGGTGCATTAAAAATGCACCTCTGTGCGGCTTGTGATCAGAGGAAAGATTAAACGATACAGAGGGTTGGCTGCTGGGTTTTTAATAAGTTCTGGTACCTGGGTTACAACTCTGGACAGTGGCCAATGGTGCACTTCTCACGTGCAATGGAGGCTACAGCTTAAAACAGAAAAGTACTCACATGGCCCATGACTGGGGACGGTTGTACATTACACTCCAATTAATTTTCATATACTTTTTTAATGCAAGCGATTAAAAACTCAGCTGTCCATCTGCACTCCCCAACGACAGCTGGTTTTGCCTTCTCACAGGTTTAAGTAAAGCCATTCAGTCTCCATAACCCATTGCAACCATTGCCCATTGATGTCAATGCCTGGTTCAGCCCCATTCTCGCTCCACATTGACTGTGAGCAGCAGGTGACACCACCATGGCAAGTGCAGTCTAGATGCTTTAGTAGATAGGCCAAGCTGGGGAGTCAGTGCCTGACTGCTTCTTGACCACCATGAGGCAAAGCAACCCTCCCGTTGCATAGATGGGGCCAGGAGTGGCATCAAAGTGAACAGGAATTATGAACAAAGTGGAAAACATCGTACCCAAGAGCCTCACCTTTGCAGAGCATCTTAAACCTCAGCACACAGCTGAAATTATGCCCTGTTACAAATAGCACTCTGCCTTAAGCAAAGAAGTTTCATTTATATCACAAGATGTCCCAAGGGCCCTGGAACATGAGCCTTCATTGAAAGCAGAATCAGGGCTTTTTTGATGCAACTGTGCAAAAAGTGAAATGGCATGTGATTAGGGATTTTACATGGAAACAGCCAATTTCATGCTCTTCTCTATTTTTTCTAGCTCTTGCCATCTTGCTCTGTGAAATGCTACCCAGCAGACAGGAATATAAGCAAGCAATATTATAAGAATACCCTTCCAATACTGAAAAGGATTCATCCCTTATGTTACCAAAATCGGCAGTAATGGCATAAAAACAGTAAGCATGTCAACAGTAATATCCATCTGATGCTGTGAAGAACTGTAGACGAATAGTGTAATAACCATTTTTAAACTGGGGATTTCAATGCAAGTATCCAAACCAGTAACCTTTTTTCCAAGGTTCAGAGTGCCAGGCTATCATCATACAAAATCAGGTGAGGAGATTCTTGTAGAAACAAGACATGGGGTTTAGGGTTCCAGTTCATAAAACAATTAGTTGAACTTCAAAGCCATTTTATGTTGTTACATTCATACTTTTGGTTTTGTTCTTTCAATGTTGTTACATTCATACTTTTGGTTTTGCTCTTTCAAGTGGGGATCTTTTTTTACGTACTTTGTTTTTTACTAATGGTTTCATTACAAATAACGTGTCTGTTCCATTTTCCCATCTCTTATAGGAAAGCTCAGTCATAGAGCATATGTCAGCTTTTAAAACAAAAAGTATTGTCTAAAGGAGGAATACAGCAACTGTCTACTCTATGAAGGTAAACTTCAATGCTTAAAAAAGAAGACCCAAGCTGGTGGCAATATCACTTACTAGTTTTACCTCAGCTGCACGCATCTCCTCGTGCCCAGACTGAAATAAGAATCAAAGCTTTTCACACCCTGGAGTGGTTTTCTTCAGAGGGAGATGAGCTTCTCAAGATACGCTCGGTAGGGCTACTCACCTTGCAATGAGCACCAGGTTTTCAGCACTGCATTTTGAGAGACAAGGAAATTTAGCATTCTCTGGGGTCATGCCACTAGAATAACTTATTCTCTTCTACTTTTTACACCAGTGTTTGTACAGACTGGTTGTTAGAAGTGGGGCTCCCAGGTGCCACAGCAGCCTGTGACACAGCCATACCCTCCAGTGAGCATCAGCAGGCTTTGGTATCTAGTTACACTTTTAGCAGACAGTTTTTACTGCAGCAGCGAGCACCTGGGAAGCAGTAACAATGCTGTGGACAAAGGGGTGCAGAGGACGAGGGCCCAGCCTGAATCCAAAGGCAATCAGTTATTAACTCCTATTTGTTTATTACACAAAGGTCAGCCCTTTGTGAACCCATTCCCTGTTTGCTGCCCCACCAGCCTGAACTCTGGACCTCGTTCAGACTGCTGAATCAGGCTCACTTTTACCTGGTTAAAAGGACTGAGAAGCCAGCAAAAGATTGATTTTCCCATTTGAATTTGGTTTTAAACACGAGGGAAGTTGTTGTACTATCAGAACCTATAAGTGGAATCATCTGGAGTTCATTATCCCTTGGCACAGCAACTTCTCCTAAGTTTGCTACGAGTTAAGACTGAATCAAGACTCTCTGAAGTGCTTCATTCCCATAGGGTTTGTGGCATAGTGCTGAAGTCCATAATACCTAAGGTTTCTGTTTACTTCAGGGGTATGCAGTTTCTCAGTCGTTCCTAAGACATCTGCAGTGGTATGGGATTATCTGGGCAATGAGAAAACTTCAGGGGCTTCACTCTGAAATATCCAGTCTCTGAAGATGACACTTCCTGAAAGGCAAAAAGGTCTTAAGAACACATTCCTGTGAGGCTTGCAAGAGGACCCTGAGCCTGAAAATCAAACAAACAAGCAACCCACATGGACCACGAGGCAGACTGGATCAGCCCTTCTTCCTTGAGCCACGCAGATTTCAGCTGCCCTGCTGGTGACTCCTCACTTCGGCACCGTGTGAAACTGAAGCCAGTTTCACACATGAGACCCAGAAGAACACGCTATCTACTGGGGGAGTCAAGAAAGGTTTTGACTTCAAGACCTTTCCCCTTGCACTATATGTTTTCAAAGAAAGAGAAGATGCTACAGGCAAATGCATTTCAGCCTCCCCTGCTGTTTGTCTGGTTCGAAGCAGATCTGATTTAGCTGCATCAGATATATTTAAGAGTTGCCATACAGCAGTGAAAAGACATGTTGCTTTGGGCTTTTTTCTGTAGTGTTTCTCAGGATGGATGCCCTAAAGTCTATAGTTGCTTTGTCACTGAGCAGAATCCAGAACCTGAGGATAGCAGCTGGGGAAAACTATTGACATAGCTACATTTTAGTTCAGCTTAGGAGCACATGCTTGAACTGAATCTCCCAAGCACAGCAGTAAGAATCAGTTAAACGTATGATTTTTGACGAGTAAACACTATGAAACTGAAGTAGTAAATTCTTAGGTAAATTCTCACCTGGGAATAACACTTAACATAAGACAGGAAATGGAGCCATTTCTTCTATGGTTGTTTGGATTCACTGAGAGCTGTGGATACCAGTACCTATAGTGTAATACCCGTAAGGTATTCAGCATATCTTGACTCCTCAAAAAGAAATGACAGTGTCTATTTCAGCTTGTCTGTGTGTGTTTTCTTTCTCCCCCTTACGGTTTGTGGCTGAAATGTCAGCTTTGTTTTCTTCTCCCCATCTTACCATTGCGCTGTCCCCACCTTACAGAGGCTCTGCACCTCTATACACAGGACACGCTGCAATTCAAAGGGCAAAAGTTGCTAAAGCGCTTACGGAAGTTAATTACTGTTTAATCCCATGTAATGCAGATTAGCGCTGTCAGGGAGCAGTTGATGTAACAGGCTGGCCCGTCAGCAGGGAAACCTCTCTCTTCAAGAGCAGCAGAGTCACTTACAGTGAGGGATGCTGACCAGCTCTGGGAGCAGAAATCTCTCACACCGTTCCCCTGTTAGTGTCAGGATGCAGGAGGCAGACACAAAAGCTAGACAGCACACAGGCAGGTTTAAAAAAGGTCTCACACCCTCCCTTCCAAGAGAAAATCATCAGCTTTGACCCCATGCCCCCTTCTGATGACAAACTCAAGTTTCTAAGAATAGTCCCACAAAAGACACCCTTACATCAAGACATGAGCCGCAGTGAAGTCAAGCCACAAGCCACTGTTTTCATTTCAAACTAAAAACCTAATATACATTTCCATCAAAGCAAGGACTGACAGGCCAAAGCAAGCCATGCAGTTTGAACAGCCAGTCATCCCTACAGGCGTGAGAAGGTGAGAAGGTGGAAGGCTTCCTGGGAACTGAGTCCAGTCTAATTGGATTAATGTACAATCGTTACTCAGGTAAAATGCCCATTGGCAGCAATGTGTTTACATTGGGCCTGCTCACTCCCCAAAAGAGTGCCAAGATAATATGTTCAAATGGCTCATTCCAGAAATCAACGGTATGTAATATTTCAGGATTTCCAACAATGCTTTTCCTGTTCTGGAGCTGTAAATAACACCGGTTATCTTGATGTGCAAGTGATAGCCATGTCTACAGCGTTTCATATACCACCACTGGTAACTGAGCTGCAGCAATAACACCCATTTCCTCCACCCATATGACAGCAAAGCTAATATTTTCCACCTCAGAAGATTTTATGGTCCCATTACAGACTTTTCTGTCTCTGGTTGACAGCTGACAAAACTTTGTTTGATGGAGGTAATAAAGACAGAATATGTGATAAGGCTGCCTACCACTGGCTGAGAGTCAAGGCATGGAATACTAAACTTCCACAGTTTTAAAGCCTTTCTTATTCCACATGGCTTATACATGCAGTAGAATTAACTCATTTAAAAAAGGGTAATAAAATATGTCACATCAATACTTTTTTTACATTAGAAATCTTTTTTCATTAGAAGTCTTTTGCATTCTAAAAAACAAGATTTTGCAAGCAAGAGAGACATGAGATGGAGTAAGCATCTAGAGATGTTTAACCTTGCACTCTGCATGCTTCAGCTGTTGGCCCCAATGCCTGAGGATGCACAAACATTCCTCTTTATCGTGCAACCATCTACCTCAAGCTGAATCTGGCTCCCTTAACGTCTGCCTGCCAGCACCCCGTGTGTGGCGCCACAGGGATGCTCCAGGGATGGTGCTCACCGAAGACTAGGCACAAGCCTTGGCAGCAGCCAGAGACCTTCCTGCCCACACCTGCCTCTGCCAGCCAGAGCTTTAAGAAGGCTCGAGGTAAGATGCCATGCTGAGAGTGGACACGCACCTTGTCCTGCCAGCTCTGCCACAGGAGTGTTGGTGCCCATCAGGGACATGGGGACAGGCAGCGGAGGGGCGAGGTCTCAGACCTGCTCATGTACCAGACACCCCACTTCTCCCTGCTTACCCCCAAGGACAGTTGGTATTCAAACAAAGAGTGGGGTTAACTCTGACTCCACAGGAAGGGAAGGCAGGCAAATGTGCCTGCTGGTCATTAGCCAAGTTGCTCACCTCACCCAGCACTGAAACAGAAAGTTGCAAATGAGGAAGGCAAAAGCATCCTGCAGAGGACACATGGCAAGTGCAGGACGGTGGTGTGGGGCTTGGAGAGAGGCTCTAAAGGGTGAACACACCAAGAAATAAACCCTGCTATAACATAAAGGAGTTTTCAATTTGAGAATAGTAAGTATTTTTCCACAGGGTCTTTTTGCTGAAGATCAAAAAGTGATGATCTATTTCAAACAGCTTCTAGAGCAACAACACTTGTGTTACCTTTTCTTTGCCTTCCTTCCTCCTCCCAGCCTCAGGAATAAAAGTGTCGAGCTACACAGTCATGTATAGAGATAAATTTTTCTGGCGAAACACTGAACCAGAAGGAAAAGTTGGAAGATGAGCAGGGAATGGAGGCATTCAAGCAGCAGCAGCTTCCTCAGAACAGGAACACAAGCATACAAGGTCAAAACACTCAGGAAGCAAAGAGTCTGTGCATTTATCTCTGTAAGGTGTGCACAAGCATCAGCTGCAGAGCTCCTGTATAAAGAGGCAGTGAGATAAAGTCACCTCCTCCACTGTTCCCTCTCACCCACTGCCTTGGCTCCCCGCTCTGGAAGTGAGAACAGGGTTGCACTGCAGACCACATGGCCAGGTTGGACAGAGCCTTGGGTGACATGCTCTAGTGCGAGGTGTCCCTGCTCATTGCAGGGGGGTTGGAAGTTGATGGTCTTTAGGTCCTTTCCAACCCTAACTATTCTACGACTATTTTGGAAATGCGTTCATTGATGTTGGGATAACTGCAAAGCCGGTCTCTCAAGGAAAGCCTGACCACCAGGTCTGCACTTGCTCACATTCCAAGGGGTCACGCTTTACGCTCCGAGCTCCTGGGCACCCGAAAAGGGCTCTGCATCGGCAGCCAACGGCAGAAGGACGTTGAGCGCCGCACATGAAACCCGTGCCTTTGGTGCGCGCTGCAAGCCGCTGGCGGCACGTTAACCTTTCCTGCGGCGCACCGGGCCAGGGGAGCCGTGACCGCGGCTCCTCGCTGGAAGCTCCCGCCCGCGCCCCGGGCCGGCGCTGCCCTCACCGCGGCGAGCGGCGTCCGGCGCGGGTACTGCGCGGCCCGCGACCCACCAGCCCGCAGCGGGACGGGACGCGGCGCGGCAGCGCCGCCTGGCGGCACCGGCGGAGCTGTGCACGGCGGGTCCCGCGCCTCTCCCGCCGCAGGTAGCAGCCCCCGGCCCCCCTGCGGGACCGGCCCCGGCGCAGAGGGCAACATCCTCGCCCGAAACGCGTTCTTCCGGAGCTGGGCCAGGCCGCACGTAACTGCCAGCGGTGAGCGATGCTCTGCGCAGGGCGTGAGGCGCCTACGAGCAAACAGGCAGGGTTCAGCCTAGGCCGCCTTTGCAATAACTGCGGTGGCGCAGAGCACGCAGGCTGCCCTGCTTTAGCTGCACTCTGTGTTTAAATAGGCCTCTGCCGGGCAGGAGTGAATTGAGGAAAAATAATGAAAATATGCTTGTTTAAATGGAAGAAGTTAGGTTTTACTTCGTACAAACAGTAACAAATTTGAAGAAACAGCACAAATGATAGCAACAAATAAAACCCCTTGGCTCTGTTTTAATGTAGACTTTCACTTCAATGCATTCTAAAGCACTTGTATGGCCATACTATGTCTAAGAATTAGTCCTAAGCAATTTTCCCAGGAGAACACCATCATTCATGTCCCTACAGGACAGGCTCTGCTCCAACAAATAGAGAGAATGCCAGTTTTCCAGTCAACAAACCTATTAATCTGTATTTAAATACTGCTTTGCTGACTCTAGAAGGAAAAAGGTCACTGTTCGCTCATGTTAGCTAAGGAAAGCTCACGGCCAACGTGCTGGGCTCTTTCTTGGCCCGTTTACCAAATTTCATCATAGCCATCCAAAAAGCAGCGGGGCTCCATTCATGGCAGTAGGAAATTTAACTGAGGATGAATAGCACAAACAGGTGGTGTCATTTGGCCACCAGCTGTGATTCTTACTACTGCTCAAGACTGAAAGGAGACCAGGTTAGATGCCTGCCAAACTGAGCATACAAAGTCATCAGTATTCCTTGATCCCAGCATACTCCAAGGGAACCTCTTCCTCTTTGCACTGCAAAAACCTCTTCCCAAGCTTGTGCTGTTTGTGAAGCTTACTGCTAGGGTATGGAGGCAACCATAAAAGATACAGTTCCTCACCTTCTTTTAGTTACTTGTTATAGATGGATGTAAGTCTCCAGCATATGGCTAAATGAAGTAGAAAAGCTTCCTCTATTTTTAGCTCTTCCCTTTCCACAGCTCTATCTGTTAACAATTCCTACAGCTCTGTTAAAGAGATAAGGGACTGCTGAGGTCTGCAATGCAGGCACTGCTCCAGCACTTCAGCTGACACAAAAATGATACCAACCTTAAGAAATGTCAGCTGAAAAACTGCCTACACCCACCAGGCCACCGACTCCCTCCAGAGTCTACCTCTTGGGTATGGACACACCACCACTTACCTGTCACAGGCAGCCATCCCTGATCAGGACCAGCGCTGCTCCAGCAGTTTGGGAAGCACGAAGATTCAGTTGCTCTCCATTCCTCGTTTTTATCCTTTTCTTGTTTTCCAGGTGTAACTTGGTGCTTTTCAGCATTTCAGCAAAATCAGGATGTGATGATCCATTGACAGACCATGACACACCTCCCATTTACACACATGCATAATGAGTGCCCTAATGCATTCGTGTGTAAATGGGAGGTGTGGGTATAATGGGTGCAATGAGACTACTTTAAAGCAATTCAAGGCCCTTTTTATTCATTTTCCCCTTTATAGTATATGGAGATGCAAGGTGGGATTGTTCTGTAAAGAAGGCATTAAAGCAGTAACAAACCCCATTCAGCCTTTCCCAGGCTTGGGAATTCACTTGTCACTGCAGCTGTTACTATAAACATGGACAACTGCCATTGTCCCTTTGGAAAAACCCAAACACATATCACTATTTTAAGGTGGCTCTTTTTCCTCTTCCCCACAGATGAAGGCACTTTTTTACTCCAAGCACCTCTTCAGTTCCCCAGCTCCTGGAGTTAACCAGATCCTCTGCAGGGTTTGTTCCTCTTTCCAGGGTACAGATACTAAGACTTGATGCAAGTTTCACTCAATATTCAAACTTACCCTCAAGCTG
The DNA here is from genome assembly GCA_028858755.1 of Ara ararauna. Classification (NCBI taxonomy): domain Eukaryota; kingdom Metazoa; phylum Chordata; class Aves; order Psittaciformes; family Psittacidae; genus Ara; species Ara ararauna. The sequence goes on along the minus strand of CM054382.1, from coordinate 18,454,409 downwards.
AATTCAACTCCACAAGCTGTTATTTCACCAGCTCCTCAGGAGTGCCCACCCTCCCATGCTCCAGCTCCCTGCTGTGTCCCGCAGCTCTGCCTTTCCTGACACAAACTACTTCTTCCTCAGTCCTTTTGGGACTCCCAGCAAGAGCCTGGCTGCAGGTGATGCCTCAGGAGCAGCGAGCAATCAGTCCATCTTCTCCACCATCCAGCTCCTCAGCATGACTGCGGCCTTATAGCTGGTCTAACATGACCTCTTGTGCTTAGTCAGGCTCCTAAGGTCAGAGGGATGAAGCCCTTACCCAACAGCAGTGATGCATACTTGAATTCTAGTCAACACAAGCACACTTTGAGACAAACTTTTATTATCTCATACCTCCTTGCCACAGCCGTCACTGAGACAACAGACATTCATATTTTATAGGTACCATAAAAAGTTACAAAGTGGAAAATATGCTTTGTAGTTCAAAAGTAAAATTACTGAGGATTGACTTCGTGTAAACAAAGTTTGGCAGAGAAATGTTCACCCTCAAGGGAACAGGCAGTGTCACCTCGAGCACATTGGGGAGGCAGTGTTTGCATGGAACAGAGACAGAGCACCTAGCTTGCTTGTAGATGACTGGCTTCCCTGGGATTGTCTGTGTCACCAGAAGGCACAAAGAGAAACACAGGACAAAGCAGGCCCCAGTGAGTGTGGACATACTACCAGAAATCTGAGCAATACCTGATTCTTCTCATCACACCTGGGGAGAGGGCATCACCATTCCTGCTAGCTGCTTGGTCAAGCATGCTTTCTCAAGCATGAGCTGCAGCTGAAGACTGTGCTGATGCTTCCTCTAACAAATGTGGGAAGTCTCCTTGTGGCTGCAGCAGTGGCAGGACTGATGCCTGCGCTAGCCACAGTGGGTCTGTGGCTTCCAGGGTGCTGGCCTTTAGGCTCAGTATTGCAGGGCTGATTCACAAATCCACATGCTGACACAGAGGTAAGTATTTTTGATGACACCATGCCCATCAGGTTAAGAGACTGATACTCTTATGTTAAAACAGTCCTAGGTACACTAGAAGATCTGTTAATAAAACATAGTTTGGAAGGACCACCATAAGCAATATGAAGCAGTTACCGAGCAACAAGATACATTTAAGTAGCTTAAAGATTTTGGTTTCTTTTTTTTCTCTCCACCTTCTTGTGTTACAAAGGAATGAAAGTATCAGTAGTCACAGTAACACAATCCCTCCTTGTTCCACTTATGCCAGTTACAGATGGTACTCAGAACCCACAGATAATTTGCTCACTGAATTCAGAGGTAAGCCTGTTTGTAGGGTAACCTCTGGACCAGGTACTGCCCCAAAATCAGTATTCACGTATGTCCCTAGAAGTTTTGGCTAATCTGATCAACAACAGTCCATTGCTATTTCCCATCCTGAACCCTACACTAATGCATTAAAATTTACATCCCAAGCTTCTGTATCATCAAGGTAATGGGGAAAGAGCAGACTGAGAACGAGAGGAAATAACTCATTAGAGCAGATTATTTAGGAGAGAACAGTGACACAGACTCCAAATTCTTCTTTCATAAATAATCAGCACTGCTACTCCTGCAGCAGGCAGCACAAAAACAAATCCAAAGAACTTTTCACACATCTGGCTGAGCAAAAATGACTGCTCACCATGTACTACAGTCCTCAGAACCCAAAACACCTCTTCCCAGGTATCAAACCTATTGTGTTTGACCTCCCTAGACACATGCCCTTCCAAGGGCTGAAACAATCATCTTTAGCTCATGTTAAACATGCACAGTCACAGTGCAGCACAGCTTTCTACATCTATCAGTGGGCAAGAAAGAGGCAAATATCAAGCACACTTTCCTTGGTGAAGTTGCAGAACTGGACTGAACAAACTGGGCTCCCCTTCTTTCTGTGGCAGGGCTTGGGATATGATCCTTTCTAATGTGCACAAGAACCAAAGTTTATATGATTCCCCTACTAGGCTCCTTGGTACACTTCTGTCCTGTGCCTGCCGTCTCCTGAGGCTGGAACTACCAAACAACGCTGCTTCATCTTCCAAACTGACAATCCAAAGCACATCTTATCCAAAAAAGTCACATCATTTGGGGCTTCCCACCACCCAGCATATACATGCATACAGAAAACTCAACACACTGTTCTCCAAATAGGTCTGCTCTGCTCCAAAACCTGGACAAAACACTTTTGTCTATACCCCATTTAGGGCCGAAAACTCCTATTTATTCTTGAATTCACATGTAAATGGCTTGTAATAGCCATCTGCTGAAAACATACACCTTCATTTCTATGGAAGAGCAGCAGCATTTTCTCATATTTCGAGAACAACCTGACGTTATGTTTGATACATGCTGGTAAAGTCTCTCAACTTCTAATCAAAGATCTGTTGGGTTTATACTTTTGTCATGCTGGGGCAATTTCCTCTGCCCAAGCAATGGCTAGGTACCATGGTGGCAAGAACATCTGTGTTGAGATTCTCACTAGCATTTCTGGTACAGATGAACCTAAAAGGACAACTCAGTACTGGATTCAAGGCTCACACACTAAGGATTTTTCCTTCCCCCCAAGATAAAAATCAATAAATCATCTAATAATCCCTTCTTAAAATTATTCCTTACACAAGGATAATTACAGATTGCAAAATACAGATTGCAAGAAAGACATCTTTCAGCATACACTGTTTTTCCATGGGATTTGGAATCACAAATTGTAACATGCTACTCGAAGATGAGAGATTTATGCTCAGGGATCCCATAGGTTCCTTTGTGTTCTTCAAATAACTTTCTTAGTTTCTGTAGATACAATGCATGTAGCTGGTCAATCTCCTCAGTGGTAGGGTTCAAGTTCTGTTTTACAGGGATGGGACTTCCCACTGTAAATCAAACACAACAGCAGCATTAGCTTCAGTGACGCCTCTTTTCAAGTAGAACTGCTTTCCCTCCCATACCAGCTCCACTACAGCTCCCAGTGAGGTGGCAGAATCACAGCACAATTCTCTTGCCCCGGGGCCTGGTCCTGCCTTTCACAAACCTGAGTCCTGGGTCTGGTTCTCCACTTCCTTTTGCTCAAGTTCAGATAAAATTCATTTTAAAACCCCATCATTTCAAGTTGGCAGCAGCAGAATAAACGAGAAGAGCTAATAATAGCTAACTTGAAAGAGCAGTTGACACTTCAACATGCAATCCCACGAGCTATTTGCTTGCTGTCTTGCAATCAGGGTAGTACTCTACAAGTTTAGAATAGTATTTTAAAAATGCACCTTCTCACCATCTTCTGTTCTGATCAGAATAGTAAAGGCATCCAATGTGAGGGACATACCCAAGAGGACAGTGGTGCCCTCAAACACACAGCCACATCAACAAGACTGAAGGAAATACAGATTATCTTCCAATTTATTCAAAATGGGTATTGCTGCACCAGCACCAGAAGTATTGTTGGCTACCTCAGCCTTGGGAGCAGGAGCATGTGAAAACCCCCAGACCCTGTAAGGTGCCTCTGAACCATCCATTGCCCACAAATACAATTCCAACCAAAACATTCTCCAGGCACTGCACAAAGCCTGCTACCTGCTCTGTTGGTGTGAGAGCAAGAGGCAGCATAAGAGGTAATGCCATGGAAGTCCAAAGGGCAGCCTCCTCCTTCACAAAAAGCTCTAGCTAAAAAGCCTGTGATATGCTGAGAGAAGCTTCCCATGATCTCAGTCTTCCTTGTGTTGTTCCATCACTACAGATTTTGACAGCTGTTCTTGCACTGGAGACACCAAGAGCTTAACGGACTGTCATGGGTTCAGCATCAGCAGGACCCAACTGAGATTACAGAGGAAGTCTCTAGAAAAGCAGAGAGTCAAAAGCACCCTCCCTGCAGGAGCTTTTACACAGGCATCTGAAAATCCCTTTCAACAGATGTTGCCACTTCAGAATGGATGGTGTTGACTAAAGGGAAGTCTAGCCAGAACCGCAAAGGGGCTGATTCTGCACTTTCCTGCTGCAGCTTCCGCTGCCAACAGCTCTCGGGCCCTACAGGGTGCTGAGATTCAGACTTTACGTGGTGAGGGGTGGGAAGCCAGCCCTGGATTGAGCAATACTTTAGGGGGTGTGATATCAATATACATTCAATACAATGAGGCATTCAATACAGAAGGATGACTGGAAACACCAAACCACCCCCAAGACTTTCTGCAAGTCTCTTCTCCTGAGAGTGGAGATTTCTTGTGGAATTGGAAACAACACTCATCTCTCAAATTTTCTGTGCAGCTTTAAGCAACCTGCTTAATTTGCTATTTTAGAGTTGATTCTATTTCTGAAAAGCAGTAATAATTTTCTGGAAAAAACAAGAATACTTCACTCATCAAGCCCAAAACACTCAGACTTCACAAACCTTGCTTTTGCTGAATTGCATCTCCTTGCTTTAGGAGATGCAATTCAGGGCTTCTGAACCAGGAGGAAGCTCACTAATACCTGGCCATGTAGTCAGCATGGCTAACTGGCTTGGGCAGAGCTCAATGTGACTCTGCAGCTTTCAGGAGCTGAGCTAACACTTTCAAAGCCATGTTGATCCACATCAAGACCCTCCACCCCACCTCAAGGAATGCAGGGGCATGGTGATAGCTTTCAAACATGAGGGAACAGAAACATCAAACGTAAAACATTTCATGAGATCATACAACAAGTTCTGCTGCAAGACTGTGGTCTTGCTGATTTGTAGCACTCCAGTGCTGTAGCCACAGGATACCTCCTCGCTGGAGGTAAATATTACAATGATGAAGATTTGCCTCAAAAGACATTTAAAGCTTCAGAACAGCCTTGATGTCATCAGCCCAAGGAAACGTTGTAGAACATACAAACCCCTTCCGAACTGCATGCTGACATGGCATGCATGCCCTCAATTAAATAGGAACGGATCCTTCCACTGGGATAAACCAAAAAGGAAGGAAACACCCTAGGGAGCTGCAATGCCAACTAAGCAGCAGCCTGCTGAAGGTCTGTGACAGAGCTGCCACAAGGTGCTGCCTCCCTTCCCTCCCCTTTCTGTTCCCTTGTCCCAGTGAGCAGCAGGTCAGGGCTGTAGCAGCTCCTTCCAATAGCCTTGCATCAGCTGAGACACCCAACTGCTGCTTCTCTGCAAGCTAAGAAATGAAGGTGCTGGGCATCTTACAAAAAAACCCCTGCAACATCCAGAATCTGCAGTGACAGATTCTTCAGAGCTGTGGCAGCCCTCTGGTACAGACTGGACAACCCTTGGGTTTCTTTGAGGATTGCTGAGGGTACAAGCCTATGAATAACTGAATGATGAATAAGATTTAGCCTGGGACTTAAAGGGGAAAGGGAGGAAAAAATCCCCTTTTTAATTGGGGAAGAATAGGAATTAAAAAGAAAAAAAAAGATTTTAAACCTCACATACTTAAGATGTATAACAACCAGTTGCTTCCCTTAGATTTATAAGTTTACACAGATATTGCTAGCACACTTATGCATTTCTAAACATTTGAAAAGCATTAGAAAAGGCACAGGAAACTTACCAACAGTATTAATAGGTTGTCTGTAAGGTATTAAGCCAAAACTGTACTGAAATATTCCCCTAGCATGAAATAGGGGTAAAGCAAAGCCCATTATCTTTTGTAACTTGTCCTGTACATTTCTCAGCCAAGACCCTTTGGGGTTTGCAACTTGCTTGAATAGTTCATTTTCACCAAAGGAAAACACTGGGACCAGATGAGCCCTGTAAAACAAAGAACACACTGAGAACCCCACTTCAGCCTGCACTTGCACTGTGCTTCACATCAGCAGCATGGAAATAGATTCACAATAACCAGCACAGAAAGCTTTGGCAGCTCCAGACTTCATCAAGCATTCAACCCGGGACTCAGATATGCACCTGTTTTTTGGCTGCCTTGGCTGTTGTGGGGTTTGAAAAATAAGAAGTGATTGGCATACAACTAGCTTTTGGGCAGTATTTAGCTGGTTGGTACCCATCACAACTTGTTGTGACTGTTCATAATCATGAAAATTAATAATTGCATACATCATAAGTATGACCTTATTCACCACTATTTCAGCGAGTCCACCCCTGTTCCACTGCATTTCTCCCTTGACAAGCAAAGCAGCCTCACTGCTAACCTTATAATGCTCCCAGCTGGGTGGCATCAAAACCAGATCTTGGCTTTCCTCTGCCTTTTGACCGGAGCAATGAATGCACTTGATTTCAGCACAAAAACCATGATAAAACCCAGACATCCTGACAGGCATGGGTGCAATGCCAAATTTCTCTGCTGTCCAATTCCTAGTGAAATCCTGCTTCCACCAGACTTCTTCGAAAACACCAGCCTTAATCCATTAATACCAGAGGTCAAATCCTACCCACAGAAATTGTAACTCACTTTGGCTCCTGCATAGCCTAATGAATTCTCATTCAGTTCATGAACTGGCTTGGGAGGAAAGGCACCGACTAGCTCCTGGAAAAATTACTTAGGCTGATGGAATCAGCGCAGTCCATTAGGAAAAACTACTGCTACATTTAAAAACATGACAGCAGGAGGCTTTTTGATTAATGCTTAGTTTCATTAAATATTATTCTACACAGTTTAAAGAAAATAGAGCAGGGTATTCCTAAGCAATCTCTGAAATATAGAGAGGTTGTTTATTTGCTTTAATTAAGTCTTAGCTTCTGTATCTGAGCTCCATTCAGCCCACACTACCTTTGAGAAAAACCTTATATCAGCATTGCTATAATACTGTCAGGATGAATTACTGCAGCACTCTGAACACCTGAGGAGGACGCACTGAGGTCAGAGCTGTCTCGAAAGTACTCTGGACAATCAAAACACACCTGTATGTGGAAAAAACCCCACCACTTCTACAGCTTCTCAAGCCTGAGGACTCCCAAAGACTATCATTTCCACTCACTATTCTGACTAGTGTCTGCTCAAAGGTTCTTTCTCAAATAGGGCACATATCACCCAGCCACCTGTGAAGGAAATATCAGAAAGCCTGGTACCTACTGTGGCTGTGTAAATACTCCACTTTTTACTACAACACTAAAGACAAACAGGAATATCTTGTGGTGCAATAGCACCCTGAGACTGTGGGATTTGTTTTAATCTGGTGAAGGCTTTTGCAAGATGCTATGTAGGAGGTTGAGACAGAGAAGTAAGTAACTTATGATTGTGAAACTAAAAGCAAGTTAGCTGATTCATCGTTTGTTTCATGTCTTTAGGATTTCTTCATATCAGATATCTATATTACCTCGGATCAAAGTGCCCTTTCAACAAGCGCAGAGGACTTTTGTTAACATATTCAGATGACATTTGATGAGTTCCTAGCTGAGGAACCACAGCTTCTCTGTGCTGGCAGCCCAGGAGCCAGACCACAGGTCTCTCCACTGCCCCTTCCTATCTTGGTATTTGATGCTGCAGATCACAAGCACCAGAAACATATGCAGGCACTGATGGCAGGTGGTTCTTCTCATCTGCATCCTGAAAACCTCCCTTACCCTTTCATTTCTGTGTGAGTTGGGAGTTTTTTTCACATTTTGTTAATTGTTAGAAACAAAATGTTAAAGCCAGAAGCAATTACTGGATGCGGAGTCTTTGGCAAGAGCTCAGGACTGCCAACAGTGCTGCAAATCTCTGTTAGTCATACTGTCCCTCAGCCCCACTGTATAGAAATGAATTCAGGATTCCTACGCTTCATGTAGGAGCAGTTTTTCTTGCCAGTGTTCAGACCCAGAATGACTTGTAGCCTGGTGGTTAAGGTGACCATGTGTGAGGTGTATGTTTGAAGTCACTCAGGCAGAGACAGGCATTATTACCCTGGTGGAGGGCTCCACACAACTAAGCCTGTTTAAGAAAGAGGAGGACCATCATTTGAGACAAAAAAGAGTTCATACAGAAAGAAGTGCGCCATTCCTGTGTTTTATAAGTCTCCTAATCTTCTTGTGGGTAGGGGATGCTTTTGAAATCAAGGCCATGAGAGGCACAGGTGTAGCTAGTTTCTCAATTCCAATCAGTTTAGATGAGAGATAAACACCAACCTTTGTAACCTGCCAGATCAGACATTTATGGATATGTTCTATAAAAAAAGGCACTTTAAGATTAAAAAATAAAAGCTACTGGCAGCGTTTAGGATCCCACTGGATTAATGAGCAGTTGAGCAGAAATTGAGGAAAGACTCATTTAGGCATTGAAGCCCTAATTTAAAGACACAAGTGTTGTTCCTGGCTACAAATTAGACTAAAATGTTGCTTTCCATCAGAGAACAGGTCCTTTATGAGACTTCTAGTGGCATGCGTAAGAAATCTTCTTGGAATCCTAGAGCAGTTTTTAGGAAGAAACAGACCTTAGCAGTCTGTGTGAGGACAGAGAGCTCCTCAGCGACCACCTTTTTCCAGCTAATAGCTTAAAAAAACCTGTTACATATTTCTCAAAACTACTAGGTTTTTTCCTCATTGCTTCACATGTCAATATACAATCCTGGGAGCTGTTCAGAAAGCTTAGCAGGAACAAGCCATCAGTTCCAATGTTTCTAGTATACAAGACATCTAGACCAGTTCAGGACAAACACAATAGCTTATACTGTGCAAAGTGTAAATTGAGATTTTCACAAAAAAAATCCCAGAAACTTACTTCTGCCAATAATTACCTTCAAAAGAAAATCTTTAGAATAAAGGTGAAAACAAATCTTCCTAGATTACAGTTTTCAGTGATTTAATAAAACAGGACTTAACTTTCTATTTTTTTATTTGCTCAAAATTATAATGAAATTCTGTTTTAATAGAACAATTTTAATACAACAAATTTTCAATTTACAAAACAGAAAACAGACTGCTCCACTCAGCAGTAACAGCCAAGGTTTACCAACACAGTTTTGTAATTCTTACTCTTTGCTAGTGCAAAAAACAACTGAAACAAAACAAGATATGCTAATAACACCTACTGCTTACAAATTACGATAAGTCAAAGGGAGTTTGCAACATCCCAGACTGGATCTAGGTGGACAGACTGGCTTCTATGCCAGACACCTGCAGGTTCTCAGATGTACCTTTTTAAAAATCCACTTATATGAGTTTGAGAATGTACATAAGTAATTCACTTTAAACTGAGCATTCATTTTATGTGCATCTCTATTTATAGAATCAACCACATTTTTTCTTGCACAGTAAATGAGATGCTGGCTGAACATGAGCCAGGCTGTGCCCAGGCAGCCAAGAAGGCCATGAGCATAGAGGACTGTATCAGCAATAGTGTGGGCATCAGGACTAGGGCAGTGATCATCCCTCTGTACTCGGCACTGGTGAGGTTGTAAATCAAATCCTGTGTTCAGTTCTGGGCTCCTCACTGCAAGAGAGACACTGAGGTGCTGGAGCGGGTGCAGAGAAGGGCAATGAAGCTGGTGAAAGTTGTTTAGCCTGGAGAAAAGGAAGCTGAGGGGAGACCTTATCACTCTACAACCACTTGAAAGCAGGTTGTGGTGAGGTGGGGGTCAGTATCTTCTCCCAGGTAACAAGCGATAGGACAAGATTGGATATCAGGAAAAATTTCTTCACTGAAAGGGTTGTCAAGCATTGGAACAGGCTGCTCAGGAATGTGGCTGTGTTGCATCCCTGGAGATATTTAGACGTGGCACTTAAGGGATGTGGTTTAGTGGTGGACTTGGCAGTGCTGGGTTAAGGGCTGGACTTGATGATCTTAAAGGTCTTTTCCAGCCTAAATGATTCTATGATTCTGCTCTGTTCTATAAACTATAGTTAAGAATCAATCTTTGTTCAAAGCATGCTTACTATACCAGCCCAGACGGGAAACTTACCCATGTTTCAAGGCCATTTTAATAAAGCCCTTCCTCTTGAGGATGTTCAATGTTAAACTTCCAGGATGTGCATTCAGAGATTCCTCTGCTCCTCCGATCACAATGATGGACGCATGGCCACCTTCTTTGTTATTCAGCACATATGAGACACTCTCCTTGGATGCAGAAACCATGCCTTCAGGAGCAAACATTATAAGAGTGACCACTGGATCTTCATGTACAAGTACAGCAGAATTTAAGAAATATTTTTAAATATCTAAATGATATTTCAAAATTATTACAACATAGGACAGGTTTTAAAGATTTGGGTTCAACTCCCTTAATCTGCAACAGATTTGGTCTTACCCAAGTCCTTTGATTTTACACTGATGAGCTAAATGCTGTTTGCCTATCACAGGAGTTTCAAGATCTTCAGGGAAGAGTGTGCTCTTCCACTAACTTAGCTGCCCCTCAGAGAGGTTCTGTGCCCAAGAACAGAAGAGCTGAATGGCAGCAGATACTATCAAGAGGCAGCAGCTAGAGCCATACAGCAGGTGCATATAAACACAAGCACAGAGGGTTTAACAGAATGAATAGAGGACTTCTTAACTCAAAGACGGCTCTACAGTGCCAAGCTGATCCCCTTCATTCCTTCCAAAGCTATAAAGCAGAAGCTCCATCTAAGGCAATGGCATGACAGTATCAGAGGCAGCAGAAAATGCCCACTTACACTATTCCCAATGACTGCACTGGATAATTCTCTAGTAACCAGTACCTGTAATTAATCTATTTAGGCTAAAATAGCAGAATAAATAAAGCTTTCCTGGTACTCCTGCTGATCCTGATACTTCTCTAATCAGAGGCATGTTTCCACACAGGCCTCTAATGTTGACTTAGACTTTGCTCGGAACTTGGTGTTTTGAAAGATTCTCTTTCTAACAGACATGCATTTAACATCTCCAGAGTTCCTTTGTGCCCTAAGTTTTACTTCAAATGCTCAGAGTAGCACCATTTACCCAGAAGCCATGTTTAACTACACTGTGTTGAATTATTATACTCTAAATGACAATTTAGAGATCTAGTTTGCATTGTTGCTAGTTTTTACAGTTCCAGTATCAAAGCGTGCACTTTTGGATGTTAAGCAAAGACTTCATATCCTGTTACATGCTTGCTTTTTTTCCTGTAAAGGACATTAGTGTGGATTATGAAACTCTCACAAGAAAGGGAAGATGACTGTGATTTAGTTTTGACAGCTGGCCATCAAGAGGAATAGCTTGCTACTGGAGCAAGTTCAGACATCAGTAAAAAGCTACTTCCACTTGCCATATATATCTTCACAGTCACCACTGTGACTCTGAAACATGCAGTTGACCTGACAGTCACAAATAATGACAGCCATACTCATGCATCCATTGGCATGCGTTTTCTCCGGAAGAGAAAGAAAGAGCCACTGTCCTTCCCCAGGACAAATTTACCTCCCTTGCTGAAGCAGAGATGTCAGCCCACATGCTGGGCACTATTCTCCCTCCACTCACAATGGAGTTCAGTAGTGCTGCAACAGCCTTTCCTGATGAGAACAACTGCAGCCTGGCAGGCTTTGGAGACAGGGAGCAAAAGACTGGGAGAAGAAACAATGTGCTAGGAGCATGACTTTTACTACATGGAAGATTTTGCAAGTGTTTTATGATCTGACCGATAACCTGTGCTATACCAAAGGTCCCCTCTGGTTTATCAGCTACATACCTGTGAAAAATGAGCTACAATACTGACTACTCTTTAGCATGCTTTTTACTCATGGTATTTCTCACCTAGCAGATAAATGTGTTCCTATGGGTAGGATGCCAAAGTGTAAAGCAGACTTCCAGGTTAGGCAATCCCTTAGTTTTGCAAGCCTGAAAGAATCCCCTCAGAAATACATTTGCATGGAATGGCATTCTCTGGTATGTTGAAGTATACATAGAAATGCAATTCTGGTATTAATCTGAACATAATCCTAGGCATGTTTCTGCAAATTAAATCACTGAATAGCTTATCTGAGATCACAGTTTCTATGTTGCAGTCAGGAATAAGAGCTAGATCTCTGTTTCCCAGACCTAGTCTTGTGCACTAGAGCATATTTACTCAAATGCTCTAGTTTAATGAATTTAAATAAAATAACTCCTGAGTTAAAGGTCACTAGAGGGTAACACTAGTCGTAATTGCATTATACATTCTTCTGCTCTCCAAACGTTATTGATTGTTATTTTATCTTTTAATACTGCAGTACCAGTCATGAATACCACCAGTTTATGACAAATACTACTCGGAACAGAGACATAAGGTTCCTGTCTTTAGAGTTTACATCTCCATTAAAATTACACAAATATGCAATATGGGACCTCAGTCAGAAGTAGGTAATTAATACTTGTAATGAGTAGGATTTAAGACCTTCAGGTAAGAGACTACTCTCAATTTGTTTTACAAGTGTCTGTGCAATGATTAAATAATGTTGCAAACCAATATGACCTTCTCTCCTAGTATGCAGTACTGCTGTTCAAGGGAAAAACAGCAGCGGTTGGTTTTGGGTTTGGTTCGTTTTTCAGAAAGAAAAAAAAAAAGCTCAGTGATATACTTTTGTTAAACTATTCATAAAGCCTTTCTAATTGTTTTGCACCAAGTTTATCATAATGCAGATGTTTCATTTAGTACCAGTACTGATCCTTCTGAAGTTAAATTACTTACTTACCATTTATAGGACAGTCATAGACCCTACATTTGAAGCAGAAGCTGTAATACGGAAGAACAAGTGAAACGTTCTGCTTTTACCTACCAGCACTCATTATGTATTCTCTGAAGAAGGGACAGCCAAACCAGATGGGCATGATATGAAGATACGGAGTAATGCCAGGAAATAAAGTGCTGAAACTTGAACTCGTGCAAAAGTTCCCAAAGGCTCCAGCTACCAGGACTCCATGAGGGTGAAAGCCAAACAGGTAGTTGTGATTTGGATTCAGATCTGAAGTTTTTATAAGCTGCAAAATAGAGACAGTGGAGGACATAATACTTACCTCAGAAGGATTCTCAAAAACAAGTATGGAGATTGTACATTGACAGGACACAGAACCGATGACAATTCATTTCCCTCTGAGCACTGTCCTGTATTACAGGGGGATATAAGTTTAAATAGATGTGTCTCAAGCTATCATGTTTAGCATTTACTGTGCTGAGGCACTACTATCACCAAATAGAAAATCAGCTCTTGCCTCTTTTTGTCCCTAAATCTCAGACTCCCCATGTTTTAAACACAAGTTTAATTCACCCTGGCATACGTATTAGAATTTTACCAAAGATGAGTCTTAAATGTTTACCCACACTCACGGCTATTCATGCTGTTTCTGTTACAATGCATACAGTTCTGCGAGGAACATTTTACTCACTTGAATGGGAAAGTATTCCCTGAAGTACTTCCAAACAGTCCAACTTCTCACCCACTGCGACCGTCGTCCCCCTGTGCATGGTGTTTCCCAGTCATGGTACAGCCACAGCAGGTACAGAACAGCAAGGAACCAGAAGTTGCCTAGGATCAGGATCACAAAGAATCCACAGCAAAACTCTGCTACAGGGGACAAAAATAAAAAGAAACCACAACAAGCATTAATCACACCTGTCTCCTTTCAAAACCTTGAATTCCCAGCCCTGATATTTTTATTATGAATGCTATTCAAAATGCATATAAATTTAAGTTAGCTTATTCCGCATCGTGTGAATGTTGTTGCACTGAGGGAGGGTGAAACACCTACAAGTCTGTATCGCTTACTCTACTGCACAACTGGACAAGTAAACCTAAGATGATGGTTTACTTTAACAAAACAAAAGCATGAGCTGAAGATCAATGCCCATCTTCTCCCCATGGTAAGAGTGAACACTAATGTTTGGTAGAGAGCATCTGTTTTACCTAAGGCAGAATAAAAGCAGATAGCAAGAGCCAGCAAAGATGCAATGCTCCATACAGCAAGGAGGGAAGGAGAAGAGAGGAGAGCTGGGGAAGGAAAGAGGAGAAAGGGGGCCGCAGCAAGCTTTCTTTTCTGAAGAGTGGTGTTGGGCAATCATTTTCCCTCTGTGTTTCTTAACTTCTCCACCTGTAAAACAGGGACGATAATTCTACTCCCTGTGAAAAGTGCTCTGTGACTGGCTAAGAAAATGCACTAGAGAAGACCAAAACATTAGATATTCCACTTCAGTCTCTAAACACATCACATAAGTGGAAGCTCACCACTGCTGTGGGAACGCACCAGCAGTTTTATAAGTCCTGATACCTTCAGACCCAGGCTAACGAAGAACTGTAACATCCTACTACAAAAATACACAGGAAGCGTACAATTCAAAGAGCCAGAAGAAGCTGGAGCTCAAACCCAAAACTCAGGGAAACTCCCTATGGAAACTTTATCTTTGTAGGACTTGCAGAATTCTGCACTTTTGCAGCAACTCAAGCAGCTATGGACAGAGTTGGCTGAAGCACAATAGAGCAGTACTTGCTGCTCTCCACTCTGCAGTACACCCTGCAGCAGCCTGCTCTTGTCTTGTGAACAAAACACATCAGGCTTACAGATCAGAGTAATTCAGCAGATGCCAAATTCCAGTTTTGCAAGGGAGCCAGGACTTTAGCATCATGTATTTATACAACGGCAAGCAAAACAGGACCCAGTCCTGACTGGAAGTCTCAACGGACAGAGTTGTGAGAAACAGGCCTTTTTCTGTGGTATTTTACAAAGCAGAAATAGTACTTTGTGTGTCCCACAACTGACTGGCTTCTTTCTTGAGGGCAATATCCTGCTATGTCCTAAAAGGAGTTGCACCAGCGAAACATACTGAGCTAAATACATAAGTAAACGGAGTACAGTAGAAAATCAACAGCAGTACTTCAGCCAATAATTTGGTTAACACAATGTAAATATTACCCAAACTGAAAACTTTAAAATAAGCAGATAGACAAACAGTAAAACATTCATCCTCGTGAAGATCAGCTTCATTCAACAGAGATTACTTGGGCATTGAAAACTCACAGCAGATTTCCTGTACCAAGCAGGCATCAAGCTGCTAAAATTCAGAGCTTAACTTGGCCTGTGGGCACTCTTGTGTTTCCTCCAACCTGAATACTTAACTTTTTCTGAACTCCAGCCAATTTGCCCTTGTGCCTAGTTTGACTGTGTCTTCAGAGTAGAGATGGATATATTGTCATGGGGTGAGTGAGAACTCCAGTAGACAGAGCAAGCAAAGCTGCTGCTTAGAGTGAGTAGGAAAGAAAGGAGTAAACATTCCTATTTCCAGCAGGAAATGAGCAGGAAAATCAGGAATTGCATTTGCTCCGAAGAAAGGAGAATGCAACAACCATAACCAAAACCAGAAATGAGATCAAATCTACTGTTCTGAGGGATACTCCATTCTTCAGTACCATCACTACAGAACCTCGTTGCTTCCTGCTTAAACAGGCAACCTGGTCTTGCACACAGAGCACATCAGTAAGGGCTTTAGAAAAACACCACAGCTAACTGAGGCTCACAGACCTCCAAAGGCAATGCGGAAATCTCCCAAAGCTGCAACATGACACTCAATTCCACTGCTCCAGAGGGAAAAGTCACTGGAAATCCCATACCAGCAGCATTTCAAAACAGGGCACAAATATTCTGAGGGAAAGTCATTACCTGTTCTTTGAAGAAGAGATGCTGAAACTATAGCAATTTCTAGGAATTCTGATCTGGACAGGATGTCAAGGTTCACGGTCCAAGCTTGAATAAGTATGAGTTTTTTTTAATTGCCACAAATAAATCAATTTCAAGTTGTTGTGCAAAAAAATGGCAAATACTTATATTCCCTACCCTTCCTTTCGTAGGGTTTCAGCTCAGAATCACACGGCTTTTTACTATCTGTTTCCTAGCCAAATAGCTGAAAAATGGTTTGGATCAAAGCATCCTTGCTGTGAGAGCTAATGAAACCAGCAGTGAGAAGTGCCAGATAGCAGTATTTAATACTATGCAGACAAACATACACAAGATCAACAAGCTCGCTGCTTTGCTTTAGCTAGAACACATTCCTGCGTGCATGTAAGGTATGGGGAAATAAGTGTGCTGTCAGCACTTCCTAAGGGGAGCTCAGTATCTTGTAGGACAAAGATGATTTATTACTGCATTCGCAATGAGACATGCAAAGCAAATTCCTTTTACCATACCTCATTATTTCAATGCATTAAGAGCCTGAAAGGTGAGTTAAACACTGGTGACTCAGAACCAATGAGCCTATTAAACACAAAACCAGTGTTTTCTCCTTCAAAGAATACAGTGTGTAAATAAATGGCAGCTACTTTACATAAATTCATAAGCAAATTCCAGGCAAAAGGCAAACAACTTGGAGTTCATCACTTTATCACTGCCTCCTTGGATGGAGTGTACACTGCAAGCAGAACTTCTTTGCTTGAACTTGAGTTTTCTTGAGCTTTGAAAATATTTCTATGGTGTATTGGAACGGGATGGGGGCGAGGGAGGAAGGAAATAACAATTAAAAGACAAATCACTGCCATGGGACTCTGAACATCCAGTTTGCCAGCCAACATTGGCAAGTCCCTTTTTCTCCATTTTCCCATTTACAACATGTGGATACTTATCTGTTGCAAGACATCAATGAAAAATATTATACACAGTGTTAGCTAGCAGCACTGGCAGCCATCCTGCCCAGTGATGTTTGAACATCTGATGTTTCTCTCATTAAATAGGCCCTGAGTTCGCAGCTGTGGGCACCAAATTCACAAAATAGTTAAATACCACAGAGATAGGAAGGAGAAAACCACCACACTGAGTGAGGAAATACAGGCAATCCTAGCAAATGCATTTACAATTAGTAAGGAGTCATAAATGTTTGAGTAATATTTATTGTAAGAGCCGCCAAATCTAGGACTGTCCACTTGAAGAAAAGCCTCTCATTACTCTCAGGGCAGTCACAAACCATGTCCAGTTCGTGCAGATGTACCCAGGTGGGCAGGGTGCTTGCCTCAATCCAACCAGCACTACAGGCTCTCCATAGTACCCCATAAAGCCATGCAAAGCACCTCACACCAAAGCCTCCGGACTGCTCAACAGCTCAAGACAGGCCTGAACAACAAGCCAGCTCCTGCTGTTTACTACATGCCCTTCGCAATGCTTTCTCTAAACACATTGTGCTCTATGTCTTAAATGAGCTAGAGAATTTCAAAGTTCAGCAATGTGAACCTCATGCCATAGAGGACATGATAAACAGGACACCCTTATCCCACTGGCATTCTAGGAAATACACAGGTGGAGATGCGATTTTTAATGCTGTACTTCTCTGGGCTTTATGAGAACATGCCCATACCAATACATGAAGCAAGGCGAAAAGCTGATTTCTCACACCCACAGCCATGGGGGTAGGGACTGGAATGAAACATGACATATTCTGCAACAACCACACTGATGTATCTGCAACAGAACTGCCCTTTCATTGCCATTAGTCTTCAGAGCAATGCCTCTGAGCTGGGTGCCTGAGGAATAGAAATTGGAGGGAACACACTAGGAGAACACAGTGATGTTTTCATGCCTAAGGAACATCTGCTCCTCTCTATTATCCATCAAGGTACCACTGATAAGTTGATTTTGGTATTAAAATATTATTTTCCCTGCTCAGTGGAGTCTTTAATCATGGAAAGAAAGAAACAAAACAAAACAAAACAAAACAAAACAAAACAAAAAAACAAAGAAAACAAAAAAAAAAAGAACAAAATCAGCCTTAATTTTTGGAAATATTTATAAATAGTAAAGAAAGGGATAGAAATATAAATGAAGTAACACATATGGCAAATGGACTCCAACAGTCCCACCAAAGGAAGACCTGAGGCAACAGGCGACACCTGAGAGGAGGCAACCTGCCAAAACAGCAGTAAGCTAGTTCATGCATCTGCAGAGTACTGCTCTGCAGCTTTTACACACAAAGCCTCTTTAAAAAGAAAAGAGAAGAGTCAATGTTAGCACTATCCTGTTTAGAGCCAACTAGTCTGTGCAATTCTGTCAACACACCGATTTCCAGCAGGACCACCGGAACTTGCTATCACGTTTTACCCACGGCAGATATGCCCTCTCTGCAAAAAAAAAAAAAAGCTGAGAATTTACTTTAACTGGAAAACTGTTAAAATCCACAGGAATTTGGTAGCCATCTGCAGGACTGATTAGGGTCGTAAGGAGGTCAGCATCTGCTGAACAAGTATCAGCCTCCTGTAGCAAAGGGCCTTTGTCAGTTTATTGGTCACAAGTGGGAGCCCCAGTCACAAGGATATTTGAGCATTTCTACCAAGGGAGACGCATTTCAACGTTGTTGTGATAACAAATACAAACCCTTGGATGCCACGGTTTGGAGGTTTGTTTACTCTGGAATTTGGTTCCAATTCCCAAGCAAGAAGACCTTCCATTGGCAAGATACAGAGCATTAGGCACTATTGACTTGTAGATAGTGTGGTCTGGGAACAGTAAATCCCCAAGTTAGTGATTACCAAATCCCAGGACAGCATGCCAAATTTAGTCTATGTATTTCCTGTCTCTTTGATTTCTCCTTAGGTATCCACTATCAGTTATGTTCACATACAGGTTGACAAGCCAGGGCCTCTGTCCTGACACAACAGCTATTTTTCTCTTATTCTCAAGAGATACAAACAAATAAACACAGAGACATGGCTAAATTCCCTCCCTAAAATGCAGGCAACACAGATAGCATTCCTAGAGAGACTAGTCAGTCAAGCATCACTAACTACCCTGTTATTCTCTGTGATCACACATCAGTCCTTAACCATAGGCCAGCAATAAGCTTCAAGGATAGACAAATACAGACTGACAAAACAAGAAGCAATACCAGCCAGCTTGCTAGGAAAGGCGCATACAGCTTCACTGAGTTTTCTTGGGTATCCAGGAAGTTTTTTTAAAAAGGGAAGAATGAGACAATTTAAATGAGCCAGCCACAGCTGATGAACTAAACCAACACCAGATAACCTTTTCCCCAAACATGTAATGATGTTTTGTTATCTCATTACACTGACAACTGCTTTCTCAACACACAAGTCATTTATTATTCCAGCAGCAATATCTCATTTTGTGGCAAATGTTTCATCATTTCTATTCTATTGGGGAAGCCAGATCCACAACTCAAAACTGTCTCCAGTCAAGATCAATTAACAAAGTGCTTCATCCTACACACTACATACACGTAAGTTTAATCACTAGAGAACAGGATGTACTTTAATATATACCACTGTCTTTAGCATATTATTTTGTGGCTTCATGCATATTAAAGTACACCTTTTATTATGCTCTGATTTTGTATCATTAAGTATTTTGCAAATAAACACAGAGGTGTATGCACAACAGTCACTTCCTAGGTGTCCAGTAAGGAGAAGACCAGCGTGCCACTGCTGGACCTAGAAAGTAAGCCACAAGAAGATGCACCATTCTCCCTTAACACTTCTTCTCAAAACTAAATCCTGGTGTCCTTGTCAGAGAGTTAAACGCACTCTCATTTCCATCTCCCATTGTCTGGAACAAGACACTTCCACTCTACCCAAGTTACCTAGTCCTGCATTTGATTTTGTACACACTCAAATTCCACGGTCTCTTTTCACATGACATGCACAGAAGTTAGCAGAGGAGAAGCTCACAGATTCACCTTCTAGCTTTGTTTTCTCTAAAATGCTGTGGTTTGATTTCTGTATATGAAGGAGGAAGAAAAACAAAAGGCTAATGCACCTGCAAAGCAGCACTTAAACCAAATCTCATACCTCCTGCCTAGGTACTGTCACCTACTGACACAAATGAACCTCACAGAGCCCACCCCTGCAGCATGCCTATACAACAAGGGGAAATTGCTGCTCAATTACGGCAAGAGAAACAAAACCTACACTGGTTCCTAACAGGAGGATATAAAACATACTATTAACTGCAGCAAAATTAATTCAGTCAAAGTTCTTAAGGAAAATATTTCCAAGCTTAAACCCATAAAGATTTCATGCTAAACACCAGGTACATCCACTTCATTCACCGATGTTGACAACTTATTTTATGTATATGTACCATGGAACCTACAGTAAAAACATGGGAGTGATGAAACCTCTTTGCTCTCGCCCCCAGCCGGTTCAGCAGCACTTGGAGATTTCATTTCTCCAGGTGACTTTCTGCCTGGGGTTGGGCCGTACAGCAGCACAGATTGATCACAAGCAGGTGTTAGCACACAGCTTCACAAGCACACATGACGTGGGTGCTTGCACCAGCTTGGAACAGGGACAAACCTGCCCTAGAACTGCCAGCCCCTGGCCAAGCTGGGTAACCTCTAATAGCAGCAATTACAGGCATAAAATTACATCTATCAAAATTGTCTGTTTCAGCTTTTTTTCTAAAGCAGGTACTCTGAAACTGCAAAGCTTCATATATTCCCCATTTCAACAGTGAAACACTAACAACTTGAAATTATGCTTCAGCCTGAAGCTGTTCTGTATTCCTGCTTAACACAGCGAGAAACAGCATCATTTTAGCATTTCCCATTTTTCATAGCTTTAATTTTCTAGACTCCAAGCTGATACCAGTCATCTTTTAGAAGAAGGAACCCGACTTAAAACACTGTTCTTTTTCATGGAACTTTAACTATTTTAGCCTGCTGCACTTGGAGCACATAAGATAGAAAACCATATGGCAGTTTCAGCTGGCACACGGTGGGAAACTGTTGGGTTGGAATTTTCTCTCATCTGCTCCAGAAGCTCTTGGAGACAGATCACAGTATTTCAGAACTTATTTGTGCTTCTGGTGTCATGCCCCTACATAACAGAAGTGGGTAACACTGCTACAGTGAAAACTTGTCTTTTCTGCTTGGGGGCAAATTTTGGCAGCTTGCAGTACAGAGCAGGGAAGCACAGGAGCTTACACACTGAATTTTAAAGAGGTTCTTTTGTATGTAATGAAATTCTGTGCACATCTGTACAGCTTTTTGAAGGCAGAGACATGTCTATTCTGCTTGTGCTCTACAGCAGAAGCAATATAGCTGTGCTGCAGACCCAGCCTATGCCAGCATGCTGCATGAAGAAGCAGAACTTTCTTGTTTGTGCTGTGCTGCTGCAGCTGTTTCTTCAGTATTTGTTGATGATTTGCTCTTTCTACAAGTGCTGATGATACTCACAGCCTCCAACAACCACTACATATATGCATTCCAGGCCAACTTGTGAGTAGACTCTAGTCAAACAAGTAAGAGGGCACTGTCAGTCTTCAATTCCGCGATCTCAGAAAGCCATGGAGCATTACAAGAAACAAGCCTGGAGAGCGAGGGACAAACACCAACACAATGTGCTTTTTACATCAAACTCAGCTACTCTTCAGGGTCTCAGCCAGGAAGATGAAATCAGCACTTGATTTTCAGAGTCTTCTATTCAAGTCACATTATGGATTCTAAGTTGCAACAGACTCACATTCCCCTTACAGCTGAGTCGATGTGTCAAATCATGTTTACACATGTCACTTGCCAGATTTAAAGGGCATCATTAACCAATTCAGCCCTTGTCTTTCAGGGCACAATTTTTTAGAGTTATCTTATTTTATGTGTCAGTCCTATCTGTCCATTTTATTAAGCTATGGCACCTCATCACATAGATGGAAAACTTTAAGAACTAAGCCAGTACCCTATTTTTTTCCACTGCTCTAAACAGAATCCTGGCATCTGTAATATGAATCATTACTTATCATATGGTGTTATCTGTGGATGTTTTTACATGCAGATATTTTTACATGAGAAAGACTGAATTTACATAAGACCTTGCTTTGCATAAACAAGTTACAGCCATTCATCAACCCCCAAACAATACCTACCCCTCCAACCTATCCTGTGATGAATTCACACAGTATTTCACTCATACTGGGGCACTCTTCTGCATGATTTGAAAGTGTCACTTTTGACTTCAAGAGCTTACAAATAAACAATGTTTCTGTATTTTGTCTATTCAGCAGACCAAAAAAGGCTGAAAAACAAATACTCAATAGCAATCCAGACACCAGAAACCAACCCATTTTGCACTTAAAGTCATTTAAGATTCAGCATCTGAATTTTCCTGGAGCTACGTGAAACTTTCTGGCCAGATCACCCTGACTGTCCTATGACTGAAAGGATACGCCTACAAAATACCAAGGTCACCTTGGATAGCTCTGAAGGTAAACATCCCAATGAAAGCACAAGCAGATGATTATTATTAGAATCAACTTGTCCACCAAAGTTCAAGCATTCTTGCAACAGATTTTTTCGTGATCATGTTCACTAAACTATAGTGAATGTAACCAGCCATAAGACACTTCCATATTGATTTTGACATTTATACCAAGGCAGCGCCAGCTACGGAAGACAGCTGCCTTCTCCCTCTTAACCGCAGCAAGAGTGGACTTTCTGCAGCCCAATTTCTTCTAGTAAGAGCAGGACATGATTTTCTGCAGCAGTGCTGTTAGCAACCAGGATAGGATAAAAAATTATTTCCTACCACTGCCAGTGAACTGCCACTGCATTATCATTAGACTGGAATAATGGTATATGCCAGGATGTAATTCAATAACAGAAAATTACATGCACCAGCTATTTACAATGTTACCACAAACACAAACTGTTTAGAGCCCAAGCACATATAATTTAGAGGTAACAAAACAGCCAAGTGGTAAGGATGAATCTGTGAAGGGGCTTCGTACTCTCCATGCTTCCCCCACATACCCAAATCTTTAATGTGGTGCTAACAACCTAAAAAAAAAAGCATTCTGAAAGACATCGGAGCATTATATGAACAATATTCTATTTTCAAGATATACAAGGAAGATATTCCTTTTAAGTCCTAAAGCACAGATAATCATGAAGTGTTCCAGCATTTCCACTAATGCAAGGGTAGTCAGTTACTCTGTACCTCAGAACAGTTTTGTGCACAGAGACTGTTCAATAACTACTTGCCAATTGACACAGTCCATGGATCTGATCCAGAGAGTCAAGGCGTAGTTTCCCTTATCATGTGACCCATTTTATCAAGTCCAATGTAACTAACCACCAATGCAAATAAGATTTGCTGCTGTGAACAGGTGCTTAGTGATATAAGATATTCAGAAAATTCCCTAGAGAGAAATAATCAATGGAAAAGGTTTACCAAGTAAAATTGTAATGTACACTTTCTTAAAGCAAGCGAGGATATTTTTCATAAATCTAGGGAAGTGGATGCATTAAGCCAGTTCACTGTTTATCCTTATGAGTTTTCATCACCTAGTTAAATAAGAATTTTATTGAACTACAGTATGTAAAGTTATTTTACAAAATCAGTAATGGAAACAGCATTAGTCACATAGCAGCCTTTATGCTCACATTCAATAAAAAGTCATTAGTTGTCAAAAACCTTAGTGGGAATCCCAGTGAGAAGCTGTGGTCACTAGGCTTTTAAGATCATATTTGAAAGAGAACCCATAGAAAGAAACAGACCCCCAGAAAAGAGAAAAAGCCATCCAGAGTTTTCAAGGGGAGGAAACCCAAGTCCAGAAGTGCGATGCTCTTGCCCGCCCAGGGATGGCTCTCGCGTAGGACCACAGGGTGACACAAACCGATGCCCACGGGTGACGCTGGTTAAGGAAAAAGCAGATTCTTTCCCTTTTCTCTCTAGGGCAAGAAGGAGGAAGGCTGTTACCCAGCAGAAGGAAGGAGAAGATCCACTGCAGCACGGCGACTGTCTGGATCCTCCTCTTTAGGGGGACGTTGATGGGGGCAAACTCGACCTTCATGCTGACTGCGGGAGAGCAGCGCGGGGAGGCAGGGACCGGCCGGCTCCAGCCAGCCGCCGCGCCGCTCTGCCACCGGCAGCTACGGCCTCGGTTTGCAGGGCAGAACGCGCCCCCTCCTACCGCCGGCGCTGCCCACGGCCGCCGCAGCAGGGTCCGGGCCCGGCCCCAGCAGGCGGGGACGAGAAGGCGGCCGCCCCAGCGGAGCCCGCCCAAAGCCGTCCGACACAGCTTCTACAGCCGCAGCCCCGGGCAACGAGCCGCCGCACCTGCCCCCGCTTCAAATACACGGCACCGGGCAACAGGGGCGAAGGCTCCGCTGCTTTGTTACTGCGGACACCGGTGAGGAGCCGTGGTCGTTGCTCTTCTCAGGGCGGCCAGGGCCGCTCCCGCCTTGCCTCCCCCCGCAGCATACGTTCGCGCTTAAGGCTCTTAAGAATTAAAGCGCTTACGAAGGCTGACCAAGAGCTTACATCTCCCGTGGCGCTGGGGGTTAACGCTGCCGCTTCTAACTGACCCTGCACACGCACAGCCGCCTCCCGGCCCGTAACCGAGGTGACAAAAGCAAAGCTGCACTGTGATGAGAACGCACCCCAAAACGCGCCAGGGCGCCGTCCCTGCCGTGCCCATCTCCCCGCGGGCTCCCGTCCAACGCGGGCGGCCCCTCACGCTGCTGACACCGGGCGCGGCACGCCAGCGGACGCCTCTGACAGGGCGCGGAGCTTCCCCAGCAACGGGGTAATGTCACCGCAGTAGCTGTCCGCCATGCTGCCGGTGCTCGGCGCGACGCCCGCCTCCTCCTGCTGCGACGGAGACGGGCTCACCGGTTCCACGGGAGCCCGGCCAGGCTGCCTGCGCACCGTCGCACCAGGGAGCGATGGGTCCGACGGGCGCGGGCAGGAGGAAGGGCGGGCCGCCTTCAGGCAGCGCGGAGGGAGGCGCGGTGCGGCGGGGGCCTGGAGTGCCGTGGCGCAGGCGCGGTGCGGGCGAGCGGCGTGCCACCATGCCGACTGTGAGCGTGAAGCGGGATCTGCTGTTCCAGGCGCTGGGCAGGACCTACAGTGAGTGGTGCGGGGCTGCGCGGGCCGCCTCACGCCGCCCATCCTCCGGTTGAGCCTTAGGAGGCGGCCACGGGCCTGTCGGGCGGCTCCTTTTGGTCACCGCGGCCACTGGGCTGCGTCCCGCTGAGCAGCCTTTCGCCGCCTGCCTGGGCAGCCCTTCGACGGGCGGCGATGATGGGGCACTGCAGCCTCCCTCTGGCAGCACCGTTTTGTTCGGTGCTTACCCGGTGTCCCCGGAACTGAACTAACCCCCGGGGGAAGCCCGGGCTTCAGACACACAGTGGGGGCTGTGCCAGCGTGCTTCCCAGCCGTATGCTGTTCCCGGGGCCATGGCATGCCAGGCAGAGCCACGTGTTCTCCTTGGGCCCTTCAGCCTTTTTCCCGCTTGCACGCTGTTTGAGTCTAAAGCTCAGGAGAGCAGAACTGCTCTTTTCCGAGCCGCTGTTCGTGGTTGAAGTTTCACTGTCTGTTTTAGGAGCTGGTTAAATCAAAAAGCAGAGGGAAGAGGTGGGAGCAGGCAGAGCAGACAGTTTCATGAAATGAAATGAAATGAAATGAAATGAAATGAAAAGCAGACCATGCTTTCATTCAGTCCTTCCCCAGCTCTTTAGAAACGTGACTTAAGAACTATTTGGCTGAAAGACTGTTTAGGGACATGCAGCAGTTTGTCTAGCCCATTCTGGAGTTGGTAGGCTCTTAAAACATATAGGTGCAAACCTCCACTTTCAGATTAGGGTTGTATTACTCACATGCTGTAACACATTTGATGCAACCTCTGTATGATAAGCTGATCAATTAAAAAGTAGTTGCTGGCAGAAGCTGTCCTGCTCCTCCCTCTTGTTTTCATTATCTTGCAGGCCAGAGTTGCTCTGACAAACTTGGCTGTAGTGAAGCTAGCCTCTAAGGTTCAGAAGCCCTTGCTGTGACTATAAGAATAATGTGTTAATAAATGTAATATGTACTACAGAAACTGCTACTCAGATGCAGGTGTAAGCAAAAATCTTCAAATTAAAACTTCTAATTTTCTTTTTTTTTTTTTTCACAAAATAGCATCTATTATTTTGTTTAAAAACATTAAAAGCAAAGAAAAAAATGCACGTCTGAAGTCTGCTTATTCACCCAAATTCACCTTCTTTGTAGCTGATGAAGAATTTGATGAGCTTTGCTTCGAGTTTGGTTTGGAGCTTGATGAAATTGTGAGTAACATTTTCATTTATTACTTTTTTCAGTAGATGTAGTGTACTGACAGCATTTATATTTGCTAAGAGTTTGTACTGCATTATTTCCAACATATTCCCTGGCACAGTGTAGGTCGATGCCTTCTAGCATGTACAAAAAGATTGCAGGCATATTGCTGTACTTCATGGAGGTCAGCAGTCAGTGCCTCTTGGTCTTCAGTCTCTGGACGCGTTTTATTCAGCAGTATAACTGTTGGCCACAGACCATGTATTGAACATATTTTACAAGATCTGTTAGGCTTTGCTTTGTATGCAGTCTTCTGTACAATATCCACAAAAATGTATTTATCCTGGACATTGTTACCTGGGTTATAACTAGATTGTATTTAAAGCTTTGATTTCGATTCTGTACTTGTGAAAGCCTCCTAGCCCTGTGAACTGTATCCATGTAAATCGTGTTCGAGTAGACCTGTTTTGATTTTTCTTTTTCATTTTAATTCATTGATCTTTTAATGATGTTTATCAAAAGACATCTGAACATCATGTGTTATGCTTTATTTCAGAATATACTCGATATGACAAGTCATTTGCTGATCTGTTGCCAAAAATAAGGTCTCAATTCTCTATTGGGGTCTGCTAGCCTGGAGACAGGAGCTTCTACAATCTCTTTTGTTAAAATATAAATTCTAATAGTAAATTTGTTCTTTGATACACTGCATTACAATTTCTGAATCTGAGAAATTTTTAGATTTTACATCATTTCTGGTATTCAGTGTGTCCATTCACTGTATAAATCCAAATGACACCATTTAACTTTGAATTTATACAATTTTCTATTATATTATCTCAGTATAACACTCCTGTCAATGTTAAGATATTTCAGGTTGAAAAGACATCTTTGCTTAATTTCAGACAACTGAGAAAGACATTATAAGTAAAGAAAAAGGTGAAGACAGGGCAAAGGGTGCATCTGATACTGTTCTCTATAAAATTGATGTTCCTGCCAACCGTTATGATCTTCTTTGCCTCGAAGGGTTGGTCCGAGGACTGCAGGTCTTTAAAGAAAGGTAATGCAGAGTTGTGAGATTTTTATGTGTTTTGTTATTTGTTTAAATACGATTCCATTTCTGGTCAATAAGCAAACTTGCCACGTGCTTGGGTTTTGAGTACAGTCTCGCTTAGATCAGATCTGTCAAATTTTCCTTTGGAGAAACTCTGTTGTTCATTTTTGAAAATCTAGACTAGAATGTTACTGATCTGCTCTAAAAAGTTTTCTACTGCTGTTCCATTTGAGACTCACGCTCTGTAAAGAACTGCAAAGGAACTTCCTTGTGATCCTCTGTAATAAATACCAAAACAAATCATTTATTTCGCTTTCCTGCTATGACTTTATCTTCTTGAGTCCCTCAAGTTCAGTCGTCTGCTTACCATCCCATAGAAAACAAGTTTTAAACAGTTAGCTAATTCACATACTAAGAAATGTTACTGGGAAAGTTTCAACATAAAGTGGTTGCTAGATTACTATAAAGTTTCCTGCATTTGGGGAATATTCATTCTTTCAGTTACAGAGTTATTTCTGGTTTTATTCTAGGATAAATCTCCCTAGATATGAAAAGATAATACCAGCTGAGGGTGAAGGTCAGAAGCTGATTATCACTGAAAAGGTAAAAGTGTTCACTGCACCTTTGTAAACTTATTGAGAGTTTCTGAACCAGCAAGATAGGTATCAGTACCAATTTAATGAGGGCAGTGAGACTGGAAATTGTATTTTCAGAGCAGAGTTAAAAAAATGTATCTGCTCATTGGAATTTGTATTTCAGGAAGCTGAGGGGTGGAACAATAGACAATTATTTTGGGTGAACCTAGTAGCAGATCAAGTCAAAATTTCAGATGCTCACATTGCATCGACCTTCTGGGCCATTACATAGTATCTTGGAAGCCTCTCTCAAGACCTGGAGTGGGTTCGTTGGTTTGTTTTTCCTTTTGGGATTCTAATGTCTTTTCATTAATTTTCTTTTTGATTACAAAAAGAAGATTACTTTACAAAAGAGGATTTCAGATGAAAAGTGCACATTTAATCAGTTTTAGTTTTGTATATTCTGTGTGCTTGAACTTTATAATGTGTTGCTGTTGTAAACTGCAGGCTGTCCAAGTCCGTCCTCATGCTGTAGCTGCAGTCCTTCGTGACATAACTTTTACCAAGGAACGTTATGATAGTTTCATTGACCTCCAAGAAAAACTACACCAAAATATTTGCAGGTTAGTGCTTAAAATTAGTGTATAGTGTCCATGTGTATGATTTTATCATCTGTTAAGATGGCACATCCCTATTGCAGAGAGGATAATGTTTATGTTTTTATTTGTGCTAAGGAAAATATTTTATAACAGCTGTCTTTATCCTTCATGATTTCCCTGCCTGTTTCCACGTGCTCTCAGTATTTGTCAACATAAATAGCTGTTACAGGTCCTACAACAGTTGAAAAAAGTGTTTTGCCACAGTCCCATTGGATTTGTCTTTGACTGTTGCGTTGTTACTCTTCATTAAAATGTTATTCATGCAAATAATTTTCAAGGCTTTTCACAATTGCCCTTCTACTTTTTCAGTAAATTCTGTGAGTGCATTGGAGTATATAGACTCATGAGATACTGTCTCAGAGGAACTCCTGATATTACTAACAAAATCATTATTTTGTCTTCTTTGTAGGAGAAGAGCATTAGTAGCAATAGGTACCCATGACTTAGACACTATCTCTGGTCCATTTACTTATACCGCTAAAGCACCTTCTGAAATTAAATTCAAGCCCTTGAATCAATCTCAGGAGTACACAGCTTCGCAGATTATGGATCTCTATAGGGTAAGTGGGATTTTTTAGACTTGTTATACTAAATGCAGGAAGATAAATTTCCAAGGCTTAACGTCTCTCGTATCCTTGTTGTTAAGAGTTGTTCTTGCAAATAAAACAGTTACTTTCTGTAGCTTCAGCCAGTGGACATTCAACATTTTGCTTATTCATGAGAAATGCATGTAATACTTTACTGCTCATGAAAGATATACTGTTGTGTTTTGTGGCTAAGCACAAATATTAGAATAGCTACATTAACCCTCTGATTTATCAACACAAAGACTATTCTTCATTATGCTCTTAATACTGTAAAAGAGTTGTATGTTTATCTGTCTACGGTGGTAAGATACTCAGTCTACAAAGTGACAAAGTTTGGGGTAAATAATACTAGATTTTTTTAATGTTATGTTAATTTGGACAATTTACGTGGAGAAAATATTGTATTATTTACACAACTACATGTTAGGGAAGTGTAGCTGTGTAAAAGGCTCAAGTTAAGTCTGACACTGCTCTTGGCCCAGCATCTGATGAGACCTGGTAAATGCTAGGAAAAGTTTCCATCAGGTCTAATTTCACAATGTTTACATGTGTCACTAAACGTCAGCATTGAAAACAATACTGTTATCACCATCGTTAAAATATACAGCCATTCTGGAGCACACATACTGGTCATAGAGACAAATTCTCAAAAGAGGTCTGACTAAAGATGAGTAAGACTGCTAGGAAACAAGGAGTATCAGAAAGACTTAAAGTAAGCAATGCTTTTGGTACAGTATATACCTATGTCATTGGAACAGATGTGAATTTGTAATCAAATGTAAGCATAAATGTGTCAGTATTCAGCAATTCGTAATTAAAAGTGTTGTAGTGCTAATTTTTGTCACTTCTGAGGAAAGTTGCTATAAAGTAAGGATGTGTGCCCGTGGATTTGCAATTAGAAGTCTGCTGTGGTTTGGACAGCACAGCCTATGCATCTTTGAGAGAATCCTTCAAGAATAATTTTTAACACTTCTGAAGAAAACAAAAAATCCAGTTTTCTCTTTTCAAAGTTTTCTTGCTTCTGAGAGCAAACAGCTTTTGCTAGTCAAGTACCTAGCTGTGAGGCCAATCCTCACTCTTTCAAGATTCCTATTAATCTCTCAGCAAAGGACTGTAGCAGAAGTGAGCTAACATGAATTTAGGTTGTGCTTTGTTTCTCCAGACTGACAGCCACCTTCGGCACTATTTACACCTAATTGAGAACAAGCCACTTTATCCTGTCATTTATGACAGCAACGGTGTTGTTCTGTCCATGCCACCAATCATCAACGGTAAGATTACTTAAGACTAGTTTACGCTATAGCTGCTGGTTATTGTGTTAGAGTATCTTACAGAAACATTGATGCATAATAAAGGTTATTCTGGCCTCTTAAAATTGTTTCACTTTTAATTTCGTAGATTCTTATTTCAGTTTAAATGCAGCCAAATTTTTTGCTCCCTCCCTAGGCTGCTGGTGTTCCTTTTTTCTCATCCTCATCAAGAGGGTATAAAAGTCCCCTTGCAAACCCCTGCATTTAGCTCTTCATACCCTTCTAGAACTCAAGAAAGGTTCCTTGTGACAGGAGTCTTTGTTAGGAAAGCATTTTCTTTGCATGTGTAAACATTGTTCATCAGACATTTATCTAAAAGAAGCATGTAAGAAATTATTTTGTAAACTGGTAACTGTAGTAGTCTGTGCTCCATGTTATGTGGTTACAGTAGGGAATTTTCACTTAAGTCTTAAGCTGAGTGTATTTATCAGCAGTGTGGACCAGTTCTTATGGCTTCTTCTGCTATCACAGAAGTGATTCCAGAAGACTTTAACGGCTTAAAAAGAATAAATTGGTCTACACATTTTTGCTGTTTCTAAACATATGTTTCTTCTGAATGCAAAAGAAACTGGATGATTTTCGAGAACCTTGGTTACTAAAGCCAATTAATGATATGGCAAGAATTACTCCTTTAACAAAGCTATTTCAGTATACCTGTATATTTAAATCAAGAATCAGTAACTTTCCCGACCACTGACAGATAAACTCTGCAGTGATAATCCTTTTTGGATGTATTTTTGCTAATCAATCTCATCCATATCTTAAACAGCTAACCCATATCTTCTTAAAAAGCAGCTCAAACTCTGTGTCAGGGACCAGTAAGAATAGCTGTTCTGAATGGAAGATGGTATCAACCACTGTGTCTCATCCTTCTTTGTTAGACTTATTCCAGTTTTGGAGTATTCCATGCATAAGATCGCATACTTATATTTTATCAGTTTAAAAGGTTGAGCTAAATTTAATACCTGTCTCTAAGTTTAAGTAACAGTATTTGAGAGAGGCTTCCAGTTTAAAGGTACTTTTTAAACAGATAAGGAAATGTAAACGCCTCTACTGGCTTTTTGGATTATCTACAAGCACTTAAGTGAAAGGTTATATTTGTTTTGAGGTAAGTCCAGAAATGCTGAATATATTTCATCTGCAGAGAGGTACAGCGCAGCATCAAAGGGAGAGGTATACAAGGTGTCTCAATCTTAAGATTTCCAGTGCACTTAACTTTCAGTCCAACTGTGACCTAGTTTCTCAGGTAGGAAATGAAAACAGAAGCCGAATGACTTTCTCAGGGTCAAACAAAGGAAACAAGAGTGTCCATGTATATCCAAGAGTGTGCTTCCCATTGCCTCCTGTGGAGTTCAATGAAAGGTGAGAAGGACAAGGAGGTTAGATTTGGCATGATCCCATACAATTCTAGGACTGTGTATGTCCAAGCTGTATGCTTACCAGCAGTGAAATCCATTCAGGGTATGTGCTGCACATCTATACCCAACAGGCAATGCAAGGCAGATTCTCTACAGGTGCTCTAGATTGCTTGTGGCTTACTAACTGAACCCCGCTTTTATAGGGAGCCAACTACTGGCAGGACTTTGCATGAGAGATACTTTAGGTGATGCCCCTAAGTTGTATGTTCTGTCTTGCTTCTTCCAGACGAGAAACAGCTTTGACTGCATCAGTGATGTGCTTCAGTGACTCATGACTTGCATTAATCCTAATGACTCCCAGTACAGACACAAAACAAATTCATGCCTAATAGGAACCCTTACTAGGACCTGAATCACTAACGTAGACAAACCCATAATGTACCAGGAGGCAATGTCAAGAGATCTGGGTTATTCGGAGATGCATCTATGGATATTCATCAGTCTAAATCACGTCTTAAAAAGCATTTAATTCCTGTCCAAGGCTGCTTTCATATGCGCATCACACATCAAATGCAAACGTGTTACTTAAAACTAGGAAAGGTGAGATGCCCTGGAAGTGCAGAACCAGTTTGCAACCAGCAGATGGCCACTAGTCTGCTCGTTTGCTATTTCAGCAGGATTCTTTGGTACCTGTAGATTAGCGTGTCTTTCAGTGTCAAGCCTAACCCAATATGAGTCTGGTTTGTCTCTTTCCTCTTTTTGATTCATACATTTAAAAATAAAAAGAGCTGCTATTCTGTTAAGAACTGTGAATGTTGGTGCAGTAGACAGTGGCTTTGTAAGCTGCAGAAGATGACAGTCAACTTTCTGAATCACAGAAGGAGGCAGTATCAGTGTTGTTGCAAGAAAAGCAGTAACATTTTTTAACATTTTGTTTTCTTTACATGTTTTAGGAGATCATACAAAAATAAGCATAAACACCAAAAATGTGTTCATTGAATGTACAGGCACAGATATCACAAAGGTAAATTAATCTTTCTTGCTTTTGATACGCTTTAATATTGTTTTCCCTCTGGATGGTAGGGCTCCAGTACAAAGAGCTGTGATAGCCAGGTGTTTATGGAGCCAGCCTCCCATTTCAAAAGGGCAGGATAAGTTGTAGGCCTATGTGGAATTCCCTCAACACAGTTTGAGGCTTGCTGTATAGACAGTGTTGTATTTTCACTGCATTTTCTTTTTACTGAAAACATGAAGTTTTCAGTCTGTATGAGAGAGTAACTCAAGTAACTTCAGGGCTTTTTTTGTTGTTGAGCACTTTTTCTTAGTCTGAAAGGCTTCAAAAGGAGTAAAATTCACTTAAGACTGTTTGTTTTGCCAGAATACTCTTTGTAAAGAATCATTTTGTCTCCTGAAAATTTGGGCTGCAGGAAGGAAGACAACGCTTTTTCTTCAGAGTTATCTTTTTCAAGCAGGGACACTGTGCAAATAATTGTCAAATGGAAGTCTTTCCATATGCAAATTCTGTAACTCAAATCTGAATCATGAAAGCCTAAGCAGTTATAATTGCCTGTTCTTGAATACAGGTTGTGCAGTCATTGATAGTTTCCCTGAAACATGTATCTTGACACTTAAGAGCAAAGGAGCTTTTAACTTACCCTACTACACAATGATATGTTAATGACACAAATAAATTAGCATGTTGGAGAGTGACTTCTAAGCAAACTAATAAAGAATTCCTTCTTGCTGCTGCTTGCCTTGATAGTAAAAATGGTGCTGTTCTGCTTACATGAAGGAAATTATACTGCAAGGCATCAAAAAAACAACCCTTGTAGATTGAGGAGTTGGTTTGAATTTCATTATTATGTTCTGTTACACTAAAACTTTTAAAATATTAACTGTGAAACAAAAGATAGTGCAGATTATTTGATAATGTATTGAACAACACAGAGTCCTTCAGCCTCTACATTCTCACTTGAGCATCAGTGAAATGTCTAATTAGACTGAAGGCTGGGAAGATGTAGTTCCATCTGGTATTAAAGACCCTGTGTATATTCAGAACGGAGTTTAGGAAAGATACAGAAATGCTTCAGAACCTTGAAAACCAAAGATATAAAGGTTTTGCATAACTGTCTCTGCAGCAAAAGAAAAATGTTATCTAGTATTCTAGGCTGCTATGATTTTGGTTTTTAGTTATTAAATAGAACGGAATGAGACCGTGTAAGACAAGACTTTTCCCCCCCATGTTTTTTGTTAAGATATTTTGTCTATTCTAACACAAGTAGATGACAGATTTCTATGTGATTATTTTGTAGGCAAAAATTGTTCTTGATATTATAGTCACGATGTTTAGTGAATATTGTGAGAAGCCATTCAGGTGAGTATGAATCTCCAGTCATAGAGACATTACATTTGGGCTGTGTGTTAAAAACATTTTTACTTCTGTTTCTCTGTCTCTCGTAGCGTTGAAGCAGTAGAAGTTGTTTATCCTAATGGGAAGACCCACATCTATCCGGTAAGCATAGGGATATGCATCTCAGTATCGGGTTTTTTTACTTACACAAAGTCTGGTAAGAGTGGCATTGTCTTTTTTTTGCAGAGGAAGTTTATACTGCTTCTGAGGTATAGTGTGGAAGCTCAGCTTGACACTATCTGTATGTTAATGAGTCAGAGCCTTCTCTAGCCCCATGAAAAATAACTCCAGCTGCAGCTTCCCCTTATCTAGAAAACTCATTCTGAAGCTCCACTAATTTATGATAACACTAAAAATACAGTATCACTGACATAACCTGATACTCCAAAAAGAAGGGTGGGGTTTAAAGTTACAAGTGGCAACCACTGTTGTGGTTTAGAGTTCATGTGATAGGAACTTTTCAGGAACAAGTAAAGATTGCAATCAAAGGTCGTAATCCGTGTCTAAAGCCTTTAAAACCTATGTGTTCCAAATCGGGAAAAATGAATGCAGTAAGAGGTCCTTTAGCCTTAAGCCAGTGGACAACTGAAATCAGCCTCACCATAACTTACTTATCAGATCTGAAAGCTTTAATGCCCTTCAGTTAAAATAACCTTGCAATACTGGAGTTTTCATTCATCATATATTTGGAGTCTATAAAGTGAAAGGTCTATAAGGGAGGATGTTGACTTCAAGTGCAGGTTTGCTTGCATGCAGTCCCAGGCAGGCCTCTTTGTTTTAGATGTCTTACGTTTTTGTTCTCTTAACAAGAATAAAGAAAACAATCCTGTTTCCTGAAAGTAGCTGAAGACAGAGTTCTGGTTTAAAGGGAAAGAAACTTATTTTTACTGAGAGTTATTCTAGTGGTATTTCAGCTTTTCTTTTGCCAATGTCAGCTTTAATCAACAAAAGGAAGACATAGGATTCTGCCATGAACAAAGTAGCTTCCATAGGGAAAAGACAGAAAAAAAATCCCCAAAGTTTTAGATGCTAAGGTTTTTCAGGATTTGTGTATCTAGACATTTAGAAACACCTAAGTAAATATATACAAAATAACTTCCTTAAATATATTGCAAACTTTCTGTGTAAAATACCAATAGATATTTCTGTGCCCAGTACGAAAATAAAAAGCTTTCTTTCCTTTTCCTCCTATAAGTCATTTGATATGTGGTAGACCACGAGATCTCATGCATGACAATTCACCACTGCTTTAGGACTTTGACTTAGGATCAACTGGTCACTAGAAACTTTCAGCAACTCTGTTACTTGCGTATATCAGAAATTATTAGCAGTTTCAATAACAGGGATTTCGTGCCACATTCAATCTCTTAGCTTAGCCAGTTTTGCATTGTATACTATAATGTTTTCAAGAATCCTGTTACCTTAAAATATTCAGTTTAGCCTTGTATTCCCCATTTGTTTGCTGTGGATGTAATTTTATTAGCATAATTAGAAGAACCTAGATTACCAATACGTCAAAATTGAATCCTCTTAGGTAGGAATGACAGGCATTGTGTATGCTGAAAAGCTTTGTCTTTCTTTTTAGGAACTGGCTTACCGAAAAGAGAAGGTGAAACCTGAACTCATTAACAAGAAAATAGGAATCAGGTGTGTTATTGCAAATGAAAACAGTTTTCATTAATCATGGAAAACTAGAAAACATTGCTTTGTTTTGAAGTTATTTACACTGTGTGATTATTTTTATGAAAAATTCAGGGGTTATTTTGGGTAATTAGATCAACTCTGTAAGATTTGTTCGCCCTTTTTTCAAAGAAAGTGAATGATTCTTTACAGCCTTACAGAACTGTTATGAAGTAAAGAAAATGGTTGTCTCAAGAATCAGAATCTGAGCTGGTTCTGATCAAATGCCAAGTCTATGTACAGTCCACACAGCACTTGGAGTTTTTCAGACAATGCAGCAGAAACATCAATACAGTGCAAGATCCAAAAATTACTACTCTCTTGTTTTGTTTCAGTGAAACTCCATCAAGCCTTGCAAAGCTGCTGACTAGGATGTGTTTGAAGTCACACGTCATAGGGAATGGGAACAATATAGAGATTGAAATCCCTCCTACCAGAGCGGACATTATCCATGCATGTGATATCGTAGAAGATGCAGCAATAGCTTATGGTTATAACAACATTCAGATGGCTATTCCGAAAACATACACCATAGCTAATCAAGTAAGATTGCCCCTTCAAATAAACGCTCTGTTGTCAGTAAATGACTAGTGCATGCCAGAAGGGCTTTGGGGAAAACAGAACCTAGGAATTAAATATTTTGACATGCTTTGCCTTGAGAAGTATTTACCATGGATAGGATACAAAACAGATGCCCCACTGATTTGAATAAGCCCAAGACCAGTGGTTGGTGGTACTTGAAAAAAGACAGGGTTTAAATAGGGAGCCCGTATTAAATCTCTAATTGGGAGATTCATTTCCTCCGGCAAGCCTAAAGGCAGCTGGCTGATGCTTTCATAAATTTTAAGCACACAAGCATAGTACCTCCCTGGTGAATTCACCATAGTGTAACAGGCAAAATCACCTCGGGAAAGAATCGAAGATGTTTTTAGATGGAAGTTGAAAACTTTTTTGTTTCATTTTAGCTCCCCCTCAATAAACTCACCGAACTACTGAGACTGGACTTGGCAGCTGCTGGATTCACTGAAGCACTCACTTTTGCCCTGGTATATTATATTGATTTCATATTTTCTTTACTTGCATGTTGGAAGAGTGATGCAACCAAAACTTGCAGAGGATGTCAGAGGGTCTGAGGATATGTTGTGGTATAGATATACCAGTATTTGTGACCATTTTGGCAGGCAATTGTCTGCTAGTCCTTTGGATTTACAGTATACTATTTTGTGAGTTTGTAAGTCAGAGAAATTGAATGCCACTGTTAATGTGGCATGTACTTCTAAACATAGAGACAAAATTAGCTGCCGAAGTACTGGTTTTAGTTTAACTTGATAGGATGAAGTTGTAAGACAGCAAATCTCTCTTGAGACTTTGATCAGCAGATGTGAAATGCATTATAGTTAGGTAATCTGGAAAACAAACATAAAAATTTAATGCTTTCTGGTGGATATTACAACAGTTTAGAGATTACCCTGTTTCTCGTTGTCTCTTTTTAGTATTGTCACTTGCTCATGATTCCTTGCATTAGATAAGAAGCTGATACGTAGTTACTCAAAGAGTTTATTTAAAAAATACTTGTAAAAAAGTTATATTGCACACTAAGGGGACACAAATACCTCTGTAAATTTCACTAGAGGTTTGTTGGGTTGTTGTTTTTTTTTTTGCATAGAGGAATAAAAATGTAGCAATTGTTGTTTACACTGGTACTATTCACATTATTTGTTACAACCATGCCAGTCATCTTTTACCAAAAATTAGGTAAGTTACTCTGCAGCAGCATGTGCCACTGCAGTACCAACAGCTGGCATGATTTCTAATACTGAAATTTTGCAACAGGATTGGTCAGTAGGAAACACCGTCTTTGTCATGGCCACTTGTCCATACCTCTTTGCCATAGCTTTAAACTGGATCAGAGAATCTGATCTACTATTCAAAAATAATAATAAAAAAATAAAAACAAGTACATGTACCCATGCCTTCCAAATGTACATGGTATTAACTGTCCACACACACAGTCAGCTACTGAAAATACACGATACATTTTAGAGAATCCTTTCTGTTCAAAATCTGCTCAAAGCCTTTGCCTTAAAGTGCAATTTGTCGGCATTTTAGCAAATAGGGAGCTACCATCATATATTCTGTTAAAACCTCTCTGAAATTTCCCAGCCTTTTCCTGAACTTAATTATTAGAGGGCCAGAAATACATGTTCCTGAAAGTACACAACCTTTTAAGAGATAGTTGTCTGATCACAGATTATTTTTTGACAACTTACTAAAAGTTTCTAATATCCAGTGATGCAGAGTCCCAGAACACTTACATGCATTTGAAAAGTTCAGGGATTGCAACCATAGTTGGTCATACAAATGGACCGAATGAAATGTTAACACCTCCAGATTTCATTGAGCTTCAAAAGAAAAATTTGAACTAATTCTAACATCTGATAAATATATTTAAGTTTTAATGTTTTGTTATTAACTCATTTAACTAACCAGAAAAATGATTAGTATTTCTTCCTGCAGTTCTAATATTTGACAAAGATATTCAGACTACCTGCGGTAGTACCAGGGGAATGTTGGGAAAGTAATATGTATAACATGCTCAAACTTTTCTATATTTTCCTTCTTCATTAGTAAATATAATTACTTTTTTCAGCACTGAATAGGTGATATGCTTAAAAACATTGAATGTATCACGCCTATATCACTACAACCAAAGACCTTTATGAACTGCAATAGCAAAATTCTGTAAGATCATGCAGTATATCATGTTATCACGTTACATATTTGTATTTCTGCTGTGGAAATGAAACCCATAGTCTGCTGTGTCATCAACAGTTTATTAGAAATCGATGTGAGGCCCCAGGCTATGACAAATATCATTTATGCTACAACATTCTGTAGCCCAGCATTATGTGACAAACACTGCTTGTGTATTTGTGTAGACAGTCTGCTGCTTCGTTTGAGCCCAAAATTATACTTGTAGTCAGCAACATGGCTTTTTGTGAGGAGCGCCAATTTAGCCAAAATGCATTTAGTTTAAATCGCAGTAACATACTGTAATTTAGATACACATCTGAAAACTGTTTAAAACAGTTCTCTCCTCCTAAGGTCAGCATTCATTTGTTTGGGTTTTTTTTTAAATTCAATAATCCACTTTTTTTAAATCATCTGCTCATTTTCCTCACATTTGGTCTATCAACACGCTTTTCGGAGTGCTGCCAGTGCAAAGGGAACACTTTTGGGAGACTGCAGTATACCAACATCCTCAATTACATGCCTAGTCTGCTATTGGTTTCTTTAATACATTAATAAAGCTATAAATTCTGAAAATCTGTAGCATGGATCTTATCAGTAGCATCTGTTGTTTACGTGCACAGACATCGTCTGAGCCTGATAAAGTGCATACATATTGCTTTCCTGACCAGCTTAAAAATACACCCAGAGAATAAGGGCTTTAAAAATATTCCAGTTCAAAAAATTAAAACCAACAGTGAACTACGAGAATCTTATGCAGCTATTAAAATTGAAGGCTTGACCGTATGAACTATTTTTCATAGACAGTACTTTATTTTCTGTAAGTAGACCACAAGGGATTGTTTTCTTTGTGAGAAAGCTGGGGTAACAGTCCCTTTACAGGTACTATTTTCAGAATAAAATACTTCAGTCACTGCAAGTCAGGAGGCAGAAACTGAGCTTCTGTTTCTAAAACAGATTACAGCTATCCATGACAGAAACTGAAGTAAACACTTGCCTTTTTTTCATTAAACTAGCTTAATTTTGGTTAGTATTTAACATTTTCAGATAAATCAGTTTTCTTACTTAGTCTTAAGACTGAGGCTTAATTTTTGTTATGAGAGGGTGTTGCACAAGACAGCATACACCATGGGGCCTCAGAGCAAGTGCTACAACTACATTGTTCATTCTTCATATCAGATTTCATCACTGGCTGTCTATTTTAACTTACTTGACTTTGGTGCATTTTGTCTTTTCCTCTCAGTGTTCTCAAGAAGACGTTGCAGATAAACTTGGCATGGATATCTCTGCAACAAAAGCTGTGCGCATAGCAAACCCCAAAACTGCAGAATTTCAGGTGAGATAATTCAGGTTTTGGGAGCAACATTGTCACAAAGTCTGTATTTAAAGAGGAGAAAGAGAAACTAATAGGAAATAAAATTTATAAACCATAGTGCTATTTTCCATGCATTAAAGAGGACATACATACTTATTACTAAACTTGCTAGCAGTCTTCTTAGAATCGTAGAATCATAGAATAGTTAGGGTTGGAAAGGACCTTAAGATCATCTAGTTCCAACCCCCCTGCCATGGGCAGGCACACCTCCCACTAAACCATGTCACCCAAGGCTCTGTCCAGTTACTCCTTCACTAAGAAATACCTCATTTGTTGTGAAATACTATTAGCAGTAAAATACCATGCTCTGTATGACAGCATGTGACAAAATTGAGCCATCTTACTACAGAAAGTCCCAGATAATTGATCAACTACTGCATTTGGAAAAGCCATTCAATATAAATGGAATTATTAAGTCTGGAAATCTCTAAAATTCACGAGCTGTGAATGTGAAATGTTGTTTTTTTAAACTATTAACAATTATTATTCCTTTTTTTATTTTTAAATGCTTAAAGGACAGTACAGAATTAATACCAATTTCTAGATAATTTGATCTTTGCTAGACCAGAGTGAGAGCTCAAGTACAGTATTCTCAAAAATTCTGAAAATATCTAAAAGCATACCCATAGTTTTTGTATTTGTTTTAGAAAGTGTTAGGGTTTTTTTTAAAGTTGCTTTCTTTAGTTTACGGGAAAGATAAATGTAGAGTCGTTTGTTTCTAACCTAAGAAATACAAAGGTAAACTCTTTAGAAAGGTTTAGAAAAGTTTCAGCAGTCTGTGAGTATTAATGTTTTGTTGGTTGGTTTTTTTCCACCTCAAGATGTTCTTCAGTAAGTCCGATTTCTCCAAGCATCTAAGTTACCTTTCTAGATCTTGCCTCTAATACTAAAAGCAGTCTCCTGCTGCTCTGAGATTTAATAACAGAATTTTGGGGTGCCTTCATGTATTTTTTTGTTCTGTTTGGTACCACAAATCAGCAGTCATGCATGACACTGTTGTAACCTGTTCAGACTGTTATCACCCATTCACATACATAGTTTGGCATGGTGATTTCAACTCAGTAATATAGAATGTACCACAAACGAATTACCGAGTATGATAAAAAGAGAAGTAGCACCCCCTTTAGCCAGGTACAGTTTCAGATTCCTATTCTTCAAAGACCAGGCTTTTGCAGTGGCTGTGCTGCTAAGCAGTTATATCATTGGCTAAATATTATTTGTGGCAAAAATAGCCTCAATCTTTTAAAATCTGTTGGCCTTCCTGAAAGTTGGGAAAGATTACTCTCTGATGCATTATAAATTTTCAACTTTAGATGTTAACTGTAAAGAGATTCTCAGGATGGCTTTTTCCCCACCCCTATCCCTGCCAGCAACACAAGGGCAGGATGATGCCAGGGACACTCTTCCAGCAGAGTTGGCAGCTGGAGCACTTCATTCGTTAGAAGTAGGATAAATCAACAGAAATTTTGCACAACCAATGTTAACTTATTACCTGCAGTCAAGCAGCAGTCACTCCCATCCGTTTTCCATTAAATTTACTGAATCAGACTTTTCCAGTTTGGAGGATGGGGTAGGCATGAAAGGTGCACTTATAAAGAAGTATTTGAAGGGAGAGCACAGGAAATAAATGGGAATGGATCTGTAAGAGCAGTGATATGATTGCCTCTTGCTTGGTTCTTTGCATACATTTTGTACGTATTTCTGGTTGTCCACAACTGCAGTCTGAATATACCTGTTTCTGTTTCTAAGTGCATACTTTATAGAATCATAGAGTCAACTGGGCTGGAAAAGATCTTTTAAGATCACTGAGCCCAGCTGTTACCCATGTTACACCAGGACTGCCAAGCCCACCACTAAACCATGTCACTAAGGGCAAACTAATTTCGCCTCATGGCTGCCCCTCATGATCTCCAGTCAGAGCCGCCCCTCATCTGTCTCCTCATAGCGCCCCACTATATAACTGCCACCCCTACCCCTCACGGCCACACCTCATCTCCCCGCAATATCTCTCCTCATGGCCACCTGTCACAGCCCATGGCTGCCCCTGCTGTCCTCTCACCATCTCTCCTCACCCCCATGCATGCCTCTCCTGCCCCCTCATGATTTCCCCTCATGGCCACCCCTCCTGTCCACTCACCATCTCCCCTCATGACTGCCCCACCTCTCCCCTCATGATCTTCCCCCACGGCCACCCCTGCTCTCCTCCCCTCGTGATCTCCCCTCCTCCCTCGTCCGCCCCTGCTCTCCCCTCATGATCTCCCCTCGCCCCTCAGGGGT
Organism: Ara ararauna; assembly: GCA_028858755.1. Lineage (NCBI taxonomy): Eukaryota > Metazoa > Chordata > Aves > Psittaciformes > Psittacidae > Ara > Ara ararauna. Next base: position 18,412,535 of record CM054382.1, on the reverse strand, counting down.
GCCCCTGCTCTCCCCTCACAATCTCCCCTCTCCCCTCATGTCCGCCCCCGCTCTCCTCACAATTTTCCCTCATGGCCACCGCTGCTGTCCACTCATGATCTCCCCTCGCCCCTCATGGCTGTCCCTGCTCTTCCCTCGTGATATTTCCTCATGACTGCCCCTGCTTTCCCCTCAAGAACTCCCCTCGCCTCTGATGGCTGCCCTTGCTCTCACCTCACAACCTTCCCTCACCCGTCATGGCCGCCCCTGCTCTCACCTCACAGTTTTCCCTCGCCCCTCATGGCTGCCCCTGCCTTCCCCTCACACCCTCTCGGCCGTCCTCACGATCGCCCCTCATCCTTCATGGCTGCCCCTGCTCTCCCCTCATGAGCTTCCCTCATCCTTCATGGCTGCCCCTGCTCTCCCCTCATGAGCTTCCCTCATCCTTCATGGCTGCCCTTGCTCTCTCTTCACGATCTCCCCTCGCATCTCATGGCCACCCCTGCCCTCCCCTCATGATCTCCCCTCACGGCCACCCCTGCTCTCCCCTCATAAGCTTCCCTCATCTCTCATGGCCGCCCCTGCGCTCTCTTCACAATGTCCCCTCACGGCCGCCCCTGCTCTCCCCTCACGATCTCCCCCCGGCTCTCATGGCTGCCTCTGCTCTCCCCTTGCCTCTCATGGCCGCCTCTGTTTTCCCCTCATGAGCTTCCCTCATGGCCACCCCTCCTCTCCCCTCACGATCTCCCCTTGCCTCTCATGGCTGCCCCTGCTCTCCCCTTGCCCCTCCTGGCTGCCCCTGCTCTCCCTTCGTGATCTCGATTCACCCCTCATGGCCGTCACTGCTCTTCTCTCACGATCTCCCCTCACCGCTGTTGCTGCTCTCCCCTCATGATCTTCCCTCATTACCTAAGTAACCTGTTACTTAGGTTTTGCCTATTTCATTGGTACCCCGCAGTAGCAGTATTTCAGATAGCGCTTAATATTTCAAAAATAACATAGGATGTTTTCCTTTTGCATAAATTAGCTGAAATTTATGTGAATTTTTTGCATTTCTTTCTGTATTTTTTTTCTACCCTGCACTTCAGCTCAAGTTCACATATATGCCCTTTCAGAGAATGCAGTATAAAGAACATGCAGCGTATGTACATTTTCAAGTTTAATAATTCTAAAGCAAAGATGCTTAAACATAGGAGATAAATGCAGTATTTGTGCCTGACTACTTTTAAACTCTTATTACAAGTGAGCAAAAGAAGAAGAAAACATGAGCTGTTTTGGAAGCCATTTCACTTGCAGTACCCATATTTGTCCTGCAGGTGGCACGTACAACCCTTCTTCCTGGGCTGCTGAAAACTATTGCTGCTAACCGAAAGATGCCCTTGCCTCTCAAGCTCTTCGAAATTTCTGACGTTGTAGTGAAAGATCCTAATACAGGTAAGAGAAGTTTCCTCAAAATTTTTGATAATGGAAATACGTTTACATAACAGATGGTAACAGTAAGTAAATCTGTATTTCTTTAAACATGTAATAGGCGCTACATACTACATTGTTTGGGTTTAATTTATGTGCACAGTGCAAGAGCTAAGAGATAGTTGTAACAGGCTAGATTTTAGAGTCTCTAGATGTAAAGCTTCATTTTAGATGCTCTCTCAAATGTGCAAGTAGGTTACGTTGCAAATATTTGTAGGCATCTGAGTATCTCTTAAAAGTCTGTCAAGAATACTGTAAGGATAAACGCAAGACTATTTTGCACCAAAAATAACTTGCTCCAAATTGCTTATGTTGATGCACCCATTTTTACTTGCTCTTAATCTAGTGCTCCTTTGTATTCTTATCAGGCATATAACTCATGAAAGAAACTACCTGCTGATAGCCTTTTCAAGCAGCAAACCTTGGAAAGTAGTAAATATCAAAGCCATGCTGCTATTACAGTACTGGAGCTTGATTAAACTGCTGCAGTCTCAAAGGTGTGCAGTGCTATACCAATTGAAAACCAGTATGTCTCAAGTCTGGGAATAGCAGGTTCTGGGGAGCTATAATTCAGAGGAAGATTTTGGGGTCAGTGTGTCTCAACATGAATCCCTTTTCCACCATCTTTAAACAGGATTGCTTGTATTTGTTCTCCAAAATTATCTTCTGGAAACCTGACAACATAGCACAGATACAGGGTAAAGAATAGAATGTGTCTGTGTATAAAAATGCGTAAATTGAAAGCTCAACAGTTTGAAATTTCCCCTCTCATCTGCAAAAGGTTTTCCTTATCTATTCACTGCATCCAACTATGCTAAGAAAGCGTGGCTGCCTTTGAATCGTTCCCTAACCTTAATTGTTTTATGTCAAACAAAGCATCTAGTTCACTTTTCAAAAGCTTCAGTGAAATCCTTCTTGTCTTTTGGGACCTCTTCGCACTGCTTCCACTGTACAGGATCAAAATTTCAAATTAACTTTTTTTTTTTAAAGCTGGAAAATGCATTCAAGTAAAATGAATTGAAAAAAATGGATTTTTAAATGTGAAAAAATTTGTCTAATATTTACTGATTAATTTCTTTCTGTACGGTATATTAAGGGAAAAGGAGTGCACAAGCTACAGCCTTTGGGAAGAAGTGCTTGTACACTGAGTTACAACTCTGAATGAAGTTTTGCCTCAGTGAAAAAAAGCTGATATTACTTTAAATTCAGCAGCAGGAATGGTTCTGATGTTTCATTATCTGGTTTCAGATTTTAGTGGTTGTATTTAAGGTATCTGGGATCTGCAAAACAAAGGTTTACATAAGGCATAAACAAAACAGCCAGTAAATTGCTTTGGTGATGAATTTAATTTGTAGATTGCTCTTTTTTATTTATTTAAAGAAAAAAGAGCCTTGCCAAGCAAAATAAGCAATTTTAGCAAACCATGCAGATTGGGGTTTTTTTATTAAATACAGACAGTTTGGTGGTGCAGCTTATTCCTTGTTGGGCATGCAGTTAGCTGTAGTGCAAAACAAACTGGTACAGAATAGCATCAGCATTCTTCAGAGCCAAAAGTGTATTTATTCTGGCTTTATAAAATTTGGAAGTTAAATTGTTACTTGTATTTCATATGTGTTAATTGTAGTTTTTGGAAGCTTTCATTTATGTAGACGGCAGCTTAACGGTTTTATAAAGACTGATTTCATAGTGTACTTCAATTTGATGGGAGTCATTGCAACAGATGAAAGATGAAGACTTCTGAGGCAGCAGCTTTGTACCCTATGCTCTTGGGCAGCTCTCATGCATTGAGCACTTGCAGTCTGTGAACAGTATCTGAAATTGTTTTTAATGCCGTGTTTAGAATAACTACTGTCTTTCCCAGATTTACTTTGAAAATTATACTTGTCCAATAAACAGTTTGAAAGGGGAGGGGAGAAAGACTGGTAACTCTGCAAGCCTTGAAAATTGTGCCGCTGTCCTCTCACATATGGAATGAGATTTCCTGCAGAAGGCTTATGTCATCAGACTGACTAATTTAATTTTATTATTTCATGATTTTGGCATGCAGAATTTCCAATTAAAAATTTCAAAAGTATAGGTCAAAAGAGTACTGACATTAACTGTATTTGAAATGGCATCCTGTAGTCATTCATGTGTGAATGAACCTAGCTCTTTTAAACACACTGGTTTTTATAAAATACCTTCTTACCCAGAGTATAACCAAGGTGAACTGAACATATTTCTCTTCAGACATATCTGGCAGAAAGGTTTGACATACTAAATTAGCAAAATGTGCACCAGATTTAATATAACTAAATGGAACCAAATCTGAGCAGAAGCATTTCTTCTCAAGGCAGGAGGAAATGTGCCAATTTTGAGTATGTTACACAGCATTTGTGTGGTTAACGGGTAAGACTAGATAGTCACTTCTAGTAGGATAGTTACACTAGTTCAGCATATAAGTCATCACTTTACACCACCAGTCCTAAGTGAGAATACCCTTTCCCTCTCTTACAACAACAAAAGAAATCAATCCATTAGAAAATCACCTCTGACCAGTGATCTTGGAGAATCTGGCAAGCTTATGGTAGCGCACATTTAGCACAACTTGCATCATTTCTGAGTACAGCTGCTGCCATATCTTGAAGCATTTTTCCAAACTGTCTGGAAGTGTTATATGCAGATAACAGTTGAAGATTTTTGTGAGACTAAGAGACAAGTTTAAATGAGCAGGTGCCCCCTTTCCGATCACCAAGTCATTTTTTTCCGAAGCATCTCTAATTTGGAAGTGGGCAGCATACAACACAGCTTTATCTTCTGTACTCTTTTGGCTCACGTATTCCTAACCAGCTGCCCATCTTTTGGATTGTTTTTCAGCAGCATCCCCAGGAAGTGCTTTGAAGTCTCAGAAATATATATGTATGTATAATTCAGGTTGACATACTTGACAGGCTCATTTAAAAAATAGAAATGCTTCATGGCATGACACAAGAGATCTCTTAAGTGAGTTATAAAGAACTGAAGCATTTCTAACATCTGCCAGCTTTTGCCTACAGTTCCTAATACTTTCGTTTTTTCTATTGCCTGTAGTGCATGAATTTCTTGTGTTCTAATGTAACTCTGTAGAGGAGTAAGCTTTATAACACAGCTTCGTTGAATACTCAGAAACGCATCCTTCCCTTCACTAATGATTTTTATAGATGACAACATGTGTATATTTATTTCTGATGCTTCAGTTAAGAATAGGGATCTGAAGACACCACTGACCATGTGAATAATAATGAAATTTAAATTTAGGTAGTTGTCACAAATACTGCAAAAAAAAAAAAAAAAAGAAAGAAAAACAACCGAAAAAAACAACCATTCTACTGAACGTCTAGCCCAATTTCTCTTCCCAAAGACAGCTCTATGCTGTTTTCAGGAAGGGAAAGATATTCTTCCTTTCTGCTGCTCAGTACAACATGAAAATAAGTTATCCACCACTCATGACTGTATTACTGATTGGTATCTTAGTAGGGCTGGGAAATGGAGATGCATATGATGGGACTGAACAGCCAGCATGCTCAGACGAGAAATCAGGTGTTGCAGTTAGTGGTATTTTCTCTAATCTTTACTTCTCTGTATTGCCATTTTAACTTCAGGATTGGATTCTTCAGCATTATTGGACACTGCAATTTGTGTCCATGGCAGGGGAGCTGGAACTGGATGATCTTAAGGTCCTTTCCATCCCTAACTATTCTGTGATTCTGTGATTGTTATAATGACAGAAGAAAGCTCCTGAGTGACAAAATGCAGACTTACTGCAACAGTAAGTTCAGCTTTCAGTGACTGATGAGAGAACTTGCAGCTGTATTGCCAAGTTGCTGCCCTAGAAAGTTTTGAATTACTTCTGGCTCAAAAAGGCTGTGCTTTCATCTTTTGTGTAGGCTCTTGCTCCTGTTTTTGCAGTCCTTTTTAATCTGTATATTTCTAGTCACTTGATAAATGCTTTCCTGTCTAGTTTTTGACAGGTTTGTTGTTGCTAAAATGGTTAGTTGGGGCAAATAAACAAGATGTAAATTTAATTTAAATATAATCTCTAATTTCTCATGTGGTAGATATTAACAGTTCAGTAAACACTCTTGAATGCTAAGGTGTCTGCATGTATTTAAGCAGACACAAAGATCAGCTATGGCAGAGCAGACCAAAGGCTTGTTTGGCTCAATAACCTGTCTAACACTAGTGAAAAGTGGTTGTCAAGGGAAGGACATGAGAGCAGCTACACATATACAATACTTCCAGAGTGTTTATCTCTTCTCTGGCCGCGAGTAACTCAGGGGCTTCCCAACTCAAACATGGTTCTTTTTCTGGAGTAAGAAGTAAAAGATTTATCTCCTATGAACTTCTTATGTCTCCTCAGAGCTGTGTCAGCTTCTGATATCCACAAAATCCTGTGGGGAAGAAGTTTCACTAATTAACTCTATCCTGCCTGAAGAACCCACTTTTCCTCTTATTTCGAGCTTGGCTCCTGTTGATTTTGATGTCACTTATTTCTTGTGTTGAACGCAGCAGCAAACAATTGATGCCTGTAGAAAAGAACTGTCTCTTGAGGTCTGAGGTGCTCAGTTGTGATATGTCCAGAACTATGTGGAAGTACAGTTCAGAAGTCACTATCTGTATAGGGATCTTAAACCACACTCTTTCTAGGCAGTATGCTGTGCAGTGCTTTTTTTCCTGGGAACACTTAAGTTCAGCTGTTTCATGACCAGAGTTCCAGACATGCACAGTAGACTTCGTAAAAAACATAATTCACCCTGGCATATACCAGTTTTTATGTGGCTTTCTTTTGGGTAATTTAAAGAAATATGAAAGCCCTCTGCCTGCAGCCCTGTCACATGGTGTGGCCCTACTCATCCATTCTTCATTCCTTAACTGCTGAAGAAGTTCTTGTTCTCTCTTTACCCTCAGACATTACAGGTATTTATAGATCAGAAGGATTTTTGTGGGTTTTGTTTGTTAGGGTTCTTTAAATGAATGAAATCGCTGTCAGTAAAAACATTTCCTCCTATATCTAATCACTATTAAGTGGAAGAGAAAGAACATCCATCTAGACATGAGCGACTAGGAGACTACAGAAACCAGAGGATTCTAAAGGAGAAATCCATGTATGATGAATCTGGCTGTACCTTGTTGCACTCTATGTCAGTATTACAAAGCAGTGGAGTACAGAAGAGAGATTAGCTGATGACATGCTATACGCATGCAGGCTGTCCTAGCTGCAGGCTGTCCTAGCTGCAGGCTGTCCTAGCTCCAGCCTGATCATGTGTGCTGAATGCCCTTGAGTGCTTGAAGTTATTCAGGTGCCCTTCTGGAACGTCTGTCCTGGCTGAATTGCAGTTGAAGAGTCTGGTTTATATGCTGCAGGGTTGCTTTATAGTGTGATCGGAAGCACTGTAAGTGGGGGAGATTGGGAGATTTCCTTCAGAAGTGTAGCTCTGCTACAAACTGAAGTACAATGTATACACTTACAGGGCTTTCAAAGCATGTGAATGTCTAGAAGACAGTCACATAAAAGAGTCCTTCCCTAGTTTCAGCAACTTTGCTGTTGTATACACCAACCTTGCTGACCATGTACTTTAACCTTGAGAAGGTAAAGAGCTGAAGGCAGTAAATGACTTCACTAAATTAACCACTATTTTGAATTTCACTGCTACGAACTGGGAGCTGTGACAATAGATTTGTTACTCTTCCTAGATTGTTCCTCTCAAAAGGTGAAAATGTTGAAGCCCACAATGGCTAAAGCTTCAAAGTGGGGCACAGTAGTGCTAGAGAGTGTGTATTGCTAGAGAGATCATGTAGCCTAAAGGTACCAGTATAACAGCATACTACGACATACTCATTTTGGAAGTTTAGAAAAGAAAAACCTATTTTGGTGAAATCAATTACCTAAGAAAGCTTACACCATGGTTTTTAGGGTTTTGACTTAAGGAATTGTCTGAAGTGGGAATCACTTGTGTCTTGAGGTTGTGCAGCGTAGTACATTTTTCATAGTCACTTGGTTGTGGGGATGTCCAAGATGATCACAAAAAGCATCAGCTGTGATTTAGAAACCTGTAGGAATTCAGATCTTTTCATCGATCACCATGCTAACGTTATTTCGAGTTGTGGGCTAGTTGTTTTGTACTGATATTTATTCTGCAGCTCAGCTCTATAAATATTTAGCTTTCCCACCAGCATTGCAGGTTCCTTGATGCTTATTGAATATTCGCATTTTGGCTATTCTGTTTTTAGGTTCTTAAACACTTAACTGTATGCTTGCTACTCGTCACTGTGAAGAAGATGCTTGTAACAACACTGTTTCCTGTCCAAGGCATAGGAGACTTTAAATCTTTATTTGCATTTCTGGCTGCAAGAATCCAGTGGGTTAAAGAAATCCCACTGTTTCTTCAGATCATGACAGGTGTGTCAAAGAAGTCACTTTACATATTCATTTCTCTTTTCAGCCACAAATGCCTCAAACTACAGCACAAGAAAACCGATGCATAAAAAAAAAAAAATCATTGAAAGTGTGATAAATATTCACAGAAAACATAATTGTTTTCTTCTTCTTCAGATGTAGGTGCAAGAAACTACAGGCATTTCTGTTCTGTTTATTACAACAAGAGCCCAGGGTTTGAAATTATCCATGGTTTGCTGGACAGGGTCATGCAGCTCCTTGAAGTTCCACCAAACGAAGAGAATGGCTACACCATCAAGGCAGCTGAAGGTAAGGAAGACAGAGCTGCAGTGTACAGCAGAGGTTGTTCTGGAGGTCAAATGTTCCTCTACAATCTGAGGTGAACTTTTGGTTGTTCTCAGCATCAGGCAACTAAGAATTAATATTTTTATATATGCTATCATACTGCAGTATGATGAAATGATAATGAAAAGGCATTAACTGCATTCATCGATTGTAAAATAGTGTTGCTGTCTTTCTGTGAGCTATTCTGAGTGCTTTTATGTAAATAGCGGGTTGCCAGTTAAAGGAAACATGTAGTGAAGCATATACCATGAGCTTCATGGACTGTGTATAATGAATTAATCTCCTGATTACAAGAGTAGGTAGGAGTTCATTGAGCTAATGAATATGCCAGATACCCACTGTTTTCTCTTTGGTTAACAGTGCCTGGAAAAGACCACATCTTACACCTGATCTTTTAAATTATAGCTTTATCTATAGCTTTTATTCATGTGTACTTTTATTTATATATTCATATGAACATATATACTTTTTATATCTTTTTTTCAAAGACCTGCTGTCTTTAAGCCTGAACCTGCTACATAGACAAGTATTTGTATAACAGCCCACTTCCTTCTCCATGCAGCTACACATGAATTAAAAATGACATCCTTAAGTGCAAAATCTCCTCTGTGTATGTGCATATGCAATATGCATGTAAGAGAGAAAGCAAGCAGGTTGACCCTGTTACTTCATTGAGAGAGCCTAGGTTGATGCGAGAGAGCAAGCATCAGCAACTAATCTATTCTATAACAACAGTGTAGCCAATGCAATATAGGAAGGCAAGAAAAGCAAGGGATAGCAGCTATGGTTTTCTTACACATCATGAATTGGTGTTCAGAGATACAAGACCCTGACTCGAATCAGCTTAAGAAGTCCCTCCATTCTGCACTTACTGGAAAAAATGGCACCGACAGAAAGTCCCTGACGGCCTATTCATAGAACTTTAATATTAGATGTTGCTCTGTTTTGCAGTGCACTGCCAAGACACCAAACATCACACTTCAACTAAGTGGTCTCCTAGCACTTTAAATGCACATTTGTGTCATAATATTGACATACTTTTTTTCATCCCATTTTTTGACAAAGTACTGTTTTGCTCAGTGTTGCTTAGGCAGACTTTCAAAGGGTTTATTAGAATATTGTTGACAAGATTCCCAGATTGACCAGAGGAATGTTTAAACAATTGTACTTCTTGTTCTAATTCTGCCAAGCACAGAACAGATAATACCAAAGCTTCTTATTTGGAAAGGGAGTGCTGTGGGAGGGTTAGAAGAGCCTCTGGGAGTTCTATACTCAGCTGTTACTGAAGTCAAACCAAACTGTTAGATTCCTTTTCATAACCCTTCTGTAGCTCATTTTTTAATAGTGTTCTGGTTACAGACATATGAAGAGTTTGCTTTAGTACTGAAAGTATTTGCAAGTGTTTTATATTCTGTATGGTAGCATTTCAGTGATGTGTGGCTGGCTTCGAGAAACTGGAAAAAAGACCTCAAAAAATAATCCTAACAGCAGAGAAGCTATTTCTAGATGTTAGCACTGTTCAGTATTCCTGGGAATGCAGGGATTTGTAGTGCCCATTTGAAGTCCCTGCATTCCCATGACATTACTCTATGATGTATTTAGTGTAAAGGATGGATTATGCCTTGTCATATGCAGTATATTACAAGCAGTTTGTGGCTTTTGGCTGTAGACCAAAAAAAAGAGAGAAAGAAGTGCCTACTACTTCCTGTTTCACCAGTAATACAGAAAACCTCCTGGGGTGGCATGTAGATTTTCAGTTGCACTGACATCGTAATTTAACCTTAGTAACAATGCAGATGGCTGGTACTCCAATGCCGTAGTGAATGAAGTGTCACTGCACCAACTTACGTAAAAGACCTTCACTGCAGAGATGGTTGGAAATTGAAGTAGTTGGAGGGATTCTGTTTGGTTTTGGGTTTTTGTTGGTTTAAAATGTTTGGGGCTTTTTAAAACTTCATTTGCAATCTGTCATTTAAAGCATGTGTGAGAGAGAAGATGTCAGCAGCTATCAGAGCAAGGTCAATTGCTGAGTGGGAAAAACAAAAAAGATACCCTGTAACATCTTACATGACTGGAGGACACTGAAATAATTCAGAAGAACAGTGCAAGTTATTTCAGAGGTTTTAAATCAGAACTTTACACATGGCATGGATTTATAGATGCATCCTTATGAAGCATGCTTTTTTATTGCCTGTGCCAAATTACAAATTTGTACAGTGAGAAATGGGTTTATCCTATGACTCTGATTTATGAAGAGCTTAGATACTTTGTCTGTATGTGATCTTAAGCAAAACTTTTGACTAGTAAGCGACACAGTGTAAAGGTAGGGTTTTAGTCCAGCTGGTTTTATTCCTTGTGTAACTGATTAACATAGTTCCAGTCATCACTGGAAAACAGTATAGGCAAAAAAAAAGAAAATTGTTTTAAATAAGCAACAAAGAACAGATAGAGGTCCACTGGGCACGTATTTGCCTCTTTTCCAAATTCACTTTGAGAAATGAAATGCCTGCACTATAGTCCTGTTTGGTCCATATGTGCAAATCATGGTTATTTAAGCTCCTTCTGTTCCACTAACACCTAAGTGCTCTGTGATTTGACCTTAAGGTCAGAATCTTTTTGCCTTTATAGCAACACCTGTGAAAAAAGTACAGCTGCTAGAAAATATGGGTGAAATTGTGATGTTCCCCTGGCCTTTGCACTACACTTTGGTGTAATCTGAGCTAGCTAATAAAGGAAGAGCTGTGTAGAGCAGCCTCAAGGAAGAGAGGGTTCTGACTGAATTCACAGATTTCAGTGTACATTTGGCACTCGGTACTTTTCAGTTTCTTAAAATTATTAATGGAACCTTTTGTTTGTTTCTTGTTACCACTAAGTATACAAAATGACAGAGTCTTAAAGACAGAACTGTGAAATGTTGCCCATTGTTTCAAGATGCACAGGCTTTTTAATACATTAGTGAATCCTACAATAACTGACCTAGAAAAGCATTTTGGTTTGTGGGGTTTTTTTTGTTTTATAGCATAAGCATACATAATCGAACACAGGTTGAAGAGACTACAATTACTGCATCAATCCTCAAATTTGTATGTGCTACATACCAAAAATTTTTGCATAAAACTCTTGCAATTTTAGCTAGCTCTGTACCATTGATGGAATGTAAAGATCTGTATGGATGTGTACAATTAGGAGGCAAACGAAATAAAATCAAACTTATTAAACAATAAAAAGATGGGTAGAAAGAGCCAACAAATTTGGTCATATATTGTCAGGTAATTTAATAAAATTATTTATTTTTGAGTTTACTTTCATTGGTTTCCATTCCCTTGAATTGAAAACTAGAGGCATTCTGAAAATTATATTTAGGGGTGGTGAGGCACTGCAATGGGTTCCCCAGGGAAGTTGTGAATGCTCCATCACTGGCAGTGTTCAAGGCCAGGTTGGACAGAGCCTTGGGTGGCATGGTTTAGCGTGAGGTGTCCCTGCCCATGGCAGGGGGGTTGGAACTGGATGACCTTAAGGTCCTTTCCAACCCTAACTAGTCTATGATTCTATGAATTGTCTTAGAAGGCAATCTTAATTTCAAGCAGGAATGGGTATGTTTTCAGCAGCACCTTAATAAATGCATATTAAGTCTTGCTTCCTTCAGTAATTGACAGTTGTTGAAAAAAGAGAAATTGCGCTCCCTTCTTTTTACTGCCCTTATTTAATCAAATGAAAGGTGTGGTAAAGTGTAGAAAATTTTAATTCCACAGCAAATCACAGTAATAGCTTTTCATTTAGTAAGGTTTAGCTGTGAAATTAGAGGTGTAATAGTTACCTCCATAACTAAGAACATCAATAAACATTTGCTTTCATAATAATAATTATACAACAGACAATTTTAAAAGAAGATTTAGACTGTGAACCTCAATTTGCAAGACAAGAGGAGGGAAGTCTGGGACTAATTCAGAGTTACACATATAGAATTGACTATCTCTGGGACCAGTTTAAACTGGGAGACTGAGATACACTGATGTTGAATACCCTGTTGAACTTGGCATTATTAATACCCGTTTTATTTTAAGGAACTGTAGCTTGATTACTCTTAATGGCAACCCTGGCCTTTCAGTTGCCTGTCTTGGCAGCCATTACACTGTTCATAAATGTCAATAATTGCCTGTTTACTCAGAGATAAGTAAAGGAAATGTGCCAATTTTACTATGAAGCCTCCAAATACCATTTGTGCCATACTAGAAGATACCAGTCAATACTTAGTCCATTTAATTGTTGTTCAAATATAGATACTTCACAGGTGCTATTGCATCCTTGAAATTGTATTTACAGTCTCAAATCACAAGTTTGGCAGATAATCAGGATTGTTTTACAACATCTGTTTTCAATTTAAAAAAATTTGCTGGTAATGGACTTGAATAAAGTCCTTTGAATTTAACATTTGCTAATTCCCTAAATTTTTATTCCTTATGATCAGTCTAGTCATCACTTTGGAATACTGGGACCACGTTAAATTTTTCTAGTACTGCAGAATTCCCAGTATTGTCACTGTAAGTTAACAGCAGAAAGCAGGAGATTTGCTTTGAGAATTGCACCATAATTCTGGTGCCTCAGACTCCCAGCAGCTCAGAAACATCCTAGTCCTGGTAAATGTTGCCAAACATTCTGCAATCTTCAGTGGACTTTAAGACACCTTATTATTCAAGAACACATTATTTCCCCCAGATGAAAAGAAATATCTATTAAAAACTTACACATTTCTGTCTCACATAAGAAGTTCAGCCAGTCTTCTTAGCAGATGAAAGTACTCTATCTACAGTTTGTTTCCAGTATCCTTAAAAATCTTTCTAATGCTGTCTTCATTGTTGCCAGTCATTAATCTTCCCTAATTCATTCAGTTTTCTCGATGGATTTTCAGCAACTGTTACTAATCACATTTTATGAAATGCGGTTTATTTCTGTCAGTTTTCTCTGTGAGCAGCTTTTCTGATTTTTGACCACTTTCACTTCAGCACTAAATATGGGTAGGGTTTTAGCCAAAGATGTTCCCAGTTTTTGTTTTGACACTAGTACTACTTGTTTATTAAATTGTTCTTGAAGATCTCCCAATCTTCCAGTCCTGTTTTTCTGTTTATTTTTTAACTCTCCCTCAGAGTCAGCTTCCTTAATTAACACTAAAATGTAAGGACAAGTTTGTTGATTTATTTTTTTTTTATTTAAATCTGACTGATTTTAGTACTTTTAAATGTATTACCCTAGTTCTGCAAGGAGTTTTAGGAGTTCCAGCACTGATCATTACAATTGCTTAATTATAAGGCATCATACAAAATTTGCTGTTTGTCACTAGTTCCCATGGCTTTTGCACTGTTGGCCACTACTTTGAGATCTAATTAATTTCTCATTCTTTTCTCTTGAGCAGTTTTCCCTGCAGCATCAAGGGAGCTTAGTTACGTGAAAAACTGTGGTTCTTACAACTCAAACTATCTAATAAAATGGCTGTGGCTGCTTGCTTAATGTCCCTTTAGTTGTCTATTATCTCTGCACTTTATTTCCTTCCAGTAAATTCAGGATTTTAGATTTATAGGAACTAAATCCCTACAAACTTAGGCCAAGTTTATTTCTGTCTTAACAAGTACCTTCCCGCACTAGTGCTGGTGCCTCAAATTTAGTTGTAACTGGATTAACACCCAGGGAAGTACCTGGCAAAGATCTGAACCAGGAAGGTTGCTTATATTATTTAATCATCTGAAGCGGGAGTCTACAGCGTTTGGAGTTTCCCCAGATAAACGTGGTTTATCAAACTTTGACAGGACAGTATAGCAGTGAACATCTCAGAGGTATCTTTGCTGTTGCAAGTGATCCGGTTAGGCCAAACAACACAAAGAGTTTGTTGCAAAACCCTTAGTATGGTTCTGGAAATAAGTCTGTTTTCATTAGCTTGGTGTTATACAGTTGATTTTTATTCAGAAAAAAAAAAACACAAAACAAACCAAGCTATCAAAAGCGAGTTTGAGGAGGGCTTTTCCATTTCTATGCTAATTTCTAAGCTCCTCTTCTGGAAGTTTTTGGATGTTCCTTCCTGGTACCCTTCAAGTATAATCTGCTTGCACAACACTTATCCATAAAAAAGGGTGTATCAGTTAAAGGAAAAGTACACTAATTTAGCACAGTGTGGGATAATAAAAGGTGTGACAGGGTTAGGCTTTTTTGTCTTTTACACATTCATCACCAAATCATATTTGACACTTTCCCCCACGTAGGAAATAAAGAAGTTCAACAAGAGAACAAAGAAAATTTTTTTTCCTCAAATTTGGAAAATTTCAGAACAGAAACCCCTTTGAATTGACTCATTTAGAAGTATGCTTCCTTCAGTATATTAGTGGGAGAAAAAAAATCCGTGGTAACTGCAAAAATATTCTGGGGAAGAGTGTCAAGTCAACCTGTAAAGTGACACTATCTTCCTCTTTTTGCACGTACTAGCTAATAAAGATTACAGTGTTTCTCTTCCCATTGCATTTTATTCTGACACTTCAGGGTGCTCCAAGAAATAGCAGCATTTCTTCTGACAGTTAGGCTTTTCATTTTCTACCAGTTTTTGTCAACTCCCAGAACCATCTAAATCATTGGCATTTGTTTTCCTGAGCTCAAGATGTTGATTTCTTCTCCCTGACATTAAGTCTTTGCTCTTCTGCTGTTCCTTTATGGAGAGGCCTTTTCAGAGTTTAATTCTTCCCCTCCAACCCCCCCCCCCAAAGGCAGCTATGATGTATGACTAAAAAAAGGTAACAAGTAAACAGATAAAAATCTTGTTTGCATCAAGAGTTTTAAATATCTGGCAGAGCTTACATTATATAATACAGAATTGGGTAATTACCTTTTTTTCTGTCTCCTTATATTTTGAAATAAAAAATTACTTCTTCATCATAAACTGTATTTTCAATGTTGCAAAGCCTTCTCTAAAAACAAACTTGCTCATCCAAGTGAGTAGCAGAAATAGCAGCAAGTTGCACATCTCCTTTCTTAGTGAACAGGGGCAGTCGTCTAAGTGCTGAGGGTCAGGGCACAGGCCTGGTTGCATTAGCTTCTCTAGTGTGAAGTGCTACACTTGACTAGTGCCACAGCTTCATCCTTCAATTCCATTTTCACCTCCTGCACAGCCTGCTATGGCTAGAGGCCAGCTGAGTGTCTGTTTTCACTACAATAGTGATGCTAATGCTAGCAATTGTGATCATGTCAAATTTATAGATAATAGTTAAGCAGTTCTCTGATCTGGTTCAGTTTTTGAACTGTGATTTGGAGACAGAGGGGCAGTGCTCCAAATTTAATCTCGCGTGTCTTTCCTAACATTTATTTATGCAGTAAAATTTTAAACAGAAAATTGCAAGATTGTGGCTCAAACTTTTAGAATCAACATGAATGCAGGATCCTAAGATTAGTTTCTGTTGACCATGGTGGAGAAACTGATTTTACCTTTGCTTGTGGTGTATGTATTAGAAAACAGTAGAAAACCAAAGAAATGCCAAGCTAGTGTAGACTCATGCATACATGTGCTGGGTACAGACTTTCCTTGTTTGGGTCCAGAAACAGAATATGATTTGTTGTAGACTCAGCACTACTCCTGGCCCTGAGCTGGCTCACACCTAACCAGTTCAAGAATTTCTGTTCCTAGTGGTGCATCTTTGTGCTTCAGCCACAAGGTGCTGGTTTGCAACAGAAATCTTAGTTGCTAAAACTAAATGATTAGCAGTTCCAGTGACTGCTGAGATTAATTGTTTAATTATGTGTTATTCCATGCTAGTTTGTCAGGTCATTTTCTGAAAGGCATGAAATGTGGTAGCTGTGGAAGCATACTATCAGGTGGCTGTTCTTTATCTCAGCAAGTAATGTCAAGTCATTGGGAGGGAGGGGAGGACAGTTTGGTCTAGGACATGAAGTGTATAAACAACGTGGAAACGAAACATGACATGCTAAAGTAGACTTTTAGAGTGACTTACTGCTGGTTCTTGATATTCTCTAGTACTTGTATGAAAGCAGATTCTAAAAGCTAAAATCTGCTGCCTTACTGTGCATACGTAATGTTATGCCACTTATCATAAAGAATAGGGTTTACTGTTTCCCAGTTTCTGACAGATTCTGATATTTGCAAGGAGGAATTATTTCTTTAGGTATTTAAAGAGGGGTAAAACCAGTCATGCAACAGAAAGAAATTAAGTTTTCTAATATTCAACACTTTATCTTCTCTAACTCAAGTGAAATAGCAAGACATCTTGAAGAAAAAAAAGAGCACTCTATTCAGGATTAGGAATTATCTAGTTGTATAAATAATCTTGACACAAAATCAGCTTAGATTTGTGACTTTTAGCGAGGATAAAGTATAACATTTCAGCTAAATCTGAATAAATCAGATAAAACTGGCCTAAAAGCAAAGATTAGCTGCACTGTAAAGTTACCATTACAGCACTAACCTCCAGTGTAGAATTGCTGTTTCTCACAACTGCCACACAAATCAAAATTTATTGAGCTTTATACACAAGTACTGTTTTCTCTAAAAATACATGGAATTTGATAGATTTCTTTCTACGTTTCCTACTTATATTTTTCTGTATGCATTGTTTAAGCAGCCACCCTGGTACTCCAGCACTAAATACATGAAAACCTGTTACCAAGATCAGCGACCCAGAAAGTCTGCCTCCCAAATATTACCTTTCCTTAGGAAAGCAGGAACGCAGTGATTTTACCCAAGTAATCTTAAGTGTCTGACACTGGTATAATCCCTAAGCAAATAAAGAGGAGCTCCAAACCCATTAAATCCTTGAACCTGACATCCAGCAACACCAGACATCCTCTGTTAAAGCTCCTGGGGCATTCTACAGCAAGAATGAAAAATATATCTAGTCTAAAAGTCTGTGTTGGTCTCTTTTTCTCAAGGCAAATGAAGGAAAGAGGTTTGTAGCTACACCAGTCCCCAATTCATCATTGACACTTTAACACACAACAAACTGTTGTTAGTTGCTTGTTGGACCCAAGCAGTGTTAGGATTATTTCCACGGTTTGTATTTGTAAAACAGTATCATTGATCCCTACTAATCTTAAATATTGTCAAATACAAAATAGAAGAACATTCAATTGTAGAGTTGCGGGAGAGTTTTTAATGAGATAGAAGGATTAGGTTTTCTCACACCCTCCCCAAGATACATATTAATAAAAACCATCAACTCACTTGTAACACAAGAAGATGATTAATTGACTGACCACTGCAAATTTGTGGATGGTTCTCCATATTCCCTAGCTTCATTGTGTGTACAAGGACTCTAATATTCAGCTCCATTTTGGATATCCAGTGTACCAGTCCAAGTAAATAACTGATTGTCTCTTTACCCTCTTCTGCTATGACCTATATATGGAGGCTTTTCAAAAAAACATAGGAAGAAACCGGAATGAAAGATGCCCTTCAAATAGAGGACATATTCATTCACATCATACAGATACTTCCTCTGTCAGCTTATCAAGTGTTAATTATTTTCTTTGGGAAATTAAAAAAAAAAGAAAAGAGTAACTCTGAGATGTTTACCTTCAACTTGATTGTACCGATTTGAATTTCCTGATGTTTCATTACAGTTAGGTATGATCAGGAGAGTGGAGGTTGTTCTGGCACAGCTTTAGTCAGGGTTACAAACCAAGATGCTAAAGCTAATAAATATCCTACTGATCCCAAAGTCTGGTTGTCTGTGCAAATGTAAATCACTCCATAACAAGATCTGATTTTGAGGTTGCTGTTGCTTTGTATGAGCTTCTGGGAGCCTGACTTCACTGCATACATGGGCAAGAAAAGGTAGTTATCTTTGAAAATACTGATTGATCTGATAGTGTCCTGTGACTTTGCGTTTGAACCTATCTACCAAAAGAAAGAATTAGCTGAAAATGTGAAGAACCTGATCCTAAAGAGAAAACTAACATCTGGCCTTAGAAAACTAAATTTGATCCAATGTAGCACAGGTAAATACTTCACCAGGTGAGTCAAGATGAGGTACTGAAAGGGCAGCTGGAGTGACTAAGAGGATGGAGAATTAAGATGAAAGACTGGAAGCCAGATAGAAGAGGGCTTATTACCTTCTTAAGCTTCAGCTTCCGATGTTCCTTCAAATTATAGGAATAAGCAAGTGGGTTTGAAGGCTTAGTGCAACTGTAGGCTTATAATACTACTTTAATCTATTTCTTTTTGAAAAGGAGGGATAGTAAGGTAGAGAGAAGAAACTGTGCAAGGTGTTTGACAACAAAGAGTGCAAGGAACTCGGAGCTCTTTGAGGGTCAATTAGCCAGAAAATGTGCTAAAGACTACATGCTCTATTGGATTAGCGGCCGAAGAATTACCCCAAAGCAATCAAAGTGGCCCTGTTGCCTGAATACAGAGAGGCAATTACAGATTTTGAGGACATGCTACAGAAGCTTTAATTAAAGGTATTATTTCTACATCACTGAACATTGGAAATTAAATTCTTACTTGCAGCCACAAGAAGTAGCTTTTTTCTTTCGCTTGGGTGTAGTATGTCAGCATAGGACATGGCTGACTTTGGCATCTCTTCTTTAGGAACGCATATTATATTTCACCCCCCCCTTCTCATAACTACCAGTTATAATGTTGGCATATTAAGAGATGGATTTCCATTGCTAGACCTTCTTGCTTCCTCTGGCATTGCATAGGTCTCTATTAGCAAGGACCTTGAAATCTGACTGGTCATTTCAAGGTGAAGTTTATGAAGTACTGTTTGTGTGCAGAGCAGAAAGGATTAACTATATCAAGAGTGATAAATCCATTGTCTTTAAAATGGATGGTATAGTAAGTTACAATATTTAAATGAATTTTGGCTCTTGACATACTTGATGGTACAACCAACGAGACCTGCAAGAGCAGCCTTTCAATGTAATTACACCAGCAGCAAACACAGACCCTTCCTAGCACACCTGCTGATAATAGTGCTTCCAGGAGTGCTTTGGCAACTGCTTTCTTCAGGAAGACAATGGTGTTCACAACCATACTGTTCTTGATGATGTTACATATGCAGATACAACAAATTCTGTTGTCAGCTTTGAACTCCTGTTCAAAAGCTGCTGGGTGCAGCTGCCAGCTTTTCTGGGAAAGCACCCTTCAGACTCCTGGCATAAAGACTTAATTGAAGCTTAAGAGCACTGGGCTTCAGCTTATGGTCTGGTTTATTAAAGCAATATAGTAGTGTGTGCATTTTTTGCTTATTTCCATATGTGCAAGTAGCATAACTACATATCTTTCAAACAGCCTTGACTCTCACTCTAAGGTTTTATACTTTACTTCAAGAGTTGACGTGATAGTCCAGTCCATAACACAAGCCTTGCTAGAAGTCTAAAACACCATTTCTTTTACTTGATAATACAAGAAACACACAAATCAAGGAAAAGAAAAATAAATCCTTACCTTTGTTTCCTGGTTATTTTGACAAATCCTCTATTTTTCTGTCCTGCTCTGTTGATTGCTCAGGTCCTCCTCAGCCTACAGGTTGTCCTCAGCACAAGGAGTTTCCTCTAGCTCAGGCCTCTTTTTCTAGTCATGGTTGGTCCCTCAGTCAGAGCACTCCTCCCTGCTGCAAATGCTCATTTCTCTTTTTCCCACTTTCTCCTCAGATTTTTCATGCTTCTTCTGAGCTTTTTCTTCCTGTGTTTTCCTTTCAATGTCCGAATTTTGTGATCTGAAAATTTTATTTGCTTCAAATTCTGGTGCCCTGGCAGGAGTACGAGTCAGCAACACCCATTCTCAGGCGAGAGCCAACCTCCTTCTCTTACATCCATGGTCAGAGTTACGAAGACAACCTTAGATCCCTATCTGCTGGATGCAGTCTGGAGGCCCTTTTGGCAGGCAGGAATATGCTTTAAAGCATTCTGTAATTCACCTAATAATCATAATAGTTTCATTATTAACCAGAGTTCATAAACTCTCTGTAAACCTCAGCTCATGTTTCTTTGGTGCAATAACCAAGTGTTAACTGGGCAGATGGGGACCCTAAAGCTGGTCTCTTCCAGTCACAGAATTATATCCTGCAAGCGCCATGTCTGCAATGCACCAGGCACACTAGTGACCTCACTGTGAAGTAACCAGCATTTCAGAGTTCAATTAAGTAGAAATGGAGGGGTGATTTGGAGATCCTGCTTTCTGCACTTTGGGGAGGTAAATGTCCCCCCTTGATATTAATTATGTATTGACCTCTTCACTGCAAGGAAGTGTAAAGTATAATAATATCGCAGCCAAGCATCAGTTGCTGCATATGGGACAGAAATATGGCTCAATGCCTAACCCCTAGCCAGGAGCAGTATATTCAGGGCACACTAAATGTGGTTTCTTGGTAAAGCCTTCTGCCAAACCAACAGCTTATTCCACTCTCCTTCCCTCTCCAGGTGGAGAGCCACCACCTCCCTTTTGGCAGTGGTGATTCACTGATTCAGTTCACTTGTGTTAATGAAGCTGTGCTGTGGGCTCATAGTAAGAAGGGATTGATTTTATCAGTGTTAAGATTCTAGGTAATGTTACTCTTCACTTTATGCCATAAGCCATCTCATAGTTTCCAGTATAATGTCACTAATTTCCATCAGTTTTCAAAAATTTTCACAAATGCATATTATTCAGGTAAATGCAAGGGAACTTCTACTGAAGTTAACCTCCTGGGCAAGGTCAGTAGTGGTGTATGTGAGGGTCAGGTGAGGCTTTAAGTCCCCTGCTGCCTGTCCGTTTTCTACCTAACTTCTGACTGGGAGACCAACAACTAGTGGTGCTCGAGTAGCAGGGTATTTCTTGGGCCTCAAAACATAAAATTGTTTCACACAATGCGAAGCAGTACAGATCTTGGAAACTGCCTTTTGTAGACTGGCTGAGTGCAGTATTATTTTGGACCCCATCCATGGATGTCTACAACAAGTTTAAAAACAGTTAAGTCTCATGATCTAATTGGTTCTAGATGTGCAAGAAGATAAAGTAACTTTCCCAAGGCTACATACAAGGCAGCTCAGAAGAAAGATAAGTCAGACTCACAGCTTTATAACTAACCATATTGTCAGAGCTCTTTTTCCCTATTATCTCATAGTGGAGTACCAGGCCAGTACTTCTGCTTGGTTTTTGCTCTTGTGCCAGCTTCAGTTTACAGTCAAGTTTCTAAAAGAACATCACTGTCTGTTGTTCACAT
Organism: Ara ararauna; assembly: GCA_028858755.1. Lineage (NCBI taxonomy): Eukaryota > Metazoa > Chordata > Aves > Psittaciformes > Psittacidae > Ara > Ara ararauna. Next base: position 18,391,130 of record CM054382.1, on the reverse strand, counting down.
CCTTGGTACAATACCAGCTTTATTCACAAATAGGAAAGTCTTTACCACTAACTACAAGGGTACTTTATTTTTAGGTTATGTTTTCACCCACAATCTGAAGAGTGATCTCTGTGTGTGGCATTTGTTTCCTGTCTAAATTTGTTTCGTCAAGCTTTATTTTAACACTTGTTTTGAATAGAGCAGCTTGGCAGTAACAAGTGTCTGTTTGGCTAAAGTCACATGCCAGGAACATAAAGGGGCTAGATAATGTCACTTTTGTACATCCAGTGTAAGTAACTGGTTTGCACTTGTAGTTAAGACTGGAACTGGGTGGTTTGAAAGATACTGGTTCTGGGTATTTTTTAAAACAGCCTTCAGGTAATGTTGCCATCATCATTTACTACTGCTGTCAGGTTTCACAAGGCAGCCAAAATTGAAGTACACATTTAAGTTAATTTGCACTTGCAACAAATTGGACAAGAGAAAGACCTAATTGCTGTTCTTATTTTTTTAGCTGTAGGTTACGACTACAAACCTCATAGGAGACACTTCTTAGGTGAATTATTTCCATTGGGGAGCTAACAAAGAATGTATCTCTGGGCTCAACCACTAGTGATTAGTGTTATGCAAATTTTCCTGAGGTTTGAGCTTAATTTGGTCCTTTATTGCCTTTTTAAATAGCTCTTTGTAAATGCAGTAAAATGTCCTGGGCAGATCCTGAACCTTAAATAGCATTTGGAACAGCCATAGAGTAAGTTGCCATTAGGAAATGCTTACAGTCCTTTTGCAGGATGCAGGGGATCCTGAAGGGCTGAGTACCATGACAGCTGGGAGCAGGCAGGGAGCAGGACTGGAAGCATCTCCTCAGCTGTTGTCTTCATTATGGCACAGAAGCAAGTAGAGCAGGGATGTTTCTCATCCACAGCAATACAACTGCACGCATACCCAATAACTAGCTTTTCCTGTAGAAGATGCTTGTTTGGATATTGGCTTATTTAGATAAAGAAGCGGAGTTGAGGGCAGGGAAGCTGACTGGCCTCTGATGCTGTCCCTGCCAACTTGTTCAGAAGTTAAAAAGCTGTTCCCTGTCTGCAAGAGCAGTAGCATTAAAAGCATGGTGGAGGCAGCTTGAATGTATTGCTGGTATAGCCACCATGCGCAGGTAAGTTCTCAGCTAGGAAAGGCTTTCCATGAAAAAGTCTGTACAGCTCTTCCAGGTTCTTCATGGCCAATTCAATATTTATTTAAAGAAAACACAACAAAATAAAACCCTCCCAAATAACATTTAAAACCTGGGGCTTGGTTTGAGGTAAAAGGAAGATGATCTTTGACTTCCTTTGAGTTGTTCATTGTTCCACAGTTTTACAGCATGTATGAAACTGCTTAAAAGCTCTTCTCCAGATGAGGAATGTAGGTTGTTTCTAATTATGTGACATGTAATCAAGCGTGACATGCCTTCTTACCCTTTAGATGACAGCAAGCTTTATTTCTTTAAACAGACTAATGTGGGAAACATTCAGGTGTTACATAGCCTGAAGCCTGCTAAAGTTCTTCATTTCAGTAGCCCTGTGACTCGACTTATCTGTGCTAATTTCTGTTACAAGAGTAACTTAGTCGAAACAAGTGGAGTGTGAAAAAGGCCCATGCTTTGGGCTTCACATTTTATTTTTAACTCAAAGTGTTTCCTCATTCTCTATCAATCATGACAACTGTTAATGCAAGAAAGTGATTGCCCCTTCTTAGCATCTCAGCACAGAGAGCAGTTTAATACTGAGAGCTTTGTTCTCTGTGTTAAATGCCTATTGACTTCTTTGGAGCAGAGAAATATTGATTTCTCTCTCACTTTCTTCACAGGCTCTGCTTTCTTTCCTGGTCGCTGTGCTGAGGTCTTTGCCAAAGGTCAAAGCATTGGGAAACTTGGAGTCCTACACCCCGATGTTATCACCAAGTTTGAGCTCACCATGCCTTGCTCTGCCCTAGAGATCAATATTGAGCCCTTCGTGTGAAGACGGGACTTTTATCCTCCTACAGCCATCCACTGTCACATGCAGCACCCTCTGCTCTTTTGTCTTCCTCTGCGGGGGACATCCGCTTGCGCTTTTATGTTCCAATAAACTAGAAAAACAGAGTCTGGCTCTCTGGGTAAATATGTTCCTTACAGTGCAATTTGGCTAGCTTCTGCAGGGGAAGAATGTGGCATCTCAGACTAGACCATGCCCTCGCTGTTTTTAAAGGGCGAGGAGGGGGAGGAGGGAGAAACAAGTTGGGTAAAAGCCCAGTGTATTACAAGAGAAATGTAATGGCAGAGCACATGATTAGTTTTCAAAATCAGAAATGTTCCACAGACACAGCTTCATACTGTAACTGATTATGGCTGCATAGCAGGAATTTCATTCTTTTCTTATTGCATGAAATAAGATAATTGATTAGAGCAAATGTTGAGTGAATGTGAGCAGAACTAAGGAGTTGAGCTTTTATTCTGTATGGTTGTCATGTGCTCATCAGTGGCTGGAGGAGGAAAACAAACTTATTTCATGAAAACCAGAGCTATTTTGTAAGCAAGATGTGTGTAATATCTGCTGCCCTAGTTCAGACACAACTGTTGATCCTTTATCATTCTAAATTCAGAAAGGGGAGGGTGTGGAATTAAATTTTTCCATGGTTGAGGTAAGCCTAGTGGTTTTTGAAGCTCCAGACCAAACTGGGAAAATGCATTTAAGAGCATATGCCAGTGGTCTTTTGCATGAGAAGCTGAAAAATATCAAAGCCTTTGTCAGACTGAGGCTGGCATACTGGTCTGCAGAAGTTGGCGTAGTCCTGCTGCACTCACATGGCCCCACCAGTGGCTCTCTGGATTCCAGCTGCACAGCACGCAGCTTTCAGACAGTTACTTTTCTTGCAGTTCTGCCCCTGGTAATATATGAGAACCTCTCACAGGTCAGCCTTTTCCTCCTAGGTGGCTTTCTGGCAGCAGTTATGCTACAGCCTGGCTCTTTGTGCCTCTGCTATTTGGGAAACTGAGAAGCTCCATGCAGCACAGCAATGCCGGATACATCTTTTCTGGTGTAAGGTCACTGAGTGGGTGGCCAGCTCAGTATGCTGAAGCAGGCTCTTTCCTGGCTTGCTAATGAAGCTGGCTATCCCTCATTTGCAATACTATAACCATTGCTAATGTTGCAGGCTAATGATAGTAAGTATTTTGCATTAGGCCAGTATGCTGTGGCTCGTTTCCATTGCAAGAGCCAGATAGCCCTGATCCCAGGAGGGAACTGTGCGAGAGTGGACATCTGGGTGATGCTGGAGAAAGGTGTTACAGTGACTATCTATCTCATTGAGAAGAGACGTGCAATGGTAAGGGTGAGGTAAGCTCATACTTTTGAGCTGCAAGTCTGCACAGAGGCCTATTGCTGGACCCACCGTGGCTTTTCAGTGATGGCCTGACTGGTAATCTTAAAAGGTGGGAAGGCAACAGGCAAAGCTTTTTGGTGCAAGTGTTAATCCAGTATGAAAAATGCACTACAGTTACCCATCTGGAGACCCTACCGTTCCCCTCAGGTGGATGTGTAGATTTTAATTATCTCTGCATGACAGACATGAAATGAGAATATAGCTATGGCCATACGTTGCACAACTGACTCCAGCACCCATGGAGTGAGAAAACTGCAGCACACATTTTAACGTCCCCTCAGGGATTAGCCAGCTTGTTGATTGCAGGATATACCTCTCCATGATGCCTCCACAACTGTAACCAAGCAAGCTCACAGTGTGGGAAGCAATCTGTAACGCAGATGGTAAGTATTAAACCCCCCTGTTTATTAGTGTGTCATGCATGGGGATTAGGAGACAATATGGCAGATTTGCATTTCAGCAGAGTACAGGCATATTTACGTGCACTAAATATATTTCTCTACACAAGATTTTCTGGCTCTCTGGGTGTCCTAATTCTCCTGTGAATTTACTGTCTTTTGAGTGTGAAGTCCAGATTAGGCTGGGACTAAGGGCTTGAGCTGCAGTGGCATGTGCTGCAAGGCTTTTAGTTATCACATCTCCTTTTTAATACCATTTGCCTGTGTTCTGGTGGCTAAGTGCTCTGCAAGTGGGACATTAGCTGTGTCCCAGGGAAGTTACTTGCTAAAAGTAGGGGAAAAAAATCAAGAGGAAGGTTGAAAAGAGTCTTCAGAGCCATCAATCCCTCACAGCTAGATGCAGTGCCAGCAGCCTTGCAGACCCTGCTGTAGCTCTACTGTAGTGCTGTGCTCAGGATTAGCTGTGAGTCCTAATAAGTGGGACATTTCATACAAATCTAGCATGTTTATTGCAGGGCATTGTCTTTTGTAGCCCAAAACCAATTATCTGATGCTTGCAGCTTGCTCATAGCTCATCGAGGTATGTTAACACACAGCTTTGTGCTGCAGAGGGCCGCTGTAAGCATTGCAATTTTGCATTTGCTCTTTGCTGTAGCTATTATCTTTGACAAAAGAAACATTGTCTGGTCATGGTGATGACTTTGGAGCAATTTTTGAACTTTGCTTTATTTTTGTTCTAAGGTAGAGTTGGAAGCTAGATTTTTCACTAGTGATTCCCAATTATGAATTACTTTTGGCCTGCTCCTGCTGCCTCTGGGTGTAGATCATTGCTCAGGATCTGGACACAAGTGAAAAAGGCTGAAGAGCTGATGACAGGTCAAAGCCTGTTTTAACATGCTGTGTGGGTGACTGCTGAGTTCCACTCAGCTGGACATGAGTACTGACTTCTGGGTTCGTCCTTGATGTACTTTGGTGCTGTAAAGGTCCTTTTCCAAACAGCCCATGTCCAGCTCCCAGCCACAGGTCTCCCTGTTGCTGTTGTGCCAGAGTATTTATGTAAAGGTAACTCCTGGGACCTTTTCCATCTCCGGGCTTGCAGTGTGCTTGCTTGCAATTTAAATCATTCTTGGTTTGGCAGGTAAGTGTGGAATAGATGAAGCAAAAGCAGCGGTGCTGCCAGGAGGCTGTCCCTGGGATCACGGCCTTGGGCACATGCGACACCTCTGACCGCCTGGTGACCTCGAAATGGAGCAGGCGTGAGGGAAGGCAAGCAGGGCAGCAGACTGATGGCCATCGCTGCCAGTCCAACAGTGAGCATGGTCCTGCACAGACAGCGGGGAAGTGATGCGTTCTGACACCTCTATGGCAGCAAACAAGGGTCATGCTTTACATGTTTCAACAAATGTGCAAAATCCCACCTGCTGCTGGGCCACGCTTCCACCCTGTTCATTGATGTACACACATTTCCTAACTTGCAGCATGTATTTGGAGGGTTAAAACTGAAACTGAGATGATTTTCTTTTCCTTCCGTCCCCTAAATTAAATCACCCATATCCAGGAAAGCAAGGTGTAAGCTTACTTGCAGTTTCACATAGAAGCTTGGATGGATTAGGAGGCAGGGGTCATGCAAAGTTACTGTTGGAAAACTGAACCAGGCAAATTCAGTGCTTGCTGGTTTGGTTTTTAATCCCTGCCAACGGCTGCAATAACATTTGGCTGCTGCCAGAGCAGCTGGTTCTGCGCTGGGGGACCAGCACACAGAGATGCCCTGTGACAGGAGAAAGCCTGGATGGGCACCATGTACCCAGAAAGTGGTTTGCAGAGCAAGCATGTATGAAGGAGGCAGCCTCAAGGCAGGACAAAGTGGACTAAGCTAAGGATGAGATGCGTGCTACATCCCTCTTGACAGCACAGCAAAGGAAATCGAGAAAAATATTGTCGTGGCACCACACTCCGGCTGAGGAAGGCCATGGGATAGAGAGCTGCAGTGCTGGATCAGGACATACGGGACAATACTGATGAGAAATCAACAGCCTCCAAGGCTGATGTTCCATATCTAGAGGTTATCTCCCATTCCCATCAAAGGCAGCATTTTACTCTAGAAACCAAGCATGCCTACACAAGAGGATTCAGCTGATGCCTTTGTGTTACCAAGTACAGAACACGACAAGAAAACCAGTCACAAAACCTCATTTTCTACCATCACTGGAGATGCAGAGGCACACAAACTGCAGGTATGAAGAGGCAGGGACAGTGAAGACACACATGGTTTTGCAGTGAGGACCTGGAGTTTCAGGTTAATAAAATACAGAAAGGGTGACATGTCTTACCTTGTCAGAGGACTTGCTTCTTCAGGCCAGGCCTTGCAGGAAGGGCTACAGTCCTGTGAGCATCCCACAAGCATAGCCTCACTACAAAACACAGCTGAAAGCCTCACCTGGTCCTGGCAGCTCAGTGATGCTGCAGCAATCAGGTTTCACCCCAGTCAACTGTGGGCATTTGGAAGCCCATGGGCCTGCCTCTTCCAGGCAGGACATAATGCTGAGGGGAATATTTGTACCTACGTGGTTTCAAATACACATCCTTGATAACCTAACCTTTTTGACTCCCCAATGAACATGAAATATTCTGGAGTTTATGGGATATCATGCCACAACGTCATAAATCAATTTCAAATCAAATTTGGCTTCCAATTAACTCTTTAGTCTACTAGAGATAGATACTGCAGGTGAAGGAGGTTCCCGGTGCCCAAGCATCCATCCCACATCACCAACAACATAGCAACTCACATGTTTCCATTTGCAAAGGATATAACAAATAGTAGTAAGTAGATGAGTAGGGTTTTTTTTTTATATTTAAGAAAAAGCAGGATGTTCCTCCTGAGCCTGAAGAGCCAAAGTTCTCAGCTAGGCTGAGCAGGGGACAAGGGGCCAGCTTTCGAAGACGGAGGGTGATTGCATTTGGGAAGCTTTTTAAAATGTGACTCATTCCCTTTACATCAATCATTTACAAGTAGCAACAGAAGGTACAAAATGGACAGAGAAACATCAGATTTTGCAAAATAAGTGTATTTTAAGATTTGAACCAAATACAGTTTGCATGTATTGCATGAATCACATGCAGGTGAATACTGTAAAAGATAAAAATACCTGTGCACATACTTTATAAATCCAAGCATTTACATATAATTTATAAAATCATCATAGCAGAAAATAGATGTGATTAAGGACAGAAATTTCACACATAAAACTGGATGAATGTCTCCATCAATCCATGCCTTTCTTGGGACTGATTCCATCCCACAGCTTAAACACTGAGCTTGCTGTCAAGGTTTTGCCCAGTTCTGGTCCCATCCACTACAATGTGGCATCTCCCCACTGCTTCAGTTCTGCCATGCAGCTGTACACTGTAAAGCACTCCTAACAGAAGGTGTTTTAAAGCCTGTGAGCAGTGCTTCTGTGGTGTGTGGGAGCGAGATTGAGGATGGGAGTTCAAGTCCAGCACTCACCAAAGGCACATGCCCTGCTGAAAGACTCATTGAAGCTGTTTGCATGCACATGTAAAGTCCACACAGCCTGACTTAAAACAGGTTATTTGCAGCCTGGGCAAACCTAAAAATGGTTGAGCCTGTGTTTCTTCTGGAGACCACTGACCTGGTTGTAAACTCACAGAGCTCTTTCACGTGCACGCTTCCTGCTTCTCAGACGAAACTCGCAGCTACGTTTTGGAACTTGATTATTTTATAGCGGTCAACTGATGGCAAAGCACCTTCTTTACATTCTTCAGGTTAATTTTTCTTGCAGCCAGGAAGACACTTGGCTTGTGTATGTGGTTAAAAAGCTGGTTTTCACTGTACATTCTACTGGAAAGGCACTGGGGCCATGCTTGAAGCTCTGCCGTCAGAGCATGTTATATCTTAGTAGCCAAGCAGACCACATTCACTGCTGTATTTCTCAGCAGCTCATTGGTCCAAGAGCTGAGATATATATATATATTTTAAATAAGCAGCCTGAGTTATAGTGGCAACCATCCTACAAACAGTCAACTGCTATTCTACAAGTATACACAGTATTGCAAGATGCATGGAAGACCAACCATAATGCCGTGCAGCACTAGAAAATGATGGCATCATATCATCACCACATGTTGTAGTCACCAGTCACCACTCAGCTCCTTCCACAACACAGTTTAAGGACACTGCTTGTACCCCTCTGTATGATAGGAAGGACTTTGTCCCATCCCCTAAGCAGGGGAGTTTAATTAAACAGTTTGAACACAAGCCTCAACATTGTGGTAACAACTCTGCTCGGTTCTATGTAGTTAAAGGATCTCTTAGTGGAGGTTTTCTGATTAATACTGAAGATAAATCTGTTACAAATCACAATGCTTTGTGTTGGAGTTTTCTTTCTTCTGTTTTACTTTCTGGGGTCTTTTCAGGATTCGGGATTGCAGTGGGTAAAAGCATACACATGGAACTAACCAGGTCTGGGAATGCTGTCAGAAGACACTGTGAAAAGTACAATAATCACCTGATTTCTTTAGTGAAATGCTCAGCCGTACCCAAATGTGGACGTCTCCAATCTGTGCCAATGATGCTTGCTGACGAAACCTGCTGTTCCGGCCAGCAGGAAGCTCCAAAGCCTGACATCAAGAAAGTGTCAGCACTTGAAAAGCCTCCATCTCCACATCACCTTCTCATCTTCAGCCACTCTTCCTTCATCCCTAGGCCCCCAGGGATAGCGTGGCACTGACAGAGCTCTGCATGCCTGAAGGACGGCGCTTTGCTCTTGGCTGGTTGCCTCTTCCCCCGCTCCACCAGTCACTCATTCTTCCATGCCTCAAATGTGAGCTCTTCCTTGGCTTGCTCTCCTGTTTCAGCAGGAGCAACCCCACACCCCACAGACCCACAAGGCCAGTGTCCCATAGGCACAGCCAAACTTCCAGTACCCCCAACCCCACAGGAAACCAGCCACTGCTGCATTTCAGCAGGGATTTTGGCTTTGTAACCAAAGATTCTTGTCATTGTTAGTCATCTAGGCCACTGTTCTCTAGCTATGGGACACAGCGGGATCAGCTGTTTCTAACCTGAAGTTAATTATGTACAGCAGTTCCCATGGGTTTGCATGGCAAGGTTTTGGTAGCAGTGGGGACCACAAGGGTGACTTATGTGTCCCATAAATCCAATGCCATCCAGCTCCAATATGGACCTGCTGCTGGCCAAGGCCAAGCCCATCAGCAATGGTGATAGCACCTCTGGGATAGCATATTTAAGAAGGGGGAAAAAACCCTGGGCAACAATTGCAGATAGAGAAGAGACACGTGAGACAATGTGGGAGAAACAGCTCTGCAGACGCCAAGATCAGTGAGGAAGAAGAGAAAGGATGTGCTCCAGGCACTGGAGCAGAGCTTCCCCTACAGCTTATGGAAGACCCCACATCGGAGCATGGGGGTATCCAAAGAAGTCTGCAACCCCATGCAGAGAGGAGCCTGTGCTGGAGCAGGTTTGCTGCAGGACTTGTGACCAATCAGGGACCCACGCTGGAGCGGTTTGTTTCTGGAGGACTGCACCCCATGGAAGGGACCCACAGTGGAGCAGTTGGTGAAGAGCTGAAGCTTGTGGGAGGGACTTTCATTGGAGAAGATGGTAGAGAACTGTTTCCCATGGGTGGGACCCCAGGCTAGAGCAGGGTAAGAGCATGAGGAGTCCTCCCCTGAGGAGGAGGGAGCAGCAAAAACAACATGTGATGAACTGAGCACAATCCCATTCCCTGTCCTCCTGCACTGCTAGGAGGGAGGAGGTAGATAATTTGGGAGTAAAGTCAAGCCCAGGAAGAAGGGAGGGGTTGCAGAAAGGCATTTTTAAGACTTGGTTTTATTTCTCCTCATCCCACTCTGATTTGATTGGTAATAAATTAAATTTTTCCCAAGTTAACTCTGTTTTGCCCATGATGGTAATTGCTGAGTGATCTCTCCCTGTCCTTGTTTTGGCCCACAAGCCTTTCATTATATTTTCTCTCCCCTGTTAAGCTGAGGAGGGGGTGATATTGCGGCTCTGGTGGGCCAGGGTCAACCACCACACCAGTGCAGAAAGGAATGAAACACTTTTTGGTCAAGTTATCAGCCTCGACAGACTCATCGCATCTCTGAAATGGTGATGCCGTACATTACTTGGTAAGGAAGGCGCTGTACTCACATCAATCCTAACAGCTTGTGCAGCAGTGGCACAATCACGGTCGCACTGAAGCCAACTGAGGAGTATGTTATAAATTTATATGGGACTTCGACTTCCAGTCGCCTCCGTGCTTCCAGGTCGCCAATGGGAAACTTGTATCGATAACCCAGCATGCCAAGGACCATGCTCTTCATGAGCTGTCGTGTCAATAGAACAACAAAGATCCCTATGAAGAACCTGGCTAGCATGACCACCACTATTTTACTGGTGATCAGAGGAAATCCAAGCTGAAAATTCCTGCTGGTGTAGGCTGGTGCAGCATACTGGTTGTTTAACCAAAATCCCACAGTTGCTCCAGCTCCTGCTCCTAAGATAGTAGTGGTGTCTCCCCTGGTAGGGCTGTAATAGTCTAGTTTGGGGTAGTTGTAACATAAGACAAGAGGCACAACTATGCACACCAGTGGACAGAAGGGACTAGTTAACAGCAAGTGATCTATTACATCCCACGCAGGATACAAGAGAATGAGCAGCACAGCTGAAATCAGCGCTCCACCAATCACGTCCTGCAAAGAGATCACATTTAAAAGCTTTGTGAGACCTGGAAGATAAAACAGATATTCTCGGGTCTTCATAAAAGACCATTATCTGCATTCATGGGCGTGTAGCAGTGGAGGAATGCCCTGAATTCACAGCAATAGCACTGTCCACACACAGTGACAACCTGAAGCCTGTGCTAAGCAAAATGCAACAATCCATAAACCAAACCTTAACCCTGTCCATGTGAATGTATTTGTTGACCTATACTTTTCCCCTAAACAAGTGAGATTCTCCCCCTCATCTGCCTTCATGCTTTGAGGGCACTCTCCAACTATGACCTCAATGGAAAAGGCACATGCACAACTCCATCTCAGGCAAGCTGCCTTCATGCAAACCCCTCCTGTAATCCTACAGGTAATTTCATCATATCGGTAAGATTATCGCTTGCTTGCTTTGCATAAATAGGAAGATGCTGTCTTGTCAGAGACAAGCATTCAAGACCAGGAACACAGGCTGCAGGGAAGAATAGTGCAGAGCTGTGGGATGTGCCATGATTTCTGCCAGCCGTGGCGAGAGGTAAGCACCACCGGGCAGGAATACATCAGGAAGAAATTGGTTGCCCAAGCCTCTGAAGCCCAGCTTATAGTAAAGTGCCGGAGGCAAGCACATAGTTAAAACCTGATTTATTAACAGAGGCAAATGAGGTCTTTTGAGAACTTGATTGTTTTCAACTGCACGGCTGGGAAAGGAGACAAGCAGGTCACCCCTAACAAAATCCCTCTGCATAAGAGCAGCCAGACAAAAAGCAATATAATAAATTTCCCTGTGCTGCTCTCCTTGCATCACTCTGGAGACAGCAGAGTTTGTACTCTGACCATGAAATGCACTGCAAAATCATGGACAGAAACATCCTCTTCTCAAGATTCTATCTTTTTCACTGAGTCATGACAGTTGACTCCTACCATGATTGGTCACAGGCTAAAATGAATTATTTACAAGAACTTCACTTACAGTTAGGCAGGAATGAGGGGACTTTTCCACAACAGAAATATTTAATGACTTTTTGTTAAATGCATTACACCAGTATGGCTGAAATTTAGCTCTTTATAACTTCCAGGCAATAGATTCACAGTACATTGGGTTTAAGCAGCTTCCAGAGCCATTTTGTATATTCTTAATACAGATTTCCACTTACATGTATTCCCTCATCCATGACATGGGGATAGCTATGTAAATTCACAAAGTTGTTCACAGATGCCTGATACATAAAATACCATTAGGCGTCAATATTTCATGATAACCCATCTTTTGATACCAATTTTTAGATGATAACTTTACACCAGAAGGCACGTATTTGGCCCAACACCAAGTAACTGCATCAACACAAAAGAGCTGAGGGTTGGTCCCAGTACTGATGCTCAGAAATCCCATCACCACCCTGTACCTCCATTTCCCACCCCACTATTTGTCCACCTCAGAAGAGAAAGTCCTGACATCTCAATGCCCCCTCCACGTGCAATCAAGGAGTGAAATTGAAAAGCTGTTCACGTACTTTGCAGTTCCAATTGAAGACATTTAACCAAACATTAATATTCCCCTAACAAAGGCTTTGCTGAGATTTACGCAGCTGACTCCAGCAGTTCCCAGCCAGGGCACAGACAGCCTCTATTTACAGACCTGATTAAGGTTGTCTGAATTTTGTTACCCTCCTGGTCAGCCCAGACCATACAGTGTGTCACCATACAGTAACACAGCTCCTGTAGCTTTCAAGATGGACTCAGATAACCAGCTCTGCTCCCAACCAGCAGTCTCCAAACTGGGCGCACAAGGAAACCCATCAGGCTGTGCGAAGAAAAAACCTTTTGCACCACTACTAAGTAACAAAAAATGAAAAATCTTTTTAAAGCAGCGCTTATTTCACCTTTTTTAATTTATATTTTGTACGTATCAGTACAGGTATATAATTCATAAGTAGATAGACATATATATGGGGTACATGCTCAAAATTTTTTTACTGATCAAAAAAAAATGGGAGACTGGTGCTTCATTCTGTTCCCTGCTCTCTCAGCCACTAATACACGGGCTTCTCATTTTGGAGATTCCTTACTAGAAGCTTCTGGAGAGTGCGAGATATACCCAGCCACAGCCACCAGTAGTGACTCTCTTTAGTTCTGGTACACATGGGCAGAAGTTTGACTTTCTGAACACCCAGAAGAAGCATGTGAGTTCAGAACCAACACCGGACAAAGACATTTAGCAGTGCAGGATTAATGATTAACCCCCCTCACCCGTTAAAATAAGGAGAAGGTGGGAAAAGGAGGGATGGATCTGATTTCTGTAAGAAAAACTGCTTTTCTGGACTCTTCCTACTGTGCGCGCAGGAGCAGGACCTTAGCTTTTCCCAGCTGCTGTTAGCACTCCCAGGAAGCACATTCTTGCCTGTCTGCCTGTGTAAACACATTAGCCTCTCTCCAAACCCACAATTATAAAGGAATTTTTAAATGAGGGCAGGCGTGAATTTTGCTCAAGGTGCTGCACTACCAGCAAAGCTTAAACCCTCCAGTTTCCCTGCTGGGATGGTCCAGCTCCAAAAGCACAGATAAGTCCTCCACAGGCTCCATTCCTGCCAAAAAGCTTCCCTTCTGCTGTGCATCTCAGCTCTGCTCCCATACAGCACCTCCTGCCTCCTCTACAGTGACAAGCATCTGCCCTGGGTTTGACACAAGGGTGGCCCTCACTCTTACCTATTTTAACTAGAGCTTTCATTTTGTTTTGCTGCCTAAAGAACAGGCCACTATTGGGTTTCTCCCACTGCAAGTCATTCAAGATATTTTCCTGTGCTACAGATATATTGAAAAATATATAAATAATAAAAATGAGGTAAACATTCGGTTGCATGTGATGTCTGGGATGCAAAACTGCCCATCACTGAGGGAGCATGGTAGCAGCATGGTCCATGGGTACCAGCACCACTGCTGCCCTTCTTGCACCAGGCTGGGGCTTTTTGTTTCACAAGGTCCCAGCACAGTTTGGTTTAGGATTGCAAAAGGTTTCTGAAGGCAAGACCCTTCTATGCTCTTCCCATTGCAACTAAGGTCAGAAAACACTTGCAAAATGCTCCCAAAATATCGAACCAGCACACCGAACACAGAGGTACTCAAACATCTTCCATGATATTGCCAGACAAAGAAAAAAGGACACTTTTTTTTATTGTCATGCATATGGCCACTTATTGCCTGAACTCCCTTCATGTTTTCATTTAGTGTAAGATGCTACTCACTCTCCCAGACAAAAATCTTACTTGCTTTCCACTCCTAGAGGTTACTGTTTCATCCCACGAGGACTGTACTGTCATAGAGTGTAAAGTGATGCCAGTTCGTTGTTTGTTTGTCAGCTTTAAAATACTTAAGTTAATTTCAGGATTAATGGTGGTGTTACAAAAAAACAGATACAACAAAGGAGCTAAGCATGGGGGCTACAGCGGCCCCTCTCCCAGGGGTATGATCACCAATATGTGCACCAACACCGAGTCAGCGTACATTGGGGAAAAAAGAAACAATTTACTTTGTTTTGACAAACGACCTCCAGGTTTCTTTTTGGTCATAAAAAGTGACCTTTTCACTTCTCCCTGTAACCTACCCTCGCTGGCCAGTACAGGACATTATCGCTTTTAACTCAGGGCTGTGAGAGGGGAAGCTGCAGTACCAGTCAGGTTGTCACAACATCTGCTGCTGGCTGGAGACAGGGCAGCATGCACTGCAGCCAGGAGGAGACCTAGCTCAGCTGCCACAGCAAACACTAAACCCAAATGCTTGGTGCATTAAGAAACATCTACTTCTGACCCTGAAGGGTTAAATGATGGCTGAAAGCCTCCCTTCCTCACCCTGCTTTGGGGACTGCCCTCAAAATTCTTCCTGATAGGATTTGCAGTGATCTTGCTCACATCAACCCTGGCAAGGGGGTTGGAACTAGATGATCTTTAAAGGTCCCTTCCAACCCAAACCATTCTATAATCTTGAAACACTGTGCACTAACATGAGCACCATCACCCATCATTTCAAACACAAGATGACTCAAACACGCTCCAGCAGTGGTGAGACAGAAAAACTTGTTCACCTCGCTGAGACACAAACCAGAAATTGGGATAAAGTTTTAAGATGGAGAATAAATGGACATTTTCTAAAATAAGATTCTCTGAGGAAAATAATAAACACCACCAAAACAGTCCTATTGTCTCAAATTGCTTTTTGTTCCTTAAAAATAACCTCCAAAAAGTTACAGATTTGTTGTTTCAAAATGCGCCCAAATTTTTACTTTTCCCTTTCCAGGTAATTCCAGATTCCTTTTCTGTCAGCTTCTCTGACTCCATCATGTAAGATCTAAAAGCAAGGACCCTGCCTTTCCTCTGCTTCTCCATGCATGTGGGATATTCCCACATTGAGGTGGTGCAAGTGGGTTGCTGTAATTATCTCTTAGCAGTGCAAGTGCATCCCTTCTACCCCACCCTCTAGCTGGGTGATGCTCTTCTGGTAAGAGCCCACACAGCGGATGTTTATTCCATTTTCCCTACACATAGTATTCCTTTCAATATGGCTATAATGGTGCAGGTAGCTTGCATACCAGCTTAATGCCTCTTCAGAAGGTCTTTAATGGTAACATCTCTTTTACTGACATGACTGTGCTTTTTGAGGCTGCTCCTCATCCAAAAACAACACCAGCAATGCTGAAACACAGACTGATTTGTAGAGCCAAAACTACAGAAGATGAGTCTGTGCAGTGGAGCTTCAGCTACAGCTGTAGCAAAGCATGATGCAACCTCCTTGCCACTCCTTCTCTGGTTCCTCAAACAGGAAAAATTCAGTTACACTAAGTCATTGAGTGTGTTACCCATTCATTTGCTCTCCTAAAATATTATGATCACTTAATACATAATTATACCCTGTCAGCATTCATTTTCTATTAATAACTCAGTTAAGAATCCATTAGATAGAGGTTGTTTCAGCTGCTGGCTTGGCTGAGCAGCTCTTGTGCCTTGGTCCCCATTGTATGTTGGGCAGCTCAGGGTGGGAGCTGTCCCTCCAAGTGTGGAAAATGTCTCTGAAGTGCACTTCTTTCCCAAAAGAACCTGTCATTGCAGGTGGAACGTGGCCACAGAGAGAGGGATTGCATTTGGGCAGCTGTGATCAGCAGGCATTTCCCCAGCTCCGTCCCCACCATGTCATGCAGAGCAAAGTACATTCACCCTTTTGAAAGGCAGCACTGCTCACACTTAAGTAAGGAGCTGCTTTTTCTTTTAAAGCCCTTTTTTATCATGTCAAAGGCACAAAAAACTTTTTCTTCTTTACCCTAAAATTCATCTAAATTTAGAGAAGCCTCATTATGATGGACCAGCAAGGGAAGTATGCAAAGAATTTTTCCTGATTGGCTTAAGGTCACTAGCCAAGAAAGGATGTCTCCAGCTTTGATTTTATATATAGTTTTGATTCACTGGGCCTGGAAGGGAAGGTCAAGCTCTATTTTATAGATAACCTTAATCTCATAAGGGCTCCCTTTCTTGCAGTCATTGAGTCTCTTTATCACAAACATACTTGGTAAAGAAATGCAATTATTTATGCATATGCAAACAACCAACAATGCGTATCAAACCCCTGCAGGGAAGTAGCTGGGAGTTTTTATCTATACTTAGAAAGCTGGATGACCCCTCTGACCACGGCATATAAAACAGGTCGATAATATTTCCTCTTATCAGAAACAAAGCAGCTACCACATAATCGAAGTTGCACTGAAATCTGCTCTTAACGTAGGATTGACATCTCTAAACAACTGCGCCCATCAAGTCCATCATATAAGGTCATGGATATTTTATGATTTTTTTTCTTTGGATGAGGTATTTGTGCATCTCAGTCCTTTAAGGATTAATTTCCTTCCCACTAAAAATGAGAAACTTGACAAAATATTACATGCCATAGCCTTATATGTTAACAGAAGACATGCTGTCCCGCAGCCCCCCAAGTGCAACTCACTTGTCACGTGTTAGCCTCTCCTCCACTCTCCACTGGTCACCAGTGTGACTCACCAATGTGCTATTCCTTCCCTGACACTCCCAGGCTAAACCAGCCCAGAATACTTCTTACTGACAGCAGTGATACTATTGCACAAAAGGCTTTGCTCAACAGCAGCACCAGTTGCCCAAGTGCATTCCATACAATCAAAATTTCAAAATACAGAAGTACAATTCAGATGCCACATCAACCTCACCCGGCTCCTCGACCCACACACACCGCTGCTTTCCTCATGGGATAAATAGTACCCCTGGAGACACAAATAGCAATAGCCTGAGGGTTTCCTCACAGATGCCTTTGAACAGGCAGCCTGAACTTTAGTGGCATGACTCCTATATTCCTCAGTGACATGGACTAGGCAGGATGAACATTGCTTGAAGAGTGCGAGATGGGAGTCACTAAAGGTAAGCAGAGCTGAAGGCATGACTGGCACAGGGCAGCGCAGGGCATCCTTACCAGGACCGTGTGCATCCCTGTGTAGAGCCTGCTGAGACACACCAGCGTCGAGAACACAAACGCTGCTACCAGACCTAGTTCAAATGGATACTGTGAAAAGGGAAAAATAAATGAACCCAATTACACCGTTATTCACTTTAACATCAGTATATATCTGAAATAAAACATCCAAACAGCCAGGCTGACATAAGGATCTCACGTTGGGAAGCAGCTCCTGGGATCTACCTCTCCAAAGAGGTTAACATGACCCTAGAGGAGACCTCACACTGGCCAACATGCAATCCTGCTGAAAGGCCATTTCACTTGCTGTGGTGCCTGCTTTTGTGAAGGTGTTAGTGTGGGAAAGCCTGGGAAATTTGCAGAGGTTTCTCCCCACAATATCTACCTGCAAAATCCATGTTAGTGCAAAAAGCCTTAAGCAAAAAAGGCACAGCATGTTGTCCAAGCAATGCCCGAGGTTGAACTGCAGCCTCAGATGACCCGAAGTGAATGTGACAGCTTCAGGGCCTGACAAGAAGGTGTGCGATCAATAGTCCTCAAGCAGTGGGCTTGGAGGGGAAAATCAATGACTGGGTTGAAACTAATCCAGCTACTAGAGCAGTCAGAACTGCTCTTCCTTGTGATACTTTAGGTTTATTCATCTTCTTATAAAGCTGGCTTTGCTTCATTCCCGCTCTGAATTGCCTATGAACATGGGAAGAAGTGTTGAAATAAATCAACATTCAAATAGGAAAAAAAGAGGAAAAAACCCAAACCAAAAGACATTTGGTAAAGAATAAGCTTAACATATTAGCCCTTAATCCACTCATTCAAATTCTGCAACTGAGTAGACTGGTGGGCTCCTTTCAGTCTATAAAGGAGAGTTTTATGGAAAAAAATAACAAACGAACCCAAAATATAAATAAATGGAAGCAATTCACCCGATTTGACATCAAGCCTGCACAGCCGAGAGGCTGATGACTGACACGGGTGGCCACAGGTCAGCGAAAAAATGTGTCTGTGGAAATTCGAAGCATACCAACTCACTTCTGACCCTTTCCTCCCTGGGGTACTCCAGCCTTTGGGACAGAGAGCTCAGACCTGGCTGAAGATGTCACTCCCAGTTCACAAAACACTATTTTTTGCTCAATTCTCTAAGCCTTTGGAGGGTTTACACCCACTTTATTGTCCCCTCAGCAGGCCACCTGGGAGCTGCTCCACACTGGCAATTGACGACCTGGGCAGCTTGAGAGGATAGCCGCATAATGGACTCCTAGATTTTTCCTTCTTAATAGAGGCAATCAAATCATATAATTATTTTACAGCAGCTTTGTTGTTTCACGGCAGGTTCCAAGAAGTACAAGACAGCCTATGAAGAGCTGTGTGTCCCACCAGAACTTATCCGTTGAGGAGGAGGAGATAGTGCTGCTGACCAGGTCTCTCAGGCAGCTCTCTACACATGGGATGCATCTGGCTTTCCAAGGCCGACAAATACCCCATCTTACGGCTCCTCCTGCCCATCCTCATCCCGCTGCCAAGCCGGTCTGACCAGTTACCATCCAATTACCAGGGAGCAGAGGGCTGGCAGTGCAGCTTTAGGCATCACTGACCTCCTCACTCGTGCTTGCACTGTGGGCAGAAGCAAAGCCCACTGTTTCATGGCTGGGACCAGAAGAGTCTGGAAGTTAAATTAATTCAGAGATATTGGTGTAATTCAGAGATCTCAGCTCCTATGAGCTACAGCCACAGGACACAGCACCTTGCATTAAAAGGGTGGCCCACCTTTTGTCCCTGCATACACGCTGGCACTGAAGGAATGACACTCAGGGACACTGTGACAGCAAGAGCCCTGGCCATACTGTGAGCCCTCTTAGTTACATGGGTCTATCTTTGAAATACCCCTCAGAGGACTGCGAAACATGCTTAAATATGATGCAGCCTGGAAGTTATTATTGCTAGAGTACAGGAAATACATGTTTGGATTTACAAAATGAGACAAAAATAATCATTGGGGAGAAAAGAAAAATAAACCTTTCAGAAGGATTAAAGGCTGAAGGTCTGGGGAAAACAATTGAGAGATCTCCTTCAAGCCAGGGCAGTGAAACTGCTAATTCTTTGACAAACAAGCTTTCTATCATGCCGCATGTTATTAGTCTAAAATAAGTCAGAGCCAGAGAATTTCCAAGGACACTTTTTCTACATCATACAAAATCCAGGCTACATAGAGCTACTTTGGTTTCCCTAGGAGCCAGCATTTCCCAATGTACAGCATTGGCTTGGTGGGCACAGGGCGAGCACGAAATGCTGACACCGGGCATCTTCCACAGCAGAACCACGGCTCCCTTCATGGTCACCCTGCGTACAAAACTCAGTGAACTCCCCAAACCTCAGCAGGGCAGGGCAGGGCAGTGCAGCCCACCCACAGCGCTGACGGGATTCATGCTAAAGAAAGGAGATTTCTGCTGAATTTCTTCTTGTGTCTATTATCAGCCAGCTATGGATAACCACAGCGAAAAACATATGTCTGAGAATAAATACATAGCTCCTCTGGAAGCAGCAACAGCTTTGGCTTGGCTGGTTTTCTGTAGCTTGCTGGAAGCAGACACATGCTTTTCTAACTCTTTTTCTCTCTCTTTCTTTTTGTACCCCTTACCTTGTACTGGTTCATGGTTGCAATGAGAAAGGAGAAGGAGATAGCGGTAGCTGCCATGGCATGGGTGGAAGGCATCCCATACTCTGCATCCGTCCTCATTTCCAGCTTGACAACAGGTGGTGAGAGGGGCCGAGGCCACTTCAAGATGTCCTTGGAGACTTGGCCTATGTACATCACTATCTGGGGAGAGGAAAGGCCACATGGCTGTCAGTCAGCACGGGCAATGCCCACTCAGCCTACCTCTATTTATGTGCTTTTTCCTGCAAAATCCACCACCCCAAGTGCTGAATTCATCCTCTGAATTATTAAAGGGGTTTCCACTATCCCAGCCAGTGAAGGAAGCAGTACAACTGCACCATGTAGTAGCCTGATCAGAAGTGGGACCAAAGGAGGGTTCACTGATGAGATGCAGCAGTACAGGCATGAGATGGACAGCTGGGTCACAACCCCCCGTCCCTTACAGCCCCTCTCTTTCAAATTAAACAGCTACAAGGGAAGCTTTTCTGCCACCGCCTTCAAATCACCGCCTTGCCCAGCTCCACACAGCAGGTCTCCGAGTGCAGCAGCAGCTCTCCTGTTCCCGGCAGCTCCCACTCCACCCACAGCACCAGATGCTGCGGGAATCCAGCGGGGATGCGCCGCCGCTGTGGATATTAAATAATAGCCTTGGCGTCCTCGGGGAGGCAGCAGAGAGAAAACTGGACGGGCAACAGGAAAGTACCAGTTCTCCGGCCTAACTCTCCAACAACAAAGGGCTTTTGTGCACTGCTTGGGACACCAGAAGTTTCAGCAAGGACTTAATTAGCTACTAATTAATAGATGACTAATTAATAACTCAACAAGCACTGCAACATAGTGATTTTGGGGTGAAATGCTGCATTTTCAGGTCACTGCAAGCAATAACAATGGGAAGCAGAGGCAAGATGCAAAGCTGGGCAGCATGCCTGAAAGGTGCAGCCCATTCAGCAGTTCCCAGGTTGAAATCCTCTGCCCCTCAGCACTTTCTTCCCAAAGGCAATGGGGTCTCAGCATTCTTCAGTCAGAAGGACGTGAACAAAAGTCACAAAGGCTGTTTCCGGAGGATGTATTTATTCCTCCCTCCCTCTGGATGGTGCAGCCAGACATATGCAAAACAGGCTCTATAAAACAAAGCAAGCCTTTTTTTTTTAATACAAAAATCAGGTTAGATGTCTGCCATGATGTCTGCCATGAGACCTCAGCTGCTGCTGTGTGAGACAGCTCGCTGTTCTGCTTCTCACGCTTCCACTAGCAAAGGAGGGGTCTTAAAATAACATCCTTCCTATGCTGGTGTTAGCCATATGCCAGAACAGCAACATGATCATCTGCTGCCACATTTGTCACCAGCCACATGGCATCCCTCGCTCTCCCACCAGCCATTTAAAAAACATGGCTTCAAATTAAAATGAAGACGTCAGGATTCACAAATCAGGATCAGGAAAAAGCCAAAACATCACGTTCC
The DNA here is from genome assembly GCA_028858755.1 of Ara ararauna. Taxonomy (NCBI): domain Eukaryota; kingdom Metazoa; phylum Chordata; class Aves; order Psittaciformes; family Psittacidae; genus Ara; species Ara ararauna. Next base: position 18,370,006 of record CM054382.1, on the reverse strand, counting down.
TCCACCCCCCTCTCTACAGCAAGGCACATGCCACAGGAAGTGCTAGGCTTACAGCCAGCAGCACAGCCTGGAAAAGTGACTGCTGGTGCCTTTGCATCCTTTATTCCTCATCACGTGAATCATATTACCACTTTATTATCAGCAGCACCAGTGACACGCCTGGCAGGTCGTACTTCACCCTGATACATGGGGCACAGGGCAGTCAGCAAATACCCTGCCCCAGACTGCTTAAGGTGAACAAAGGCTCAAGCACAAGTGTTTCAAAGAAACACCTTTGGGGGTTTATTTAGTTAATGCCACCGGTTTCCAAATGGATGCAAGCACATCTTTGGAAGTTACTTAAATTCCAGGATTGAAAACAAAACTACTCTCTCACAGAACATAAAACATGGAGGCTACTATTTGTGATTCTATCTGAGAGGCAAAGCAGGATGAGCAAGTATATCAGCAGCCCTTTGTAACAATGACTTCCACCTGCTGAAGTATTATTAGCCCTAATACGTAAGAGTGTTACAGAAAAGGAAATGAGTCATCTTTGAAATGAAGGCTATGCTGGGACTTCTCTGATGCTGAAAACCAGGCTGGGTGCTGGAGGAGGAATGGATGAGCAAAACCACCAGGTACCCCCACAACACCTTTCTTACGCTACTCCAGATTAAATTCCGACCCTTCTGTTAAAAACCAACCAAACAAACCACATATTGTAGGGACACATACTGTTATGGGAGGTGAGACAAGCTCCATAAAATACGGAGTCCAGAACATGTTCAGACTAAGCACTGATCTCTGAAGCACCAGACCTTTGTCTTTAGCTCCTCTGGGTGCTGCGCACATGTTTTTACACACAATGTCCTGGATTATTTGGCAGCAGCAGTTGTGGGTGCGGCAGAACATCCCCCATCAGCTCAACTGGCAGGCTGCCCAGGAAGGCCAAAGATGGCAAGTGCATCATTGCTAAAAGCCATCCAGCAAAGGTGCTGTTCACAAGTGGCTGAAGGAGCCCAGGGATGCCCATGTTCTGTGGCTCACAGGACACCAAAGCAAGCAGCGCAGAGCCCCTGACACATCTGCCAGTGGTGGGCAGAGGGATGGCCCCATGGCATGGAGCAGGCCAGGCAGAGCGCCAGCTGTAATCTACACACCTGTGCCCAGTCCAGAGCATCAGCCAGTCCTGCTGGGGACCATCACACAGCTGCCAACTGAGGGCAATACCCCTGTGAGTGTACCAGGCCCAAACATCCAGAGCTCAGCCACAAATAGTGGAAACAACCACCCAAAACCAAACGACAACGACAAAAAAAAAACAAAAGAAGCAGGAGGCCCCCAAGGATACACTCATTACATGATGAGTGTTCTGCAGAAACACACTTATATCATTATATTTCATTGTAGGATAGATCTGAATTGCAGTCTACTGTGGCTTTCATCTTTTCATCTTATGGAGATGGTAGGTATCTGCCTTGGTTAAGTGGCATATTCTCTCTTAAGCCACACTTCATTATTTCCTGACCTTATTTCTCTGCCATTTTGGATTTACCCTCTAACCTTCCTGGGAAAGAAAGCAAGCTGCCTCAAAGTTTTAGCCTTTTACCAGCTTTTTTCAACCAAGTAGATGAGAAAAACCCTGTAATAAACACTGCAAACTGTAACCACTGAAGCACTGGAAGGGGAGAAGGGCGATGGAGAGTTGAGCATGGACGACATGCTAAAGATCAGCATGGAACTAAGCCTCGCATATGTTTGACTTGAATTACCTGTTTGTGCACTGCTAAAAATCTTTGAGGGCCCTGGAATTAATTTGGCACAGGCAGAAATTACCCCAAGTCCAGACCAGCAGGTAACTAGGGATTGCTTAGGTCCAGAGGACTGGGTAGTTTTGCTGTGATTTCCAGCCTACCCTAGATGAGCCAAAGAGTGCATTCCCAATGGCTTTGGGCAATCAGGGGAGGGGAGGTTAATGCCTGACCCAGGATCATGCCACCCTGTAGCAGCTGATTGGCAGCAGATTTATGTGCTTTGAAGTCTAAAGCAGGGTGATCCTTCAATCCTGCAGTACTGGGCTTCACCCAGCTCCCCTTTCTTCACTAGGACTGGAAGATTTATGGAAAGAGGAGCCAGGTTCAAACCAGGCTCACTTAAGATTTGAATTAAACCCATTCCTAAAGTCTTTTCAAGCCCATGTTGATTTCCACCCAGGGGGTCTCCAAGCCCAAAGTTGAACATTGGAGAGAAGAGGGAACAGGCCCTTGAACACAGTGAGCAGACACTACCTGCTGTCTGGAAGGCATGGCAAAGAACAGAACCTTTGAGTAAATCAACTCTGCATTGTTTCTTCCTTATGTTGCCAGCATTTTTTGCCTACCTAGAGTGCTGTATTACAGCTCTTGGTGTTTTCTCCTGTGTTTATTTCTAGCAAAGGCTGTGTTCCGCTCTAAGGGAAGCTCTTCCCCCCTGCAGATCACCCAACTTATCTGCAGTTCTGGTAGAAAATGGTTTGCAAGCATCTTCAGCGTAAATAATTTTAATTTTCACATTAATAAGTACCTCAGCCTCTGCATGGAGAAATTTCTCTGAACCTGTTTCCATTACTGAAGCAACAAAGTCGAAGCTGTGACGGATTGCGCGGGACACAATTAGCTGGAGAAGATAACTACACAGAAATGCATGCGAATTTAGTTGAGATTGCGCAAAAGTTGACGGGATGGGCACGGCTATTTCCCTTTCCTCTGAACGCTGACAGCGGCAGCTCTATCTACTCTGTAGCTGGGACTGTTCAAACTTTCCAAAATGAAACTTAACCATTTAACACCTGAATAATGAATATGTGCTAGTGAACAAGGGGTGCTGCTTGAGCTGGCAGGGAGGGAGGGGAACTGGGGCTCAAGGATGGGAAAGGGAAAAGCACCACAGCCCAGCACTGCAGCCATCTTGGATCACTGGGCACCCACAAGTGGGTCCCAAACCTGGATAGAAGCAAAGCAATGCTCTTTGGTATCAGAGCAGTCCATACAGGGAGCCTTTGTCCCAAGACCCCCACCACGCTTTCCCCTCTTAGGGGAGGTTAAAGGGCTCTGCTCTACCTCTGTACTAGGAAGTCGTACAAGCTACAGCTGGGACAAATGCCACAGTGTGAGCCCTTACTAAACAAATGATAGGAAAAGAAAGGTGGCCAATGGCATTGGAGCACAGTGTGGTGGAGGGGTCACTGGCAACAACCATGCACATGCATAACGCAGGAAAAGACGTGTGCATGCACACACAAGGAAAAGTTGCTCACATACTCCTGCCCAATGTATACCCTCAGGACATTATGTCAGCTCAGTAATATTTGTAGTGTCACTTGACAGTGACATGGCAGCACCAGCTGGAGATGTGGGAAATCATATAGAATGGTTTGGGTTGGAAAGGCCCTTAAAGCTCATCCAGTTCCAACCCCCTTGACACGGGCAGGGACACCTTCCACTAGACCAGGTTGCTCCAAGCCCCATCCAACAGATTGCCTGGACAAGCTGTGGCTGCCCCATCCCTGGAAGTGTTCTGGGGTGAGGGTCTGTTCCCCTCCCTGCGAGCATCAGAGTCCCATCAAGTGACCTGGCTCCTTGACATTTGTATAGTTCTGGTATTGCTTCAGTGACCTAAGAATTGGGTTTGCTCACCTGCAGGTGTTGCCTGGCATTTTTCAATGGTTTCCCCTTACTACTCTTGCAGTCACTGTGGGCAGCACTTCTGCAGCAGGATGTAAGAGCACTGCACGCAGATGTGCCACCACAGTGTAGACATGTATGATAAACAGAACCAAGCCAGCTTCATATACAGAGGCACAGGTCTGGTGCATCAGGGCACAATTTTCCCCATGGAACATTTCCATTACAGCTGCCCAGACCCCAAGTCTGGCAGGATTTAGGAAACAAGCCCAGTTTCTGCAGATGTGTTGTGTGTGGCCCATCCCACATCATTCCATCTCTGCTACAATCTCTACACAGGGATGGACACACCGGAGCACCCCATAGGCATGTGAAGGTCAGGAGAAGCAATTCTTTTTGTACTTTGTAATATTTTGGTTAACAAAGGTGAACCAGAACATATTTATTTTCAACTTCAGATTTTGCAGCTCTCCTATCTGTGCTATCGATCTACTAAAAGGACAAGATGAAATTCTAGAGAAGACACAGGGTCAAATAGCATTGGTGACATCTTCCCTGAGACACAGTGTGGCAGCCTGACTTTGACTCTGTTGGTTTGGCTCCCACATAGAAATTCTATAACCTGGCTCTAGAAATCCTGACCTGCAATTGCATTTGTCATCTTCCCATAGAGGAAATTTACAGTTTGAAAAAGATGGTTGCTATGATAAAAACAAAAGCAACGTGTGCTGATAGGAGCGACAGAGAATATCAGGAATACTGTAAAGAGGGGAAAAAAGTAAAGACACACTATTAATGAACTGGCATTTGCAGGAGATTAGGCCAGAAGAAGCAAAGACTATTCATGGTTATCAAGGCAGGTGTGACTGATTCACCATACAGAAACTAAACCAAGCATCCAGTCAGCAGTGTTCAGAGCTTCTATTCTCAGCATCCCCCAGCTAAGGCTTAAAAGAGCAGATACACACTGCAACAGATAGTAGCTGTGACCGTGTCCCTTGAGCATCAGCTGGTTCACAAAGAGTACCAGGACAAGGGAGAGAATGTTCTCATGGAGATGGACTTACTCCCAAGTCAATGCCAAGAACTAAGGTTTGGTCTCAGGAAAAAACACCATGAAAGCCACTGAGCAGCACTGCAGGCCTTTCACCCTGGCAGCAGAGTTCCAGCTGATCACATCCTTCTCCCCATCTCCTCCCTGCATGCAGATATGCCAATGGCAGCCATGAGGCTGGGCACCTCCTTGAGGCACACAGCCCTAATGGGAGAGGGTGGCTGGCTACGAGGGCTCAGGAATCTGACATCTGCAGTGCAGTCATTATTTTCCAGAAAATACATCAATCTTGTGCAAGCTGTTCCGCCATCTCCAGGAAAACAGGGCTCCATCACACATAATGGTGATTTGGGAAGACAAGCGCCATCACTCCCAGCATCCCCCTTTATTCTTCTTCCCCCAGCTTTACATACTGAGCACAGTATGGAATACCCCTTTGGTCAGCTGGGGTCAGATGTCCTGGTTGTGCCCCCACCCAACTCCTTGTGCACCCCCAGCCTGCTTACTGAAGGGGTGGTTTGAGCAGCAGGAAAGGCCTTTACTTTGTGTAGGTGCTGCTCAGCAATAACTAAAACATCCCTGTATTATAAACACAGTTTTCAGCACAGATCCAAATCATATTCCTATACTAACTACTATGAAGAAAGTAAATTCTACCCCACCCAAAACCAGCACAGAGGACTTCGATTCTCTCAAGTCAGACCTCAGAAACGCAAAATTATAACAAGTTCAAGAGAACCTCCAGAAATACAGCCAACCAGTGTCCTAGGACATTCACTCCGTCTTGTCATGGGTTCAGCAGCAGCAGTCATTTTTCTCCTCCTTGGTAGCTGGTGCAGCACTGTGTTTTTGATTTTGGGCCTGGGAACAGCGCTGATAACACCAGTGTTTCGGTTACTGCTTAGTGATGTTTTGGTCTGGCCAAGGACTTTCTGAGTTTCATGCTCTGCCAGGGAGGAGGGGAGCCGGGAGGAAGCAGAGACAGGACACCTGACCCAAACTGACCAAAGAGGTTATTCCATACCACAGCACGTCATGTCCAAGATGGAGGACGGAGAGGAGAGACCCAGAAGGGTGGGGGGTGCACTGCGTGGTCGGGCTTGGTTTTAGGTGGTGAGAAATTGTATTCTTTCCTTGTATTTGCCTTGTCATTATTATTATTGGTGGTAGCAGTAGTGGTCTGTGTTATACTTTAGTTACTAAACTGTTCTTATCTCAACCTGTGGGAGTTGCATTCTTTTCGGTTCTCCTTCCCATCCCTCCGGGAGTGGGGGGCAAGATAGAGGGGGGAGTGGGTGAGCAAAACTGCGTGGCTGACTGGACTTAAACCACGACAGTTCTTTTTGGCGCCCAACGTGGGGCTCGAAGGGTTGAGATAACGACAGGATTAATAGCCACTCGTCACAATGCTGATTTATTGGCTCTTAAAGTTGTTGCTTTTGGTTCTCTTGTGTTCATGGTTTCAGCCTGTTGTACCTTACTTACAGCCGGTATTTGTTATCTTAGCATGTTTCAGATATGGGTTTTGGTTTAAGGTTCTTGTTTCATTGTACTTTATTGGAATGGCTTGTGATATGGGCGGGCTCCAGAAGCCGTGGGGGGCGAATGTGTACCTGGCAGTTCGGCTGCTCTTCACCGTCCTGGCGAGGCTGTGGAGAGCCGAGGGGGGGCTGCCTCGGGAGCCGCCGGCTGCCGAAACGGCCCGGGGGAGCGGACCCGGGGAGCAGGAGCCGAGCCCCCCCACCGAGCCCAGCCTGACGGCTGCCGAGCCGCGGGAGGAGGAGGCTACCGAGCGGCAGGAGGAGACGGCAGAGAAGCCGGGCCCCGAGGCTGAACAGAGTCCCGTGGCCGAGCCCAGCCTCGTGGCGGCCGAGAGCATTCCCCGGCAGCTGCCCGCGGAGCCGCAGGAGAACGCAGGAGACCCCGCAGCACTTCCCAGCAAGGCAGAGGAGGAAGATCTGGACTCAGACAAAGAGCAGCTGGTGGTGAGAGAGCCGGCAAGCGCAGCAGCTACACCAGCCCCAGTGACAAGCACAGCAGCCTCATTTGAGAGCTCTGAAGGGTTTGAATGGCCTTTGGGTACCCTTGAGACCTGCCTGCTGATTGTGATGGGGATCAGCATGGTGGCATGCATACACAGTGTGTTTTACCCACAACCATTTTGTCTGGTCCCCAGAGTTAGGCAGAGTGGGGTGTGGGCATTGTCTGGGGTTAGTCTGCAATCTACGATGACTAAGAGATTTTCCCCAAGCCTGGACAGTTATGAGTGGCAGGGTGTGTGGGACAGTATGGGCAAGTATCTTGTCCACTGGGCCCCTCCAGTGCTTTGGAAGCATTGGAGATGGAAGGCAGCTGTATGGACTCCCCAGTGACAAGCTGCAGAAACTGCTGGAGGGGAGAGTGAATTACTTTGAGCCTGGTGGGCCCATGACACCTCAGGCCATCAGGGCAGAGATGCAGCATACAGATGGACTTATGATCGAGGGGTGGACTTGGCAATGGACACTGTGGCCCAGGTTACTGACGAGTGTGAACTCTGCACACAGCCTCTCCTACTCTGAAAGGCTGTTACAGAAGATGGAGCTTGACATCATGGACTGGATGGACTCAGCAGCTTTGTAGGGATTGGTCTATGCACTGAGGGATGATCTCTCTCCCTCTCTGTGTGTGTGTGTGTATGCATATACATATACATGTGATGGTATACTGACAATGTGGAATCTGAGCATAACGTGAATGGTATGGAATAAGGGGTGGATAATGTCATGGGTTCAGCAGCAGCAGTCATTTTTCTCCTCCTTGGTAGCTGGTGCAGCACTGTGTTTTTGATTTTGGGCCTGGGAACAGCGCTGATAACACCAGTGTTTCGGTTACTGCTTAGTGATGTTTTGGTCTGGCCAAGGACTTTCTGAGTTTCATGCTCTGCCAGGGAGGAGGGGAGCCGGGAGGAAGCAGAGACAGGACACCTGACCCAAACTGACCAAAGAGGTTATTCCATACCACAGCACGTCATGCCCAAGATGGAGGACAGAGAGGAGAGACCCAGAAGGGTGGGGGGTGCACTGCGTGGTCGGGCTTGGTTTTAGGTGGTGAGAAATTGTATTCTTTCCTTGTATTTGCCTTGTCATTATTATTATTGGTGGTAGCAGTAGTGGTCTGTGTTATACTTTAGTTACTAAACTGTTCTTATCTCAACCTGTGGGAGTTGCATTCTTTTCGGTTCTCCTTCCCATCCCTCCGGGAGTGGGGGGCAAGATAGAGGGGGGAGTGGGTGAGCAAAACTGCGTGGCTGACTGGACTTAAACCACGACACGTCTTTAAAGGAAGCCTTCAAAAACTGTATGGTTGTCCATCTTACGATGTCTTTAAATAAGAGAAATTTGAGCCCAGTCTCCTGGTAGCAGGAAAAACTAGCATCACATTGGTCTCGTTTATCATAAAATAGTTCGGGTTGGAAGGGACCTTCAAAGCTCATCTAGTCCAACCCCTCTACAACAAGCAGGGACATCTTCAGCTAGATCAGGTTGCTCAGACCCACATCCAGCCTACGCATTTAACACCCAAAAATGGGAAACAGTTACACCTGGTGGTTTTAGTGAAACACAAAGGTTTCCAAATAAAAACCCACCCAAAATTATTGCCAGCTGGTGTCAGTTATGAAAGCCTCCCTGGCACTTTTTCTTCAAGGGCAGAATACAGCCACCAGCACATACAAGATCCTCTTTCAATCAACACTTTATCAGTATTTTCTTTTATGGACCAATTATTCTTGTATTCTGACATTTTATAGTTACTTACGTGCCTGAATATAGTCTTACCTGTTCCTATGCAGTGCAATATATGGCACTTTAAAGAGTTTGACTTTTGAGTGACTGTGTTTATCAGCTGTTCTAAGCTTGTTTTGGTGAAATGTTGCCAAAAAAAAGGCACAAAAACATTTTGGTAAAATGTTGCAAAAGCACAAAAAACTAACACACATGTGAGAATTAACAAACACTTAAGAAACACTAAACCCAAAGTTTGCTGTAGATTTGTGCTTTTCAAAGCAGCACCCAGGATTCCAATCACCACACACTAATGTCAGTGGCATCATGATTACAGATACATTCCTGCTGGTTAACTCCCAGTTATTCTGAAAGCAAGAGTTCAGAGCTCATCATTCCCAAATTATTAAATGCCATCAGCCTTTGGAAAACCATTCCTCTGAAAGGCAGGAAGGGGAATCATAAAACCATGGATTTAGACTCAGGACCTGAAGATGCCTGCATCCAGAGCTGCTTGAGGTGCCCAGAGGGGCACATGCAGCCCAGTGGGTACCTGCCTGGCACCACCAGCAACTAAATCTCTGCCTCCCTTCAGAGATACCTCCTTCACCCCAGTCAACAGCTTACTGTAGTCAAACACTGACAGCTTCCGCACCTGCCTCGACAATGTCAATGCTGGCCAGCTCTTATTTATGTTGTGTAAATTAAAGTTTTATAGGCTCAAAAGAGGCGTGGATACATTTTACATCCACACACCCTGAAAAATACAACCAGAAAAAACATTTCCAAGGGTGCTGAAAAGCAAGCAGAAATTGTAACTGGTTTTTTCCAGGTCTCTACATTACCTCTGAAATTACGCACCAAAATGAAGCTTTCAAGCCTAAGGAATCAAAACCAAACTGAGCTTTCACCTCTCAAGCAGAGATGTGCAGCAAATTTAAAGTATATTTAGGGGCTGGTTCACGTGAAATTATTTCCATCTCTGTACTTCCTGGTTAAAGCAACAAGAGTCAGGGGCACCAAAGCCTCACCTGAACAGATTCATGAGTGTTTACTTCCAATTGCTGGAGAAGGGAAGCAAAGACAGCAGGGTACCTTCAGCATTAACCCAGCATCTTGCTCAGGGGTTTCGGGCAGTTATTTCCCTCATCTATCCATAAAGGGAAAGTAAAACCTACATATATACTGTGAATCCTCAGGGGAAAGGCACTGTGGTAGCACAGCATGGTGCTTAAAACTTGAAAAGCATCTGGATGTGAGTGCAGCCAGAATTTGCTAGAGCCAGACAGCTAAACAGAAATGCATGAGCAGCTGGTTTTGGAGGCCTGGGACTGGACAAGACATCCCAGGGCACCAAGTCCACCCTTCCGTTGCTGCCACTGAAATAAACTCTCTTCATAATCTTTCTTGCTGCCTTTCACCATGCTAGAGCTATTTCACAACCTTTGGTTTTAACATAGCTTATTTATGACTGCCTTGCATGTTTCTTCTTGTGACTGTATTTTTATTTTAAGAAGCTCCTTCCTTCTCGTGGTGTTTACAGCCAGCCCCATTCTCCTTCCAACTTCATTTTGTCAGGGACTTACTTAAGCTTTCAGTCTCTGCTCAGAAAATAACCTGTTCCCTAATCATTCCTGGCCCTGCTCCAGTTCAAATTTATCCTTCTCAAATGTGGGTGACTGGCTCTGCATAAACTATTACAGATAAGATGGCAGGATGTAAACAGCATTAATACTGCTTTAATTTTTAAGGGAAGAAACTCTCCTGATTCATCCTGGAGCACTGACTCTTTCATTTCCAACTTGCAGCACAAACTCACAGGTTTAAGTCCCCAGTGGCACAAAGTACCACACTCAGTACCACTTCTGTTTCTCCACTGCTCAAGGCTAATCCCACTTCTCCCATGGTCTAATCCCCTCTGTCACAACCATCCCTGCCAGCCATGTTTTACCAGCAAGCGTTCCTGATGTACCCATGTGCTTTGTGCCAGGCTCACAAAAAGGCCATTCCTGGTCCACCATCTCTCCCCCTGTAAAGCTTCACTAACAACCTCTCCTCATCCAAAACAGCACTAGAGGGGAAGTACTGCTACCTTCTTAAGGTCCTACACTCGATACCAACTCCTTTCCCCAGCTAGATAAGGGCCTTCTGTAGACCTGTCCTATGCACTGCACTTGCCCCTTCATGCTCTTCCCAGACTTCTACTGGCAGCTTTTTGTTGGAGACTATCAGGCTACCTGGATGTCTACTTTTAGCTAACACAGCCCCACATCTTCATTCATTCAGAAGCAGCAGCATTTCTTCTTCGAATGGCAGACAGCCTTCAGATCTGCATCCCTGCTCACCACCATGGCACCAGACAGGCATCCTTCCAGTGCTACTGACAAAAACCTTCCAGTGAGATAAAAGCACAGCTTTGCGCATTGAATTGCTGGCATTTCCCATGCAGCTAAGCTGATTCTGCTGTTGCGTACATGACCAACATGTCTAAGACAGACCAACACCACTCACAGCACCATGAAGGCTGATTCCTGTTCACAGCTTTCTTGCCAGCAAATAAGCCACCCAGCTGAGCTTGCCATGACATTAACACATAGCCTGCATAGACATTTTTAGCCATTTTGCAATTAGGTATAATTAAAATGTTTTTAAAACTACAGATTGTCACAAGTCTGTGTATTCAAATCAGCGTCTCCTTTCCCTCCTTTTCAGTGTAAAATGCAACTCCACAACTCCCTCAGTAACTGGAAAATTAATAATCGTCATATCACATGGTTGAATACTCTAATTAAAACAGACTAGATGTAGCCAGTACTCAGATGGACTCCTTGCAAGGCAAAGGCAAGACAAGTCTGAAGAAAGGCATGGCAAGGAGCTCTAAAGAGCCAGGATTTGAGCAACATGCAAATCCAGAAGGCAGTGACTACCGATTATCATCTTCTGTGGCACATTTCCAGAAGCAGTAGGTGTATTCCTGGCCAAAACCCAGCTCTAATTATACAGTGTCCACCCACTTCAGAATTTCAACTGCAAGTTATTTTTCATGTTCTCTTTAGAAAATGTATTGACTAGGGTTACTGGCACAGAACAACTGATGCCTCCTGTCCAAGACCCCGTGCGTTTGAAGTGTAGGACCCAAATCAAATTGCTTTTATTATTTCTCAGCATATTATTAAGCAGAATTGACTAAGTCAAGGAGAAGCTTCACAGTAAAGAAACAAAGCTATATATCACATACCAAGCTTCAATTTCTTAAATCAATGCAGATTGACAGCTAAACCTCCAGGGTCTGCCATCTGCCAGAGATGCTCCATACATCCCTTCTTTGTTCCAAAACTGCCTTACTTGGGCAGCAAAGATCTGATCAATACCAAGATGAGCAATGGCAGAGATAAAACAACACCCATTCCCAGGCTGAAATGCTTGGTTATCTACTGGTTTTCAGTGGCAGAATGGAAATACATTGCTCTTGATACCCTAAACCACATCTGTGAAGGCTGAAGCACTGCTGAAGCCAGTTAATTTGAGAATGTTCTCATAGTAACTAAAATCAATGCTTCTAAGTCTTAGCCTTCAACCGAGAATCTGATACTTTTCTTCCCCTCTAGTGACTGCAGCCTATGCATCCCCTTATTCCACTGCAGCCTTCCTAGTAGTTTTACACTAATTTCAATAAAGCCAGGACTATATGAAGAGGTTATGCAGAAGGAATTGGCATAAAAGAAAGAATCCCTGAACTGATGAAATACGTTTCATAAAACACCATGACACATTGGGAAGGAGGTGTTTTCTCAAGTGTTCTGTGCAAGCCCTTTCAAAAGCATCTCAATCAGTTATTGGGCTGAAAAAATAAGTCAGTTCGAGATGTAAAAGAGGTAAGCAGACACCCTCTACCAGCTAATGCCTCTCACCTCCTCTCTGTGTTGCAATGCCTCCACTTCCTGGACATACAAGTTACACATATAAATAGTGTTCGGCTGTGGTTTTTGTTGTTTAAATAGCTGTTATTCTTACATAGTCATTTGCTACTGTTACAGAACTAACAACTGTACATTTAAATAAGCCATAGAAATACTTACCGACCAAATAATTATCATCCTTCTAGACACAGAGTGATCTATGTTCCAGTAAGTAAATGGAAGGAAAGTGATATAAAAAATCTCTTCACCCAAAGCAGCTGAAAACTTGAACAGGTAGTAGTAGAAGTAGTTCTTCACAACATACTTCTGTACGCAACCCTGGAAATGAGAAGATTTTAGAAAGTCTTAGTGAATTAGAAAATCAGAGGAAACATTTCAGATATCTCAACTGTTACAGTAACCAGCCCTTAAACCAAACAATTTGTTGGAGCAAGTATCAAGAAATGAAGTTTAACATTTTACTAAAATGAAGGCTATAATGATAGCTCAACTGCATTTGCTGCAGGTCAGAAATCTACTCAAACTAATAAGGGTAGCAGTCACACTGACAAAGATTTTTGATAGACTGGATCAGTGTTTCCTCCAGGGAAATCAAGTATATTTCATTAAAGGGCACCAATGCATCAATTTTGATTTTTCGACAGCTGTAGTTAAAGGGAGCCACCACTGCATTCACTGGAAATTAGTTCTGAGATGAAAAAAAATGAACTGCAGTTACTGAACCATTTCATTTAAAATTTGTCTCATTATAGCAGGCAAATTTACCCTGCTGGTCCCTGAAATCCACTGTCAGGTGCTGCTGCCAACAGCATCCCCAGCACAGCCCTCAACACCGGCCTCTTCCACACTGTCTTGACCCCATGCTTCCCCACAGCGGGATGCTCACGGGACCACCCTGCACAGAGATACCTTAGCTGCAAGCTAAAGCCCTTACATGGGAGGTGGCTCAGCAGTTGCAGCTCATGAGCAGATCTGGGGGTAAACAAGGCTGTGAGCAGGCAGAGAGAAGTGCTGCCCCCATCACCATCAAATTTTCACTTGAAGTATCCATCACCAGGTTGTGTCTCTGTACATTACCAGCAGATATATTGCAAATGGCATCAGGTGGCACTGTTTAGGACTTTATCAAGCTAGAGATTTCACTTTTCTCTGTATCTGGCAGCTAGATGATTTCATTAGATGTACCCCACCTAACACACTCATTTTCTCTCTTCTAAAAGGCTGTAGCAAGCCCACCAGAGCTGGTAAGCTACACAGCAGTTTATATTATTAAGTCTATGATGTTGGTCGCTTGTGGAAAGGTTTGTTGCTGCCAGTACACCACTAAGAAGCCTTCCACCTGTTAGCAGGAGCAACATGCAAGTGAATCACATTTTATATAAATATCTGTACACTTCAGAAGAAAAAGGAGATATTGATAGATATATGAATAAGATTTTTGATTTGGGGGGCAGAGGCAAGGGAGCTAATCTAGCCTCTTTCCATCCCCCCAAAATATAAAGTAAAAAATAAATATGGAAGTTGGCTATGTAAATATGTGATGAAAGAACTTTCTAAAGATGGGACCTGAGAAGGGATCATGAAGGTTTCAGTACAGACACATTAAGTTCATGCTATAACACAAGCTCCTAAAACTCTCCTAAGAGAAAAACTATTATGCTTGGACTGATTGTGTAACTAATCTACCAGAGAGAAACTCAACCTACATGCTAGTGAGAAAATGTAAAAATGGTCTAAGGAGTCTAGACATGCAATTATGACTCATTGTAAAAGCCATTAGAAGTTCCAGTCTCTTAATCTGCTTTCAATATGGAGATGAGGCAAACTGCATGAAGACAACATAAGCAAGATGGAAAGAAGCTGCATCCATTCACCTGTTGTAGGAAAAACACCACAACTTAAATTGATTTTTGCATCAACAAACAGAAAAGATGAGTCAACACTTTAGAAACACTGAGGTCATAGGAGTGTTCCCCCATGTATTAATAATAGAGGTCACCAGTGAATTACTGGCATCCCTCTAAGATAATGCAGAAGTTTGCTATGGCTGGCTGAATGACAGAGCAATCAGCCTAAGTGTCTCAAGTCTCATACATCACTGAGAAAACACCCCCAGTGCAATTAGCAACTCTGATGCTTCTGTCTGAGATTCTGAAACTGCATTTGGTCACACTTAATACGGCCCCAGAGAAAGCCCTCTTCTGGCATTGCTAATTCCTCAATTAAGCACCAGTCTCCAATGTATTAGGAATTATGTGCTCTGGTGCTTTCAATCAAAGATGGTCACACGTATCCCAAAGGTAATGCTTTTATACTTGGAACCTCATGGGATGAGGGATAAAACTTTCTAATTCCAGTAATCTCTTTAGAGGGGAAAAAATAATTTTTCAGGTTTAAAAAAAAAAAAACCCTGGAGTTAAGAACTATTCTGCCAGCAGAAGGCAGAGCCAAGTCCTATCCACACCATTCTCAAACCCTTTCATTGTCCCTCTGTCAGAAATCAGCCCTCGCTTGCACAGTTTTGGGGGTTTTTCAGTTGACTGCTTTGGTTTTAAAACATTTTTTTAGCACTACACCAGCAGTTGTGGACAGCCCAGCATGCGAGGCAGGGGACAGAGTGATCATACCTGTGACACACGATGATGACAGTCACATGCTAGGCACTCGAGGTGTCACAGACTCTGTCCACTTGATTTTAGGTAGTGCCCAGTAATAAAAATCCGATGTTTTCAATCATTGTGATACTAAAACGTTCTAACACAGAAAGCCCACTCTGCTTGTGTTTATGTTTGGCACCTTCTAACACTCAGAAGTTTATTCAATCTCTACTTTTAAACAACTCTGATCTTCAGTCTTGGTTAGTCTTGATGTACTGAAGTGACCTGATGCCTTCCACAAACTCTGAAGCACTTCCAGTGAGTTAGCCCCTCCATCCATCTCCATTACTACTCAGTCTGGATCAGAGAGGTTTTAATGGTCAGTAATTAGGGCTGTAGTGAAACTGAGAATTTGCAGAACATTTCAGAAGCAAGGTGTAATAACCCACGTCATTCACAGCCACAGAAGACAGGTGATTTCACTAAAACAACCCTGCCCATCAACTATAAAATAGTTATTTTGGAAAACCTTAGCTACTCCAGTTACAGGAGTAACTTTTTGCAGGGTAGTGCTGAGTATAACCGGGGGGGGGGAAAAAAACCTTCTGTACTGCAGTATTCGGAATGAGCACTCAGTTTTCTGCCACCTTCTATGTTTATTAACTGTACCCAGTCAATAAAAGAACCTATCAGGCCACAACAAAAAATTAGAGATAGGTGATCAGATTTTGGAAAACAAAAAAAAGCAAAAAACCATGATATCAAAGGCTTCAGCTCTTCCATCCATCTGCACAGCTGAATGTCAGGCAATTACAGAGGTTTCTGAAGATCCAGCAGGCACCTGAGAGCAGCCAGGAACATCTCCAGCCCCTATGTGTTCACCTTCGCAGAAGGAAGCAACACTGGAAACTCATCACTCCAAGAGGAAAGAACAGGGTGCCCCACTGGGGGATACTGGTGTGCTCATGAACTGCTCACAGGGAGCGGTGGGGGGCACAGGGCTGGTGATAAGATGATGGAGGAGGAGAAAAAGGAGGGGTACACACACATGGGAGAAATTGCACAGATACCAAAGACAGCAGAGGGGAGGGCAGCAGCACACAGAGCCCACAAAATGCACACAAGGAACCTCAAGGCATGGAGAACTCACGGAGAACCAAACGCATATATGTGCACAGCTTCACACTCTGTTCAAGCACTTTTAATATCAATTTATTCTATTGCACCCTCTCCAGAATGTGATGCAGCCACTTAACAAGGGTTGTCCATGTTTACAAAATGTCCTTGTTGTTGCAGACACCTTGAGCTAACTGAAACCTGAGAAATATGGGGATGGAGACAAACAAATCACAAGAAAACCCTCCTGAAAAACCATAAAGTTCTGGTCAGTTCTGCTATTAGCAGAAAGTGCTTGTTGACTAGCATACAAATTAGCAACTCACAACTGTTGTACAAGCATTTACAGTGGCATGCACTAATGGCATAACGAGTAGGGACATGGCCTTGAATCATCACTTGATGCAGAAGCAAGACAATAGCTGCGTGAAAAGTAACCCTATGTGAGCTTCAAGCCAGACAACCATAGTATTTTCAATTGTCTCAGGCAAAGAATAAGTGGGGAGTCTAGAAACCGGGAAGACTTCTAGTAGCATTTCAGCAGTTTCTGAATTCATTCAAAGCACCAAAAAAGGCCATCATGTAAAGCTTTCAGCAAGGTACTCCAGCAAAGCAGTGCCCCACAGTCAGCAGCACCAAGGATGGCTGGTGGCTGAAAGGGGTCCAACCTTTGCAGTACCAAAGGCTGACACCATTCAAGTAGGAAACAGAAGTGTGTCCAGAACTCCCACCAGCAGCGCCACACTGGGTACAATACTCACCCAGTCAACCTCTCACACACCATTCATCATGTCTTTATTCAAACTTCCCCCTTCAGGCTGTAAAGGATGGTCAGCCAAGGCAGATACGCACACCTGCACAATCACCACACACCTGGCAGGCCGCAGCTAAGACAAGTCCAGGACGCAGTTCAGACACCTCAGTTTGTTCCTTAAGATTTCATTTTTTAATGTTCAGATTATTTTCCCTTCCACTCTGATTAGCACTTGGGAAGTAGGCTAAATTACTGGTTGCATTTCAGTATAGTGCTCTGAAAGTAACATAATTAACCATCCTTCCTTCTGTTGAAGAACACAGGTAGATGTAACAGAATCTGTCAAGTTGTTTAAAAACAAAATGGGATAAAAGTGGGATAAAATAAGACTAGAGTAGACAGAGCACTTGTTCAGGCAATTAACAGGAAGAATCAATGAAGAAAATAACTGATTATGTCATCTTCCTAAATAAAAAGGCTTCTTAATTAAAAAAGAAAAGAAAGAAAAGGCCATGCATGTATTTCGGAGACATAGGGAATGGTTGCTAAAGCAACCATGATTGCTTCTTAAGAACTATGCCTGCAGCCAGTTGGAAGGACAGCTTAGTGTTTCCTGAAAGACAGCCCAACTGAAGCCTAGTCCCCTAGTCCAGCTTGTCCATCAAGGGGAGATGCTTTACAGTCCCATCACTCTGACGGAAGTTTGTCCTTGTCGACACCAATGGTGGAGGCTCCACTGCTTGCTCCTGGCGATCTCCAAGTGCTTTGCTTTCCTGTCACCTAGCCTGGAACTTTCTTAGTGAAATTTATGACTATTTTCTTATCTACTGCAGAGGAACAAATTGTTTCCTTCCTCTGAAGGCTGACACCGGAGAAGCTTGTTACAAGCATTCAGAAAGGACATAACCATCCTCTCTTCCAGTACTTAATCACCTGCTATTTCTTACAGAAGACATTTAGCATTTTCCAGACACAGCACTCAACATGCCTGTCTCGAATAACTGTGTCAAAAGACCAGACACAACACAGTAATGCTGAAGGAATAGGCCTGCACAATTTCATTTGTTTTGCAGGCTGGTTTTAGAATAGCATGCTACCGTTGAACCATGCTCAACCTGTGATCTCCTCTAACCTCCATGGAAGCACTATCAAGTCTATTCTTTCTCATTCTGCAGATCAGTATTTATTACACCTACTTGTCCAACAAGTATCTGTACCTACTGAGTAGAAGTCAATTTTCAACCACACCTTCAGCTTGACAAGTGAATGTTCCATCACTGGCGGTGTTCAAGGCTGGGTTGGACAGAACCTTGGGTGGCATGGTTAAGTGGGAGGTGTCCCTGCCCATGGCAGGGGGGTTGGAACTAGATGATCTTAAGGTCCTTTCCAATCCTAACTATTCTATGATCCTATGATTTCTGTTCTCAACCTCCAGGCTACCTGCAGCTCCTCCTAAACTCATCTCACCAGCATTTACAGCTAGTTACTTTCACATGGCTATGAAACCTATTCTGAAGAACCTCTGAACTCATCGCTTTCCATCAGAAGGTGATCTTCATGGCACTCAAGCTTGCACATCACTCAACTTCATATATTACTTTCTTAGCAGATGTCTAGAATCTATCCATGATTCAGGCAATCAGAATAGTTTGGGTTGGAAGGGATATTTAAAGGTCTTCCAGTCCAACCCCCCAGCCTATCAGCTCATACGCTTTGGAGCTTTTGCTAGTTGCCAGTAAAGAGGCAAAACCGCCTGATCATCTCCACACGGTGGTCTCATGGTATCAGAATTATGTTTCAGCCCTTTTTCTCCAATATTATTCGGAGGAACAAAGAGATTTACCTGCCACCATGGTCTTCAGACTTGTGAACAAAAATCTATACACACATGCCTGACAGAGGGTAATGCCCTCATCTTTATTTTCTTGCATGCTCTTTATGGAAAGTTGCCCCTCTCATGATCATTCCAATTGTCCAAGTAACTCCTCAAATGTCCAGGTCTTAGACTTTTGTTTTTACACCACTGATGTGTGTCAACAGCATTTTCCTGCCAAGAAAGCCACACAACACCAGCAAAATCTTGGAGCAAAATCTTGCAAATCTGGCAAAATGCTGAAGCAGATTCTCCTGGAAGGCATGCTGAGGCACATGAAAAACAACAAGGTGCTTGGTGACAGCCAACATGGCTTCACTAAGGGGAAATCCTGCCTGACCAATTTGATGGCCTTCTATGATGGGGCTCTGGAACTAATGGACAGGGGTAGAGCAGTTCATGTCATCTACCTGGACTTATGCAAAGCGTTTGACACTGTCTCACATGACATCCTTGTCTCTAAATTGGAGAGACATCAATTTGATAGGTGGACCACTCGGTGGATAAAGAACTGGCTGGATGGCCACATGCAAAGAGTTGTGCTCAATGGCTCAATGTCCAGCTGGAGACCAGTAACGAGTGGTAACCCTCAGCGATGGGTGTTGGGACCGGTCTTGTTCAACATCTTCGTCAGTGACATGGACAGTGGCACTGAGTGCACTCTCAGCAAGTTTGCCAATGACACCAAACTGTGTGGTTCGTGGATACGCTGGAGGGGAGGAATGCCATCCAGAGGGACCTTGACACGCTTGCGAGGTGGGGTGATGCCAACCTCATGAAGTTTAACCACGACAAGTGCAAGGTCCTACAGCTGGGTTGGAGCAATCCCAGGCACAGCTACAGGTTGGGCAGAGAAGAGATTCAGAGCAGCCCTGTTGCTGTGGTTTAAGCTCAGCCATAACTCAGAACCAGTCGCCATTTCCTCCCCCCCCGCTCCCAGAGGGATGGGGAGGAGAATCGAAAGAATGTAGCTCCCACAGTTTGAGATAAGAACAGTCCAGTAACTAAGATATAACACAAACCACTGCTGCTACCACCAATAATAACAATAATAAGGGAAATAACAGGAGAAGAGAATACAACCACTCACCACCCACCAGCCGATACCCAGCCTGACCCGAGCAGTGACCTAAACCTTCCGGGTAACTGCCCCCATTTTATATACTGGGCATGACGTGCTGTGGTATGGAATACCTCTTTGGTCAGTTTGGGTCAGGTGTCCTGTCTCTGCTTCCTCCCGGCTTCCCCTCCTCCCTGGCAGAGTATGAGACTCAGAAAGTCCTCGGTCAGAGTAAACATTACTGAGCAACAACTAAAAGCATTGGAGTTATCAGTGCTGTTCCCAGGCTGAAAGTCAAAAACACAGCACTGCACCAGCTACTAAGAAGGAGAAAAATGACTGCTACTGCTGAACCCAGGACATCTGCAGAGAAGGACTTGGGGGTGTTGGTTGATGAAAAAATGAACATGAGCCAGCAGTGTGCGCTTGCAGCCCAGAAAGCCAACCGTATCCTGGGCTGCATCAAAAGGAGTGTGACCAGCAGGTCGAGGGAGGTGATCCTGCCCCTCTACTCTGCTCTTCTGAGACCTCACTTGGAGTATTGTGTGCAGTTCTGGTGTCCTCAGCATAAAAAGGACATGGAGCTGTTGGAACAAGTCCAGAGGAGGGCCATGAGGATGATCAGGGGACTGGAGCACCTCCCGTATGAAGATAGGATGAGAAAGTTGGGGCTGTTCAGCCTGGAGAAGAGAAGGCTGCGTGGAGACCTCGTAGCAGCCTTCCAGTATCTGAAGGGGGGCTATAAGGATGCTGAGGAGGGACTCTTCATGAGGGACTGTAGTGATAGGACAAGGGATAACGGGTTCAAACTTAAACAGGGGAAGTTTAGATTGGATATGAGGAAGAAATTCTTTACCGTGAGGGTGGCGAGGCACTGGAATGGGTTTCCCAGGGAAGTTATGAATGCTCCATCGCTGGAAGTGTTCAAGGCTGGACTGGACAGAGCCTTGAGTGGCATGGTTTAGTGTGAGATGTCCTTGCCCATGGCAGGGGGGTTGGAACTAGATGATCTTAAGGCCCTTTCCAACCCTAACTATTCTATGATTCTATGATAAGTAGGGCTGCATGCATCTCTTTCTTGATGAGCACTGCGAAGGCAGCTCACTTCCTTGATCCTCTCAGCCCTGTTTTGCCAGCCAGAGGTTAGGTAGGTTGGACACTGCTGTTTCAGGTCCCCTGAGAGAAGTGATGGGTGAGCTTTCCATGTGCTTCAGCATCCTCCTACTGAAGAAGGACCAGCCAGTTTGTGCAGTAAGGAAACAACAGGGCAAAAGAGAGGCAGGAGAGAGAAGGGCTTCCCTGTTTTACACTGGAAGAACAGGTTTGTTTAATTGCATTTTAATTTGAGAGAATTAGATTGCAATTTTGCAAGGTGTACCATGGAGCTTACACCTGAAAGTGCCTGAGGAAGTCACTTTAAGGATTAGGTAGCTGCAATGTCTGTGGACAGAGGGAAGAAAATACATGAGTTAAGAATCAGAAAACATAAATTACAGCCCATTCAGAAGGACGGGGACTCCAGCTTAGAAATAGCGATCAAATTTATCTGAAACTCAACATGTCCCCAAAGGTTGAGTGCCACTGAACATGTTTTTTTGATAGAAGAAGGATGCGTCACACAAGTTTTCAAACTTCACAGCATTAGACAGCCACCCTGCCCACACAGCAGCTCCCTGCAAGCACCACCACCTCTTATTCTTGACTTCCTGCCAAAACACATGAGTCAGAGCATTACCAGGACCTGCATGGCTGATAGATACCCAGGCTGCTCTTCAGAGGCCCAGAGGAGGAGGAGGAGTGGGAAGCCCCTCAACTCATTTTTCCTCCAGTGCACCAAGTTTGAGTAGCTCCCAGCTGTTGGGAGCTCCACAGCAGAAGCATGTGGGAATGGCCAAACGACCATGGAGAACCAGAACTTCACTGTTATGTTTCTTTTCAGAGCAAAAAGCTTTTTCTTATCTTAAGACTTGATTTTAGAAATTAACTATAGCCTGAAAATTTGCACCACAGATTAGTCACATATTTCTATCCAGCAGCAGCATCATGAATCCAGTCAGTTTGCTTTTGCACAAAGATCAGTTCCACAGTCGAGGTCTACCCTGAGAGGCACAGAGCAGCAAGGCTTCTGGAAGATAAGTGGGCAGAGTAACACCACACCATTTTCAGACAACTTAATTATTAATCTGTTCTAATCAGGCGCTAGCTCAGGGGGAAAGTGACTATTCCCTTAGCAGATAGTTCCAGGATTCAAATCAAACAGCAGGTTTCTAACGTAGTGCTGCATAAGGCTTCGAGTTAAATATCATTTCAAATATGCAAGTCCCAGATAGTCATGCAAAGACCACTGTAAACAGGAAGGGACCTGGTGTTTAAATTGCAGCCATGACTGTAGAGAGGCATGCTGGAGAACACCTCAGCAGTCAGCCTGCCCCTTTGGAACAGGAGCCGTAGAAAAGATGCTCTCAATTCACTTACTGCGTCATTAGTAGTTGCAATTAGTGCATGCTACCCTGCCATACATACCCTCTTCTCCTCCCTAGATCACTCTTACAGCCTTTTGCTTATCCTGTCCCCCGTTTCATGTTGTAACATCCCCATCTCTGGGCCTCATATTGGTCTAGGGCCAGGTTTCTCACTACTAGCACCTCTAAGCCCTTTCCCATGCAAACATTTGCTCTGCTCTTGCGGCATGACAGAGGTGTCTGACACCATTTTCTCCTGCAAAATGAACCACCTCAATGCTTTCCCTTTGCACAGAGAAATGGCAGTGGGGAACACTGAAGGCAATACCCCTGACTAAACTGGTTAGCATAAGTAAGCAGCTATAATTACGTGAAGTTAGTCTGGCTGCAAAGGGAATAACGCTGACCTGGTCTGATGTGACAGAATGACCATTCAGCTGCATGCATACTGGATCCAGCAGGCTCAGGGAACTCTATTAGCAGTAGCTTGCAACAACCAATTGTCTCCGAAAGGAAGGACTAAACATACTTCCTATTTTTACACATAGTAATAAATATTCACAAATACAGCAATACAATAAGATAGTAATGAATCAGCAATGTAACTATATATTATTCACATACCTCTAAATCTAGATCAACAGCAGTTTACCTTGGAAAAAATAAGTTACAGGTGCTAACTCTACTGAGCTGATGTGAAGCCCTATAGAGCAGGAACTCGAATAGCCATTTTAAATTAAAATCTTATGGTTTAGACAACGCTCCCTGTACATTCTAGACACTAGATTCACTTGCCATAGCAGTCAATAGTCACCTTACGTTGCCCAGATGACCCATAAATGCTCCCTGAAGAGCATACACACAAAGTAAAATGAAAGAACTGGCCGTTCAAGGAAATTTTCCAGAAAGAACAGATATTCTCTGGCTCTCACTCATTAAACCTACCCCTGTTCTCCAGAGACAATAAGGAGAAAAATGACCACAGACAAGCTTTTATTCTCCTGGTTGACATCTGAACTAATGGCATAAGACATTCAGCAGAATTATAAAACAGTAAGTGGCACCCCTCCAAGTACTGTAATTAATTCTAGGATTCTGATGGCCGCTCATTCTGAGGTCCAGCAGATTCACAAGATGATACAGGCCAGCAGGGAAGCGCTGAGTCACAAAGCACCTCGTCATCTGCACATCCTGATTTGGGCTCCCAGCACAGCCCCTCATGTGCCCCCCCACACCACCACCCACCTCACCAGCAGGCACCACAGAGCCAAGCAGGATACCCCTTACGATCAGTGAGAGAAGTTTCACAAATCTCTGTTAGCATCAGGTGGTTCTGCAGCAAGATCTAGAAGATCACTAGTCACTGGTGACAAGCAGCACATACCTAGCTTTGCTGCTGCCTGTTGTCCAGAGAGGACACTGGTCTTCCTGTTGAGGAGCAGCAAATCCACTGCTAACAGATCTACACAGGGTTGCCACACACTGCTTGAATCTTGGATGCAACTATGCTGACATATTCCAAAAGATTATCACTCATATGGCTGGCCAAATCCATCTGATGGAAGTCACATTCATATATCCCTTACCAGTTACTTTCCACTGGAACCTTAAACCAAAACTCAGGCACGTGCAAGGCAAGAAGCTCCCTCAGCAGCCACACTGGGTAGAGGAGAAATGAACACTAAGTACCACAGCAGCGGGAGTGATGCTGAGGGATGTGAGCCTTGTGCTCAGCCCATCAAAATAAGAAACTGGATTTCACGTCTCTCCAGCTGCAGCCCAAACCAAGGAACTTCCAAAAATTCAAGTGTACTCTCTAGGAGGACAAAGTAGTAGCACTTGAAGCAGAAATGCCTTGCTGCCAGCTATCCTAATGGTGCTCATGGGCTTTCCTCACAAGAGTTTGTCTTGCCTGCTGAACCTACCTCAACTACTACCAACTTAGCGCTGCATGGAAAGGGAAACACCATGAAAGTGAATAAGCCAGTAGTATGATTAAAAAAGGAAAAGCGAGACTGTGGGGCTGATGAAAGAATCTATTGCAAGGGAGCACCACCGAAAAGAGACCTTGACTCAAGCTCCAGAGCAAGTCTACTTCAAATTTCCAGACATCCCATCACAGCAAAAGTAGTGCTGTCATCTATCTCTTGCCAGTAATCAACTATATTCTGGGGTATTGCAACATCTGAGATTGATGAGCAGTTTTTACCTTTTTCATTTATTTTTCTTACCATCACCTTGCTGTTATCCTGGTTATAGCTTCCCCACCTAAGGCATGAACAAGAACTATACAATCACTAAACGTCTGTAAACATTGCACCAGTTCGGAGCAGTTCTGACAGTTAAGGTGTAACTACAAAGTAAATATGAACTATACTCCCTTAAAGGCAGAAAGGGAGATCTCCAGAGACGATAAAGCATCTGGGAAAAAGAAGTGGAGAAAAACAAATCTCTACACAGAACTTTGAATAAGAGATTCTTTTCTTTTATCTTTGCTCTTTTTAATTCAGCCTATTGATTTCAGGAGCAAAAGTCCATTGGGAGGTCAGAGATAAGCAGAGCTCCACTTTTTAAATATATGGAATGCTTATCTGGCCACTCACTAGAACACCGGAAGTCTTCAGAAAGTCAGGCAGTATCTAAGTGTACAACTCGAGGACTTCATACAGAGCTTCAGGAAAAGAAATCTTTCAAGCAGGTTCAGAAACAAATTCCCTGCAAATCAAACCAATACCAGAAAGGAGTACAGAAAACAGGTTATCAGCTAGAGACAGGATAATTACAAAAAGTTACGGTCTTGCCTTCTGTAGTACTAAAATCCAACAGTTCCTTCTCTAAATGCTCATGGGTTCAACATTAAGTCCAAGCCAGGGCAAAAATCGGGTTAGCACATTGAACTAGCACCATTCTGTATCATCCTCAGACACCTGAGTTTTCACTTGAGGTATTATAAAGTGTTCCTACCTGATGTAGTAACCAAAGGAACAGCAAAAACATAGGCTAGGCAATCGATTCAATATTTAAGAAACCCATGCAGCCCTTGCTGTCACATCTAAGCATTTCATTCCTTGCCTTGTCATCTCGGGGCAGTTGCCATCGGGAAGACAGAACTGAATTACAAAGATTCAAGAATACAGCCACTCATTGCATTGCTGACCACTGTAAAAATGAGGACTTGCTGTCTGTTTTTGTTTAAACTCATATAATCTGCAAGTTATACGTGAAAGACAACACTGATGCATCACAAGCAGTATTGCTGACAACTGCGAAACAAACGTATGCAGGTAATTTAAGTGTTCCTTCTCTCAGAGGAAGAGCTGTCCTGTCTCATCACCCTCCTGAGGGATCTGCCTCCTCTCCATGCAGTATGGCATCCATCCTGCTAGGTGTGTTCATCCCCTTCCAAACCACTATCAGCTGCTAGCCCTCACAGCCTTGGCTCACAACTTAGCCCATGTCAGATGCAGGGGCCCGAGAGCTGGTACAGAAGGGATAATGTCCTGGAGAGATGGAGCTGTGGTAGCCCCAGCATCTGGCCAAACATTCACCGCTTCTTCACTCAAGCATGCAATATACTGTTTTCACTGGTATAACCTATTGATTGTCCAAGAACTTATATAGGAGAACCCAAAACCCTTGAAGTTTACTGCATTGTGGCAATAAAGACAAAGTATTGCTAAAGTTACTACCTCATAGAAAGCTTCCGTCCTGATAATACAGACCTTGAAACCCCCAAGCTTCAGGACGGGATGTTCAAGCTGAGCACAAAGCTGCCCAAGGTCACCAGGAGTGAGACGCAGGGGCAATGCTTAGGCCCCTTTCTGCAAACACCTGTAGCTAAGAGCAAAAGAATATTCCACTGTCCATAGAAAATTTACGGCTGACGAGTTTGCTATGCATATCAGACTCCTAAATCCACTTCTCTGCAGATACATCAGTGCAACCTGGTTCATTTAGCAACAGAGGAGTGAGAATGTTTTTTGGCATAAAGATGATCCTAATTCACTTTTTGCATCTCCTGTGGGTTACAGAAAACCCTCTTTGTAAAAACGGATTTTTAACAGGAGCAGAGAGAGTTTGTCTTTACAATTCCAGCACACCACTGAAACACCATGAAAGCCATTACTCCCATCTCCATCTTCTTTGGGTTTAAACCCAACTTTCACATGTTTCAGAAGTGAGCATCCTCATCATGTGAAACCAAACTCTTCTGCTTCTATCTCCAGGTCTCAGGGAGTCTCACCCAGGACATACTCACCCTTCACATGAGGGTGGTCATGCCTTATTTTATGAATCACAAAACAATTGCCCAAGGTGAACAGCTCTGTTCATGGAGCATTAGCTTGGACAGTATTTTAGTATCAACCTTGTTACATTAACTGCATCACTGTCCAAAAACAAGTTGTGAAAATAAGTCTTTTCAGCGAATTACCTGCACAATTTACCAAAAATAGTTTACTGTAGTTCAGAAGTAAACACACTGAAGGACTACCCCAATTTCCCTTATCTTCTAATTGAGAAAGAATCAAGCAGCGGCTGATAAAGGATTTTAGATGCTTGAAATGGGAGGCCAGAGATGTAGAACACAGAAGGGTAAAACAGTACAAAGGGGATGACTGGCAGAGTTGCAATGTTTGAGCCTGGCCCGTGTTTATTTTGCAGGTTGAGTCTGGAAGACCATTATTGCACTTCCGTTCCAAAAGGCAGCACAATGTGATCTGCTAATGAATTCATGTCATTACAGTAAGAGAAAAAGCAGGTCATCCAACCTCCACTCATCGGTTGCGACATGCTCTTCCCTGCTCTCTTCCGATACACAACCGAATTACACACCGTAGGGAACGCCGTGCCCTACCCGGGCACAGGGAAGCGCAGAGAGCTCAGCCCGTATCCAGCGGGACCTCAGCTGCAGTGAAGGCGCAGACATGACCCATCACAGGCGCAGGCAGAGCTCCCGGCTGTGCTCCTCGCCTGCGTCGAGCCCCTTCCGATGCGAGGCAGCGCAGAGCCGCTGCCAGGGGACGCACGCAGCAGGTGCACCCCTCTGCAGAGGGACCCACGGTGAATGGAACCGGCTCCTCAGCCGGGCCCGCGGTAAAACTTGCACCCGGGGTGAGGCTGCGCTGCTACCGAGCTGCCCCGGGTACCTCCGCGGGCAGACCCCGCTCGCACCGGTTGTCTCGTGTCGAGGGAGTAAACGGACAACCTCGGAAACGCCTCCCCAGCGGGGCCGGGATGAAGCCGGACTGCGGCACGGCAGAGCGCCGTCACTCACAGCCCGGCCCCTCCATCCCGGCTCCCGCCTGGACAGGCGGCGGGATGCGTGGGAACCCCCCGGGGAGCCCCGGCGCGCACATCCGCGGGAGGCGGCTCTGCTGAGTCACGGCCGAGCCCGGCCGCCCCCCGCGGCACTCACCTGAGGGCCGCTCCGCACCCCGCTGGGAGGCCCGCGGCCAGCGGCTCTCGGGCGGCGCAGCGCGCCCGCTCCGTTGCAGACGCCGCGTTCCCGCGCCCCCTCCGCGCGGTCGCCGCCGCTGCCGCCCTCCTCGGCGGCGGGAAAGAGCCCGCAGCACCGCTGGAAGCGCGCCACGGGCTGCGAGCTGCGCAGGGTAAGCAGCAGACTGGCCATGCTGCCGCAGCCCCGGCCCGGACCGCGCTGCCCCCCGCAGGCCGCGGGCCCGCGGCAGGTGCGGTGCGCCCCGCCCCGCCCCGCCCCGCAGGTACGGTGCCCCGCCCGGGAGCGCCCCCTGCCGGCCGGGCCGCGGGAGCCCCCAGCCCCGCGGGACTGCGTGCGGAGTGCGGCGGTCCCCCCCGGCCCGAGAAATTCAGCCATTTCATCTGGTTTTGTGGGCTTCCTGCCCTGGTAAAAACCTGGATGTAATCTGCCCTCAGATAAAAGCCACTGCTTTCTTAGCCTAAAGATAAACTGCCCTGCATCTCACCAAGAACCCTTGGGAAACCCTCATACAAAGAACAGGCGGGCAAGGAGGCTGCAGAGGGGAACCTCTTCCCCTCCCAGGGCTGGCATTCGTCACCGCTCCACTGGGTGGAAGGGCTGCTCAGGCTTTTCTCCCATCAGCTCCCTCTCCAATGTAAGATGTATTCTGGGCTGGCCCCGGGTTCAGTTTGTCCCATCTTGGAGCCAGCATCTATTTTTTCTCTTGAATATGTACATGTGCATCTTGTATACATACACAAGTATGGATACGCATGCATTTCCCTTAAACACAGCTATGGACTTTCCCAAAGAAGACAGACTTTATCACTCGGAAGATACCCCTCAAGCTCTTGGGCTGTGAAACTTGCCACAGATGGCGATTACTGATTCCTGCTCTTAAAACATTAAGGACCTTAGTTTTGTTGGTGCATTTGGTTTTTTTAGAACAGCCAATTTCTACACTCAGGAATATATTTCGTGCAAGGATTGCAGAATCATCATTTGCTTAATGGAGGCTCATTGCAAATTTGTTACATTTTTTCCCTCTCAAATACTCCAAATTATCCAGGATTGCATCAAAGCTTTTCTTTCCAGAGCCCTTGAAAACCAAAGCCGTGTTTCCATGTCCCTGTGCTGTTGCTTGGGCTGACTGCAGGAGATGCTCACTCAGCCACTCTTGAGATGGCAGGGTCATCTCATTGGCTGGCCACAGCTCAGGCCAGGCCAGCTCTGTAGCCTGTGCAAGGAGCTGCAAGGATGGATCTTCTTCACTCATAGAATCATATCATAGAATGGTTTGGGTTGGAAAGGACCTTAAAGAGCTAGTTCCAACCCCCTGCCACGGGCAGGGACACCTTTCACTAGACCAGGTTGCCCTAAGCCCAACCTGGCCTTGAACACTTCCAGAGATGGTGCAGTCACAGCTTCTCTGGCCAACCTGCTCCAGTGCCTTGCCACCCTCACAGTAAAGAACTTCTTCCTAATATCTAATCTAAATATATTCTCTTTCAGTTTAAAGCCATTCCCCTCTTCCTGTCCCTACATACCCTTGTAAAATGTCCCTCTCCATATTTCTTGTAGGACCCCTTCAGGTATTGCAAGACTGTTTTAAGGTCTCCCTGTAGCCTTCTCTTCTCCAGGCTTAACAATCACAACTCTCTCAGTCTGTCTTCATAGCAGAGGTGCTCCAGCCCTTTTATCATTTTCATGGTCTCCTCTGGGCTTGCTCTAGCAGATCCATGTCCCTCTTCTGTTGCGGGCTCCAGAGCTGAATGCAGTACTGCAGGTGAGGTCTCACGAGAGCTGCGTAGAGGAGTAGAATTCCCTCCCCTAACCTGCTGGTCATGCTTCTTTTGATGTAGCTCAGTGTATGGTTGGCTGTCTCATTTTCTTTTCACTCTCACACAGACTCAATGGCAGGCTCCCTATATCTCATCTAATTGTTTTGTGTGACTCATTTATCTTCTCAAAATGCAATCTTTTATCATCTGAGGTTTGCCCAACCACAACTCCAGGTGACATCTTGTTTCAAGTGCTTTCCTCATTGCTTGTGTACACACACACTCATCAGCAGCTGTGATGATAGGTTTGCAGGTCACTCACTTTTTGGCAGAACCAGTTGACATGGGCTGAGGAAGGAGGCTGCCCATCCCAGCTTGGTTGTGTGTTTATGTTGTTTACCTGAAGGAACTATGCAGTTTACTTCTGGATTTGTTTTTTTAATGGCTGCAAAACGTATTATGTGCACTCATAAGTATCTGGAAAGCTTTTCTGTTCTTTTTCCTCTTTCCTGGATATGTGACTGTTGTGGTTTAACCCCAGCTGACAACTAAGTACCACGCAGCCACTTGCTCAGTCCTCCCGTCTGGTGAGATGGGGAGGCGAACTGGAAAAAAGGTAAAACCTGTGAGTTGAGATAAGAACAGTTTAATAATTGAAATATAAGCAAAATATAATAAGAATAGTAGTAACAGTAATAATAAAAAGGAAAAAAGAGAGAGAGGCATAAAACCCCAAAAACACAAGTGATGCACAATACAATTGCTCACCACCTGCTGACCAGTGCCCAGCCTGCTCCCTGAGCAATGACTGGCCCCTCCTCACCAACTGCCCCCAGTTTATATACTGAGCATGAGTGCTGTAGTATGGAATACCCCTTTGACTAGTTTGGGTCAGGTGTCCTGTCTCTTGCTTCCTTATGGCTTCTCATGCCCCTCCTCACTGGCACAGCATGAGACTGAAAAGGCCATGATCAGGGTAAGCACTACTGAGCAACAACTAAAACTTCGGTGTGTTACCAGCACTGTTCTCACACTAAATCCAAAACACAGCACTGAATCAGCTACTGGGAAGAAAATGAACTCTACCCCAGATGAAACCAGGACAGTGAAACACCTACAAGTGTGGAATTTCAATTCACAATTGTATTTATGTTGCTTAACTGCTTCTACATAGACTGACTTCAGCAGCAGACCTGGGTGAGTTCAGTCAATACTTTTTTCATGGTTATTTTCTTTGTATTACAGAAAGAATCTTCAAAATAATTTTAGTCTTATTTTGTCCACCTATATGACAATAAGTACAAGAGTTTTTAACACATTACTTTGAAAAGTAAAATTCCAGCCCTGCCAGTGCAGCCAGGCTGGGAGTTTTGCCACTGATGCCAGAAAGATAGGATCTCACCCAGAGACACAGCATAAAGCAGGAAAACAGGAATGAAAGTGCACGGCCAGGGCCAGGGATCTGTAGGTATTTTTAAACATCTCTTTGTCAACCACAAGTCAATATTTATCTGATCTGCCTACATACTTGTGTCTCCCCATTGTCATTATACTACTGTCCAAGTATTAAAATAGAACTAATAATTTGTAGCAAACTTCTACCTAAATCTTCTTCAGGCAAACGCTTATGTTAGTGTGACTGGGCCTCAGTGAGGATGTGAGCATCCAGCTAGTAAGAATTCAGGGTGACTGAGACACATGGGGGCATTTTACAGGTGCTTGGGGGCCCAGGGGTGCAAATATTCAGCAAAAGGGATTTGTGGGAACACTTAGAGAGGCAAGATGCCTAACACTCCTTGAATCAACATGAGCAGGTCTAAGCGGTACATGGATGTAATGGATGATGGAAATCTGTGACCCCTTTTGTTAAGGAAAGTGATTTGTGAAAGTTATGTTCCTAACATAAACTGATTTCTGGAATAAAAAAACATTTTAATTTCAGTTGAGGACACAAAGAAAACTCATTGTTGGCTTTTGGGCATTTTCTTGGGAAGATAATTAACAATCTTCATCGACCACCTCTCCTCAATCAGTTTCTGAACCATCTGGCAGATTCAAGTCATATTCAGTATGGGAGCAGAGGTTTTCCCAGATTTCCAGTCCTGTGGCTTTAGGGAGAAACAGCAGTGGAACAGCAAAGACACAGTTTGGGCTGCCTGATGGTCCCATTCTGGACACACTTAATTCCAGGTGTGCTGCTGGCAGTTTTCCACCTCTTGCCTACACAGTACCTAACAGGTACAGGCATGGCTGCAGGACACAGCAGTGTGGTTATGGCAAATTGGGAAGAGGGAAATAGAGGTACTTCCAGGATGGAATAGAGGATCATAGGAAGGACCGTGACACATCACTGGGAGGTGTTTGGGCCACGAAGAGGATGAAGGGTTTCAGGAGAGAATTGAAGCAGAAGACTAACTTAACTTCTGCAGTGGAAAGTGCCTACTGACATGGAATAACAATCTATAGGAAGCTTGTTTTATCATTTGCACTGCTCATGGAACAACTTGTTTATTCTTGCTCAAAGCAAGAGTATGAATCATTCCTCTTCTATTCCTCCTTCAGAAGAATGCCCTAACTACCTTTTCCTGAGAGCTACCTCGCATTACCTCTGGTGGCCAAGAAAAATACTCTGAATTTGGCTCCTTGAAAGATTTGATGTCATAAAATAATAATATTAATAATAATAACAATAAAATAAACAAACAAAAAATCCAAGAGCTGTCCCACACTTTGTGTGGCTGTCATGGTTTAAGAATAAAATAAACTCTATCCCAACCAAAACAAGGGCAGTGGCTCATACAGATTTTCTGACATTTAGGAAGACAGTTTTCTGTAAAACCAGCGGAAGCAATGTCACTGCAAAGGACTAGATGAGCAGCTTTCTGAGAGTGTCTAAATGAAGCTATTTATAAACAGTCCAGCTGCAAAAACACCTGGTTTTAAAGCTTTAATGGTGAAACCACCTCATCTAGGACCAAAATATGTCACTAATACCTGGTCAGCATTCAGCTACATTTTCACAAGGGAAGAAAATCACCTCTGGGCTGAGGTTACATGTGAAAGATGAGCATACAAAAGATAACTTTAGAGAAAGCTGGAAATAGTGCCTTACACTGAAGGCATTTCCTTAACAACAATGGGTGTCACTGTCATGATGCTGGATGATTTTGCTTCCAGCATCAACAAAGATAAAAGCGAACAACAAATTCCATGACTGGGGGTGGATAACGATGCTAGGAGAACACAGCTCAATTTTTGGATGCCAATATGAGTTTGCAATCCTGACAGCCAGACAAGTCTTGTTTTGACTCGTAAGCTAAGCGAATGGGTTTGGAGGAACAAATACAAGCACAGCTTTCACTGTTGCTCTACAGACAGCAACCACATTTCACTGCAGAGTATTGTACAAGAGTTACTTCAGCTGATGGCCTTTTGAGGCAGCAGCAGTTAATTAGCTTTACACAAAAATGTCAGACCTGCAATATTCCAGACTGAGATGACATGAACATGGACAAACTGAAGCCTCCAATGAAGCTGAGTAGACACAGAGCCGCAGCATTATGTTTCTGGTACCGGCGGTACAGACTTCCAATAGCTGGAGGGGTGATGAGGATTTGTCAGAGTAGAGCTACAAACACCAGCACACTGTGACCTGGGACCACAGAGCTTGATGATGGGACGTGGGCTTTGCCAGAGGGAAGCTTGGGACTCAATTTACAGTTTTTGCTGTGACCCCTCTTCACCATTTGAAGATTCTTATGGCTATACACAGTGATCCTTTGTTCATGCAGTGAAGACAGAAATCTCACCAACTCATCAGTATCATGGCACATTGTATTTAAACATGTTTTAAACAGATTTTCTTTCCTAGCTTCATCTCCTATATTTTCATTATCTTTAGTAATTTTCTCAACGTATTTGTGGCCCAACTCTTTACTTTCATCTTCATCAATTTTTTTTGGCAATTTGTGTTTTTCACTGCTTATAGCGCAAAAGAAACCATTACAATTTATATGTTTTAATACCAAAAGTTCCAAGTACTCTTTTTACAAGAAGCTAACATTTTTGCTTTATTTAGTTGACACGTTACTGAGCACATTATTTTTGATCTGAGACTTTCATACTGAATGTCAGACCCAACCACGCACTAACCTCACAAGGAACAAAATGGAGCTTTCTTGGCTTAGCTGAAAGAACCGAAGATTGTGAAGTCTGGTGAAGAGATGGCAAAGTTCTGTAGAAGGTGCCCTTCAAAACCAATGCATGACAGACTACGGGTTTCACAAGCACTTGAATATTTTTCTTTTGATTTAATGCATATCAAAGCTCAAATAAAATTTATTTTGAAGAAAACCTCTTAGGAAGAAAAGAATTGTTTGCAACATAGGTCATAGAATCATAGAATCATAGAATAGTTAGGGTTGGAAAGGACCTTAAGACCGTCTAGTTTCAACCCCCCTGTCATGAGCAGGGACACCTCACACTAAACCATGTCACCCAAGGCTCTGATCAACCCGGTCTTGAATACTGCCAGCAATGGAGCATTCACAACAAACAATCACAAAGTTTTGTAGGAATGGTCTTGCATCTCCAATGCAAGGCCATGAATATGTACAATTCTCATTGACTCTCTCATCTCCATGTGAGATGTAACAACATAAAACCAGGTTGTTTTGGCACAACAGGAGTCCATGCAGCTGTAATGGGTCTCAAGCTACATGGTTTTTATGCCTTTTCAGACAATGAGAAAATGTTTTCTATGCAAAAGTCTATGTTAGTTTAACTGAGCAGTATAGCAAGATTAGAACATGTTTCTCTAATACCTCCACAAACTTCAACACACTGAGCACATAACTGATCATCTTTGCAGAGAAGGTCTTAAAAATACAAAGCTCCAGCAAACAATATGTGCTAAATATATCAGTCTTTTATGGCCCAAACTCCCATAACTTTAGGCACAGGAATAAAATTTAATGGTAGACCCATATTTTTATAATTCTTACATAATTTTATCATAAAATTCTTGATTTTTATAGATACATATGGTCATATTTTCAGTTTTAGAGAGCATGAATGAAAAAGCAAAGTGAATTTTAGAACTTGGAAAGATGAAAGCATCTCCAAAAACTGCAAGAGAATGTGCTGAAGCTGCGGCTGCTGTCTTGGGCAGCAATAATTAACTTTTCTGTTTGCAGTGTAAGTAACCACATAATGCTATGTAATTGCTTATGATTTGCATTGCTTGAAATGGGATTGCTAATTTCCAGTAATGATTAGCATGTCATTTAAATAATTATGCTGCACCATATCGCTTGGACACTTCAATTGCAAGCGCATCTACCGTGAAATTCCTAGAGGTGTTCTCAACATTTCTGGTTATTTGTAAGCTATACGATACTTCGGCTGCTTCAGTGTTTTAGGAAATGACAGCAGAAGAGAAATTAATAACGCTGTCTTTAAATATAAAACTTAACCCCTCTGAATCTTTAAAAGCTTGACTATCATTAGAGTTGACTAGGGGGTCTGATTTTATTTACAATACCATATACTAGCCCTCTGGGCAAAAAAAATCTGTCTCAACAGCAGTGTAGGATTAAAATGGTGAAAACTCTTCCCTTTGGGTTGAGTTTTGCCTTGATGTACTTGAAACCACGGAAAGGGTTTGTAGCTGGTTTTTTTTACAGTGGCTCCCGTGCTCCTGCCTGGTGCATTTCTGCTAATAGCAGTCAGTGCCTGGGCTGAAGAGATGACACAAAAACAAGGGAATTTGGCAGTCTCTGTAAATCACCCTTGTAAGAGCAACTGGAAGCGTCTTTGCTGGTGGTGACCAGATCATATATTGTTACAACCAGGCGTTCTGGAAATGGCCAGTTTGATAGCACACCTTTGCTACAGATACGTGGGCGCTGCTGGAAGGGCTCAGCTGAACAAACATTCTTTCTCTTTGCTTGTTTTATTCTGAGACAACTCCTGGCATGCCCTCTTGAACAAACCCTCATTCAGCATGTGAAAAACCAGGGACAGCATGACAGTTCTCAAGTAATTACTATGAATACCACGTAATACCCCACTTTTTACAATTTCCCTGCCTTTCAAGCAAGGTATTACTCTAAAAAGGTTGGGTTTACTCTGAGCCCATACGAGCAGAAGGGAGCAGAAGGGTGTGTTGTCTTTCAGCAGTCAGATGTCAATAAGCTACTCACACCCAGCACATACAAAACTGAGCAATAACTATTGGAAAGGAGCTGCTGATTTTAACCACGTATCTTTTCTGGAGGAAAAGTAATTAATATTTGTTAGTGCTCGGGAGCAGTGGTTTTTCTTGCCCTGGCAGAGACCACTTTCAAATGCTTTCTGTGTGATGTACATTTTTCCATGGTTCTTCATCCTGTTCAGAGCAGAGGATGAATTTTAAAGCCAGGTATTTCTCCACCCTGCCCCTTGATAGCTTCTCCTTGGTGACACCTTCCATATATGAAACCTCCTGCCATCATTTTTGAATCTGCAGCACTGTTTTCTAAATGTTTATCGCTGCTTTATGCCAGCATGAGTCACTGCTACCAAACACTGGTTAGGAATGCAGCAGACTGAGGGTGTTTGTCTTTCCTCTAAACTCTGTTTACCTGCACTATGGAGCTGGGCATTGTCAGTGCCAGGTAACTTGGCCATGAGGATTGTTCAATCCCCACAGAGACTCAGCCAACAAAAAACATCCTGAGAAGGGCAACAGTGGCTTTTGCTGAGAGCTGATAACTTGTTAAATCTTTTTTTTCCCAGGTAATTTATGAATTTCAGCAAAAGGTCTGTTTGGGAGCTAACAGTCCAGAGATGGAAGGATGGGAGTGGAAAATGAGCAATTAAATGGATTGAGGCTAGTGCAGCCAGAGCATAACTTTATCTTTAGCTCATAGATTTATTTAGTTTGTATGCATGAACTTTGGGTAACTAACACTTCTTAAACCCCTAAAAAAATACACTCTCAGTCAATTCATTCAATTATGAAGAGCTTTGAAAATCTCTTCTTTTCATTCTTCTGCCACCCACATTACAGATGTCATCCTAAAACCATAAATAGCTCTTGGTTTTTTGCTTTATTTCTACTATTTACATGACAAACCTTAATGTCATTGGTCTTATTTTAAAGACAGCAAAGAATCCCACACCCATATGTCAATGTTTTGACATTGATTGACTGGAAGTAAACCAAGAAGGATACATAAGTACATTCTTTATGGTATAGTAGATAGAAACAGTCATTAGAAGGTCTGACAGAATGTGTCTTGATTCATTAGAAATAATAAAAGTCATCCACTTAAAACACTGGAAGCTATGGAATAATGTACAGGGCAGTAAGAAAAAACTTATTTTCTTGGAATTTGTCCTGATCCTAGCAATTAATACTCAGCTACTGATGAAGCAAAAGTACTGCTGTTCTTACATTTGGATAAGTGAAGTTGAGGTTACTATTTATTTCAGATATGACCAGCATCCTTCCAGAGCTTCAGACTGTCCTGCCCTTGCTTTCTGAACAGTTTGCAAGCACTTATAAATGTGTGTCTGGGGGACAGACGGATGGACAGAAGGAAGGGAGGAAGGGAGGAAGGGAGGAAGGAAAAGAGATCATATGAAAGTCAGAAATAACGGGCTACTCTGTACTTACATACCTCTCTGTGGAGACATCACTGAATTCAGACACAGGCAGCCTGAGGAGATGGCTCGCCTGGGTGGCTCCCTCATGCCTCTTCAGACGGAGTCACAATTGACCCTTCACCTCTAATAATTCATAGTAGGAGTTATTTTCTACTCTGCCTCACTCTCAGAGCAAACATTTTGCTGTTGAAATGTATTTAAATGGCACCAAATGGCAAGCATTTTCAACTGCTTTTGCAGGAGGGAAACATGGCCATGCTTTGCCATCTCCCTTCAAAGCAAATTGTTTCAACTGTCTGTATGACTACTTTATAAATCCTTAATTTTAATTATTTTAGCAAAAATACTTTTAGCAATTTTAGTAAAAATAGCATCAAGTTGAATGTCTTCCAAGAGCTGACTGATGACACCTGATAGGAGCTGCTGCACCCTCTCTGACTGGAGGGGTGGATGTTACAGCAGCAACATCCTGACCTGTGGCCCTTGCACAGACACTGTCCAAGTCAACAACATCCATTGATTGTTTTAAAAAGACATCCATGCCCACCCTGTTATCTTGATCTATTTCTTCTTATTTGGGGAATATGCATTCTTTTGAAAGACAACAGCAGTACCTACAGATCTTTTAATTATGATTGTTGATCATGCATCATCTGGCTGGCATCTTTCCTGGCAATGGCTGAAGAAAAATTCAGCTTTTTAAGAAACTTCACAGTATGAGGTCTCTAGCAGTTCAAAAGCTGAGAGAAGTTGCATTCCTGGGGTGCTTTCTTGCATCTACACATCCAAAATATAACTAAAACTCAATGTCCATACTTGTAGCAGAATTAATATAGAAACTTTGGATAAGCTTCTGAAATCTCATTTGAAGCCTCAGATAGTCAAAGAGGCAAGACTACAGAAATAAATCAAACAAAAATATTGATCTAAATACATTGGGTAGAAATATTTCTCTCTTTGAGGGCAGAAGTGTTTCCAGAGACATTAAGTGGGCCTAGAAAAATTTCTCCCAAATACAGTATTTTTCTCTCTACACAAAACCCAGTCAGTATAGATCACATCTCCCAACACAAGATACATGATACCTAGCATAAAGAATAAACTGCCTCTTCTGTTGTTGATAACATCATCCAAAGGTCTCCTTTAAAGTAACTGCCAAACCAAGTTTGTTTTTCACTGATTTTATAAACTGCATATGAAAGACTTGATCTGGAATAGGACCTCAGCCTGTCTTCCGATTTCATTCCCTCAGGTCTGAAAGCGGAAAAATTATGCACGCAGGGCCTGATTCCGAACTTGCTAAGGAAGGTGCAACTACAGCAATTACAATGAGTCCAGTGGAATTCTTCCAAATTGGCATTCACTACTGGGAGTACAAATTTAGTCCATACATTTGTAGGGAAAACGACTGTGAACAAAAAAATGGCAATTTAATCTTTTTCAATTATTCTCACTCATAAAACTCAGGAACCATATCCTTTTCAATTAAAGTAATTTAGATTTCAAATTAGGATGAAGGAATCTCTTTCTTGACTCAGCTAGAACCGTATTTTTAGCTAATTGCAGAGTTTTCTCTCCAAATGTAACATCCTGAGTTCTCATCCCCGTCAGAACGACATCCCAGTTGTTAGTTGGTCTTGCTCCAAAATATTTAATATCTAATCCACCCATTAGAAGAAAGCTCCTCATCTTCCTTTCCAATATTATGAAAATGAGTGGGCCAGGAGAACAGACTATACAGCAGGAGTATGCCAAGTAACAAATCAGATATCCCTTTCCTTCTAGAGTTACAGTCACAATTGGCAGGGCAAGTTCAGAAGTTGGCAGCATCCCCTTTTGCAGTCTTTGTCCCCTTATAATGCTGGAGATCTGTTTGCTGTGTCTTGAGTCACTCGGCTTTTTCAGCAAAGTCAATTAGACTGCTATTGTATCCCCTTTAAGCTGCCTTTTCCGGAGGTTGTGGAGTCCTGGTTCGATGGGTTTCCTTCTTAAGGAAACTCTTCCTAGTCCTTGGTCTTTCTTGCTCTTCCCTGGACCAGAAGTGCAACAACTGCTCAGTACATGATTGATACATTGTCAAAATTATGTTTTCTCTTTTAGTCTATAATCGTTCCTAATTTACCCCTAACACTTGGTTTGCTTTTCTGACTGATACCTCTTTCAAAAGCAGAGGCTGGGCTCCTCTGTGGTTGCAGAGATCCAGTTTAAGGTTCACGTCAACTGATTTTTAAATTTCTTTCTTGTGAGAAGACATTAGTGTTTGTCTAAATGAACAAACAAACAAAAAAAACCACCACGCAAAAAGCCCGAACCACAATAACCTAAAGAAAGCCCATGTGCTCACTTCAGCTCAAAACAAAACAAAACTTACAATTTTCTTATTTGAACATATGCAATAGTATGGATCCAAAAATCCCAAACCCTTAACCTATTTCTCATTCTGAATAAAACTGATTTAAGCACATATACACAATATTGTCATGTGAGCAGCAGGAGTCATTTAGTTGTTTCTAAGCTGTCTAAAAAAGAAAAAGTCATTATCCAGGATTAAAACTTGCTCCCTTTGAAACTGATGAAAAATTCTTACCAGCTTCACTGGATCAGGATTTTACTTCTGAGATAACCATCCCTATTTTAACTCAGCATTACCAATGATACTCCAATACTAAAAACAGTAACTGAAATGTGTACTGTGCGTTTTAAACAGAGCTCCCAATGCACTAAATAATCTTTATTATTTTTATTTATTAATCTAAAGTGATTCCATACAGGAATAGCTTTTCTTTCTTAGTCCAATGCAAGGACAATTTGGGTAGCAGAAAGCAACTTCCCAACAGCAAATAGCCATGCTGGTATTCGCTAATTAATCACCATTATTAGTAATCATTAATTTTGGCTGTATTTCCCCACAGAGCTGCTTTAATACAGCCAGCTTAGCCATAATACAGCTAATTTTAAGCCCCAAGATGCCACACGAGACACAGCAGTCCCACATTCCAAAATGCCCTGCTCTGCTGCGATCTGTCTCCTTGCGGAGGCTGCTGTGGCAGCATATGCACCAAGCAAGCCCAAACAGGCTCTGCCAGCTCCACACTGTTACCTAAGTCAGCATCCAGTGTCAAGTTCAATTTTCACTATTATTGTGACATACAGAAAACATGGTGCTTGCCAATACAAAGGATTTCTGTGAGGTTTTATCTCTTTTGCTATTTAACTATTGTTAAAATAGTTAAATCAGTGCAATTCCTGGATTCTTTTCTCAATTATATCATCTGCAAAGGGTCCAAAGAAGTGCAGTTTGCTCAGTATAAGTTAAATTTTATAAAAATACAATTGTTCCTAAACCTGCAAACAACCCGCAAGACTGCACCTATTTAAATACTGTTTTCTATGAGATTAATTAAACCCCTGCAAATACCCAAGGCAGATCTGCCCTAACACAGAAACACATTTCCTGCTTCAGGGAGCTGTTAATAAAGTGCCATACGCAAAAGAGATGCAGGCTCCCTTGGCTGCATTTTGCCATACAGCACAGCCCAATGGACCCAAGGGGCGCACAGCTCTGGAGCCCAAAGGATTGATCTTAATACTCCCATTAGCTACATTAAACATAGGCCTGCACAGGCAATACCGGACTCACCTCTGCCTGAACTGCTGAGTTAGCCCATGTCTGCCATCGGCTTAAGTAACATTTCTGAGATGAGTTTGTTCCGGATAGCAAGTCTCTGGTAATGCTCCTCATTGCTGTTAAACTTTGGGTATTTGAAAAGTATATTGCACTAACAAATATACCCTCACAATTTAAAATGGTTACTCATCTTTTCCTAACCAAAGCTAGTAATGCAGTTGTTCGGGATGTGCTGATTCCACATGATTATGGAAAAGAATGGATGGGAATAATCAGAAACTATTCCCACCAGAAATGATGTAGTCATCCCCAGCTTTTAGCATGCATCCCTCGCCCTTTTACTGCAAATAAACCTGTTGCATAATTTGGCATCAGATGGATGCCAGCAAGGTGTGCCTGTGCTTGGGGCTGCTGGTCAACACTGTGTGAGGAAGAGAAGCTTAAAGTTTAACCTAGAAGAAAAAAGAAAGCAGAGACCTCACCCAAATGAGTGGTCAGTGAAGGCACTGTCTTTCACACATTCCTCATTGCCTGAGACATTGCCTGAGACTGAAATAGGACCATATTTTGCAGCTACAACACAAAAAGTGGTTTTCTGGAAGGAAAGGGGCACCAAGTATTGTACCTCTGCATCTACCTCTGCATCTTTCCTATTGTGTACATTAAGAGAATGACATATTTTGTATACAGCTATGACTGAGGTGGAATTGCTCATAATTGTAATCCCTTCTCTCTCCTTTTTCAGCCCCCTGAAATGGTCTTCTAATATTATTGAAAATTAACATTTCCTTCTGCACTGAATGCAATAGATCACACATGCAATAGCTTTTATGGTAGCTCCAAAGCAGAAAATGTAAAAAAGCACTTTAATTATAAATTATTAAGAAATACATTATATGAAATACATTACCATGAAGAAGATGATGTTGCAGCATCCTACAATGCAATGATAGGGCATAAAAATTATGCATAGCTTTTGTCAGCCCTCAAAAGTGAGTGGAAATGGGGTTGGAGAATAAAACTTGTGTAAATCAATTTGAGTGGAGGGATGAAAACCAGGAGAATTCCCCTTTCTAAACATTTACCAAACGAGCTCTAGGCTTAATTACTTAGTGCACTTCAGAAAGCCATGCAATAAGTAGGCTTTTATAAAAGTAAAAATCTTCCAATATTACAATATTGTCAGAGAGCTTCTGATGTCAAATGAAACAGTAAATTAAACCACAAGGACTTAGAGAGCTGTTTGACTTCAATGGCCTTTGTGTCAGTCCTAAATAAGCCGTTTAATTGTTGAGATATACAGAAAACATAAGATTAAAACAGGGGGGTTAACTTTTTTACTGTGAAAGGGCTGGCATTGGATCCACTCCCATCCTATGCATCCACCAGGGAGAACTTTCTTCCTACCTGTAAATAAAAAGGAAGATGGCAAATTTCATTAAACAAACCTATTGTTCAGCAACACAGACATTCTGAAGAATTAAAACAGCTAAACACAGTAATATTGCTACAGGGATGTCTACCAGCATGTCCCTTATGAAAAAGGAAGCATTCTTCTACCAGGTTTTCGGCTTGTCTTATTGGTGAGACATTCATTTTACATTGTTACAGCTCTTCTTAGAGCAGGCCTTACACCAGCATAAAACTGGCACTCTGCACTGGGTGAATCAGGCCCAATGTTTAAAACATTAAAAATCAATTCTTACCAGCCACAAGGATGATTACTTTAAGTGGAAAAATGTGTATCTTGTAAAGGCAATTTGCCACTTTTGCTCAGAATTCATAACACAATTTCTGCTGAATAACATCCAATCTCTGATAGTGGTTCAGCCAAAAGTCAGCCCTCAGAATCGGCTCAGTTCTCAGCTGCATTTCAGGGTTTGGGATTTTTTTACAATAACTAATACATCTTTCCCACTAAAGAACAACTCTACAAGCTGACAATCCAAAGAACAAGTACCTATCGTAATTAAAGTGATTAAAAGAGAGAACATGTCTGGATCTTCTGAAACACAGTACTCCTAAATATCTGAAGAAGTATCTGTCCTCTTCTTGTGAAGAATCATGGAGTCAGTCACCAAACGACTCCAGCCATGAAGCGACTAACTCCAGGCAAAGCAGTCTGCTGGTCCAAGCAACAGAGGACCATGTTACCACATCACAAGGAGTAGGAGCACATGTTGCACAAACACCCTGCCCACTGAACTGCAAACCCCCTGAGAGCTACAGCTGAGCACTATCCTACATAGATAGGCTGCCAGCAGATACAAGAACACAGCTTATTCTTCAGGTTATCACAGCAGCTTTTCAAGCCTCACTCTGGACTGTAATATCCCATTATACACATGACACGATGCTGCATTAAGACAAAAGGGCTGAAATAGTAAGTGGCTTTGTTCCATAGTAAGGTAAGTGTACATAAATCACTGTCACTGTGGTCTCAGCCTCATTTTCTCTCCTTATCACACAGCCATTGGCATTTTTGCCTGCACTGGCTGCAGACCTTATGCACCCAGGCAGCGCCCTGCTTGGCTGAGTTGTCCCAGCAGAAAAACTAATAAAGTAAAGAGCATTAAGCTGGATTGTCTCCATGAACTGACTTGCTGTGTCACAACATGAGCTCCTGCGCTAGCTAAAGGGTAAGGCCAGAACCGTAAGTGCCACTAGATACACAAAGAGGTAAATAGGAGTTGCACCCTTCTGTCCTAAAAAGCAGCATCTCTCCAGGCGTGGGGACCAGGCAGCTTACATGTCCTATTAAATAATATTCCCTAGGGACCCCATGGTCCACAAGATAACCTTGCTTGTGTGGGATCTAGTTATACAGCATTGTGTTCACAGGGATCATGAAGACCAAAGAAGTTTCTGTGACTACACAACAGTTTTTCTCATTCTTAGTTTAAACAAAAAGGTAAATTTTAACCTAATGTTACATTTAGCATGTTTTTTTTCATTATTTTTCTGTTATGCTCAACTTTGCCGTCTATATTCTGTGTAGTTTTCATGCCAGAATTACAGGAAGCTTTCCCAAAGCTGACTTTCATACACTTATTAGGTGGAGTTTCAGTTGACCTCAAGGCAGATACACATCAGATAAAAAACTCAGAACACAAAAGACAGGAGCAAAGCAGTTTGAACCAGAAATGCAGCTGATGTATCTGGACCTTATTAAAGCATTTGATACAGTGCGTCAGAAAATTGGACTTGAAAAATTAATTCAGATTTGCTTGGATCTAAGGGCTTCCACGTGTTTTGAGAAATAATTGGAAGTTGTAGGGTTATGAAAGTGGCAATAACATCGAGTGGAAGAGCGGTGCCTGTGCTAATGTGACATATACTTTGAACAATTAATTAATTCCACAGGAAGATGATATTAACTGGGAAACAGTAGCAAGAAAAGAAAAAGGGGCAAGATAAACCAAACTACCAGAAACATACATTTAAGAATATCTGAGTAAATAAGATGAGATTTAATGTAAAAAATGGAAGATACCAGAGTCAGATGGATGAAAATTGTCCAAATTCATCAGGGATGATACACAGTACTGAGAAAAGTCCCCCAGGTGACAGGGCAGATCAGCTCTAAAGTTACACAATGCTGTGGGTTTTCGAAAAGGGGTGATTTTTGGCTCCACATGCCAAAGTAGCTGTGCACTATGGATAAGTGACAGCAAGTGTTATTTTCTGTCTTCTTTTTGGAGACTGAACCTAGATTTTTAACAGGCTTTAAGTCATCTCCTAGGATAAATTGCAAAAAGGATCTGGCTCCCTGTACAGTGAACGTCCCTA
Source organism: Ara ararauna (assembly GCA_028858755.1). Classification (NCBI taxonomy): domain Eukaryota; kingdom Metazoa; phylum Chordata; class Aves; order Psittaciformes; family Psittacidae; genus Ara; species Ara ararauna. The sequence continues at coordinate 18,325,477 of CM054382.1, read as the reverse complement.
CTCTTCTCTGCCTGACTTTATCCCGTTATTTTGGTTTACACAAGGCCGAAAACCTTTAAGAAAGCTCCCTGTTTTGCTAGTTTTATTGTTCAACAATTTGTGGACAATCTCCAGATCTGCCAACACAATTTAGCAGTATGTACCTTTTCATCTTTCCAACAGGTCAGTCTTTCTAAACAGCACTTTCCCCATTTAGCTCAGCTCTTCAAGAATGCTCAGGGGTCAAGAATAAAGTCCTAGCACCCAGAAGAAGGATCCAATACTGAGAAAAGGGAGCCTCCCCTAGCACTTGCAGTGAAGGATACCTGATACATCATGTCAGACACAGGAAGGAAGAGGGTTGAGCAGAGACAGCTCAGTCCAGAGCTGATGCTCCTAAGATGCATCTTTAGCATCATGATGCAGCGTGCCTGAAGCATGGGCTTTTCCTGCCTAGAACCATTCCCACCTGCAAGTGCATTTTCAGAACTACACATAAATAATTACTTTCCTGACCTGTGCTACAGTTGAAGATAATGGATTTACTCCAGGCTTCCCTAATGTGACAGAGCAGAACTGGATTTAGTGAAATCCACCTGATTGTTTAGCATATGACATTAGAAGCTATGAACACTTTATTGTTTGGATTGCTTTTCATCAAACTGGGCAAAAGCTCTCCATCTTGTAGCTATGTCAGTATATAAATAAAAACATCAGGGGCTACTTCTGCCTCTGTTTTCCTTTCATTTTCACTGTGCATAGTGAAAGAAAATCACGGCGCACAAAAGGTTCCTCCTGGAAAGAAATACATGTTAGCAATGCATTGAAAGGATGTTACCCTGCCATATTAACCCTTGATTAGCAGCGTTCGCTGCCCAGCCCGTGTTTTGTAATCCCAACGCACAATCACACTGGGGAACCCTCATAAACTGTGCAATCAATAGAACTATGACAAAAGCGTAATTCAGGACTCAAAAGCTACCCGGCATCTCCAACCTACGAGCACCGCGGTTGCACCGGCAGCGGCGCCGCTCGCCCCTCCAGCGGCCCCGGGACGGGGGGGCCGCTCCGGGGGAACGGCCCCGCACCGGCGGCGGCTCCCGGGGGCGGGCGGCGCCGATCCCGCCCCCCGCCCGCGACAGCCGCCAGCAGCCGCCGGCAGCCCCCGGCAGCCGCCAGCGAGGCGGGCGGCGCAGGCAGGCGGCAGCCGGCCCTCCCTCGCTCCCTTCCTCCCGCCTCCCGCCGGCCCGTGCCGCAGCCCGCGGGCGCGGCCAGGAGGCTGCGGGGCCGCGGCTCCCCCCGGCTCCGCGCCCGCCTCGAGGCGCGGCGTGGCGCGGCCCCGGACTCTCCGCCTTTCCGCGGCTTTCTGTTTCCAGCCCCGGCGAGATGTTATGGCCGAGCCGGCGCAGAAGGGCGGCGTAGGACAGGGCGGGCGGCGGGAGGATGAGGCGGCGGCGGCCGCCCCCAGCTACGAGGACTACGAGTGCAAGATCTGCTACAACTACTTCGACCTGGAGCGGCGGGCTCCCAAGCTGCTCGAGTGCCTGCACACCTTCTGCCAGGAGTGCCTGAGCCAGCTGCACCTGCGGGCTGCCCAGCAGCCCTCCAGCGATGAGCCGGCGCCCGGGCCCGGCCGCCCGGCCGGCGGCTCCCTGGCGTGCCCGCTTTGCCGCCACCGCACGGCGCTGCCCGACCACCGCGTCCACGGCCTCCCTGTCAACACGAAGCTGGCCGCCGCCTGCCCGCCGCAGCTGCGGGCCCGCGACCCGCTTCCCCAGGACAGCCTGCCGCCGCTGCCGCCCCGCCGCCCGCCCCGCGCCAGGGAGGCGGCGGCCGCCCTCGCCTCGCAGCCCTCCGCCGGCCGGGCCGGGCCGCGCTCCTCGGGCGGCGGCTACGAGAGCTGCCAGAGCTGCAAGCGGGCAGCGCTGAGCGCCGGCTGCGTGTGCGTCGTCGTCTCCTTCCTCTCCATGGTGGTGCTGCTTTTCACCGGCCTCATCTTCGTCAACCAGTACGGTGGCGACGCCGGGCCCGGCGCCTCGGCCTCGCCGTCGCCGGTGGGGCCCATCTGCCTGTCGGTGGCCAGCATCCTCGCCCTTTTCTCCGTCGTCGTCACATGGCTCATCTGCTGGCTCAAGTACCGGCCCGAGGCGGCGGGGGCGACAGGCGGAGCGACAGCCAACGGAACCCCGCGGGGCCGGGCGGCGGTCGCCCGCAGGAGCGACACGTAGCACCGGCGGAGCGGAGCGGGACCGGGCGGCGGCGGGCGATGAGGGTCTGAGCTAGGATGGGCGAGCAGGGCGGAGCGGGCTGTAAAGGGCCCCGCGGGCCGCTGCGAGGGAGAGCGCAGCCGGGCGGCCCTGTGTGGATGGAGCGGTTGGGCCGCGGCCCTGCTCGCAGGTTCCCCTTGTCTGATCGGTGTTAGCCCAGACACGGCTGACATGACTGTCCTGGGTGTCACGGACCTGAGCGGGGAGCGGCGGGGCGCAGGCACCGAGCGCGGTGTGTCTTGGAGCCGGGCCAGCCCCGCGGCTCTGGCCCAGTCCCAGGAGGTGGGGATGCTCTGCAGGGGCGAGGGGCAGCTATGGAGGGAGGGAGGGAGGGAGGGCAGTACGCGTCTCTAGCAAAGATATGTCGAAGGGTCTCCCTGGGGAGCTGGGGCTCCGAGGCTGGCGGCCGCGCTCCTCGCCACCTCGGTTGAGAGCGCGCCGAAGTTTGGGTGCTCCCTGATGCAAAAGGACACATTCGCAAGTAAGAGGAAACTGGCTTACTGTTGCCCCCACCTGGAAGATAATTGGAGAGATTCGCTGTGATTAGGAGCAGAGCAGGATCACGATGTTAAATGCGTTGTGTTTTCCCTTTTATGAAGTTAACAAGTACATACGGAAGAAGCTGTAACAGAAATGTATTGTCTTGAGGAGACTGAGCCAAAGTTTCCCTACAATGTATTGAGTACGGTTTTGTTATAATTTTATTAGAAGGCCATCGGGCCCTCTGCTGGTTGCTTAAAATAAGCTTTATTATTTAATTCTTTGAAATTCTCATTTAATGTGGGAGACTGAAACAGTACATTGCACACTTAAAACAATTTATGGAAGATTATTTAATTAATGGAGCTCTAAAATAGAGCTAAGAGACTCCTGTGGTAGAGAGTAATGTTTCACGGGCCACTGAGTCCAATTTTTGCACAGTGAGAGAAGCCCACATTAAAATATGGACTTTCATTGTCACTGTAAAAGTGGATTGCAGTAGCCTAATTTGTGTATTGAACATTTACTTTCGAGGTAGCTGTAATAAGAAGGTGGTTTTCCCTCTTGGTAAGTTTCTCTTCTGTGTTACGAGTTTCTGTAAAGGCCGGTAGAAAATGCTTCTGTCCTGTGAGGTTAGAACAAAAGTGATGTCTTTGAAATGTAATGAGATGCTCATAATCCGGAGTGGAAAAACGTTGACCTGCAGCTGGTCTTGTAGTATATTAAGGAGAGCACTCTATATAGATACTGTTCTGTGTTGCAGGATAATTCATTTGGTGCCTGAATTTTTTTAACTTAATTAGTTGTTATAATCTATTCTATTGGGAATAAGATAATGCTACTTATTCCATGTTTTGACACAGTACTGTAATGGAATGAGGTAATTACTTTCGTGCTTAACAATTCAAGAATTTTACAAGTGATCTTTTAGTATGTGTATTTTGCAAGCTGTCTGCATGATACTCTGACACGTATCCTCTTAGTAGACCTTTACTTGACCACTTCTATTTATCACAAGTGCGAAGGAATTTACTATGTAGAAATGTAAAGACAGCGGGTGAAGTTGTGTGATGTGTTTTATGACTGCACAAGTGATAAGTGCTGTGCATTTTCTTGGTCATCACAAATCTGTGAAAAACAGCCCCCTGGCACCCGAAATCCCCCACCACCCCAAGTGGTATTTATACAAACTCTGTTGCAATGGACGCAGTTTGTGGGAACAGTGTATGATTTTTGTGTCACTCATGTCTATTTAAAAAGATCCGCACCAGCCTTTTAAAGTTGTATATCAAAACATAAAGGCTCTGGGGAGATAAATTAGTGGGTTCAACTGTGGCTCTGACTGTGGTTCATGTATTTAGACCAGTGTTTTCCAACTTAGAGTTACTAGTTAGCTGTGTAAAAGGTGTATGCCTCCTAAAATCAGGCCTGACCATTAGCCCCTGTTGACTTCAGCAGTAGTTGTGGATGTTCTGCACCAAAGAAAATCACGAGACTTTTATTTAAGCATCTAAATGAGAATTTAGATGGTTGACTTCAGGTACAAACCTTTGAAAATTTTGGCCTTAACCTCTCTGTTCTTCAGTTACGGCATCTGTAGAGTTTGATAATAGCGTTGACCTACCTCACAGGCAAGATGTGAGGCTTTATTTATTAAAGTTTTTAAGCAATTGGAGATCCTTGAAGAGGAGGTGCTATAGAAGTGAAGTGTTATTATAAATGATGCTGTAGTAAGAATAAATATATGTAAATTAATGGACATAAACAGCAGCAATGTTTTCTGAGAAAAATAAATCTATAAAATATGTACATGTGTACATCATACACACCAATATATGAGTTACCTGTTTGTGCTTCTACTGCAAACATAGCATGCGTATCCTCATTACTGTTCCATCAGGTGAGCGCCAGTACCTTGTGGTTCAGATGAGCCAGGCCAGCAGTCACTGCTGTGACTCTATCTCATGTAGGCGTGCTGAAACCAGCTCTGAGGGCCTGTAAAGCTCATCTGGAGCTCGCTGCGTAGTAATTCTGCATTGCTTTATTCCTGCGGGCTTTCTGGCTGCAGTGAGAGTGTGGCTATTGCAGGTTTGCTGCTCGCACCGTGGGTGTGTTTACAGGAGCTGCAGTGGCAATTAGGCAGCTATGCCCTGAAATAATGATTGCAGTAAGAAATGTATTATCCATCTTTTTTTTTTCCTCTTTCCCCAACATAGTTTTGTTCTTGCCTTTTTTTCTGTAAACAGTATTTGCCATTTTGACTAAACCAATGGTTTCAACTGGGATCCGTGGCCTACTAAGGGATCTGCAAAAGGTAAGTAAGAAAAGCAAATCGATCATCAGAAGCTTCAATTCGTTACATGAGGGTCAACTTTAAAATGTTTAGAGGTTGGCACGTTGCAAAAAGTTGAAGATCACAGGCCTAAACAGGATTTTTAGGCTTACTCACAACTGTATGATCGTATTACGTATCAGGTTCCTAGCCATATATTTGCAAATATTTCAGAGCCAAATTAAAATGGGCAGTCTGATCGTATGCCAAACCCTTCTCTCTGCTTATGCAAATTTTGGGAAACTCCACTGGTTTCAGGAGCATTAGTCTGGATCCACATCACAGTACTAGTCAGAAAAAAAAGTCATGCATTGTATACATCTCTGGCTACTGTAGAATCCCAGTATTACATTTGTATTTTGGGTTTCTCGGAGTGTGCAGATTGCTTGTCCAAAGCCAAACTTTGCTCAAGTTTCAGTAAAAAAAATACAAAAAGAGAAAATCTGTGTGGCTGGTGGTGTTTTATTACTGTAGCTATTTCAGTCAGAGCACTTGTGTTTTCTAATTGCTTAAAAAAGCACGGAGATAGGCAGCTGAAGGGGTACGCCTCAGTTACACTATCCACACATCTCGCAGAAGAAAACAGTGCTTTGGGGCACTGTGCTGGAAAGCGGAGAAGGCAGGGCATGCCACAACACCATGGGGAAAATCATGGGAAATACAAGCTGCTGGCTTTTGTTTTGTTTTGTTATGTTTAGGGTTTCTTTGTTTTGGTTTTGTTTTTTGCTGTGCAAGGTTTCTCTGTGTAACACAGTCTGGGGCACAAGCAGCTACAACCAAGAAGTGGAAGCACCAGGAAAGTAAATGAAGGCCTGACTGAGGATTTTTATGCCTTCTGTGAGATCACAGGCTACGTGAGCTCTGAAAGAACTGTAGTTTTCTGTTGTGCCAAAAGATCTTAATGTTTTTTTGTGGCAGTAATCCCCTCTTGCCCTACCTGAGTGGAGCATACCAGACTCCAAACTGGAAGATTAGATTGACTGTCAAGTTCATGGTTTGGACTCGGCAGCCAGACATCCATGCTATTGGTCCAAGAGAGGGAGGAAAAAGCAAACAGGAGGACACAACCCAGTTCATCAACAGAGCCTGGGTGGTAGACACGTGTGGTAAACTCTTGTTTTTCCATCTTGGCTGGGACAGTGGCCACCGTCTCTGCTTGAGGGAGATTCTCACTGGAGCTAACTGCTTAGTTGGCTGATAAAGCTTAGTATATGCTACTGTTGGGGAGCTGCTGCCATTTATGATATATGGGAATGAGTTGGGACAATCACTGCTGCATAACCACTTCTTTCATGTTGCCCTTCTTGTGCTCAAGAATTCAATTTCTTAAAGCACCATTATGTTTTTCACACGTCATGTACCTTCAGTGCCACATTGCACAAATTTTTATTTCTGTAGTCTCCTTTGAAAGTGTCTCTGGTGAATGCTGCAGCTGCAGGGAAGAAATTAGATTCATTTCTGCATCACTGACCCACAAGTAGTAAATAATTGTACAATCTTAATTTATTTAATGGCAGGGATTCATGTTTTTGAAAGTCAGGTTTGTCAGAAAAACACTTGAGTATTCCGTAAATGCATGGGAGGAATATCAAGCTCAGTTACTAGTTGGGTTGGTTCAAAGGCCTGCATACAGAAGTACTTCTGTATTCTTTCACCATGCAAAATGTGACATAGCAGTTACTCTCATATTTTCAGTCATTAGAAATGTACCACAAAGCTGAATGATAAAAAAATAGGCAACAGCAGTGGGTACCAAGTCATGCATCCCTGCAAGTTAGAGCCATGGCCTGAATTTCCTAGAATGGCCAGTAGTTTGCATCTAATTCATTTTTGTCTGTGTTAAGAAAGCATTTTGGAAGCACAGTTTTAAAATCAGGCTCAATAGTAATATGGCAGGCAGTGAACCCCAAAAAACCACCTCACACTCAAAAGTGAGGTTCTGTCTGCATTTGTGCTTCAAAGAACAGAAAAAAGTAAGCCTCCATTATTTTTTCCTTGCACTGTAAAAATACATTATTAAAATATGGTGGATCACAGCTACATATGGAAATACTGTTGCTTCTTACCTTAATGCTCTTCCTTTGTAGCTCAGATTACAGCTCACAGGGAGTCAGGTCTGCTTGTGGGGTGTACATCCAGAAGTAGCTTACTGTGTGTAACACTTTGTATATGACGCCTTTTGCAAATGATGGAAGAGGGAGCTGCCTGTGTGCAGACAGATACTACAGACTGAATAATATGGGTGTAGTTGCATGGTTAATGTGGATTTTCAGTTGTAATATTACTTCACTGAGTGTTTTCACTGGAGTGGGTGAACTGTTCCAACTGGCCAAGACTACTGGTTGTGCAAACAGACAAAACCCTGGTGAATGGGAATTCGAGGAGTGTGTGAACTGCAAGTTCCTCTTGTGTGCTATTGTGTATTAACACCTGGTGCCAAAAAGACTTTACTTAGGGAAATAGTCTATGTGAATTATGAGGGAAGGTGCTGTTGCAGCTCTCTTGCTCACATCCATGACTGGCACAGTCCAGTCTGTTTCCCATATCCCTGTGTTCTGTGTGTCAGTGAAAATTGAACAACTGCTGAAGGAGCCAATATTTAAATATGAATGTGAACATCATTCACAGGAATGGTTATTAATCCTTTCTGACCTGCAGGCTTAAGCATAAACAGTGCATTTGATATTAATAGGTTGTGAGATATGTTTATGGACATGATACTGAGTGTCTAATATTCACTGGAAATAGAAGTGTAGGAGAATGGTTTGTGTAACTTTGTCAGAGCTCTTCGTGTGCACTTAAATCCTCCTGAGCTGAGTGGTCCTTTTCCCTGTGTTACAGACATTTTGTAGATAGAGTGTCCCTGGCTGCTCTACTAGTCTAGAGACTATGTGACGCCTCACTGGAAATTAGTTTATT